>CM033472.1:14886462-14960907 GCA_019447015.1 Hymenochirus boettgeri
CTCTCTCTCTCTCTCTCTCTCTCTCTCTCTCTCTCTCTCTCTCTCTCACTCTCTGTACCTGTACATTGGGGGAGGGGTGGATCATGTAAAATGCAAAGGAAAGTGTTAAACCTGGTAGACACGTTTCAATTTTTCCTCCTGACTGACCGTTTAGACTTTCAACCAGTCGGCCAGAAGGAAGGACTGTCGGTTGCGGCAAAAGTAGCTGTGTCCAACAGTTACCGCGACTGATCGTGCGGTCCATAGAGGTGGTGGATACAATGTATCCCAGAGGGTACAGTGACTGGGTACAGGGTGATGGATACAATGTATCCCAGAGGGTACAGTGACTGGGTACAAGGTGATGGATACAATGTATCCCAGAGGGTACAGTGACTGGGTACAGGGTGATGGATACAATGTATCCCAGAAGGTACAGTGACTGGGTACAAGGTGATGGATACAATGTATCCCAGAGGGTACAGTGACTGGGTACAGGGTGATGGATACAATGTATCCCAGAAGGTACAGTGACTGGGTACAGGGTGATGGATACAATGTATCCCAGAACATTTTGTTTACTGAGTAAGTTATCCAGAGTGGTAGGGGCTGGAAGAGTGTAGCGTACTAGTAACCTCTTGCTTTTGGACCTGTATGCCCTAATCTGCTACAGTACATGCTTGGTGGAAACAGGTAGGAGAATCACATTCAGTTACAGTCTGTGATGTCATTTGTTACATCAGTGACTGACAGCTGATAACTGGAAGAACCAGGAAGCATAAAGACAGGTAGTAGAACATCAGACAACATGGATAGACTTACATCTCCTGTACTGTTAGGTGTGTGCGATTTACCTACGATTTAACATGACATTTTAAACTATAACTCATTTGGGTTTGAGCTAATGGGATGCTGAGTGTTATTGTTGAACGTCTGATGTGTAAGATTGTGTGAGACTGGATGTCCTGATCCCAGGAGCTGACAATCTAATGGTTTAATCTTTGGGGGGGTGAATGTAGAAATCGTTTGCGTCGTGGATTCTGTGGGCGGACTGTCCAATCTTATGAAATCCGACTGTGCCAAGTGCAGACGTGTTACAGCGAGTTCACACACAGGCTGCAGAGAGCCAAACTTTATTCTGTTACCAGATGGAAATCACGTCCGGGACACTCGCTGCTCCAGCATTTATTTCAGTTTGTTATGAAAATATAAAAAGCAGGTTTGGTTTGTAATGCACGTTTCCATTTCAAGTTGCTCCTGGCATCCTGTTGCCAAACTGCTATGTGTTAGCAGTAAATAATAACCTTATAATCTGTGTGTTATTATGTAGTATTGCACCTATTATAAGAAATGCAGGAAGTCGGGTGCTATGGAACAAAGACGTCCAACCAGAGGTTAGCAAACTACAACTCCCAGCTTTAGCAGCCAGGGAAATCTTAAGGCCTAAATGTTGAACTTCTCCTAGCAAGCATCTGCATTGTGCTATTTTATAGTCCCAATAAGTATGATCACTGCTCACGTAAATTTCTTCTTACCCTTGCACAACACAGAGCTCACCATATGATAATATAGTATAGTCTGCCTTTGGCAACTTTAATATCCTTGTAATTTACAGTAGGGGATACATTATCCCTTATAATACACGAGTGGTACCCAGAGTTCCCTGTATAACTCAGCCTGTGTCCTTGTACCTTTATATAGACACAGAACTCCTCAGTGACTTCTAATATCCTTATAATTTACAGTAGGGGATACATTATCCCTTATAATACATGAGTGGTACCCAGAGTTCCCTGTATAACACAGTCTGTGTCCTTGTACCTTTATATAGACACAGAACTCCTCAGTGACTTCTAATATCCTAGTAATTTACAGTAGGGGATACATTATCCCTTATAATACATGAGTGGTACCCAGAGTTCCCTGTATAACTCAGTCTGTGTCCTTGTACCTTTATATAGACACAGAACTCCTCAGTGATTTCTAATATCCTAGTAATTTACAGTAGGGGATACATTATCCCTTATAATACATGAGTGGTACCCAGAGTTCCCTGTATAACTCAGTCTGTGTCCTTGTACCTTTTATATGTATACAAAACACCTCAGTGACGTCTAATATCCCTATAATTTACAGTAGGGGATACATTATCCCTTATAATACACGAGTGGTACCCAGAGTTCCCTGACTAGTATAACTCAGTCTGTGTCCTTGTACCTTTATATAGACACAGAACTCCTCAGTGACTTCTAATATCCCTATAATTTACAGTAGGGGATACATTATCCCTTATAATACACGAGTGGTACCCAGAGTTCCCTGACTAGTATAACTCAGTCTGTGTCCTTGTACCTTTATATGGACACACAACTCTTCAGTGACTTCTAATATCCTTATCATTTACAGTAGGTGGTACATTATTCCTTATACAGGGAATTATGGGTGCCACTCATGTATTATAACTCCGCTTGTGTCCTTGTACCTTTATTTGGACACAAAACTCCTCAGTGACACCTTGAATCCTTATTATACACAGTAGGGGAACATTAAACACTATCAGGGTTATTCATAAATGTTCTTATCGTTTAAAATGGTGCTAATTTTGCCCCAACCAATCATATGTAAGCTTACAAATGTTGAATAAGATCTGATTGGTTGGGGCAAAATTAGCACCATTTTAAACGAGAAGAACTTTTATTGAATCTCCCTGAATATTATTAATCAAGGAGCTTTTCCACATTGGTGTATCTTACAAGTAAACACTTCTTGTGCTGTAGGATTTGTGTTGCTGTTTATTTAGAATTGGGCCCAAAGGAATAATCTGATCCACTTGATGCAGGCGGATTCCTGCGGAAAGGTTATCGGAGGATTTGATTTCTGGGTATTTTTTATTCTGCGCTGCTAGAGACCAACCAGTCAGTGGTGGACACACATCCCAAGCTAATTTTCATTTCTTCTTGTGACAAGGTGTATCCACAAGAATTTAACAAAGTGAAGTTAATGTTATTTTAATCCTGTGTTTTATTATGGTGAATATTATTCGGTGTTGACTCTCCCAGCATGCACTGGGTGTTGTATTAAGGGATCGCCCTATCGTTTAGCACAACACGTACTGCTAATAGTGTTATGTAACCATATTTATTTTCACATTCCTCCTATAATTAAATATAATCGATCTCTCTTATAATTAACTGAACACAAGTTGGGTCACAGCAGGACTGCGTTTTGCTAAAGTGTAAAACTTTGAATCTATGATGTCACACAGGCAATGATCTGACTGGAGAAGGACAGTGACTTTTTTGTTTTATGACATTTTATTGGCTGGGGTTTAGATCTGGACAACAAACGGTTAATTAAGGAGCTGACTGTACTAATTATCATTATCAGAAACTCTGGCTCAGACAAAGGGGGGATCATGTGACCAGGCTCTGTTAAAGGGAAGTGAGAGTTTCTCATTAGGTCCCATGTGTTAAGCTAGGTGGATACTGGTAATAAAATTCTCTGGACCTTGCTACATGATTGTATCCACGCAGCAATGCAATTTACCAACACGCATGTCTGGAGTGACTAATCCGTGTAACTAATATCTGATTGTTTACACCAGCGATGGTAACCTTTAGCTCTATGGCTACTGTTAACCGTCACGCAAGAAATCAAACTGATTCTACGTTTCTAGTATGGGAACAAAACTCATAAAGGCAATAAAGTATAGGAAGTAGTTGGTGAAGAATAAGTAGGTTAGAAAAGACCAACACGGGGAGCAAGTAAATTTCCAAGCAAGGTATAGAGTAGAGGAGAACACTACTTAGGTGATGAATTCATTTATTTAGTGCAAAAGCCTAACAACGTTTCGGGACTCGCCTGAGGAAGGGACCGTGAGTCCCTAAACGTTGTATGTTATGCTTTTGCACTAAATAAATAAGTGCTCCTCTACTCTATACCTTGCTTGGATTGTGTAGCCCTGGAAGTAGGGGGCTGAGAGGATTTGCACCTACCAACTTGTCTGACTAATTATCCAACAACAGTGTGCCATAGTACATCTGGAACTTAGCAAATAAATTTCCCCATTGGTCATTGTGTCTGTAATTTTACAATTTCCAAATTAATTTGGGCCTTTGGTTCCTCTTTACTAAATTTAAAAGAGAACTATAGTGTATATAATGTTAAAATGAAAAGTACTTGGGACAGGAAATAGGACGGGTAATTCCTACCTCCCAATATTGTTTCTGTGAGGAGCACCAGCCCAAAGAAAACTGATTCTGCCAGTCTTCCTCCTGGCTTCAGCACTATCTTTAATACAGGAATAGTCCAGGCCTAACCTGGCAAATGGAAACTATATGTGCTGTAGCTCCTCAATGAAACGATATTGTGAGGTAGGAATAATCAATCCAACCTCCCTGCCCCAGGTACTTACCATTTTATCACGTATAGTTATCCATTAATAGTTAGCATTATAACGGGGAAAAACACAAGGGCAGGAGAGATTAATCTGTATTTACTTATGTATTTTACCTCCTGGTATTATATTATAATTCTATAATCTACCCCTTGTGTTGATCCCAATGGGATCAATCTGTAAATCTAATCAGCGTGCGGGGGGGGTGGGGGTGGTTGAGAGTGACAGAATTTTGTGTGTGTGGGGTTGTTTGACAGAATTTGTGCTGGAGGGTTGTCTTGATAGGTGGAAGTGACAGAGTAACGGTGTGAATTTGTCTAAAGGGGGGTTGAAATGGAAGAGAAGAGGAAGGGGGGATCATTAAAAGCTGTAGAGGGGATAGCTGGTGCACACATATTGCTCCAGGTTTTGATGCCTTATAATTATTAGGGGGTAGATTATAACAGATAATGTACCCCCTTCTGTAAATTGTACGGATATGAGAAGTCACCTGCGGCCTCGTGCTTTTATATGGTCACGGAACTCCTCTGTAACTTATAATATCCTTATAATTTACAGTAGGGGGTACATTATCTACTATATAGTAGATTACCTGCTGGGATTACATTATAGTTATATAATACACATCTGTTGTATTCAATTAGATCAACTGGACTTGAAATGTAGTTCTTGAAGACGTTTCGCTAGTCATCCGACTGGCTTTCTCAATTCAGAATGACTTGTACAAGAATCTGTGGCAATTATGTACCCTGGAAAATCCCAATTAGCATATCACAGCCAGGTGTTAAGGGTGTGATTAGATAGTGGCTAAGAGGTGTTATACGAACAAAAAACATCGTATCCCTGTCTGCTTTAAACCGAACAACACACTGAGGCAGCAATTGGTACATCCAAAAGACCCAATACCAAAACACAAGAAAAGCGACATCATATATGCGGTGCAGTGCAGTGAAGAATGCTCTGATTTGTATGTGGGGGAGACCAAACAGCAACTGCATCAACGTATGGCCCAGCACAGAAGAGCCAATTCCTCGGGTCAGGACTCAGCCGTGTATCTGCATCTTAAGGA
This sequence comes from Hymenochirus boettgeri, assembly GCA_019447015.1. Classification (NCBI taxonomy): domain Eukaryota; kingdom Metazoa; phylum Chordata; class Amphibia; order Anura; family Pipidae; genus Hymenochirus; species Hymenochirus boettgeri. Next base: position 14,891,907 of record CM033472.1, read on the forward strand.
TAAAGGACATACCTTTTAAGATTGTAATGTTAACATACTGGCGAAGGAACGTGACTGGTTCAAGAGAGGTGTTAAGGAGGCCATTTATGTGAAAATAAAGAAACCAAGCCTAAATAGAGGTGGGGGGGTTCGACACCAACTGTCTGCCATGTACAATGCTGTTTTAACACCTTACTCTGGGCGTTCCTATAACACCTCTTAGCCACTATCCAATCACACCCTTAACACCTGGCTGTGATATGCTAATTGGGATTTTCCAGGGTACATAATTGCCACAGATTCTTGTACAAGTCATTCTGAATTGAGAAAGCCAGTCGGATGACTAGCGAAACGTCTTCAAGAACTACATTTCAAGTCCAGTTGATCTAATTGAATACAACAGATATACCATGACCTGGATGAATGAGAACCTTCACAAGCATATATAATACACACTTTCAATGGAGAGCTGCAGTGGCGAGAATCCTTATTAGAATCACTCAGTGATGTCACTGAGTGACTAGTTCAATTATTAGTGCCACTGCAGCTCTCCATTCCTAATATAACAAAAATCATTGTCCTACCTCTTATCCAGCTACCCTGGAATCGAACATTTCACAAAATCAATGTCCACAAAGAGCTGGACAGGAGCGGATCAGCCGTGCATACACGGCACAGAACTGCCTGACGCGCATGCGCATTACCGTCCATTACGGCACATGAGGAAATCAATATCAAAGTAATAGGCGGCCGTGCTCGGAGCAGCCGGGCGCGCACACGCATTATGCAAACAAAACAGAATAAACCAAAATTAACAAACTGGTAAACATAAAGCCTATAAAACAAAAACAAGTGAAATAAACCTAAAACAAACATCTGATTCTGACTAAATTACTATTAACATTTGAACAATGAATGTTTAAACATATATCTAAGATAAAGATTTTAAATAATAGTTAAAATATTTAACAATGTTTTTTTAATGTTATGTATAAAAAAGAAAAAAACATTACATGAAACATGCAATTGAAAAAATCAAAATGAAAAAAGTTACATAAATTCTTTTCACCAGCTGTTATCACTGTACTTATTTAAAATAAAAACTTGTGTATTATAAGAAATTATTTGCCCCTTACAGTGTAATATACGGCTATTATGCCACAGAGGAGTTCCCTGACCTGTATAAAAGCCCTCGGCCTACGGCCTCGTGCTTTTATATGGTCGGGGAACTCCTCTGTGGCATAATAGCTTTATATTACACTGTAAGGGGCGCATAATCCCTTATATAGTATATTATATGCTGAGATTATATAGTAGATTTCCAATGGATCCACCGCACACCAGTCCTAGAGCAAGTATAGCTTTTATTGATCAATGTTTCGGTACAATAAAAGTACCTTTATCAAGACACAACTAAACTCAGCATGCGATGTAAGTGAACACCCATTAATAGATACACACAGGATGTGACCTCACCTCTCTCTCGCCCGTAACCCACCCATGGGTGCAAACATCTATTAACCCATAAAACAACTGTTGCTACCCATTATACCACTAAATATAAATATATGTGTATAAAAGTATATTTAAAATCACCTTAATATAATATATTACAGTGATATAATCCCATACAGCATATTAAAAAATATCATAAGCAACCTACACGTTAAAGTGCTACTTAGGTAAAATAGGCAATAAATACAATAAATAGACAACATACTATAAAGTGCAGATACAATACCTTAAAGGGCACAGTGTATAATGGAAACAGTAGGTTAGAATTACGGTAAAATGTAATCAGAAAACCCGCTAGAGAGAGATTTGTATTAAGACCTTTGGGATGTAGGGCCTGTAACATAGAAATCCAATAAGCCTCCCTACGCAATAATGTTTCCGTGTTTCCTCCTCTTTCTGGCTTAGATACCTGTTCAATTACTGTGCCTCGCAATTCACATACCTGATGGTTTTTTGTCTAAAAAATGTTTGGCTACAGGGGGAAGTTTTCATATTGTTGATCCCTTTTATTTGGGATACCTTGCTCTACCTCAATTTTAATTTGACGAGTGGTCATACCAACATATATGAGCGAACAGGGGCATTTCAAGATATATATACAGTAGTCTGTCAAACATGTGTACAGGCCATGCACAGGCCAAATACCTCTTTACACTATATGGGTGTCAGAAATACTCCCCTTGTATAATTGAGTTGCACACGTTGCAGCTATAACATTTATGGCATCCTTTTCTTTGGGAAATTACAATTTCCTCTTTGCTATATTTTTTCACTGGATCTGCTAGCACCAACTCTAATGATCTGCCTCGCCTGTATATACAGCGAGCTTTGGCCCTCGTAGCTGGTGAGATTCATGCAGACCCATGAGGTCCCAAATCTTATGAAAATTCCTCTGCACAACCCCCGAGCCTAGGGAGTAATCTTGTACAAATGGTACGCCCGGAGTATCCACTACCTGCTGGTGAATTTCTGAAAGTCGGTCACATGTATTCATCACGTTGCATGCTGAGTTTAGTTGCGTCTTGATAAAGGTACTTTTTTTTTTTTTAACCAAAATGTTGATCAATAAAAGCTATACTTATCTGTATCAAGACTGGTGTGTGGTGGATCCATTGGAAATCGTATACTTCATTGCGGTTAAGCAGCAATGACCACTATGCACCCGGCAGGATGTATATATGTATGGTGTGCGATCCAACACGTTCTATTATATAGTAGATTATCTAATGGGATTATATTATAATTTTAATAGTAGATTATCTGATGGGATTTTATTATAATTATATAGTAGTTTACCTGCTGGGATTACATTATAGTTATATAGTAGATTACCTGCTGAGATTACATTATAGTTATATAGTAGATTACCTGCTGAGATTATGTAGTACATTATTTGATGGGATTATATTATAATTTTAATAGTAGATTATCTGCTAGGATTATATTATTATATAATAGATTACTTGCTGGGATTATATAATTAGATAGATTACCTTCTGGGGTTATAATACAATCCAAGGTGGTAATCTACTATGTAATTATATAGTAGATTACCTTCTTAGATTGTAACTGTACATTATATTACCTGCTGGGATTGTAACTGTACATTATATTACCTGCTGGGATTGTAACTGTACGGTAGATTAACTGCTGGGATTGTAACTGTACGGTAGATTAACTGCTGGGATTATAACTGCAGGGTAGATTACCCTCTGGGATTAGAACTGTAGGGTAGATTACCTGCTGGGATTATAACTGTAGGGTAGATTACCCGCTGGGATTTTAATTGTACGGTAGATTACCCGATGGGATTGTAACTGTACGGTAGAGTACCCGCTGGGATTGTAACTGTACGGTAGATTACCCGCTGGGATTGTAATGCAGGGTAGATTCCCGCTGGGATTGTAACTGCAGGGTAGATTACCCGCTGGGATTGTAACTGTCGGTAGATTACCCGCTGGGATTGTAACTGTACGGTAAGTACCTCCGCTGGGATTGTAACTGTACGGTAGATTACCCGCTGGGATTGTAACTGTACGGTAGATTACCCGCTGGGATTGTAACTGTACGGTAGATTACCCGCTGGGATTGTAACTGTACGGTAGATTACCCGCTGGGATTGTAACTGTACGGTAGATTACCCGCTGGGATTGTAACTGTACGGTAGATTACCCGCTGGGATTGTAACTGTACGGTAGATTACCCGCTGGGATTGTAACTGCAGGGTAGATTACCCGCTGGGATTGTAACTGCAGGGTAGATTACCCGCTGGGATGTCGGTTCAGGTTTTTGCTACACAGATTCCCAACATTATTTATTATTAATAATATTAATTCTAGAGTTTGAGGTCAAAGTAAACAAGTGGAAATAGAATAAATGTGCATCTGCTCAGATATAGCAGAGAGAGGAGCAGTGAACAGAAAATGCTGATTAGAAATATTGTGCAAGATGTTCTGAACTGGGATAGACCATTAACATTAAGGAACTAAACTTTCAGATCTTCCTCCTAAAAGTAAATGGTCCATCTCTTAACTTCCAGTAGGGAGTCCACACATTCTGCTATACGGGACCTGGGATTGTTGGGGCTTTATTATAAGGACAACTCCACCCGCATAATGACATCTTTAGAAAGAATGGCCTCTTAAAAATATGTTAAGATATCCTACGTTTTCCTCTGAAATCATTAGTTTATTCTTTCTTTGCTCCTGGATGACTTGTGGAAACAAAGGTGAAGTGTATGTTAACAGCTTTATTTGTTCAGCAATTAAGTGAGCTGGTTATGAGCCTGAGCATGCTCAGAAGAGGCAGCTAGGGTGTTAGGATTCTGTCATTGGCTGTGATGTCAATTGTCAAATCCATAACGGACCGTTGCTAACTGGAAGAACCAGGAAGCGGAAACAGGACATTGTGCAGCATTTCAGGTTAGACTTATATACTTCACATTTCAAACTATTACAGTTTAGGGGGGTGATTTACCTGTATATAAGTTTTCATTTGTGGACTGGTCTTGCCCTTTAAGTCAAGCAGACCACACTGTTACCAAATACATGTTTCAACATTGTGACATTGACCTTTCATCTGGATGACCAGAACGTGGATGTTGAACTGACCTGGTCTCCACTCTGGGTGAAATAATCTTTTAGGGCACGGCCACACTGTGCTGCAAAGCGATTGCGTGTGTGATTCCGCTGCGTTTGCGCATGCGATTTCTTCATCTGAGATACGAAACTGCATACGATTGCGCTTTAAAATGGTGAGCCCTTAGGAAGACCTTGTTCACCGAAAGATTTAAATATACATAACCTACTGGGAATAATCTGTCCCTCTGATGGTTTCCTAACAACCATAGATAATTATAATGAGGCGCTGTGGCCGGAAGTCTCTATCTAGGACTGTCATTACTGCTGTAAATTTAGACACTCGCCCTTTAATTGTGTGCTGCCTTGGGGCACAGTGTTTATATATTTCCAGCGCCATCCTACTTATTGTTGGGTAACATTCAGATTATTCGATCTTGTTAAGGGAAACATCCATCTGTCCCTAGACCATCGTTATCTCGCACTAACCAACCAAGGAAAGGGATTAAAACATCAACTGGTCTGGTTAGTTCTAAATGTAAAATATTTTAACATGATCCTAATTCAAACTTTCTGTCCGCTCTCTACCAACCTGGGCACAGCTGGTGCAACACCCTTGATCTGTTCACCGAGGTCTCACGTATGGTCGCAAATCCTCTGGGGTTAGTGACAACGAGGATGTGAAATTCCCTGGCAGCTGCGATGTTGCTACAGTTCCCTGTAGGAAATTTCTCTCTTCCCCCATCCACCCTCTTTTATTTTCTGGCTCCAGATGTAACGTGGAACAAGTTTGAAATTTCTCCCAGCGCTTGGATGGAAAAAAAACAGGGAGTTGGGCAGAGACTGAAGTGCAGATCACAAGATATTGTTACCAGACAAGGGGACATCGCTCTGTATCCGAAATATATAATGTGCCCAGTGATAGAGGGGAATCAAAAGATGAATTTGGGTTCCCTGTAGTAACCAACGTTTCAAAATGTCCTTAGGACTGGGAGACATTAAAATAAATACCTGGATTGGACAAAAGAAATAGATTCCTTGGCTGGGCGGCACAGCGGGATTCTCACGCACTTCTGCTCTCGTTTTGCGATCCGTTAGAACATGAGAATCGAATGCCAGTGCCTTAGATAATGTGAAAATATACTTTATTCTGGAGGTAGGAGACATTACTCATACCACTTCCCTATTGCAATAGAAGAAGTGCAGTCAACTGTCAACGATGACTCTTGTGCAGATGGCTCCTCTCCCAGGCATTTCTCTTGACACAGCCACTGCCTATGTTAAAAAAGGAGAGGAGGGCAAAGCGGGGGAAAGGAGCTCCTCTTATACTGCAAAATAGGAGTAGTGTCTCCTACCTCCTCAGTATAATATAGTTAATTTTGGAAACTAAGTCTGTTGAAAGAGATAAAACTTCTTTAGTTGTGAGTGAATCACAAACAAGAAAGGGTCTGGCAGTTCTTTGTACAAATGACGGAAGAGGCTAATGTAATATATGGGATGCTTAAAGGAGAACTATAGTACATACAAATAATAATAAAAAAAAAAGTTAAAATGAAAAGTATCTGGGGCAAGGAGGTAGGATTGGTAATTCTTACCTCCCAATATTGTTTCTGTGAGGAACACTGGCACAAAGAAAACTGCTTCTGCCAGTCTTCCTCCGTGCTTCAGCACTATCTTTAATACAGGAGTCCAGGACACTAACCTGGCAGGTGAAAACTGTACTTGGTGGTGCATCTTAACATTGATATTGGGAGGTAGAAATAATCAAGGTACTTTTCATTTTAAAGGGACACTATACTGAAAAAAATGACTTTGCCTCATCTTAAAGGGCAAGTCCAGCCCCAAAATGAACTTAATTACAGGTAAATCACCCTCCAAAACCCTAAACGGTAATAGTGTAAAATCTGAAATATATAAGTCTAACCTGAAATCCTGCACAATGTCCTGTTGCCCCTGTTTCTGCTTCATGGTTATTCCAGTTAGCAACTGTCAGTTATTGATTTGACAGTTGACCTCACAGCCAATGACTGAATGTTAATACCCTGTCTGCCTCTTCTGAGCATGCCCAGGCTCAGTACAGGTTTCTAAATTGCTCAGTTTCCATGAGGCCTCCAGAAGCATAGCAGGCATACAGTAATGAATTCCCCTACAGAAAACTCTGTGGAATCAGCCTTTTCAGGCAGAGTGAGAACTCTGCCTGAAAGGGCTGTTTTCACACAGTGAAAGAGAAGGGCTGTAGATTCCCTTACCTTCTCTGTCAGGACTTCACACAGCAAAGAGGAGGAGGGAGTCTGAGGCTGGCCGGCAGCACTGTGCAGGAGAAGCCTCAGGGATGTCACATGTCAGACTCCCACCCATTAACTTTCTGGTCACTCATTTCTTCATATCTTGGGCTGTGGAGCACATAGAGAGGTGGTTGATGGCTCGTTTTAAAGGTAGGGAACTGGCCATTCAAATCATTTAAACTTAACTTGTTTGGTGACCACATTTCCCCTTTAAAGAGGCCATTCTTTCTAAACTCCACCCTTATGAGGGTGGAGTTGTCCACATATATATATATATATATATATATACAGTGGTGTGAAAAACTATTTGCCCCCTTCCTGATTTCTTATTCTTTTGCATGTTTGTCACACTTAAATTACATGTTTTTTCTTCTCATCAAAAAACCGTTAAATATTAGTCAAAGATACATAATTGAACACAAAATCAGTTTTAAATGATGGTTTTTATTATTTAGTGAGAAAAAAACCTCCAAATCTACATGGCCCTGTGTAAAAAAGAAATTGCCCCCTGAACCTAATAACTGGTTGGCCACCCTTAGCAGCAATAACTGCAATCAAGCGTTTGCAATAACTTGCAACGAGTCTTTTACAGCGCTCTGGAAGAATTTTGGCCCACTCATCTTTGCAGAATTGTTGTAATTCAGCTTTATTGAGGTTTTCTAGCATGAACCGCCTTTTTTAAGGTCATGCCACAACATCTCAATAGGATTCAGGTCAGGACTTTGACTAGGCCACTCCAAAGTCTTCATTTTGTTTTTCTTCAACCATTCAGAGGTGGATTTGCTGGTGTGTTTTGGGTCATGTCCTGCTGCAGCAACCCAAGATCGCTTCAGCTTGAGTTGACGAACAGATGGCCGGACATTCTCCTTCAGGATTTTTTGGTAGACAGTAGAATTCATGGTTCCATCTATCACAGCAAGCCTTCCAGGTCCTGAAGCACAAAACAACCCCAGACCATCACACTACCACCACCATATTTTACTGTTGGTATGATGTTATTTTGCTGAATGCTGTGTTACTTCTACGCCAGATGTAACGGGACAACGCACCTTCCAAAAAGTTCAACTTTTGTCTCGTCGGTCCCAAGGTATTTTCCCAAAAGTCTTGGCAATCATGAGTAGGTTTTTTAGCAAAATTGAGACAGCCTTAATGTTCTTTTTGCTTAAAAGTGGTTTGCGCCTTGGATATCGCCATGCAGCCGTTTTTGCCCAGTCTCTTCTTATGGTGGAGTCGTGAACACTGACCTTAATTGAGGCAAGTGAGGCCTGCAGTTCTTTAGATGTTGTCCTGGGGTCTTTTGTGGCCTCTCGGATGAGTTTTCTCTGTGCTCTTGGGGTAATTTTGGTCGGCCGGCCACTCCTGGGAAGGTTCATCACTGTTCCATGTTTTTGCCATTTGTGGATAATGGCTCTCACGGGTGGTTCGCTGGAGTCCCAAAGCTTTAGAAATGGCTTTATAACCTTTACCAGACTGATAGATCTCAATTATTTATTTTTTAAATTATTTTATAAGGGGGGCAATCACTTTTTCACACAGGGCCATGTAGATTTGGAGTTTTTTTTCTCACTAAATAATAAAAACCATCATTTAAAACTGCATTTTTTGTTCAATTAAGTTATCTTTTGACTAATATTTAACGGTTTTTGATAACAGAAACATTTAAGTGTGACAAACAGCAAAAGAATAAGAAATCAGGAAGGGGCAAATAGTTTTTCACACCACTGTATATATATATATATATATATTATATATATATATATATATATATTTATATATATAATATAATTAAATTGAATACATGTAAGTAGCACTTACTGATTTGGGTATGTTGCTGCTTGCCTTTAATCCAGCACACATTTTGTTTAGGAGCAGTATCCCCCCTCCCTCTTTTAACCACTCCCACTTCGATCCGACCTGACTTTCCCCCCACAAACCAACTGTTAAGCTGGGTACACACAGAAGGATAAAGCCCCGATACCGTCGGATCCGACGGTATCGGGCTTATCGTTACTGTGTGTACGTTCGTTTCCCCCGAACGAGCGTGCGGCCGCGAACGTCGGGTCGGCCGTACGCTGTTCGGGAAAAGCCGAAAATTTCCATCGGCCCCCGCTAGACTCCTATAGGGAGTCTAGCGCGGCCGATGAAACACACAGTCCCGAGCGTTCTCCCTATAGGGAGAACGCTCGGGACTGTGTGTATGCAGATCTTTGAAAGATGGCAGACAGGATCTTGCAGATCCTGTCTGTCATCTTTCAGAAATCGTTACTGTGTGTACCTAGCTTTAAGCCTGCCACCAGCATACAGCATTCCAACTGTCAAATCTCTGTCACCTTCCAGCTACATGTAAAACTACTCACAGAAGAATGTTTTTTGAGAGCAAGGAACTTGATTGACAGCTGAAATATAAGAAGTTTTAGATTGGATATCTAAAGAAATAGGGGGCAGATCAACAAAAAAATGATACAGTGGTGGTAGGGAAGAATTATATTTTTCATTATATTTTTATATTTTTCAGTATAGATCCCCTTTAAATAGTATAGTATTATATAGTATTTGAGGTTGAATAAAGACATACCGTATATACTCGAGTATAAGTCGATCCGAGTATAAGTCGAGGTACCTATTTTTACCTGAAAAATTTGTAAAAACTGATTGACTCGAGTATAAGTCGAGGGTAAAATTATCACTACTACTGCCTTCTGATTCTGTGTTGTTTTTAGGCTTTAGTTGCCCTTTAAATGGACAGCAGGATTCCCATACATGAATCCCATACAGTAATAGCCAAATCCAGTACCAGTAACCTCCAATTCCTTGGTACTCCAGATATTTGAAAACTACAATTTCCAGCATGCTTTGTTGCTGGGAGTTTCAGTTTCTAAACATGTGGAGTGGCAAGGTTCAGTAAACTTTTAATTAAACATACCATCATTTACAATTCTCCTGACCCCCATATAGTAAAGGGCCCTCTGACCCCATATAGTAAAGGGAACTCTGACCCCCATATAGTAAAGGGCCCTCTGACCCCCATATAGTAAAGGGCCCTCTGACCCCATATAGTAAAGGACTCTTTGACCCCATATAGTTAAAAATGTCACCTGAGAGTTGTAGTTTCAAGCTGTCATTTGCACTGCACTAGCAGCTGTTTTTTGCCCCAAACTGAAGAAACCCATCAGATTTACAGCATACAGATGAGCAGTGACAGTGCTGAGTGAGTCCAGCAGCCAGACTACAGGAAGCAGGAAGTGTAAAGGCAGATCAGCTCCTGTTACTTTCTATGCAGGTTAACACAGCGCCACCTACTGGTTACTATCTGCAATTGCAGAATTTGGATCTAAATTTCGACTTGACCCGAGTATAAGTCGAGGTTAGGTTTTCAGGCTAATTTTAAAGCCTGAAAAATTCGACTTATACTCGAGTATATACGGTATGTACATCCAGTCCAACCCATCTAGCAATATCCTCATTTCCTGCCTAACTGGTGATCCAGAGGAAGGCAACCCCCCCCCCCACCAAATTTATGAAGGGGGAAAAAAAAAATCCTTCCTGACTCCATGTGGCAATCAGAAATTTCCCTGGATCAACTCTACTTTATGTATCAATCCCAGTAACTTGCAACATTCCTTGTTTGCAGAAACTCATGCAGATTTTTTTTGAAACTGACCAATGAACCTGCCATAACAACGTCCACTGGAAGACCGTTAGCTTTAGCGTTCATGAAAAACCCATTCCGAACTTAAAGCCTAAACCTTTTTTCTTCAAGTCTTAAGGGATGGCCACGTGTCCTCTGACATGCTCTATTGGTGAACAATGCCCCAGATAGTTTATTGTATGGCCCATTAATGTATTTATACACGGTAATCATATCCCTACCCAAGCGCCTTTTCTCCAGCGTACATAATTGCACCTTTTCCAGTCTCTCCCAATCCCCTTATTAATTTAGTTGCCCTTCTCTGAACCCTTTCTATTTCAAAGATGTCCTTTTTGTACACAGGATTCCAAATTTGCACTGCATATTCCAAATGAGGCCTTACCAATGCTTTGTAAAGAGGGAGAATAACATTTTCCTCCCTTGAATCCATACCTCTCTTTATACAAGACAATACCATGCTGGCTCTGGTTGTTTCTGCCTGGCACTGCTTGCTTCCTTTAAGTTTTGTTATCCACCAAAACTCCAAGATCCCTTTCCAACAGGGATTCACTTAACACAGAGCCATTTATAGTATAAGCAGCACAAGGATTTTTAAGTCCAAAATGCATTACCTTACATTTATCAACATTGAATCTCATCTGCCACTTAGCAGCCCAATGTGACAATCTATCTAGACCCCCCTGCAACGATTGCACATCCTCTGAAGTTTTTAATGGTCGACAAAGTTTTGTGTCGTTAGCCAACACAGAAACCTTTCTGACAATACCCACTTCCAAATCATTAATAAATAGATTAAATAGAAGCGGCCCCAACATAGAACCCTGTGGCACCCCACTTAGCACTTTAGTCCATAATGATTAAGCACCATTTACAACTGCTCTCTGTGTCCTATTCATTAACCAATTTTCTATCCATGTACAAATGTGACTCCCCAGACCAACAGACCTTAGCTTATTTATTAGTCGCCTATGGGGGACTGTATAAAAAGCCTTTGCAAAATCCAAGTAAACTGCATCTACTGCTATGCCAGAGTCTAAATTTCTACTTACTTCCTCATAAAAGCCAAGCAAGTTAGTTTGACATGATCTATTCCCCCGTAAATCCATGCTGGTTACTACTTATAATATCAGTCCTTGAAACATACTCTAGAACATCTTCCCTTATTAAATTTTCCAGCATCTTCCCCACCACTGAAGTTAAACTTACAGGCCTGTAATTACCCGGCTGTGAACGACTACCATTTTTGAATATTGGAATAACATCAGCCTTTTTCCAATCCAGAGGCACACCACCGGACATGAGGGAATCTGCAAAAAAAAGAAACAATGGCCTAGATAAAACTGAACTTAGCTCCCTAAGTACACGAGGATGTATTTTATCTGGTCCGGGAGATTTATTAATATTAACCTTATTTAGTTATTTCTGTACCATATCCTCAGTTAAAGGTTATCTCCACTCATAATATTGACTTTTAGGAATCCAGTTCTGTTGAAGGAGGTAAAGGAGCTGTGTCTTACCTTCCGTTCTTCAATAGAACAAACAGGAGCCAGGAAAGAAGGTAAGAAACTTACCCGCTTAGTCGCTCCCCCGACGCTTAGTCTGACAGGTCCCGACGGACCTTGTCTTCTATGCGCATGCGCGATCTTGAATCTTTTATATCATTATTGCTACTATACTCTGATATCTGTACTTGGATCTTCTAGGGGAAAAAATTATTCAAGACATTTGCTTTATCGCCATCCTCCGTAACTAACTTATCCCCTTTAATTAATGGTGCCACATTCTCAGTCCTCATGTTCTTACTATTAAAGGGCAACTGTGGTCTCAAAACAAGTTAGGGTTAAATGAAAGCCTGCAGTATATCCTTTACACTTATTGCTGGGAAAATCAGGAAGTACATGAGGAAAAAATTGACAGTTGAGAAGGGGAGCCTATTAATGCAGACAGGCTGGTCACATGACTACAAGCTGGTCACATGGCTAAAAACAGGAAGAGTTCAACCAGGAAGTTACATTGCTGAACCTTTCCAGCAATAACTTCTCACAAATTTTATCTAGAGATGTGATTTAGGTTTTATTTTGAAGGTATGATTGAAGGCTTTTTATATAACCCTTAATAGTTTGGAAGAATTGGAGATCACAGTTACCCTTTAATATACTTAAAAAAATGTTTAGGCTTAGTAATGCTTTGTTCAGCTATCCTAACTTCATTATTAATTTTAGCTAGTTTGATTGCTTTCTTACACTCCTTGTTACAGTTTTTATAATCCCTAAAGGCCCTTTCCGTTCCCTCAGCCTTAAAGGGTATGTCCACCCTTCTAAAAAAAGTTTTTGATAACATTCCCCCTGTCCCCCCAGCCCCAACCGCTATATTTGTATTATCAGAAAATGCCCTAAACATTACTTACTTTCCCTCTTTCCTCCGCCGCGCTGCCTGGCCCTCTGCTTGCGAGAAAATGCAAGAAGAGGGGCGGGACCGGCAGTCGCATCTGTTATTGGCTGAGCGGCAGAGTTCAGTGCGGCGGAGGAAAGAGGGAAGGTAAGTAATGTTTTGGACATTTTCTGATAATACAAATATAGCGGTTGGGGCTGGGGGGACAAGGGGGAATGTTATGTAAAAGGATTTTTACACTAGGGGGAGGGAATCCTAATCGGGAGGGAGAGGGATGGGGAGAAGGGCTGCAGTACGCATGCCAAACTTCTCCCGGAGGCCAGATACGAGGCAGAGTCCTATATGGACTCTGCTATCCTCCTGGTGGGCAGTTTTTGGGACTTTGGGGGGGGACTACAGGAGAACCATATGGAGCTGGGATGTGAGGTAAGGATTAAACTACACTACACAATGGGGCCAGTAGTGGGGGGGATTATAGTTTTGGGGGTGGACATGCCCTTTAAAGGTTTTAAATGCCTTTCTTCCTTTCCATTTGCCTCTTTACATCAGAATTCAGCCACATGGGCGCAAATTTGTTTTTTTCACATTTATTTTCCAAGGGTATATACATTTGGCTTAAAATCCCCTTGAACACAGTCCACTTCTGTTCAGTACCTTTACCTGATAATACATTATCCCGTTGACATTCTGAAGAGCTGCTTTTAACCTGGGAAAATTTGCCTTCTTGAAATGAAGTCTTTGTTAACCCAGCGCACTTTTCCTTTCGATAACATAGTCCAAACGACACCATTTCATGGTCACTATTCCCTAAGCCTCCAGTTACCTTTATATCTATAATGCACTCCACAATGTTAGATATTACCAGATCCAACAGAGCTCCTTTTCTACTAGGAACTTCAACCACCTGTGAGAGAAAATTATCCTGCAGCAAATTCAGGAACTCATCGCCTTTTTCTGTGTTGGCAGTTCCACTACACCAATTAATGTCAGGGTACTTAAAGTCCCCCATAATGAGCACACTCCACAAACTTTGAGCCCTTGACAACTGCATGTGAAGCTGACTTACTTCCTCTCTGCTAGAATTTGACGGCTAATAGCAGACACCAACAATGACATTACCCCCTTTCCTGTTGCCTGATTCCACCCATATTGCCTCCACTTAAACATCCATATTACTAGTTAACTCTTCAATTCTGCTTCAATTCTTTAACATGAACACATACTCCTCCCCCTTTCCTTTTTTCTCTGTCCTGCCTAAACAAGGCGTATCCTTCTAAATTTATAGCCCAGTCGTGAGAACTGTTCAACCACGTTTCTGCTATACCTATTACATCATACTTTTCATTCAACGCCATAAATTCACCCATTTTGTCAGCCAGGATTCTCGCATTTGCAAACATACATTTTAGATTATGATCCTGTAATTTATTCATACACTTTAATACACATGCCTCCCTATCCCCTATGCTAGCCCCACCCCCCTTCCCACCCACCACTGTCCTATATACACCCTGCTTTCCTCCTGGGCTATCTATCCCAATGAGACTGTTAATACCCTCCCCCGCAAACCTAGTTTTAGGCTGGGTACACATGGAAGGACTTTTTGTCCCAACTGAGCTGTTGCTACGAGCGAGTGCTTGGCTAGGACAAATGTCCGTCGGACGCGGCAAATTCGTCCGCGTCCGAATTTGCGAGTGATCGATTTGAACGAACGATCGATGTCAGGCGTGGCTGCCCGCCCCACACCAGCCAATATTTTCGGACGATTGACCGAAAGTGCCAGGAATCGGTTGGTCGGCCGAAAATATTGGCTGGTGTGTACCCAGCCTAAGATCTCGTCCAACCCTCTAAGTTCATTTTTACAGTGGAGTTGTTCTTTAAGAGTAATTCATTCTCAGGGATGTTTTGCAACACAACAGACTCTGGCAGATAGATAAATAAATGTAATTCACCGTGCCAGGTTCTCAAGCCAATGCTAAACCAGGAAGGCACATTGTGCTATACACAAGTAGAAGCACGTTAGATCATGCTTTGGGCCTAGAAAAGATCCTATGTCTCCCCTAGTAAGATATACCAGGCAGCACGCAGCTATAGAGTTTAAGGTGAGGTGTATGATCCGATTCACAATTATAATATCCATTGGAACGTTTGTGAATGTAATGACTGTTAACCAGTATGGCAGCTCCTGACACTGATGTCTGTAGATACGTTTGTCTGACTTGCTCCTAATGATCAACTGTGTTCCACTGATGAAGTGTCTGTGTCCCTGTGTGATCCACAGACCATATTGATAGGCCTGTTGCTGCCTTACAATAATGAATGGGTCAGTAATGTCGCCTTCAGAGATGCAGCGCAGGGTAACAAAGTAATAGTGTGGGAAAGTCTCTACTGGGCTGTTCACTACCCTCCCAACCCCCACAGTAAGAAAGGAAGACACCCTGGGAATAAGGGATCAGAGGGGGAGGATCAATGGAAAATAAAGGGGCTTTAACTGAACAAAAGCTGTCAGGGATACCAGGCATAGAGAGAGGTAGTACAGAGAGCTTCCTCTCCCACCCCCCTCTGTTTGTACAGTGACCCCCCCCCCCCTGGACTCCCCATTCCCCAGTAGACCAGTCCAATAGGGAAACTTTTTCCAGTCTGACAAGTTGTCATTGGAATGGGGGAAGGAAGAGAATTCAATGTCCCCATTGGGTGTCTGTGAATATATAATCGGTAATAGGAACAAGATAGACTATATATAATCTTCCTCCTGCTCTGGGTGTGTGAAATTTGCCTTCACTTATTTAGAGTTAACTATGTGGAAGCTGCCATACAGGTTCTAGTAAGACGCCACTGCCCAAGCATTGCATTGGTGGATATAGTGGTAAGACGCAGGCAGATATTGGCAAGATGCCATTGAGGGTTTTGTCTAAAACTTAGCAGGCCAGATTGTCTGACCATAGACCTGGCAATCCAATTGGACCGTCGGGTGATCCTAGACAACTATGGGTCACTGAATTGCCCAATCACATGTAAAGATTTCATCACGTCTTTATATAGATTATTGGACATGCTGAATTAATCTATTACAATGTAAATCATGCATCAGAGATATGTAGTTGAACAACAACAACAATTGTAGGTTTTCCATTGCTCTGGTTACTTACTAAACCCTGTGCATGTGCTGTGAACACTTTATGGAGGGGAGCCTGTGGTAGGGTATCTGTCTGGAGTGGGGGTGGAGGCTGGGTTGATCTGACTGGGGTGGGGGGGCTGTGGTGATCTGTCTGGAGTGGGGGGGCTCTCTGGGGTTTGGGATCTGTCTGGAGTGCGGGGGCTGGGGTTCTGTCTGGAGTGGGGGGTTGTCTGGGGTGGGGGATCTGTCTGAAGTGGGGGGCTGTCTGGGTTTTCGGATCTGTCTGTAGTGTGGTGGGGATCTGTCTGGGGAAGGGGATCTGTCTGGAGTGGGGGGGTGTCTGGGGTGGGGCTGGGGTGATCTGTCTGGGGTGGGGGATCTGTCTGGAGTGGTGGTGCTAGTGGGGGCTGGGGTGTTCTGTCTGGGGTGGGGGATCTGTCTGGAGTGTGGGGGGGCTGACTGGGGTTTGGGATATGTCTGCAGTGTGGGGGTGGGGCTGGGGCGATCTGTCTCGGGTAGGGGAATTGTCTGGAGTGGTGGTGGGGGCTGAGGGGGATCTGTCTAGAGTTGGGGGGGTGAGCTGACTGGGGTTTGGGATCTGTATGGAGTGGGGTGGGGTGGGGCTGGGGTGATCTGTCTGGGTTAGGGTATCTGTCTGGAGTGGTGGAGGTGGTGGGGGGCTGGGGTGATCTGTCTGGAGTGTGGGGTTGGGGTGATCTGTCTGGGGTAGGGGGGGACTGTCTGGGGTAAGGTATCTGTCTGGAGTGGTGGGGGGCTGGGGTGATCTGTCTGGAGTGCAGGGGGTGAGGCTGGGGTGATCTGTGTGGAGTGCGGGGGGTGAGGCTGGGGCTGGGGTGAGCTGTCTGGGGTGGTGGGTCTTTACAGGAGGGAGAATGATGGCCTGTTTTTACTCTGTTTACAGTAGGGAAGTTAATACTGGGAGAAGCCAGGAACCTTGTAGGGGGATGGGCTGCAATGTGCTCAGTAATTCAATACACCGCGTACAGGTGAGCAAGGCTGAGCGTGTGATGTAGGTAGGTATACCTGCTGAGAGACCTCAGGTTGACCTTCATAAAGGGATAGTAGCTCCTTCACTGTTCAAGAACATTTACTGCCCCTTGGCAAAACTTTATTATGTAAAGAAACCAGCTGTGCACTTGTTTGCAGAAGTTTAAATACTGACGCGTCTGTCCTCACTAATGGCGTAAAGTCGGCCATATTGTCTTTATGGTAAATGTGCATTTGGCAAACAACCTATCCGAGACAGGAATGTTCCATTGGAATCGTCTTCCATTGGATGTTGTGTGACATGTTAACCCGTTAAAGCAAAGCTTGGAAGACTCTACACCAGTGATGCCAAACCTTGGCACTCCAGATGTTTGCAAGCTGCAACCAAGGCATGGTGGCTGGGAGTTGTAGTTTCCAAACAGTGTATGGTTGGACATCACTGCCCTACACGGTATAAGATGTCGGTGGTGATTTGATACCCTGAGGCCCACCTAATCAACTGAGATTGACCCGATCAACCAAATATTGTACACATGGGATTTTGATTGTTCTGATTGGCTACCCTAATATTGATGTAGGCAATCAATTGATGAACACGTGGTCATAATTGATATTTAATGACTACGTATCTCTGGGGACCTTGGGAAAGGTCAACTGTTTTTTTGTTCTTGATGTAAACAAGGAGATTTGGGGGGGGGGGTATAAATAGTAAAGAGGAGTGGCACATTCCATAGCTAGGGATGGAGATTAGAATGTTCCCCCCCCCCCCCAAAGAGCCCACAGATGGAATCATCCTTTCATTGGGATTGGACAGAGGTTGAGTTTTTAACATTTTTATTCCTCCTCCTCTGTCTGAACAGAACTTGAAACTCAAACGGCTGAATAAACTGTAACCGCAGTTTACTGACATTTTATATTTTCCCTTTATTTATGGGACACGATGTTGCCAGTTATGGATTAGGGAGACGGTGGAATTTTTTAGCGAAAGGAACTAAATATCCTTTGGGAACGATTTTTTGGTGAAGCTAAGTAAGTCTGTTTCATTACTTTTACTGTGCTAAATCACTGACTTAACTTTTTCTGAAACATAACAGTTTGGAGTTTAGTTCCCCTTTAAATAGTGCCATTTACTTATATCTGATATATTATATCTATATATAAGTAATAATATTACTTAATAATAATTACTTTTAAGGAAATTTTTTAGGTTGTAGGGCAACGTCATTTCTATGTCGTAGCTGTGAAATTCCCACCCGACCTTAACGTCTCCCCCTTGCCCAATCAGAAACAGAGGATATACAGTTTCTACAATTCAGGCTCTGGTTAAACAAATAGAATGGGGCTGTCACACTGCAGTGTTGCTCTTCAATTAAAGGAGCTAGTTCTTCATTTTAGAGGAAATTGTTTATACGCAGGGTCTATTTATAACCTAGATATACTGACTTGTCATTTCTGTTACTGTGATCATGTGACTGATCATTGAAATTAGGATTCTATCCAATTCTAGAATAAACTGACCCTTCGGACTCGTCCCGATTCGCACCTGATCCCTGACCTGTCCAATTTATTTTATTTACAAATCGGCGCCGTCTGTCTAAAAACGAAAAAATAAACTGTGACCTTGTGCGGATTATTTTGAAATGTTTCTTACACAACCGCAAAGCCCAAGAAACTTCTCCTTCTGTTCATTTTCTTATGTGTTTGTGGTTGAATCATGGAAAGTTTGTCGGATTTGGTGTTGGGGAATGTGAGAGGAGCGAACGATCATTGTAGTTTATGTTTTTGCTACAGGATCCCCCCAAAAATCCTTCTTGGGTCTCCAGGTCTAGTGAGACTGAGTAGACATAGACACAGACATCATTATAGCTTTTCTACTTAGAGTATTACTATGAACTATAACACGGTGGCCCTGAGCAGTGTTCCCTCTATGCTGTGTGCTGTGTGTATTCAAAAACCTGCTCTTGAATACAATTGCTGCAGTATGGAGAGCACACATTCATTTTGTATGCGCGTAGAAAATGTATTTCTGCGCACCCAGACTTAGAGGGAACCTTGCCATTGAGACCATAGTATACTATACCAGATATCTATGGGGCAGTTTGTAAAGTAGTTACAGGTGGTATTATGACCTTGTCCCAGTTGCCCACTAGTGCAGGGGGTAGATTGTGTCGGTAGATTCTCTTCACAAGTGCAGTTTCAATGGCTTAAAGAAAAAGAGGAAACTCTAGAATGATAGATGACTTTATTGCACAGTTTATGAAGCATTATGGGTATTGTCACATGGACAGAGCCCACGCATAGCAGTTAGTGGGACGCGGCCATGTTTGGTCTTGTAAGGAAATGACGAATCTATGTACATAGGTGATTCACAGAGGAAATATCATATGAAACGTTTTTACTAATCTTATGTATGAATCCCCCAGCTACAAAGTTTATGTATCCAGTCTCACTTTAGTTACAATTTAAAGGCTAGTCAACACAGGCTGTAGTTTACCTGATCTCTCTTCCTGCTTGACAATCCTTCCCTCTCAAAAGGTTTCTGCCTCCTCTCAGAGCTAATTTACAAGCTTGCACATGCTCAGAGAAGGCATCTAAGGGAATAGCATTCAGTCAATAGCTGTGATGTCAATGTTCGCATCCATGACTGAGAGTTGTTAGCTGGAAGAATAAAGAAGGGTAACAGGACATTGGGCAGCAATGTAGGTTAGTCTTACATCTTTCAGTTTTCTAACTATTGCTGTTTCGGGGAGGGATTTATCTACATACAATTTTTATGAGGGGTGAACTTGTCCTGGGTGAAGAATATATGGTTTTCAATCTACTATTTCACTTCAATCTATTCTGTCCAAGGAATGTCATGCAGCTAGCATTAACGGTAACATTATAGTCGGCATAGCAAGTGTTACAATATCCTGAATGACATATGGTAATAAACCTTCTTGCGTGGCGTAATATTGTGCAGATCAGGGCGTATATTCACATGGAATGCTGTGTGTAGTTATATAATAAATATTGTATATTAATACATATAACACCCCACCCTGGTTAAATGCATGCTAATGAGCACACACAGGTTCCGATCCAGTGACATCACAGTGTTTAATTTAATTCGTTACCAGACTCTGGGCCCTGTGGAAACCAGCGGAAGGTTTTGTTCTCAGAATCCTCCCAACCTCTGAGACAGACCAATACACACAGGTTTTGTGTCATTATATGGATATTATAGGTGGAGCTGTTGGCGAAGCCTCCAAAATAAAACTACCTGTGCTGCACTGTCGGGATGTTATGTAACTGGAAGCGATGATGGATTTGGGAAATGGACCCGTCCAATAAAACAGCCACAAACATCCTGCATGACTTATTGGTAACATTCTATGTATAAAATGAAAGAATGCAGGAAGCCTATTGGCTATCTGTCCAGTTTTAGTCTCCGGGTTTCCAGTCTGTACCAGTGTCCATAGATCTCTCCCTGACGTGGCCTCTTCTAGAGAGGTTTCTGCTGCTGGGGCTGCATTAAGCAACTACTGCCAGATTTAGCTGCCAGAGCCGATTGTGAGATTTCAACACAACAACAACAGTGTTTGGTTGTTTATTGTGTAAAATAGACCGAAAAAACTCAGGGACTTTTCAATTGTAGCAACATGTCCCATGTTCGGGGAAATCCCCGCCACTCATCTACAGGGATTTCCCCACCCCCCCATTGGCTCTATAGAAAAGTCACCTTCACATAATAGTGATCACACACACACACACACACACACTGCTCTATACTAAAAGGGTCTCCCATCCCCCACCAACACACACACATCCACACATTGGGCTCCATACTAAAGTGACACACACACAGCTCTATACTAATGTGAAACACGTTACTCAGGCTGGATCCCATGTGTCAGAGTGGCTCTGACACATGGGACTTTCCTGGATTTACTGAACAACCAACAAAGCCTTTTAATGTTCTCCGTGAACATTCGGATTTCCCGACTATTGAAATTATGGGGAAAGATTTTAGATTAAGCAAATGTTGGTGCTGCCTTTTACCCCATACATGGGATTGATATTTCAAATGAATCGAATTGCTCACAATATTGACTCCGTGTTTGCCATTTATATGATCGTCCGCTCAACAATATCGAGGGGTTTATCGGAAGAATAAAGATCGGGCTAGGCGGAAAATATTCCACCGACCGTCATCATCTTCAAGTCCCCATTCTTTCTGCAGATTTCCCTTTGAACATTGCGGCACAAGGTGGGAACATCATTTTCTAAGGAAACGCTTAAGACTGTGTCCTTAGAAAATGATGGAGCCCTTTCTATTATTGAGGCCTCTTAATCTGGGTACACACCTTCCAATTTTTCGTCCTCCAACTGTTCTGACCGGTTGTGTCAAAAGTAACCGCAGCCGACGTTTCCCCTTGACTGAGCACAAACAGTCAAAGTGTGCTGCAGCCAGCCCAGGAAAGCATCCAATATTTCTGCCCGATTGACAGATACACAAAAATGTCTGTCGGTCAGGCTGAGATATTGCATGGTGTGTACCCAGCTTTAGACTTGCTATAACTAACCCTATACCTCTATAGCTACAACTATCCCACCCTATACCTCTGTAGCTACAACTGACCCACCCTATACCTCTGTAGCTACAACTGACCCACCCTATACCTCTGTAGCTACAACTATCCCACCCTATACCTCTGTAGCTACAACTGACCCACCCTATACCTCTGTAGCTACAACTATCCCACCCTATACCTCTGTAGCTACAACTGGCCCACCCTATACCTCTGTAGCTACAACTATCCCACCCTATACCTCTGTAGCTACAACTGGCCCACCCTATACCTCTGTAGCTACAACTATCCCAGCCTATACCTCTATAGCTACAACTGGCCCACCCTATACCTCTGTAGCTACAACTGACCCACCCTATACCTCTGTAGCTACAACTGGCCCATCTCTGTCTCCTGCTCCATGCTTCTGGGACATTTGGTCTCTGGATCTTTAAAACCTGCAAACTGTCCCAAGCATCGAGGGTGGACCTCTGATTGTTTTCTTAACCTAATAATAATGCTAAATGCGTGAACACTTAGGCCCAACACCCTTTTTCGCGATCCGCCTTTCTGCCCCTTTTTTATCTCTCCAAATGAAGGGCTTTGCCATGAATCCAGGCAAAGAACCAATTTCATAACTATTCTTTCCTCCAAACCACACATACCTTACCAAATAAGGGACTCTCCCTTGAATATTCAAACTTAAACCTCCTTGTCTTATTATGTATATTTTATATATATATTTTTTTCTTTCTTTTCTTTTTTTTTTTGTTCTAAATTTAGGGTGGGTGGGTTCAGAGTCAGGGAATCCCAGGTAAATAATAACGGATCTCTAACTGCACTGATCCTATCTGGTTTCTTCTTTACTCCAGCTGTAACCAAAGTACTTTATACTACATTGACCAATCAAAACTTGCCAAATTCATTCCCATGTCTGCCAGCCCTTATAGAGCTTTACAGTTCATTAGGGAGAGGCAATGGTACCCTGAACTGATTGTGTGTCACATACAAGTGCACGCATCACCTTCATGTGTGTGTGGTTCGCCCGATAATACTACCCTTCTAGTTACACCCCTGATTGCAGATATAACATTTACAGAGTAAAGGTTGCAATACATATATACAGTGTTACCTACCCGACCAAGCGCTCCCGCAACATTCGATCCTGACGGAACCGCCTATCCCGTCATTCTATGTGACCGACATGTGATTACAAAATCCCATTCATTTTGCAATTGCATGTCTGTCGCATAGAAGAACGGTAGAGGCGGCTCCGGCAGGATCGATCGAATGTTGTGGAACCTCTGTCGGGTAAGCAAAATCGAATATATGCATGGCCACCTTTACTGTCTACTTACTAGTGCTACAAAAACGTTCTTTCCTTGAAAACCATTGATGTGCAATAATACCTTGCATTTATTCTCTACTTGGACTTGGTGTGTATTAATACCTTGTATCTTGTCTCTACTTGGCCTTGGTGTGTATTAATGTATTGCATCTTGTCTCTACTTGGCCTTGGCATGTATTAATACCTTGCATCTTGTCTCTACTTGGCCTTGGTGTGTATTAATACCTTGCATCTTGTCTCTACTTGGCCTTGGTGTGTATTAATACCTTGCATCTTGTCTCTACTTGGCCTTGGTGTGTATTAATACACACCAATTCCAAGTAGAGACAAGATGCAAGGTATTAATACACACCAAGGCCAAGTAGAGACAAGATGCAAGGTATTAATACCTTGCATCTTGTCTCTACTTGGAATTGGTGTGTATTAATACCTTGCATCTTGTCTCTACTTGGCCTTGGTGTGTATTAATACCTTGCATCTTGCCTCTACTTGGCCTAAGTGTGTATTAATACCTTGCATCTTGTCTCTACTTGGACTTGGTGTGTATTAATGTATTGCATCTTGTCTCTACTTGGCCTTGGTGTGTATTAATACCTTGAATCTTGTCTCTACGTGGCCTTGGTGTGTATTAATACCTTGTATCTTGTCTCTACTTGGCCTTGGCATGTATTAATACCTTGCATCTTGTCTCTACTTGAAATTGGTGTGTATTAATACCTTGCATCTTGTCTCTACTTGGAATTGGTGTATATTAATACCTTGCATCTTGTCTCTACGTGGAATTGGTGTGTATTAATACTTAGCATCTTGTCTCTATGTGGAATTGGTGTGTATTAATACCTTGCATCTTGTCTCTACTTGGCCTTGGTCTGTACAAATACCTTGAATCTTGTCTCTACTTGGCCTTGGTGTGTACTAATACCTTGCATCTTGTCTCTACTTGGCCTTGGTGTGTATTAATACCTTGCATCTTGTCTCTACTTGGAATTGGTGTGTATTAATACCTTGCTTCTTGTATCTACTTGGCCTTGGTGTGTACTAATACCTTGAATCTTGTCTCTACTTGGCCTTGGTGTGTATTAATACCTTGCATCTTGTCCCTACTTGGCCTTGGTGTGTATTAATACCTTGCATCTTGTCTCTACTTGGAATTGGTGTGTATTAATACCTTGCATCTTGTCTGTACTTAGAATTTGTATGTATTAATACCTTGTATCTTGTCTCTACTTGGCCTTGGTGTGTATTAATACCTTGCATCTTGTCTCTACTTGGAATTGATGTGTATTAATACCTTGCATCTTGTTTCTACTTGGCCTTGGTGTGTATTAATACCTTGCATATTGTCTCTATTTGAAATTGGTGTGTATTAATGTATTGCATCTTGTCTCTACTTGGAATTGGTGTGTATTAATACCTTGCATCTTGTCTCTACTTGGAATTGATGTGTATTAATACCTTGCATCTTGTTTCTACTTGGCCTTGGTGTGTATTAATACCTTGCATATTGTCTCTACTTGAAATTGGTGTGTATTAATGTATTGCATCTTGTCTCTACTTGGAATTGGTGTGTATTCATACCTTGCATCTTGTCTCTACTTGGAATTGGTGTGTATTCATACCTTGCATCTTGTCTCTACTAGGAATTGGTGTGTATTAATACCTTGCATATTGTCTCTACTAATACCTTGCATTTTGTCTCTACTTGGCCTTGGTGTGTATTAATACCTTGCATCTTGTCTCTACTTGGAATTGATGTGTATTAATACCTTGCATCTTGTCTCTACTTGGAATTGGTGTGTATTAATACCTTGCATCTTGTCTGTACTTAGAATTTGTATGTATTAATACCTTGTATCTTGTCTCTACTTGGCCTTGGTGTGTATTAATACCTTGCATCTTGTCTCTACTTGGAATTGATGTGTATTAATGTATTGCATCTTGTCTCTACGTGGAATTGGTGTGTATTAATACCTTGCATACTTAAATTGGTTGTATTAATACTTGCATCTTGTTCTCTACTTGGAATTGGTGTATATTAATACCTTGCATCATCTTGTCTCTCGTTGGAATTGGTGTATTAATACTTACATCTTGTCTCTATGTGGAATTGGTGTGTATTAATACCTTGCATCTTGTCTCACTTGGCCTGGTCTGTACAATACCTTGAATCTTGTCTCTACTTGGCCTGGTGTGTACTAATACCTTCATCTTGTCTCTACTTGGCCTTGGGTTTATTAATACTTGCATCTTGTCTCTACTTGGAATTGGTGTGTATTAATACCTTGCTTCTTTATCTACTGTTGGCCTTGGTGTGTACTAATACCTTGAATCTTGTCTCTACTTGGCCTTGGTGTGTATTAATACCTGCATCTTGTCCTACTTGGCCTTGGTGTGTATTAATACCTTGCATCTTGTCTCTACTTGGAATTGGTGTGTATTAATACCTTGCATCTTGTCTGTACTTAGAATTTGTATGTATTAATACTTGTATCTGTCTCTACTTGGCCTTGGTGTGTATTATACCTTGCATCTTGTCCTTACTTTGAATGATGTGTATTAAAACCTTGCATCTTGTTTCTACTTGGCCTTGGTGTGTATTAATACCTTGCATATTGTCTCTATTTGATTGGTGGTGTATTAATGTATTGCATCTTGTCTCTACTTGAATGGTGTGTATTAATACCTTGCATCTTGTCTCTACTTGGAATTGATGTGTGTTAATACCTTGCATCTTGTTTCTACTTGGCCTGGGTGTTATTAATACCTTGCATATTGTCTCTACTTGAAATTGGTGTGTATTAATGTATTGCATCTTGTCTCTACTTGGAATGGGTGTGTATTCTACCTTGCATCTTGTCTCTTACTTGGAATTGGTGTGTATTCATACCTGCATCTGTCTCTACTAGAATTGGTGTGTATTATACCTTGCATATTGTCTCTTAATACCTTGCATTTTGTCTCTACTTGGCCTTGGTGTGTATTAATACCTTGCATCTTGTCTCTTTACGGAATTGATGTGTATTAATACCTTGCATCTTGTCTCTACTTGAATTGGTGTGTATTAATACCTTGCTCTGGTCTGTACTTAGAATTTGTATGTATTAAACCTTGTATCTTGTCTCTACTTGGCCTTGGTGTGTATTAATACCTTGCATCTTGTCTCTACTTGGAATTGATGTGTATTAATGTATTGCATCTTGTCTCTACGTGGAATTGGTGTGTATAATACCTTGCAT
Source organism: Hymenochirus boettgeri (assembly GCA_019447015.1). Classification (NCBI taxonomy): domain Eukaryota; kingdom Metazoa; phylum Chordata; class Amphibia; order Anura; family Pipidae; genus Hymenochirus; species Hymenochirus boettgeri. The sequence goes on from CM033472.1 coordinate 14,918,063, forward strand.
CTTGTCTCTACGTGGAATTGGTGTGTATTAATACCTTGCATCTTGTCTCTACGTGGAATGGTGGTGTTTAATACCTTGCATCTTGTCTCTACGTGGAATTGGTGTGTATTAATACCTTGCATCTTGTCTCTACGTGGAATTGTGTGTATTAATACCTAGCATCTTGTCTCTATGTGAATTGGTGTGTATTAATACTTGCATCTTGTCTCTACTTGGCCTTGCATCACAAGCGGACAGTAACTCGCGTAAACTAATTTTGCTTGCGCGTTTCAAGCATGTAACCGTCCGGTACAGTGTGGCTGTGACCCATACGACTCCATGTTCCCTCTGTGACCAATTCACTTATCGTTATATTGTATCATCCCGTGTTTTGGCCCTGTGTGTGTTGTGTCCAATTTGCAGTGTGTGTTAAAGTTTTGTACATTTTACCAGCAGGGCCGGATCGTACTTATCTATCCTGGGAACCGCCGCCTGGGAGTATTCATTTATATTGGCACAATAGCAAAACAAGACAAAAGGGGGTCAATCTCGGACATGGCCTTATTCTCTCCTTCCACTGCCAGACTATCGTACTTCTGCGGCTTTTGTCTTTCCCAAGCCCCTCGCTGCTCTGTCTTTAAAGGGATATCCCAACTGTTCCATGTATGAGACAGACAGAGCGCCCATTGTTTTCCATCTCCCTATACTCAGTGTGGCCCCAGCTCACACTTCTTACAAAATATACAGCAACCAGATGACAATGAGCCCCGTCCGCCGCTATCAATGCTAATGCTCTTTTCTGAAAAAAACAAAGCGCCGTGCGGCCCGGGAGCCTGAACTTGCAAATTAAGGATGACAGTGGAATCACTGTAGGTCACGACGGAGCTGCCATGTGTCACCCACGAAACTGACGGAACAGATTTTAACCTGATTAACCGATGACACGCCATGCCAAATGACTTTATTCCTCCCAGTGACTTGAATCCTTCCAGATAAGTGAAAGGTGCAACCTCCTTACCACTGGTGCAAAGGAATAGACGTCTAAGAGATTTTCACACCCCATCTGCTCTTTGGCTTGTTTTCTAATCTGCGACTCTTATATCCTGCTGTGTTTTTAGCCTCACAAAGGAGGTCAGGAGCATCCTGCTCAGCCTCATTACATAATGATAATTACCTAATGCTAATCCATATGTAAAGGAGCAGCTTACCTGGTTATTATCTTACATTAATTATAATTAACCAGTGAAGACAATCCCCCAAACAGAAGCAATTATCAGCATTGGCAGAGAATTCTGGGAAATGTAGTTTAAGAAATTGGCTGAATAAATAGGAATGCTAAAGTGGAATCTTATGAGAAATGGTATTTTTTTTTTAAAAAGATAAAAATAATAATAGGAAAAAGTAGGGGATGCATAGGGGGGGGGAGCTTCTTTTTAAATCCGGTTGCGTACCATATTTCACCACCTCGACCACCAGTTGGGTTTCCTTGTTAAACACAGCGCCCCCTGATTGTTACCTGGGGCTAAGATTAAAGATTTAGAAAAGAATTTAATGACATTGAGCTGAAAATACGTAATGAGGATTATTCAATCAGAAAAGGGTTCAACTTCTTAAATTCTGGGACGGTGAAAGATAAACATGAAAATGCAAATCACTGCCTGGGGCCCATCGGAGAATTGTCATAAGGAGCCTGTGTGTTTGTTCCTGCCTTGTCCTGACATGTGACATCATGCATGGACTATCACAATCTGAAACTGGATTCCTAGAAACTTGGAAAGGACCAGTGGGAACCCCCAGGCTGGTTACTCTACCACCTACACAATGGACCGTGCCCCCCCTGGCGCTGCCCCTTTACATGGGGATCGGCTTAAACAGAAACAGACAGTTTCCATTAACAAACCCTCGTCTGGAGCTGTAAAACCTTTTTTTTTTCTGTTTCTATAAACTCCAGTTGTAAATTCCAGACTATTTTCACACGAAAAAATATAAGCAGGAAAAGAATGTGGCCCCTGACGTACTAAATAACCAGGGCCAGAGGGCCACAGGTACATTAATAGTACAGACCCCCACATGTCTGTTATTTCATATATAGGACATGGGGGGGCCTTTGTGTTATAGTGAACCCCACATGGACCCCTGTGTTACCGGGACAGGTGCAGGTTTTTGAAACGTGCTCAGTTTAGGCTTCCAGCCAACTTCTCCATACATTCCCCATTAAAAGACACTTTTCTGGAGTCTCCAGCAAAACTGGCCCCTCCGGTGGTCGCATTGTTATAGAAATGGTTAGAATTCTTTAAAAAAACAATTCTTTATTTATTTGCCTTGGCAAGACCAGCCAACCAGCTGAGCAGAGCCCAAGCCAAATCCCTGCCGCCAGAGCCTTTTAGTCTGTGTTATTAAGGTGGGTGTGAAAGAAATTTCCCTTTGAACCTCCAGCCTCAAGGACCAGGCTCATGTCCCAGCTCGTTGCTTCATACAAGGTGCTGACTCTACAGTTTGTGTGTAAATAGACCGAGAGCTCAGATGTCTCTTTCCCTCCAGTACCTACACAATTATATGGTATAACCTACCCCTGTAGATTTCTATGGGAAGACCTGTAAGATTATAGCAGGAGGAGAAGGAAAACAGAAGCCACAAAGGGGTAGGTTATAATAAATAATGCACCCCGAACTGTAAATTAAAGGGATATTAGAAGTTCCGTGCTCTGTATAAAAGGTACTCGGCCTGCGGCCTCGTGCTTTTATATGGTCACGGAACTCCTCTGTGACTTCTAATATCCTTATAATTTACAGTTGGGGGTGCATTATCCATATATATATGGAGGCGGGCTATTCATGGCCTCACCCCGGTTTGTCAATTTCAGAAGTTGGTAAGTGTGATAGGCCAACAGTGCGATCCTGTGGGTCTCATTTAAACTGGGGAGATGCTGCAAGCCAGTGGGGGGTGTAGGGTTCCTGTCTTTCTATGGTCAAAGTGTAAACCAGGGAGCCCCCAAAGCTTTTAATGGAGTTAAATTCTCTCTTTAACTTGGCTGAAACTTTATCATAATAATAATACTTTAGATAACCCATTATATACCATGTACTGCATTGTTGGATCACTACAGAAACGGTATTGCCCTGGGGTTTGTTCATGTAGAAAGCTTTACACTACTTCATTTTTCTTTTTGCAGGATTTGATACCCAGACAAGATGGCTACCTCTGCTGCATGAAAGTCACCAAGTACTTCCTGTTCCTATTTAACCTCCGTTCTTTCTTTGTAAGTAATAAGGACATTTATTATTATTATTTATTATAATAGGACATTTGGCTTTCAGTTGGTACTGTGTTTCACGTGATGACATCACCAAGTACAATCACCATGACAACAGCCAGTGTGTATGCAGGGTCACTGTATTACCTAGAAGTAGATCCCCCTCCCTAGTTATCTGATCCATAAGAACAGGGGAGTCTCCTATAACTAGAATAGTACGGATTGTATATGGCGGCTACAATCTGTAACACATGTCCAAGCACAGGTGACATCTTTCTTTTGATTGGATCTTGTTAAAAACTAAAACTCCCACCACCTCCTGTTCCTGGAACCTGGCCCCCACAGCCCCCTGATAAACACTCACTCCTTTTACTTGCCTTTCATCCCTTCTTATCGCTGGGCTCCATCTGTCCATTCACCTATTGTTTATTATTTCAATTCTATTTTTATTGAATGTAATCCAAGTGAAGTCTAATCCCGTGTATCCTGAGTACAATCTGGACCGATACCCTCTGAAATCATTTGTGGATAAAAGATGCGAAGCAACCTGCAGTATTTTTTTTTTTTTTTTAACTTTGTCTATCAAGTGCTCCCCTACTGCCCCTTCATGGCATTGCACTTCCTCACTGCAGTTTCATTCTTGTTACGCCTCCCTTGGTCATACTCTGCATAGATTTCAACCCCCCGCAATTTATTTTATATTCCATTATCAACTGTTACATGACCTACACTGCCTAATAATATCACATTGCCTGATCTGTTGGCGCAGTAGTTGGTTCGTCAGTAGTTAGCATTGATGTGCTGCATCCTGTTCGATTCCACCCTTAGACACACTGCAAGGAGTTTGTATTTTGTCCCCGTGCTTGAGTGGGTTTCCTCCTTGCACTCTGTGTTTCCCCCACAACATAAGACATACTGATAGGTTGTAGTGTCAAATAAATCTGATTAGACTGTAAGCTCTTCAGGGCAGGGCCTGATGTGAATGTATCCATGTAATTGTAAAGCACTAGGGGAAGATGTTGGCCTTGTATAACCCACAATAATAATAATAAAATAATTAAAGGGCAGTTTCACCCCTCACATGAAAATTATATAATTGTAATCACCCCCCAGTACACAAACAAGATGGTTAAAAAGCATACAGATGCCTTGCTTTAAATATTCCTTAAAGGGGACTCAAGGCCGCACAATACAGCAGCACACGTCGAGTTTTCTGTCTGTGTGTCGTGTTTACCTTTGCATGTACACTATTATGCAAGTAAAATGTCTGCTACTGTATAGTATGTACCCAGCCTCACAGTGTATCAGGCCAAACGCTGGGTTGGGACAAAATGTCTCTTTGTGTGTACCCAGCATTAGGGAGATAATATTATGATTTATTTGTTACATAAGATAAGGTAATTATTTTGTCAAACTGCCACATACACCTCTTACTGTACAGCGAAAAGGATAAAGAACATGAAGTCCTGATATTTAGAGCTCCATACAGGGGTGAATAGTGGGCGGAGGGAAGAATCACTTTTATCAGTTTCTGGTTAGGACAGTGGGCCCAGGTTTTAATCCAAACTGGCTACATAATTGTGTTAATGAGATAATCGGCGTCTAACCCTGGTCAGGTAGGGCCATAGACTATATGCTTATTGAGCTTCCGTATAAACGTCCTGTAGACGTTCTCACTTCTCCACATACCATCCATGAATAAAAGTGACACCGGCCCTAAAATGAGCCAATGATTGCAGGTCCCCCTTAGTGAGACAATGATTTATACATAGAAAGCCATTTTGTTTGGTGGCTCTTTCCTCCTGATTAGAAATTGTGTGAAATAGGAAACGATAAGGTTCAGTGTGTGCAGTTTCCGGTTACCAAAGGATGAAAACTTTCAAAATGATCCAACAGCCCTGCTGTTCTCTCCTCGCCTTCTTTAACCCCTTGTGTACCGAGAAGTAATTTTACCCCTCCTGCCTGTCACTATTATAACTTATCCGCAAATTCTTAGAACACCCCAAATAATGAACCGGGCTCCTCTCAATAATATGTGAACCCCCCAATAATATGTCAGTGTGGATCAGTTGTGCAGGGATCTGTGTGTAGCCAGACTAGCCTCCTGCCTGTGTTTAGTTCTGGGGTTGGGAGAGATAAAGCAGGTGGTGGGGAATACAATGCAGCTGCTTCCCCCTTTTGTGTATCTAAAGGGGAGACAGCTGGATCCAGCCCTGGAATGCAGGGAATGTGCATTTAGTTTTCCATCCCTGATGTTAACCGTTTCCCCTCCCTTTGATGGTGGATAAGTATGCAGTGCATCATGGGCTGTGTGATGGCAGCAGTAGAATGCGGCCAATAGACTTGAGGTATTAAGAATATTGGCTAAAACTTGCTCTAAACCCTGGTTGTGCCGATCTCCCATTGGTCGGCTTTAAAGGGGCGCATTAAAAGGGAATCACAGAAACTGTGTCTTTAATAAAACATTCAGGTGCAGTTGCCCCGGTGCAATATATCATACAATCAGGTCACACATATTCACCGGAATTTGCATTTTTTGCCCAATTTCTTATTCATTAAATTGCCACAATTTTCACCTGATCAAGGGTTCTTCAATAGGCCACAAACTTTTCATTAAATATTGGTGGTACCTCTTTAATTCCCATTCCAAGGACTACCAATGGGTTATTTTGTCTGGGCTGGTCCGTGTGACTAAAGCTGGGTACACACACTAACGATAAAGCCCGATACCGTCGGAACCGATGGTATCGGCTTTATCATTATGTGTGTACGCTCGTTTCCCGAACAAGGGCACAGCCGCCAAACGATCGGGTCGGCCGAACGCTCGTTCGGGAAAGGCCAAAAATTCTATTGGCTGCGCTAGACCCCTATAGGAGTCTAGCGCGGCCGATGGAAACACACAGTCCCGATCGTTCTCCTTATGAAGTTCATAGGGAGAACGCTCGGGACGTGTGTGAATGCAATCTGCAGATCCTGTCTGTCATCTTTGCAATCTGTACGGTTTGTACCTAGCTAAGAAGGGACAAACTGGCTAGAACCTGATAGTACAGGTGGCCATGCACTACAGACCAATGTCTGTCTATCTAAGACCCGCCTAGCCCATTCTTTTTTGCAATCAACTGAATTAAGAACTACTGCTTGTAAACAACAGTCTTTAGATATTGGATAAATTAGACGCTTGTCTATAGACAAACGTCTATTCTATCTGCCTGCCTAGTGTATAGCCAGCTTAAGGCACAGCTGTAAAGGCTCATAAACATGTCCAATCTTGGCACGACCCCACCCGCAACGAACTGCTGTCTCGGGCGACGATTGCACGTGTGTATGCGTTTGGACGTGTGTACGAGGCTTGAGGATAATTCCTCAGTCACAGCAGGGGGATCCAGTCTACATCCCCCCCTCCCACTACAGAGAGAAATAGTCCACGTCCCATTAGTTCGAACACACACCAGTCTTCCCCAGCAGGGCCACTTCTACCATTAGGCAGAGTGAAACATTTGTCTCAGGCAGCACCCCTGCACTGAAAAGAAAGGCGGCAACAGGCAGTGGTGGAAAAAAATTTCCCCCTTGACCGTTCAAAAAAAAAAAGGAATTTTCCTTAAAAACAGATATGATGTTGTTAAAATCATTTTACATATTTAGGTTAGTTTTAGTTTGTTTGTTAGAAAAATGTTGACTAGTTGGGTTGTTAGGGCCCTGCTGAAAGAGGCACCACTTTAACACAGCGGCTTTGCAGCACGCCTGGATAATTAAGGGCACATTCAAAAGTTTGGCTCAGGCAGCAGAACCCTAGAAGCACCTGTTCCCCAGCTATCTCCAGTGCGGTCCCACACTAGATGGCCATGTGTCTTTACTCAACCTCAGCTTCTATGTTACAGATTTGTACTGCCCACAATTCCATGACAGGCCCGGCCCTAAACATCTTCTCCCCTCTTCCCTACCTAGTGGGACCAGTTGATCCAGTTTGTGTTATTGTGTCAGGACTACCCACGGTTAACCCTTCAGCTGCTGCATTTTTTTTACTAGTGCTGCCCAGACACTGTTACATATTCAATAGATTCCACATGCGATCATTGAATCTTTGTAGACCGGTGGTTTTAACCTCCTGCGTTCCTGCAGATCGTAGGAATATTATGCGAACGTTGGAGGTAAGTTTCCTAATGTATGGCCAGTATCCGTTCTTAAAGGAAAACCTACTGTTTCAGAAAGCTACTCCCAAATAGGGCCCCAAATAACCACATAGCCCAGGGCCCCATTACTGGATAAACCATATATGGCTTTGCTCTCGCTGCTGCTTGCCAGGCTCTGATTTGCTCTGATTTTCTTTTTCCCAGATTTCTTGGCGCGGTGATCCTGGATTTGGAATATGGATACTGTGACAAAACAAGCTTCATAGCTGTTCTACGTATGTACCCGGAATGTACCACTGGGTCATTTAGGGGATACTGATCGAGGATCGGAATGTACCACTGGGTCATTTAGGGGGACACTGATCGAGGACCGGAATGTACCACTGGGTCATTTAGGGGATACTGATCGAGGATCGGAATGTACCACTGGGTCATTTAGGGGATACTGATCGAGGATCGGAAGTAACCACTGGGTCATTTAGGGGGACACTGATCGAGGACCGGAATGTACCACTGGGTCATTTAGGGGGATACTGATCGAGGACCGGAATGTACCACTGGGTCATTTAGGGGGAAACTGAACAAGGATGGGGGGATTAATAAAGGGAACATTATATATTTTATATATATTAACTGGTATCTCCTACATCTGCGGCCCCTAAACTTATATCTGGTTTTCTTTATTTTTACTTTGGACTTGTCTCTTGAACACATACAAATACTGAATACTGTAAAACCTTTTAAAGGAATGAAAGCTGTCATGGAATTACCCAGAAGTCTCCGTCCCTTGAAATGCAACTACAGTTAAACAAATAGAACTTTAGGCTGCTGGGAATTTGGGGACCTCTGGTGGTTTCTATTGGTAACACAGATATTTCAATAAAAGAACCAATTCCTCCCAATAGATAGAATCTAAGAAATGTAAAAAGTCCTTAAGTGGATATAGACAATTTAAAATCTGATCCGTGGTCTATGATAAACAGATGCAGATCTCTGATGAGAATATCTACAGGAATTATTTTGGCTGATCAGAGGTCTTAAATTTTTATTTAATTAAAGGAAAAGTTCACCCTAAAACACAAAATTGGAAACTAGCTTAAAATATAATTTTCAATATATACCTTTCTACATAACCCTTTGCACAGTAAAATCTTACAGTACAGAAATCCCAGTAGTTGCTGCCCCCTCCTAGCCCAGTGATCTCTGACATGCTCTGTTCGATTCACCCCAGGAGAGAGAGAGGATGCTCTTTTCTATCTCACCCCACGTGTTACAAGCAATGGGAAGTAGATTTAGTCTCAGACTCTTCTACAAAAATATAGTTTTTATGTCAAATAAAAACTACCCCCCTTTAATTGACTGGTGTAATTTACATGAGATCTGCGCCTTTAATGATCAACCTCAATAGTTTTCCAGAGTTCTCTGATTTTCTCTTTCTGCTGCCGTCACTTTCGCAATCCGCAGTCTTTAATCCTATTCACCACTGTGTGTGTTTCATGTGGGCAGCAGCTTTAGCATTTGGGGATATGAGGAGGCTGAGGAAGTTTATTGCATATATGTGTGAATGTGCACTAGCACCAGGGGCGTAGCTATCGGGTAGCAGCTACCACCAGAAAAACACTGGAAGGGGGGGTTTAGTGAGTTGACAAGCAGGGGGCAAACTTTTATAAATACCATGGTGCCCCATGTTTGGAGATGGTTTCCTCTTATTTTCCTTTTGACATCTGCCCACAGAGACCTCCTCTTCCTATCTAAGAACTGGGTCCTACATATTGATCGCTGTCGGTGGATTTACAATGGTGATGGGATTCCTGGGGTGTGTTGGAGCAGTGAACGAGATCCGATGTTTGTTAGGACTTGTAAGTATGACAAGTAGACGTCTTCCAATAAGAACTGTGCCCAGTCATTACATGGCAAACCTGGGCCCAACCAGTCCTTCAATCAATAACCACAAGCTGCAATAAATACACCCGTTGGAATCTCACTAGGTGGACTATAGGTGGTTACAGTACCAACCTATGAAAGATGATCTTTGACAGATTGTACACGATTGTTGTCCCTATATAAAGTATATGAAGAACGTTTGTGACTGCCATACTACCTACGATCGTGGCCGAACCCTTATACTTTAGTACAGGGGTCCAACCGCGACTGAAGGAAATTTTCCAGTTCGCTCATCAGCATTGGATACAGTTGTTTTGCCCGTATATGCATTACGATATAGGGCCCATCCCGTCAGGAACTAATGTGTGTACCCAGCTTTCCCCTCCTGCACTTTCCCACAATGTAGTTATCTAAACACCTTAATATATCATATACTATAAATACACATTCGATAAATTCTGGTCAATTCCTCTGCTGTTTTGATTTATGGCCATAATGTCTGTGAAAAGATCATGTCAGACGTTTCGGCAACAGTTTTCTTCCTCGTGGACACACTTAGTTCCATTAGTTCCATTATTAGTTTCCATTATATCCAAGTTCCTCCACACGAGTGGAACCTTTGTACAGATTTCCGCTGCTTTCATTAATGTTTTTTTTTTTTCTTTGTTGTTTATATTTTTTTTAGTATTTCACTTTCCTGTTGATTATCCTGATCGCCCAAGTTCCAGCTGGAGTTCTTATTTATTTCATGCGAGATGCGGTAAGGAAACTTGGATTGGGGATTTCCTACTGCCTTGATACCCTTGGACATCATGTCCTCCCCCTTACTCACTTGCCGCCCCCCTACATATTTAATGATGTGCTCGGTACCGTAAATGGTTTTAATATCTTTTTTTTTTTTTTTTTTTCCTTCTTCCTTTCCAGCTTAGACGAGATGTCCTCCATAATCCATGACTTAATCGTGACTTATGACTATTCTGATGGTAGGAACACCAGCGCAGAAGATACCTGGGATTATATCCAGAGAAATGTAAGTATGAGATGATTTAAAGAGGGGGAGGAATGGCCACCTCTAAAGGTCACTGATCTTCTGGGTAGTTATCTATCTTTAACATGTACATCTAAAAGAAAATGGGTATCTATGGATAGAGATGGTGGATTCTAGTATCCCAACGGAACCTCTATAACAAATGGGTATTATTGGTGTCTATGGATACTTATGTACAGTGCTGGGGACTTTGAGTATCTGCCACCAGCACTGATGACTTATTGACATCTGATTTGTTTTATTTCTCTTACTAGCTCAAATGTTTGTGGTTGGACCAGCTATCAGAATTGGACAGACAATCAAATAATTAACAACTCTACCAACGAATATCCATGTTCCTGCATGATCAACCAGACCAGCCCTAATGGCTTCTGTGCTTACAATGGCACTTTGCGCTCATCTGTTTATACTACAGTAAGTAACCTCGGTGTAAAAGGCACCGAGAACAAAGTCCAGGCAGGACAGGACACGTTCCATGTAATATGACCAGTGCAATGACAAATTCTCTGGATATTAATGTGTGAAATCCGTGTATTTTTACAGGGCTGCATGCAGGTAGTGAGAGTTGGCTGCAGAATAATCTTGGCATCATTCTGGGAGTCTGCGTGGCGTAGCGGTCATTGAGGTTGGTTTGGGGCACTGATCGGAATGTCCTCCTATATTGGAGATGTCTTATTATATAATTTTTTAATACGTCAAGGTTTAGGGTTGTTGCTCACTTGATGACAATGTGGAAGTGCATTAAAAACCACAAGCCATACTCCTCCCAGTCAAACGTATTCTAGGACATTCTAAGAAATGTCCACTTCCACCAAATCTATCCAAACATCAATCAACCTTAAATGTAAAAATCATTATCTCCACGGCAGACATCAAAGCAATGATAGCCATTAAAATTATCATTCAAGGGCCTGTATAGGTTCCATTCATCCAGTCGTGGTCTATCTGATATTCAGTTAGATCAACTAGAAATTTAGTTTTTGAAGACATTTCGCTAGTCATCTGACTGGATCTCTCAATTCAGAATTCATGTCCTCAGAAGGTTCAATTCCATAGTCTTAAAGCCCATGTAGGGAAGTTGACCTCTGGTCACCCTCAATTAGAAATATGATTTGGTTATTGACAGGTTGGACATATAAAGATGACTGGTGGCCCATATCTGTAATGATTTCATGGAGTATGACCAAGTCTCTGGTTGTTGGTAGACTGGGTCAAAGGGTACAATGTTTCTCTCCTCCTTTTCACATCCGACCTAAGAAAAGGATTTCTCTTAAAGGGCAACTATAGTGAAAAAAAAACTTTGGTCTGTATACAATGTATAGATCACTTAGTAATAAACTGCCTTACTTTCATGTTTCGTGGTGGCTTCGTTTCTTCACCTGGCAAAGTTTTGTACCAAGCTGTGTAGTCCTCCCCTCCCCTCTCTGTCTACTCCCCCTCAAGCAGTGACGGGCTGTATACAGAGTCCGAGCATTGTCAGTTGAAAGGACTTTAAATGAAGTGCTGACATCCTGTTGACCCCTACCTTCCAGAGCTAGACTGCAAGCAATCAAAGTGTGGAATAAAGTAGCAATATGCTGAGGGAGGGGCAGAGGGGGAGAGAGGACAAGTGGTGCTGAGATTCTTTACAAGTAAGTTACTGAACTCTGCCTGTTTCTCTAACACTTTGCTAATTGTTATTTATTTTTTTACCTAAAGTTCATATCTCTCCCCCTGCTTAGCTGAGATCATAATCACTGAGAGAGAGTCAGTGTACAGCAGCTTTGTATGAGAGACCTTCACAAACACAGTGACACTGCTTGTTGTCCTGTTACATTTCAGTTGCTTAGTCTATATATTTCATAGATTGCACTGTGTGTCTGTTTGGTATATATCTGTATTACTGTATTATATATACTTATTAGTGTTCCATTTGAGTCACTGGTTTTGTATGTATAAGATATTTTTGTGGGAGGGGCTGGTTTTTTATAGTGTGTTATGCTCATATTGCTGGTTATGGTTTATTGATTGTGTTTAGCACTACAAGCATTTGACTATATGTTTGCACATGGTACATATGTGTGGGTGAGAGAGTGTGTTACAGTACTACATGGGAGCTTTGGATTGTGTGGGTGTTGTTGCCTTTGATTGACAGATGAGGTGTAGCAGCTCCTACAAATCACAGCATATTCAAAGGCTTATATCTCGGGACTATGTAGAATTTAAAGAAACTAAAGGTACCCGGTGGATGGGAATGACTTATAGGATACATTAGAAGAAATATAAAAAAACAATTTTCTCACTATAATTGCCCTTTAAAGGACATGTTTCCATCCCTCAACAATCTTTTATTTTTGCCTCAGCTCTTGGGTCTTATCCTGTCCATATGCCTTTGCCGGGAATCCAGAGCGAAGATTACCACAAAGTACCCAGTACGAGCTGCTCCCCGTCCCTACAAAACTCATCTGATCCTGAAGGAAGAAATGAAGGAGTAGCACTAGTCTCCTTCAAACTGTGTCTTACTCTCCCTTAAACAACAAGTCACGTGTATATACAGAAATTCCAGCAACAAAGACTGTGATCAGTTCCCCTTTAACTAAAATCCGTTGGATTGACTTAAGTTCTCCCTAGTAGGGTGTTTATAGCATTTTGTAAAGGCAATTTAAAGTAGTACAAGGCAAGACTGAAAGCTATTTGGACCTGAGTAATTTAAATTTATAATATGTGTTGAAGGGTAAGACAAGACCCCAAATAATTAAAAACTTTTTATTTCTGTAAAAAAGAAAAGAAAATTAGCCATGTTTGAATAATTTTTGTTGCACTGTCTAGCACTGAGCTGGTGTTTTAAGTCCTTAACCAGACCAGAAGAAAAAATTGTTTCAACGTGAACAACTTTATTTAAATCACATCACAGAAGGGGGGTCCCCTTTTTATACTGCTTGTAGACTGAACCCTGTCCACTGTCCACCCTTAATTCGTATTGGAACATACTGAGGACATGTGGGTAACAAGATAAGATTTGATATAGAGTTTGGTAGCACTGTACTGTTGGGTTTTTTGCAATGCTGAATGATATTGCACTTCTGATTTTCCAAAACTTTAATGGACGTTAATGGGTTTTGAAATGTTGTGTTTGTGTGTACCGGATGTGCCATTCATTACTGGTTAAATGCAAAAATTAAAATGTATTCAACTTGTATTAAATATAACTATTGAAAACAATGGTCGCTAGTGTATTGTGGCGTATTGGGTTCCGATGTTTGTGATTCTAAGATACAGTCAGGGTGATGCACTAAGAGGCCACCGCTGCTGGAGTTCGGTTAGCGTTGACTTAAACTCCTTCATGGTGGCAGTAGCGTTGCTAATGGGAAGTTAGATACCAGCACTTAGCGATGCACCGAGAGCCACTATCGCCAGTGTGTTTGCACACGGTTACCGATTGCGGCTCTTGGTGTATCGGGCTGTATGTTTATGAATAAAATACCCATTGGGCTAATAGTGTGTCTGTCCAACAGCTACTCGCTGCTATTTAACCCCTTTCTGAACTTTTTATAGGCCACACTTTCCCCAACCAAACACGCGCCAATAGTATCGCTTGAATTGCAAACACCAGTATAATATTTGCAAATACCGCAGCCATGAGTTTTAGTTTTTCCATTAGAGGATTCTGGGACATGCTTGGTTTTTGCGTATTTTTTAATTTACATTTTCCTTGTTTGATTAAAACTCCCAGAAAACATTGACAACCTAGAGCTCAGTATAATATTAAAGAATCTGGTTTAGTTTAACAGCTTTTTTTTTATTTTTTATATAATTGCTAAACATAGTGTTGTGATGTAACTGCCCAAGAGGATGACCTCACAATTACACAGATTACGTAATAGATCAGGAAAGGAACGGATTTGTCCCCATGGTCTGTTCGGTGGAGTAAGCTTTCCCTTTGTTCTCATAGTTGCACTCCCCAAATCTTAACCTGGCGTTATGACTGCAACAAAGAATGCGGATTTGACGGTTTGGTTTTCGTTCTTTAAACCTGGGAAAGTGGATGGACTGTCCAGCACTAATTGGGATAGTTGATGTATCTGTATCTTCTATGGCGCTCGTGAGAAAAGGAGGCACACACATACACACACACAACACTCCTCGTAGCTTGGTTCCTCTGGATCCTGTCCGTTCTCCCTGGTGCTATAACTACGGAGTCTCCACCTTTTTTGTAGTTAAGGAATCCTTACAACTCATATTATTTCCTACCCATTGTACTAATAATATCCATTCTGATAGAGAATTCCTCCCCCATGCCTGTCTCTCTACACCATCAATGATTGTACAATAGCGATTATCTTACGTGTTGGCCCTTAACTCATTGATGCCAATGTTCCCTCCAAGAGTAGATAATGAGAATGGCCGTCTTTATAACTGGTAATAATCTCACATGTATTATCTCTCCATTAATGTTTATTTTCACACCAAATTTAAATCACTTGTATATTAAATCGATTGTGAAATCAAGTCTGGCTCATTATTGAATTCCCATTCAGATTTTGTTTTATATCTTTCACTTACCAATTACAGATGATTGGTGGCGCTGCTAAAAATCCAGCGGTTGTTGGCGCTTTTTTTTTTTTGGAAGCTAGGTGGTGCTCTGTAAACTGTATACACATTGCTGCCCTGGGATATACTTAGTGGGTAGGTGATGATGGGTAACATTATTTTATTTGTTCTTTATTATGACAAGCGGTGCTGCCATTCTGTAACCTGTTTTAGTTACGTCTATACCGCCGCACCGGTCAAAATATCAATATATGGGAATCTTATTAATAAAACATATCAAACCCATGAAAAAGAATCAATGACCATTCTTTAACGATCTATAACAATGTATACTTCCAAAGCCACAGTAATGGCCGCCCGCTGGCAGGGAGAGAAATTGATGAAGGAATGGGAATTAAAGATGGCCATACACCTTGAAAATCTTTTTCTCAAAAATCACTTTGCCAGATTGGCCTAATCTGTAAGGTGTACAGACCTAAACCTACCATCACGATAACTTTTGGCTAGTTAACACACGGCCAGACTATTTGTCCCACCGAGCCCTCGGCCCGGACAAATGTCAGTCAACCGTGGCAAGTTCAGCCGCGGGCCGAATTTGCGATCGATCAGAATTTTCTGACAGTTCCGATCCGACGAATGAACAATCGATGCCGATCGCGGACAGCCACCCCACACCAGTCGATATTTTCTCAGCTTTAACCATAATATTGTGAATCGGTCCGGTTGGCAAAATCATCGCTGGTGTGTACCAGTCTAAATGAAGCTTGATAGGATTGTTTCATGTAAGAATGGGTTTTAGTAATACATTACTATTATCACATGAATGAAAAGCCTTCCAACACGTCAGGTAACCCCAGTCTGGAAGGTCCAGATTAAATATTGTCAATTAATTATTGTATGTACTTATCGGAAGCATGGTCCACTTCCCATGTGGTGATAGCACCTCCAACACCCCCATTAATAAGAGGTCCTATATGCCTTTAATATAAAGCACTGGATGGACTGCCTCTTTTTTTCATTTAAAAAGCCAATGGCCTATGGGGAGCGTTCGGGTCCGTGTGTGCTGTTCCACGCAATGTTATGCGACATGTGAACTGTTCATCATGCATGCTGTGGACGTTTATCTTTTATTCAACCTCCATCACTGTTAGTATGTAACGGTTTATAAGACATTATGGTAGGTACTAAAGGTTGGACTAGATGGACATATGTCTTTACACCTCCAATACTATGTTACTAGTAACTGTATTACAGACATTATGGGTAGTGTATAAAGGTTGGACTAGATGGACGTATGTCTTTATACAACCTCCAATACTATGTTCTATGTAACTGTTTATACAGACATTATGGTAGGGTATAAAGGTTAGACTTATGGATGTATGTCTTAATACAACCCCCAATACTATTTTACTATGTAACTGTTTATACAGAAATTATGGGTAGGGTATAAGGTTGACTAGATGGACGTTGTCTTTATACAACCTCCACTACTATGTTACTATGATAACTTGTCTGATACAGACATTATGGGTATGGTATAAAGGTTGGACTGATGGACGTATGTCTTTATACAACCTCCAATACTATGTTCCTATGTAACTGTTATACAGACATTATGGGTAGGGTATAAATGTTGGACTAGATGGACGTATGTCTTATACAACCTCCAATAACTATGTTACTATGTAACTGTTATACAGACATTATGGGTTGGGTATAATGTTGGGCTAGATGGACTATGTCTTTATATATACAACCTCCACTACTATGTTACTATGTACTGTTATACAGCATTATGGGTAGGGTCATAAGGTTGGACTAGATGGAGTATGTCTTTTATACAACCTTTAAACTATGTTACTATGTACTGTTAGACTGACATTATGTGTAGTTATAAGGTAGGGCTAGATAGATGTATGTCTAAATTTAATCTCCATTACTTTTACTGTAAGGGGAGGCACTACGGTTGCGCAAAAAATGCAGATCACATTTTAAAATACGGCCCTATGGAACTCTTAGACGGCATTATGGGTAGGTTTTAAAGGTTGGACTATCCCGTATGTCCTTTATCCAATCTCCAATACTATGTTACAGGTAACTGTTGACAGACATTATGGGTAGGTGATAAGGTTGGACTAGATGGACGTATGTCTTTATACAACGTCCAATACTATGTTACTATGTAACGTTTATACAGACATTATGGGTAGGGTTTAATGTTGGACTAAATCAACTATGTCTTTATCACAACCTCCAATACTATGTTACACGTAACTGTTTACAGACATTATGGGTAGGGTATAAGGGTGGACTAGATGGACGTATGTCCTTTTATACAACCCTCCAATACTATGTTACTATGTCTGTTACACGACATTATGGGTAGGTATAAGGGTTGGACTAAATCAAACGTACTGTCTTTATCAACCCTCCAATACTATATGTTACTATGTAACTGTTAATACAGAATTAGTGTTGGGTATAGATGTGGACTAGTGGACGTATGGTCTTTATAATCACCTCCAATACCTATTTTACTATGTACTGTTATACAGAAATTATGGGTTGGGTATAGATGTTGGACTAGATGTACGTTGTCTTTATACACTTTCTCCAATACTCATGTTACTATGTAACTGTTATACAGACTTATGGGTAGGTATAAAGGTTAGACTAGAGGATGTATGCCTTTTATACAACCCCAATACTATGTTACTATGTAACTTTTATACAGAATTTATTGGTTTGGGTATAGATGTTGGACTAGAGGACTGTAATGTCTTTAATATAACCTCCAATACTATGTTTACTATGAACTTGTAGACAGACAACTTATGTTAGTGTATAAAGGTTTAACTAGATGGACGATGTCTTTATACAACCCAATACTATGTACTATGTAACTGTTATACAGACTATGGGGTGGGTATAAAAGGTTGGACTAGATGGACGTTATGTCTTTATATCAATCTCCAATACTGATGATTACTATGGTTAACTGTTAACAGACATTATGGGTAGGTAATAAAGGTTAGACTCGATGTGGATGTATTTCTTTTACAACCCCCAATACTATGTTTACTATGAACTGTTATACAGAAATTATGGTTTGGTGATAAGTGTTGGACTAGAGGACGTAGGTTATATTGTTATTTTTTGGATTCTATCCCATAATGGAGCTCTTGCTTTGTCAGATATTTTATTTGATAACAACTGTGGACTTGAGTTGTATTATCTGTCTCTACTTAAAGTTTTCTGAGTAACATAAACCTTTTCTTACTTGGACTTTGTCATCATCAGTCCAGGTGATTTGTATATCCATTTATTTACACAACAAATTAATTTATTTTCTATGCTTCATTTCTTTTGCATTGTGTTATGTTTTACAGTATGTATGTATATTTTATTTATAAAGCGCCACTTGGGTACGCACGCGCTGCTACATGATAAAATTCAGAGTATACAAACAAGGGGATAAGTGCAATTAACAATGAAATACAATTTCATACATCGGTTAGAAAGCATATACTGTATATGAATTTGTCAACATAGAAACGATAATCTATGCACATTCCTAGCGCCCATACATATCATTATCTGCACCAACTGGTGACAACTTTATAACACCAAAGGGTGTTTAGTATAAGTACTGTATCATTGTGATCCACATGAAGGAAAACGCTTCAACCACGTCAAGGTAACCCCAGTCTGGAAGTCCTAACGTCTAACCTTTTCAATTTCTTTTACCTTCAATACACTTAGCACTTTTGTCATTTCTCATTCTTACACAACTGGAGTCCATATAACAGGCTCTCTCCCTTCCCGACCCTCAGCACTTTGGCTTTTTAAAATGAGGAAGAGGCCGATCCATTCTTCATATTAAAGGCATATACCTCCCATAATGTCATGTTGGGGGTGCTATTACCACATGGAGGCTTGACCCAGGGCTCCCAAATAAATACCGGCACGTGTGACCTGTATCCAAGTTACCAATTAGTCCCTTAAATCAGTATTATGGGATTTGCTTATCTGTCTCAACCCAGTTATTGTGTTTGCTTTCAAAGGAAGGAATCCCACATAAAGGATGTTGTGCCGTTTATTATTTTTCCCTTGGAAATCGCAGACAACCATAAAAATAAACTGAATATAACATTTCCCTTTTCCTCATCAGGGAAGTTGAAGATGTAGCGATTTAATCTTTCATTACTTATTGTCTGTGTGTGTGTTGACACTGACCTGGACAATCCAATTTAAATACAGTAGATGAGACGTTTTCAAAAAGAAGTTTAATAAAAAAGCCAATGTGGCGTTTAACACCAATAGCCACAGTGGGTGGAAAAGTGGCAATAGACACAGTGGGTGGAAAAATGTCCAATATACACAGTAGGTGGAAAAGTTCCAATAACACATTGGGGTGAAAAGGTCTCCAATAACACAGTGGGTGGAAGGTTTCCACTAGACACAGTGGGGTGGAAAATTCTCCAATAGACCCAGTGGGGTTAAAGTGTCCCAAATGACAACAGTGGGTGGAAAAAAGTCTCCAATAGACACAGTGGGTGGGAAAAGTGAACCAATAGAACACAGTGGATGGAAAGTGTCCAATAGACACAGTGGGAGGTGGAAAAGTCTCCAATAGACACGTGGGTTGGAAAAGTGTCCATATACACAGTGGGGTGGGAAAAAGTCTCAATAGACACAGTGGGGTGGAAAATGACCATAGAACACAGTGGTGGAAAAGTGTCCATGACACAGGTGGGGTGGAAAAATCTCCAATAGACACAGTGGGTGAAAAGTTAACCAATAGACCCACAGTGGGGTGGAAAAGTGACCAATAGCACAGTGGGTGGAAAAGTGTCCAGTAGACACAGTGGGGTGAAAAGTGTCCATAGACAGAGGTGGGTGAAAGTGTCCAATAGATTACAGTGGGGTGGAAAGGTGTCCAATAGACACAGTGGGGTGGAAGGTGTCCAATAGACCAGTGGGTGAAAATTGACCAATCGACACATGGGTGGAAAATACCATAACACGTGGGTTGAAAAGTGTCCCCATTAGACACAGTGGGTGGAAAAGTTGTCCATAGACACAGTGGGTGAAAAAGTTCCATAGACAGATTGGGGTGGAAACGTGACCAATAGATACCAGGGGGTGGAAAGTGTCCAAGATACACAGTGGGGTGGAAAAAGTGTCCCATAGACACATGTGGTGGAACAGTGACAATAGACACAAGTGGGGTGGAAAAGTGTACAATAGACACAGTGGGGTTGAAAAGTGTCCAATAGAAACGTGGGGTGAAAGTATCCAATAACATAGGTGGGGTGGAAAGTGTCCAGTAGACATAGTGGGGTGGAAAAGTGTCCAATATAATACATAGTGGGGGTGAAAAGTGTCCAATAGACACAGTTGGGTGGAAAAGTTGTCCAATAGACAATAGTGGGGTGGAAAGTGTCCCAGTAAGACCCAGTGGGGTGGAAAAGTGACCAATGAGACACAGTGGGGTGGAAAAAATGCCAATAGACAACAGTGGGGTTGGAAATGTCCATAGACACAGTGGGCTGGAAAAGTGACAAAAGACAGTGTGTGGAAAAAATGTCCAATAGACACAGTGTGGTGGAAAAGTGTCCAATATACACATTGGGGGTTGGAAAAGTGATCAATAGACCATGGAGTGGAAAAGTGCCGCATAGACACCGTGGGTGGAAAGTGGTCCAATAGAACAGTGGGGGTGGAAAAGTGTCCAATAGACCATGGGTGGAAAGGTGTCCAAATAGACACAGTGGGTTGTAAAAGTCCAAAATACACAGTGGTGTAAAGTGTCCAATAGACACAGTGGGGTAGAAAAGTGTCCCATAGACACGTGGGGTGGAAATGTGTCTCAATCGACACAGTGGGGTGGAAAAGTGTCCATAGACACAGTGGGTTTGTAACGTGTCCAAAAGACACAGAGAGTTGGGTGAAAGTGTCCAAAGACACAGTGGGGTGGAAAAGTGTCCAATAGACCCAGTGGGGTGGAAAAGTGCCAATAGACCAGTGGGGTGGAAAGTGTGTTTTCAATGGGGTCCTAAATCGTAAGGTCACATTAAACTTATTTGACCATCGTTCCTCAATTTACGTTAGTTATTGTAATTTTACAACGATTTCTAAAAACCATTCTGAAATGAACCGCTCATTAAAGCCGCGGATCCTAAAAAGCGATTCCGCCATTTCTATAAATTGGTCCCTACTCCAGAAAATCTTGGAGAGAAATATCTCATAGTAAACTAGGAGATTTTCTCCTTAAGTTAATTCATAGCGAGATCTAATTAGTTAATATAGTCTACACTCATTGGCTTCTGCTAACTGAACATACAACGCTGGAGAATAACGATTTAATGCTACTGCGCCTCCACTTTTCACTGGAAGAAAATCTACTGTCACCATATTGTGCAAGAATTAAACACCGATATTTTTATTTACTCAAATACAAACACAGGAAAGAAATCACGGTCAGCACTTATCTTAGCTAGATGGTATTTTATTCTTTATGTATTGTAAATAACGTTGGAATGGAGATCCAATGTAAACTACAAGTTTGACATAAGGACAAGTTGACTATATTTACATTGTTGCTTTAATCGTACAATGTGGATTATTTAAGGGCTGGGCCACTCTCTGCGTTTTTCCTTCAACCGATGTCTTGTTCTTATCACGTAGAATCGCATAGCAAAGTGGGTTGTCTAGCAAAGCGATTTGTTCCATTTTCGGAACGCGTGGCGGTCATTAATTTTTTGCTGATCGACATGGCCTCCGTAAACGTACTTATTGCAAAGGAACGCACGCAAAGGGACAGTATACAGTCCTGAAATGTGTACGCTTTCATTGCTTTGCCGTATGACCTTAGTGTGGCCTCAGCCGTATAGTCTTTCTTGTGACCTCTTGGTAAATGATCAGAAGTGGAACTCTTCAAGTTAACAAAAGTAATGGGACCATTAACTGTTTCTTTCCACCTAGGAAAAATATATTATTTAATTCATTGTATAACCTTGAATCCACAAGAAGACAATCCTATAGATGTACCTATAATATAGAAATATTACATTGCTCTCTTGTATACCCAGTTCATTGAAAAAAACTAAACAAATTTGATTGTTCAAGCAGGTGCCTTGCAATTCACCAATCACAAAAGCCCCATAAAGGAGAATTGAATTCTAATCAGCTGCTAGTGCAAATACTGCAACGCCTATGGCAACATTTGTTTCAACAAAATTTCAATAAGGGAACACGTAAGTTGACCAGGTCAAAATGGTTAAAGGTGCCGCTGAAAGACAGGAATAATAAAGTCTATTTGACCACAAAGGTCAATGAATGTCTCTATTTAGATATATTTATCATCTCTGGTTGCGTTGGTGCCATAAAGTTTAAGCAGGACCCCAAATTATAGACACCGGTTCTATTTCACCTACAGCCACAAATCAATAGACAAAACAAAATGGTGTCATGCTATTTCTCAGTCAGAATACTGGGAAATCCAAACTTCTGATTCCAATCAACCTTTGGTTTTTTACCATCTATCGAGCTCCAATTGAACCTCTACCCTGTACTTTAAAGGTGTTCAATCCGATATTCCTTTTAAACATGAAGGTGGTCCGATCGATCAATAATCTCCTGTGGCATATGGTAAATCCCCCTTTATTCTAGTCATTGATGACTTCTTTTGACCAACTCTCTAGGAAAGATATTGAATTTTTTTGTTTTTCTTTGGACATATCTTACACAGATATCAGATCTCTCCCGCGTCCTGAAACATTGATTTAATTTTTTCTTGATTACCTTATTTATTTGGTTGGCCCTTCCTTGGTAATGTTTTTTTCAGTATGAATATTTTTAATTTCTGCTTTTTACACAAATGCCTGCCACATTCATTAGTTTCCGCAGAAATCCTAACCCTCATCAACAAACCGAGTTTTGCTCCTTTGATACTCTTTACCTATAATTAGTTAGCTTATTTACTACTAAGCCACCCATGCTTTCCACTGACCAAGCTGTTCCCTCCGGGGAACTAATGTGCAAGGTTGGTTTGTTGACTGGATCATAGAGTGAGCACAGGTGACCTAATCAGATGATGGACTTAATGGCAAGATCATGGTTCTTTCTGTCGCAATGTTCTCATGTTTGGATGTTTCATCCTGCCACCAACATATTCCACTGATTTATATACCAACCCAACATTTCCCTTTAATGGGGACACTACTCGAATACTTTACCAGAGCGTGCTAAGATCAGATTCCAACGTTCCCCTTCTGTACTATTTGTTTCTATAAGTACAACTCTCAAAGGGGGAATGTGAGACTAGATGAGTTTTTACTATATAAAGATCCATGGGACCATATTTAAAAAAACAAATTGCGATTCAGTGGGGGTTGTTCCAAAATGCCTGAATCACCGACTCCCAACGTAAATCTGCCTCATTCATAAACCATCCAGTATTATAGATTTCAACTGCTATCGTAAATTTACGATTGTACTAGAGACCGGTAAGGTGCGGTGTAGCACAATAAACCATACCGTGCCTTAATATTTGCCCCATGTGGAAGTACCTGTAGGCTGTGCCGCACGATGCTGAACGATAACGCGCAGGAAATTTTCCTAAATGCAATGCATCCGCTCAATGTTGGCAACTATTGATCAGAATGTGCTATAAACAGGTTATTGCAGCTTAAACGCACCTACAGGGGGAGAATACCTCTGTAGCTACAACTATCCCACCCTATACCTCTGTAGCTACAACTATCCCACCCTATACCTCTGTAGCTACAACTATTAATGCCTTTGCATTCTGTTCTGCACTTGGGCCTGCCCTGGTTAGTGTATTAATACCTTGCTCTTTTCTCTACTGGATTGGTGTTGTATTAATACCTTGCATCTTGTCTCTACTTGGCGAAGCTTGGTGTGTATAATACTTGCATCTTGTCTCTACTTGGATTGGTGGTGTATTAATACCTTGCATCTTGTCTCTACTTGGCCTTGGTGTGTATAATACCTTGCATATTGTCTCTACTTGGCAATTGGTGTGTGTATATTATACCTGCATCTTGTCTCTACTTGGCCTTGGTGTGTATTAATACCTGCATCTTTGCTCTACTTGGCTAATGTGTGTATTATACCTTGCATCTTGTCTCTACTTGGCCTTGGTGTGTATTAATTATTGCATCTTGTCCTCTACTTGGCCTTGGTGTGTATTAATACCTTGAATCTTGTCTCTACCTGGCCTTGTGTGTGTATTAATACCTTGCATCTTGTCTCTACTTGGCCTTGGATTGTATTATATACCTTGCATCTTGCTCTACTACTTGAATTGTGATCTTGTTTTGTTGTATTATACCTTGATGTCTCTACTTGTGGTGTGTATATTTATTCCTTGCATCTTGTCTCTATGGATTGGTGTAGCTTGTTGTCCTGTTGAGTGATGAGTGTATTAATACTGCATCTTGTCTACTTGAATTGGTGTTGTATTAATACCTTGTATTGTCTCTACTTGGCTACTTGGTGATTGCATTGTTCACTTGGCTTGGATTAAATACCTTGATCTTGTCTCTACTTGGACTTGGTGTGTATTAATATACTTGATCTTGTCTCTACTTGCGAATTGGTGTGTATTAATACCTTGCATCTTGTCTCTACTTGGGAATGGTTGGTATTAATACCTTGATCTTGTTCTAATTGGACTTGGGTGTACTAATACCTTGCATCTTGTCTCTACTTGCTTGATTATTCTCTTGTATATCTGTTTCTCTCTTGTACTCTATTGTCTTGTTGGTACTTGGGTCTTCTACTTCTCTGGCTTCTCTTGATTGGTGTGTAATAATACCTTGCATCTTTTCCTACTTGGCCTTGGTGTGTATTAATACCTGCATCTTGTCTCTAAGGAATTGGTGTGTATTAATACCTTGCATCTTGTCTGTACTTAGAATTTGTATGTATTAATACCTTGTATCTTGTCTCTACTTGGCCTTGTGGGGGTATTAATACTTGCTTGCATCTTCTTACTTGGAATTGATGTGTAATAATACCTTGCATCTTGTCTCTAATGGCCTTGGGTGGTATTAATACCTTGCATATTGTCTATTTGAAATGTGTGTGTATTAATATTGCATCTTGTCTCTACTTGGAATTGGTGTGTATTAATACCTTGCATCTTGTCTCTACTTGGAATTGATGTGTGATTAATACCTTGCATCTTGTTCTACTTGGCCTTGGTGTGTATTAATACCTTGCATATTGTCTCTACTTGAATTGGTGTGTGTATTATGTATTGCATCTTGTCTTTTGGAATTGGTGTGTACATACCTTGCATCTTGTCTCTACTTGGAATTGGTGTGTATTCAATACCTTGCATCTTGTCTCTACTAGGAATTGGTGGTATTATACCTTGCATATTTGCTCTAATAATACCTTGCATTTGTCTCTACTTGGCCTGGTGTGTATTAATACCTTGCATCTTGTCTCTAATTGGAATTGATGTGTATTAATCCTGCATTCGTCTCTACTTGGAATTGGTGTGTATTAATACCTGCATCTTGTCTGTACTTAGAATTTGTATGTATTAATACCTTGTATCTTGTCTTACTTGGCCTTGGTGTGTATTAATACCTGGCATCTTGTCTCTACTTGAATTTATGTGTATTAATGTATTGCATCTTGTCTCTACGTGGAATTGGTGTGTATTAATACCTTGCATTGTCTTACGTGAATTGGTGTGTATTAATACCTTGCATCTTGTCTCTACGTGGAATTGGTGTGTAATAATACCTTGCATCTTGTCTCTACGTGGAATTGGTGTGTGATTAATACATTGCATCTTGTCTCTACGTGGAATTGGTGTGTATTAATACCTAGCATCTTGTCTCTATGTGGAATTGGTGTGTATTAATAACTTGCATCTTGTCTCTACTTGGCCTTGCATCACAAGCGGACAGTAACTCGCGTGAAACTAATTTTGCTTGCGCGTTTCAAGCATGTAACCGTCCGGTACAGTGTGGCTGTGACCCATACGACTCCATGTTCCCTCTGTGACCAATTCACTTATCGTTATATTGTGATCATCCCGTGTTTTGGCCCTGTGTGTGTTGTGTCCAATTTGCAGTGTGTGTTAAAGTTTTGTACATTTTACCAGCAGGGCCGGATCGTACTTATCTATCCTGGGAACCGCCGCCTGGGAGTATTCATTTATATTGGCACAATAGCAAAACAAGACAAAAGGGGGTCAATCTCGGACATGGGGCTTATTCTCTCCTTCCAGCTGCCAGACTATCGTACTTCTGCGGCTTTTGTCTTTCCCAAGCCCCTCGTCTGCTCTGTCTTTAAAGGGATATCCCAACTGTTCCATGTATAGAGACAGACAGAGCGCCCATTGTTTTCCATCTCCCTATACTCAGTGTGGCCCCAGCTCACACTTCTTACAAAATATACAGCAACCAGATGACAATGAGCCCCGTCCGCCGCTATCAATGCTAATGGCTCTTTTCTGAAAAAAACAAAGCGCCGTGCGGCCCGGGAGCCTGAACTTGCAAATTAAGGATGACAGTGGAATCACTGTAGGTCACGACGGAGCTGCCATGTGTCACCACGAAACTGACGGAACAGATTTTAACCTTGATTAACCGATGACACGCCATGCCAAATGACTTTATTCCTCCCAGTGACTTGAATCCTTCCAGATAAGTGAAAGGTGCAACGCTCCTTACCACTGGTGCAAAGGAATAGACGTCTAAGAGATTTTCACCCCCATCTGCTCTTTGGCTTGTTTTCTAATCTGCGACTCTTATATCCTGCTGTGTTTTTAGCCTCACAATAGGAGGTCAGGAGCATCCTGCATCAGCCTCATTACATAATGATAATTACCTAATGCTAATCCATATGTAAAGGAGCAGCTTACCTGGTTATTATCTTACATTAATTATAATTAACCTAGTGAAGACAATCCCCCAAACAGAAGCAATTATCAGCAATTGGCAGAGAATTCTGGGAAATGTAGTTTAAGGAAATTGGCTGAATAAATAGGAATGCTAAAGTGGAATCTTATGAGAAATGGGATTTTTTTTTTTAAAAAGATAAAAAAATAAATAAATAAGGAAAAAAGTAGGGGATGCAATAAGGGGGAGGGGAGCTTCTTTTTAAATCCGGTTGCAGTACCATATTTCACCACCTCGACCACCAGTTGGGTTTCCTATGTTAAAAGCACAGCGCCCCCTGATTGTTACCTGGGGCTAAGATTAAAGATTTAAGAAAAGAATTTAATGAACATTGAGCTGAAAATACGTAATGAGGATTATTCAATCAGAAAAGGGGATTCAACTTCTTAGAAATTCTGGGACGGTGAGAAAGATAAACAATGAAAATGCAAAATCACTGCCTGGGGCCCTAGATCAGGAGAATTGTCATAAGGAGCCTGTGTGTTTGTATCCTGCCTTGTCCTGACATGTGACTATCATGACATGGGACTATCACAATCTGAAACTGGATTCCTAGAAACTTGGAAAGGACCAGTGGGAACCCCCAGGCTGGTTACTCTACCACCTACACAATGGACCGTGCCCTCCCCTGGCGCTGCCCCTTTAACATGGGGATCGGCTTAAACAGAAACAGACAAGTTTCCATTAACAAACCCTCGTCTGGAGCTGTAAAACCTTTTTTTTTTCTGTTTCTTATAAACTTCCAGTTGTAAATTCCAGACTATTTTCACACGAAAGAAAATATAAGCAGGAAAAGAATGTGGCCCCTGACGTACTAAATAACCAGGGCCAGAGGGCCACAGGTACATTAATAGTACAGACCCCCACATGTCTGTTATTTCATTATATAGGACATGGGGGGGCCTTTGTGTTATAGTGAACCCCACATGGACGCCCTGTGTTACCGGGACAGGTGCAGGTTTTGAAACGTGCTCAGTTTAGGCTTCCAGCCAACATTCTCCATACATTCCCCATTTAAAGACACTTTTCTGGAGTCTCCAGCAAAACTGCGCCCTCCGGTGGTCGCATTGTTATAAGAAATGGTAGAATTCTTTAAAAAAACAATTCTTTATTTTATTTGCCTTGGCAAGACCAGCCAACCAGCTGAGCAGAGCCCAAGCCAAATCCCTGCCGCCAGAGCCTTGTTAGTCTGTGTTATTAAGGTGGGTGTGAAAGAAATTTCCCTTTGAACCTCCAGCCTCAAGGACCAGGCTCATGTCCCAGCTCGTTGCTTCATACAAGGTGCTGACTCTACAGTTTGTGTTAAATAGACCGAGAGCTCAGATTGTCTCTAATTCCCTCCAGTACCTACACAATTATAATGGTATAACCTACCCCTGTAGTGGATTTCTATGGGAAGACCTGTAAGATTATAGCAGGAGGAGAAGGAAAACAGAAGCCACAAAGGGGTAGGTTATAATAAATAATGCACCCCGAACTGTAAATTAAAGGGATATTAGAAGTTCCGTGCTCTGTATAAAAGGTACTCGGCCTGCGGCCTCGTGCTTTTATATGGTCACGGAACTCCTCTGTGACTTCTAATATCCTTATAATTTACAGTTGGGGGTGCATTATCCATATATATATGGAGGCGGGGCTATTCATGGCCTCACCCCGGTTTGTCAATTTCAGAAGTTGGTAAGTGTGTATAAGGCCAACAGTGCGATCCTGTGGTCTCCATTTAAACTGGGAGATGCTGCAAGCCAGTGGGGGGCTGTAGGGTTCCTGGTCTTTCTATGGTCAAAGTGTAAACCAGGGAGCCCCCAAAGCTTTTATATGGAGTTAAATTCTCTCTTTAACTTGGCTGAAACTTTATCATAATAATAATACTTTAGATAACCCATTTATACCATGTACTGCATTGTTGGATCACTACAGAACCGGTATTGCCCTGGGGTTTGTTCATGTAGAAAGCTTTACACTACTCTATTTTCTTTTTGCAGGATTTGATACCCAGACAAGATGGCTACCTCTGGCTGCATGAAAGTCACCAAGTACTTCCTGTTCCTATTTAACCTCCTGTTCTTTGTAAGTAATAAGGACATTTATTATTATTATTTATTATAAATAAAGGACATTTGGCTTTCAGTTGGTACTGTGTTTCACGTGATGACATCACCAAGTACAATCACCATGACAACAGCCAGTGTGTATGCAGGGTCACTGTATTACCTAGAAGTAGATCCCCCTCCCTAGTTATCTGATCCATAAGAACAGGGGAGTCTCCTATAACTAGAATAGTACGGATTGTAGATATGGCGGCTACATCTGTAACACATGTCCAAGCACAGGTGACATCTTTCTTTTGATTGGAGCATCTTGTTAAAAAGCTAAAACTCCCACCACCTCCTGTTCCTAGGAACCTGGCCCCCACAGCCCCCTGATAAACACTCACTCCTTTTACTGCCTTTTCAATCCCCTTCTTATCGCTGGGCTCCATCTGTCCATTCACCTATTGTTTATTATTTCAATTGCTATTTTTATTGAATGTAATCCAAGTGAAGTCATATCCCGTGTATCCTGAGTACAATCTGGACCGATACCCTCTGAAATCATTTTGTGGATAAAAGATGCGAAGCAACCTGCAGTATTTTTTTTTTTTTTTTAACTTTGTCTATCAAGTGCTCCCCCTACTGCCCCTTCATGGTGCATTGCAGCTTCACTGCAGTTTCATTCTTGTTAGCGCCTCCCTTGGTCATACTCTGCATAGATTTCAACCCCCCGCAATTTATTTTATATTCCATTATCAACTGTTACATGGACCTACACTGCCTAATAATATACACATTGCCTGATCTGTTGGGCAGTATGGTTGCTCAGTAGTTAGCATTGATGTCTTGCAGTCCTGAGTTCGATTCCACCCTTAGACACACCTGCAAGGAGTTTGTATTTTGTCCCCGTGCTTGAGTGGGTTTCCTCCTTGCACTCTGTGTTTCCCCCACAATCATAAAGACATACTGATAGGTTGTATGTGTCAAATAAATCTGATTAGACTGTAAGCTCTTCAGGGCAGGGCCTGATGTGAATGTATCCATGTAATTGTAAAGCACTAGGGGAAGATGTTGGCCTTGTATAAACCCACAATAATAATAATAATAATAATTAAAGGGCATGTTCACCCCTCACATGAAAAATTATATATATTGTAATCACCCCCCAGTACACAAAACAAGATGGTTAAAAAGCATACAGATGCCTTGCTTTAAATATTCCTTAAAGGGGACTCAAGGCCGCACAATACAGCAGCACACTGTCGAGTTTTCTGTCTGTGTGTCGTGTTTACCTATTGCATGTGACACTTATTATGCAAGTAAAATGTCTGCTACTGTATAGTATGTACCCAGCCTAACAGTGTATCAGGCCAAACGCTGGGTTGGGACAAAATGTCTCTTTGTGTGTACCCAGCATTAGGGAGATAATATTATGATTTATTTGTTACATAAGATAAAGGTAATTTATTTTGTCAAACTGCCACATACACCTCTTACTGTACAGCAGAAAAGGATAAAGAACATGAAGTCCTGATATTTAGAGCTCCATACAGGGGTGAATAGTGGGCGGAGGGAAGAATCACTTTTATCAGTTTCTGGTTAGGACAAGTGGGCCCAGGTTTTAATCCAAACTGGCTACATAAAGTGTGTTAATGAGATAATCTGCGTCTAACCCTGGTCAGGTAGGGCCATAGACTTATAGGCTTATTGAGCTTCCGTAATAACGTCCTGTAGACGTTCTCACTTCTCCACATACAATCCATGAATAAAAGTGACACCGGCTCCTAAAATGAGCCAATGATTGCAGGTCCCCCTTAGTGAGACAATGATTTATACATAGAAAGCCATTTTGTTTTGTGGCTCTTTCCTCCTGATTAGAAATTGTGTTGAAATAAGGAAACGATAAGGTTCAGTGATGTGCAGTTTCCGGTTACCAAAGGATGAAAACTTTCAAAATGATTCCAACAGCCCCTGCTGGTCTCTCGCCTTCTTTTAACCCCTTGTGTACCGAAGAAGTAAATTTTACCCCTCCTGCCTGTCACTATTATAACTTTATCCGCAAATTCTTAGAACACCCCAAATAATGAACCGGGCTCCTCTCAATAATATGTGAACCCCCCAATAATATGTCAGTGTGGATCAGTTGTGCAGGGATCTGTGTGTAGCCAGACTAGCCTCCTGCCTGTGTTTAGTTCTGGGGTTGGGAGAGATAAAGCAGGTGGTGGGGAATACAATGCAGCTGCTTCCCCCTATCTGTGTATCTAAAGGGGAGACAGCTGGATCCAGCCCTGGAATGCAGGGAATGTGCATTTAGTTTCCATCCCTGATGTTAACCGTTTCCCTCCCTTTGATGGTGGATAAGTATTGCAGTGCATCATGGGCTGTGTGATGGCAGCAGTAGAATGCGGCCAATAGACTTGATGGTATTAAGAAATATTGGCTAAAACTTGCTCTAACCCGTGTGTGCCGATCTCCCATTGGTCGGCTTTAAATTGGCGCATTAAAAGGGAATCACAGAAACTGTGTCTTTAATAAAACATTTCAGGTGCAGTTGCCCCGGTGCAATATATCATACAATCAGGTCACAATATTCACCGGAATTTGCATTTTTTGCCCAATTTCTTATTCATTAAAATTGCCACAATTTTCACCTGATCAAGGGGTCTTCAAATAGGCCACAAACTTTTCATTAAATATTGGTGGTACCTCTTTAATTCCCATTCCAAGGACTACCAATGGGTTATTTTGTCTGGGCTGGTCCGTGTGACTAAAGCTGGGTACACACACTAACGATAAAGCCCCGATACCGTCGGAACCGATGGTATCGGGGCTTTATCATTATGTGTGTACGCTCGTTTCCCGAACAAGGGCACAGCCGCCAAACGATCGGGTCGGCCGAACGCTCGTTCGGGAAAGGCCAAAAATTTCTATTGGCTGCGCTAGACTCCCTATAGGAGTCTAGCGCGGCCGATGGAAACACACAGTCCCGATCGTTCTCCTTATGAAGTTCATAGGGAGAACGCTCGGGACTGTGTGAATGCAGATCTTGCAGATCCTGTCTGTCATCTTTCAGAAATCTGTACTGTGTGTACCTAGCTTAAGAAGGGACAAACTGGTCTAGAACCTGATAGTACAGGTGGCCATGCACTACAGACCAATGTCTGATCTATCTAAGAACCGCCTAGCCCATTCTTTTTTGCAATCAACTGAATTAAGAACTACTGCTTGTAAAACACAGTCTTTAGATATTGGATAGATTAGACGCTTGTCTATAGACAAACGTCTATTCTATCTGCCTGCCTAGTGTATAGCCAGCTTAAGGCACAGCTGTAAAGGCTCATAAACATGTCCAATCTTGGCACGACCCCCACCCGCAACGAACTGCTGTCTCGGGCGACGATTGCACGTGTGTATGCGTTTGGACGTGTGTACGAGGCTTGAGGATAAATTCCTCAGTCACAGGGCCAGGATCCAGTCTACATCCCCCCCTCCCACTACAGAGAGAAATAGTCCACGTCCCATTAGTTCGAACACACACCAGTCTTCCCCAGCAGGGCCACTTCTACCATTAGGCAGAGTGAAACATTTGTCTCAGGCAGCACCCCTGCACTGAAGAAGAAAGGCGGCAGACAGGCAGTGGTGGAAAAAAATTTCCCCCTTGACCGGTCAAAAAAAAAAGGAATTTTCCTTAAAAACAGATATGATGTTGTTAAAATCATTTTACATATTTAGGTTAGTTTTAGTTTGTTTGTTAGGAAAATGTTAGACTAGTTGGGTTAGTTAGGGCCCTGCTGAAAGAGGCACCACTTTAACACAGCGGCTTTGCAGCACGCCTGGAAATAATTAAGGGCAGCATTCAAAAGTTTGGCTCAGGCAGCAGAAGCCCTAGAAGAGCACCTGTTCCCCAGCTATCTCCAGTGCTGTCCCACACTAGATGGCCATGTGTCTTTACTCAACCTCAGCTTCTATGTTACAGATTTGTACTGCCCACAATTCCATGACAGGCCCGGCCCTAAACATCTTCTCCCCTTCTTCCTACCTAGTGGGACCAGTTGATCCAGTTTGTGTTATTGTGTCAGGATCTACACCAGGTTAACCCTTCAGCTGCTGCATTTTTTTTACTAGTGCTGCCCAGACACTTGTTACATATTCAATAGATTCCACATGCGATCATTGAATCTTTGTAGACCGGTGGTTTAACCTCCTGGCGTTCCTGCGATCGTAGGAATATTATGCGAACGTTGGGAGGTAAGTTTCCTAATGTATGGCCAGTATCCGTTCTTAAAGGAAAAACCTACTGTTTCAGAAAGCTACTCCCAAATAGGGCCCCAAATAACCACATAGCCCAGGGCCCCATTACTGGATAAACCATATATGGCTTTGCTCTCGCTGCTGCTTGCCAGGCTCTGATTTGCTCTGATTTTCTTTTTCCCCAGATTCTTGGCGCGGTGATCCTTGGATTTGGAATATGGATACTTGTGGACAAAACAAGCTTCATAGCTGTTCTACGTATGTACCGGAATGTACCACTGGGTCATTTAGGGGGATACTGATCGAGGATCGGAATGTACCACTGGGTCATTTAGGGGGACACTGATCGAGGACCGGAATGTACCACTGGGTCATTTAGGGGGATACTGATCGAGGATCGGAATGTACCACTGGGTCATTTAGGGGGACACTGATCGAGGACCGGAATGTACCACTGGGTCATTTAGGGGGATACTGATCGAGGACCGGAATGTACCACTGGGTCATTTAGGGGGAAACTGAACAAGGATGGGGGGATTAATAAAGGGAACATTATATATTTTATATATATTAACTGGTATCTCCTACATCTGCGGCCCCTAAAAACTTTATTCTGGTTTTCTTATTTTTACTTTGGACTTGTCTCTTGAACACATACAAATACTGAATACTGTAAAAACCTTTTTAAAGGAATGAAAGCTGTCATGGAAATTACCCAGAAGTCTCCGTCCCTTGAAATGCAAACTACAGTTAAACAAATAGAACTTTAGGCTGCTGGGAATTTGGGGACCTCTGGTGGTTTCTATTGGTAACACAGATATTTCAATAAAAAGAATACCAATTCCCCAATAGATAGAATCTAAGAAATGTAAAATGTCCTTAAAGTGGATATAGACAATTTAAAATCTGATCCGTGGTCTATGATAAACAGATGGCAGATCTCTGATGAGAATATCTAACAGGAATTATTTTGGCTGATCAGAGGTCTTAAATTTTTATTTAATTAAAGGAAAAGTTCACCCTAAAACACAAAATTGGAAACTAGCTTAAAATATATATTTTCAATATATACCTTTCTACATAATCCCTTTGCACAGTAAAATCTTACAGTACAGAAATCCCAGTAGTTGCTGCCCCTCTCCTAGCCCAGTGATCTCTGACATGCTCTGTTCGATTCACCCCAGGAGAGAGAGAGGATGCTCGGTTCTATCTCACCCCACGTGTTACAAGCAATGGGAAGTAGATTTAGTCTCAGACTCTTCTACAAAAATATAGTTTTTATGTCAAATAAAAAACTACCCCACTTTAAGTTGACTGGTGTAATTTACATGAGATCTGCGCCTTTAATGATCAACCTCAATAGTTTTCCCAGAGTTCTCTGATTTTCTCTTTCTGCCGTCACTTCGCAATCCGCAGTCTTTAATCCTATTCACCACTGTGTGTGTTTCATGTGGGCAGCAGCTTTAGCATTTGGGGATATGAGGGAGGCTAGAGGAAGTTTATTGCATATATGTGTGAATGTGCACTAGCACCAGGGGCGTAGCTATCGGGGTAGCAGCTACCACCAGAAAAACACTGGAAGGGGGGGTTTAGTGAGTTGACAAGCAGGGGGCAAACTTTTATAAATACCATGGTGCCCCATGTTTGGAGATGGTTTCCTCTTAATTTCCTTTTGACATCTGCCCACAGAGACCTCCTCTTCCTATCTAAGAACTGGGTCCTACATATTGATCGCTGTCGGTGGATTTACAATGGTGATGGGATTCCTGGGGTGTGTTGGAGCAGTGAACGAGATCCGATGTTTGTTAGGACTTGTAAGTATGACAAGTAGACGTCTTCCAATAAGAACTGCCCAGTCATTACATGGCAAACCTGGGCCCAACCAGTCCTATCCAATCAATAACCACAAGCTGCTAATAAATACACCCGTTGGAATCTCACTAGGTGGACTATAGGTGGTTACAGTACCAACCTATGAAAGATGATCTTTGACAGATTGTACACGATTGTTGTCCCTATATAAAGTATATGAAGAACGTTTGTGACTGCCATACTACCTACGATCGTGGCCGAACCCTTATACTTTAGTACAGGGGTCCAACCGCGACTGAAGGAAATTTTCCAGTTCGCTCATCAGCATTGGATACAGTTGTTTTGCCCGTATATGCATTAACGATATAGGGCCCATCCCGTCAGGAACTAATGTGTGTACCCAGCTTTCCCCTCCTGCACTTTCCCACAATGTAGTTATCTAAACACCTTAATATCAATATTACTATAAATACACATTCGATAAATTCTGGTCAGGATTCCTCTGCTGTTTGATTTATGGCCATAATGTCTGTGAAAAGATCATTGTCAGACGTTTCGGCCAACAGTTGTCTTACTCGTGGACAGGACATTAGTTCCATTAGTTCCATTATTAGTTTCCATTATATCCAAGTTCCTCCACACGAGTGGAACCTTTGTACAGATTTCCGCTGCTTTCATTAATGTTTTTTTTTTTTCTTTGTTTTTATATTTTTTAGTATTTCACTTTCCTGTTGATTATCCTGATCGCCCAAGTTGCAGCTGGAGTTCTTATTTATTTTCAGCGAGATGCGGTAAGGAAACTTGGGATTGGGGATTTCCTACTGCCTTGATACCCTTGGACAATCATGTCTCTCCCCCTTACTCACTTGCCCGCCCTCCCTACATATTTAATGATGTGCTCGGTACCAGTAAATGGTTTTAATAATCTTTTTTTTTTTTTTTTTTCCTTCTTCCTTTCCAGCTTAAGACTGAGATGTCCTCCATAATCCATGACTTAATCGTGACTTATGACTATTCTGATGGTAGGAACACCAGCGCAGAAGATACCTGGGATTATATCCAGAGAAATGTAAGTATGAGATGATTTAAAGAGGGGGGAGGAATGGCCACCTCTAAAGGTCACTGATCTTCTGGGTAGTTATCTATCTTTAACATGTACATCTAAAAGAAAATGGGTATCTATGGATAGAGATGGTGGATTCTAGTATCCCAACAGGAACCTCTATAACAAATGGGTATTATTGGTGTCTATGGATACTTATGTACAGTGCTGGGGACTTTGAGTATCTGCCACCAGCACTGATGACTTATTGACATCTGATTTGTTTTATTTCTCTTACTAGCTCAAATGTTGTGGTTGGACCAGCTATCAGAATTGGACAGACAATCAAATAATTAACAACTCTACCAACGAATATCCATGTTCCTGCATGATCAACCAGACCAGCCCTAATGGCTTCTGTGCTTACAATGGCACTTTGCGCTCATCTGTTTATACTACAGTAAGTAACCTCGGTGTAAAAGGCACCGAGAACAAAGTCCAGGCAGGACAGGACACGTTCCATGTAATATGACCAGTGCAATGACAAATTCTCTGGATATTAATGTGTGAAATCCGTGTATTTTTACAGGGCTGCATGCAGGGAGTGGAGAGTTGGCTGCAGAATAATCTTGGCATCATTCTGGGAGTCTGCGTTGGCGTAGCGGTCATTGAGGTTGGTTTGGGGCACTGATCGGAAATGTCCTCCTATATTGGAGATGTCTTATTATATAATTTTTTAATAACGTCAAGGTTTAGGGTTGTTGCTCACTTGATGACAATGTTGAAGTGCATTAAAAACCACAAGCCATACTCCTCCCAGTCAAACGGTATTCTAGGACATTCTAAGAAATGTCCACTTCCACCAGATCTATCCAAACATCAATCAACCTTAAATGTAAAATCATTATCTCCACGGCAGACATCAAAGCAATGATAGCCATTAAAATTATCATTCAAGAGCCTGTATAGGTTCTCATTCATCCAGGTCGTGGTCTATCTGATATTCAGTTAGATCAACTAGAAATTTAGTTTTTGAAGACATTTCGCTAGTCATCTGACTGGATCTCTCAATTCAGAATTCATGTCCTCAGAAGGTTCAATTCCATAGTCTTAAAGCCCATGTAGGGAAGTTGACCTCTGGTCACCCTCAATTAGAAATATGATTGGTTATTGACAGGTTGGACATATAAGATGACTGGTGGCCCATATCTGTAATAGATTTCATGGAGTATGGACCAAGTCTCTGGTTGTTGGTAGACTGGGTCAAAGGGTACAATGTTTCTCTCCTCCTTTTCACATCCGACCTAAGAAAAGGATTTCTTCTTAAAGGGCAACTATAGTGAAAAAAAAACTTTGTCTGTATACAATGTATAGATCACTTAGTATAAACTGCCTTACTTTCATGTTTCTGTGTGGCTTCGTTTCTTCACACTGGCAGAAGTTTGTACCAAGCTGTGTAGTCCCCCTCCCCTCTCTGTCTACTCCCCCTCAAGCAGTGACGGGCTGTATACAGAGTCCGAGCATTGTCAGTTGAAAGGACTTTAAATGAAGTGCTGACATCCTGTTGACCCCTACCTTCCAGAGCTAGACTGCAAGCAATCAAAGTGTGGAATAAAGTAGCAATATGCTGAAGGGAGGGGCAGAGGGGGAGAGAGGACAAGTGGTGCTGAGATTCTTTACAAGTAAGTTACTGAACTCTGCCTGTTCTCTAACTTTGCTAATTGTTATTTATTTTTTACCTAAAGTTCATATCTCTCCCCCTGCTTAGCTGAGATCATAATCACTGAAGAGAGAGTCAGTGTAACAGCAGCTTGTAGTGAGAGACCTTCACAAACACAGTGACACTGCTTGTTGTCCTGTTACATTTCAGTTGCTTTAGTCTATATATTTCATAGATTGCACTGTGTGTCTTGTTTGGTATATAGTCTGTATTACTGTATTATATATACTGTATTAGTGTTCCATTTGAGTCACTGGTTTTGTATGTATATAAGATATTTTTTTGGGGGGAGGGGCTGTTTTATAGTGTGTTATGCTCATATTGCTGGGTTAATGGTTTATTGATTGTGTTTAGCACTACAGCATTTGACTATATGTTGCACATGGTACATATAGTGTGGGTGAGAGAGTGTGTGACAGTACTACATGGGAGCTTTGGATTGTGTGGGTGTGTGCCTTTGAGTGACAGATGAGGTGTAGCAGCTCCTACAAATCACAGCATATTCAAAGGCTTATATCTCGGGGACTATGTAGAATTTAAAGAAACTAAAGGTACCCTGGTGGATGGGATGACTTATAGGATACATTAGAAGAAATATAAAAAAAAACAATTTTCTCACTATAATTGCCCTTTAAAGGACATGTTTCCATCCCTCAACAATCTTTTATTTTTGCCTGCAGCTCTTGGGTCTTATCCTGTCCATATGCCTTTGCCGGGGAATCCAGAGCGAAGATTACACCAAAGTACCCAAGTACTGAGCTGCTCCCGTCCCTACAAAACATCATCTGATCCTGAAGGAAGAAATGAAGGAGTAGCACTGAGTCTCCTTCAAACTGTGTCTTACTCTCCCCTTAAACAAACAAGTCACCGTGTATATACAGAAATTCCAGCAACAAAGACTGTGATCAGTTCCCCTTTAACTAAAATCCGTTGGATTGACTTTAAGTTCTCCCTAGTAGGGTGTTAGTAGCATTTTGTAAAGGCAATTTAGTAAGTAGTACAAGAGGCAAGACTGAAAGCTATTTGGACCTGAGTAATTTAAATTTATAATATGTGTTGAAGGGTAAGACAAGACCCAAATAATTAAAAACTTTTTATTTCTGTAAAAAAGAAAAGAAAATTAGCCATGTTTGTAAATAATTTTTGTTGCACTGTCTAGCACTGAGCTGGATGTTTTAAGTCCTTAACCAAGACCAGAAGAAAAAATTAGTTTCAACGTGAACAACTTTATTTAAATCACATCACAGAATGGGGGGTCCCCTTTTTACTGCTTGTAGACTGAACCCTGTCCACTGTCCTATCCATTAATTCGTATTGGAACATACTGAGGACATGTGGGTAACAAGATAAGATTTGATATAGAGTTTGGTAGCACTGTACTGTTGGGTTTTTTGCAATGCTGAATGATATTGCACTTCTGATTTTCCAAAACTTTAATGGACGTTAAATGGGTTTGAAATGTTGTGTTTGTGTATACCGGATGTGCCATTCATTACTGGTTAAATGCTAAAAATTAAAATGTATTCAACTTGTATTAAATATAACTATTGAAAACAATGGTCGCTAGTGTATTGTGGCGTATTGGGTTCCGATGTTTGTGATTCTAAGATACAGTCAGGGTGATGCACTAAGAGGCCCACCGCTGCTGGAGTTCGGTTAGCGTGACTTAAACTCCTTCATGGTGGCAGTAGCGTTGCTAATGTGGAAGTTAGATACCAGCACTTAGCGATGCACCGAGAGCCACTATCGCCAGTGTGTTTGCACCGGGTTACCGATTGCGGCTCTTGGTGTATCGGGCTGTATGTTTATGAATAAAATACCCATTGGGCTAATAGTGTGTCTGTCCAACAGCTACTCGCTGCTATTTAACCCCTTTCTGAACTTTTTATAGGCCACTTCCCCAACCAAACGCGCCAATAGGATCGCTTGAATTGCACACCATGTATAATGTTTGCATACCGCAGCCATGAGTTGTAGTTTTCCATTAGAGGATTCTGGGACATGCTTGGTTTTTGCGTATTTTTTAATTTACATTTTCCTTGTTTGATTAAAACTCCCAGAAAACATTGACACCTGAGCTCAGTATAATATTAAAGAATTCTGGTTTAGTTTAACAGCTTTTTTTTTTATTTTTTATATAATTGCTAAACATTAGTGTTGTGATGTAACTGCCCAAGAGGATGACCTCACAATTACACAGATTACGTAATAGATCAGGAAAGGAACAGGAGTTGTCCCCATGGTCTGTTCGGGTGGAGTAGACTTTCCCTTTGTTCTGCATAGTTGCACCTCCCAAATCTTAACCTTGCGTTATGACTGCAACAAAGAATGCGGATTTGACAGGTTTGGTTTCGTTCTTTAAACCTGGGATAGTGAGATGGGACTGTCCAGCACTAATTGGGATAGTTGATGTATCTGTATCTTCTATGGCGCTCGTGAGAAAAGGAGGCACACACATACACACACACACACACTCTCTCGTAGCTTGGTTCTCTCCTGGATCCTGTTACCCACTGGGTGCTATAACTACGGAGTCTTCCACCTTTTTTGTAGTTAAGGAATCCTTACAACTCATATTATTTCCTACCCATTGTACTAATAATATCCAGTCTGATAGAGAATTCCTCCCCCATGCCTGTCTCTCATACACAATACAATGATTGTACAATAGCGATTATCTTACGGTGTATGGCCTCCTTAACTCATTGATGCCAATGTTCCCTCCAAGAGTAGATAATGAGAATGGCGTCTTTATAACTGGTAATAATCTCACATGTATTATCTCTCCAGTAATGTTTATTTTCACCAAATTTAAATCACTTGTATATTAAATCGATTGTGAAATCAAGTCTGGCTCATTATTGATT
Source organism: Hymenochirus boettgeri (assembly GCA_019447015.1). Classification (NCBI taxonomy): domain Eukaryota; kingdom Metazoa; phylum Chordata; class Amphibia; order Anura; family Pipidae; genus Hymenochirus; species Hymenochirus boettgeri. Next base: position 14,958,560 of record CM033472.1, read on the forward strand.
CCCATTCAGATTTTGTTTTATATCTTTCACTTACCAGATTACAGATGATTGGTGGCGTCTGCTAAAAATCCAGCAGTTGTTGGCGCTTTTTTTTTTTTGGAAGCTAGGTGGTGCTCTGTAACTGTATACACATTGCTGCCCTGGGATATACTTATTGGTTAGGTGAATGATGGGTAACATTATTTTATTTGTTCTTTATTATGCAGCGGTGCTGCCATTCTGTTATAACCTGTTTTAAGTTACGTCTATACCGCCACCGTCATAAATATCAATATATGGGAATCTTATTAATAAAACATATCAAACCCATGAATAAAAAGAATCAATGACCATTCTTTTAATCGATCTATAATAATGTATACATTTCCAAAAGCCACAGTAATGGCCGCCCGGCTGGCAGGGGAAGGAGAAATTGATGAAGGAATGGGAAGTAAAGATGGCCATACACCTTGAAAATCTTTCTCAAATCACTTTGCCAGATTGGCCTAATATCTGTAAGGTGTACAGACCTAAACCTACCAATCACGATAACTTTATGGCTAGTTACACACGGCCAGACTATTTGTCCCGACCGAGCCCTCGGCCCGGACAAATGTCAGTCAACCGTGGCAAATTCAGCCGCGGCCGAATTTGCGATCGATCAGAATTTTCTGACGTGTCCGATCCGGACGAATGAACAATCGATGCCGATCGCGGACAGCCACCCCACACCAGTCGATATTTTCAGCTGACCATAAGTATTGTGAATCGGTCGGTTGGCTAAAAATATCGGCTGGTGTGTACCCAGGCTAAATGAAGCTGATAGGATTGTTCAATGTAAGAAGGGGTTTTAGTATACATTACTGTGATCACATGAATGAAAAAGCCTTCCAACCACGTCAAGGTAACCCCAGTCTGGAAGGTCCAGATTAAATATTGTAAATTAATTATTGTATGTACTTATTAGGAAGCATGGTCAAGCTTCCATGTGGTGATAGCACCTCCAACACGCCCCATTAATAAGAGGTCCTATGCCTTTAATATAAAGCACTGGATGGACTGCCTCTTTTTTTCATTTTAAAAAGCCAATGGGCGTATGGGGATCGGTCGGGTCCGTGTGTGCTGTTCCCACAGCATGTATGCCGACATGTGAACTGTCATCATGCATGCTGTGGACGTTTATCTTTATTCAGCCTCCAATACAATGTTAGTATGTAACGGTTATACAGACATTATGGGTAGGGTATAAAGGTTGGACTAGATGGACATATGTCTTTATACAACCTCCAATACTATGTTACTATGTAACTGTTATACAGACATTATGGGTAGTGTATAAAGGTTGGACTAGATGGACGTATGTCTTTATACAACCTCCAATACTATGTTACTATGTAACTGTTATACAGACATTATGGGTAGGGTATAAAGGTTAGACTAGATGGATGTATGTCTTTATACAACCCCCAATACTATGTTACTATGTAACTGTTATACAGAAATTATGGGTAGGGTATAAAGGTTGGACTAGATGGACGTATGTCTTTATACAACCTCCAATACTATGTTACTATGTAACTGTTATACAGACATTATGGGTTAGGGTATAAAGGTTGGACTAGATGGACGTATGTCTTTATACAACCTCCAATACTATTGTACTATGTAACTGTATACAGACATTAGGGGTAGGGTTAAATGTTGGACTAGATGGACGTATGTCTTTATACAACCTCCAATACTTGTTACTATGTAACTGTTATACAGACATTATGGGTTGGGTATAATGTTGGACTAGATGGACATATGTCTTTATACACCCTCCAATACTATGTTACTATGTAACTGTTATACAGACATTATGGGTAGGGTATAAGGTTGGACTAGATGGACGTATTCTTTATACAACCTTAATACTATGTTACTATGTAACTGTTAGACTGACTTATGGGTAGGTTATAAAGGTAGGCCTAGATAGAGTATGTCTTAATTTATCTCCATTACTTTTACTGTAAGGGCGAGGCACTACGGTTGCGCAAAAAATGCAGATCACTTTTAAAATACGGCCCTATAACTCTTAGACAGGCATTATGGGTAGGGTTTAAAGGTTGGACTAAATCAACGTATGTCTTATACAATCTCCAATACTATGTTACTATGTAACTGTTAGACAGACATTATGGGTAGGGTATAAAGGTTGGACTAGATGGACGTATGTCTTTATACAACCTCCAATACTATGTTACTATGTAACTGTTATACAGACATTATGGGTAGGGTTTAAATGTTGGACTAAATCAAGTATGTCTTTATCAACTCCAATACTAGTTTACTATGTAACTGTTATACAACATTATGTTAGGGTATAA
>CM033472.1:14961001-15060886 GCA_019447015.1 Hymenochirus boettgeri
CTTTATACAACCTCCAATACTATGTTACTATGTAACTGTTATACAGAAATTATGGGTAGGGTATAAAGGTTGGACTAGATGGACGTATGTCTTTATACAACCTCCAATACTATGTTACTATGTAACTGTTATACAGACATTATGGGTAGGGTATAAAGGTTTAGATGGACGTATGTCTTATACACTCCATACTGTGTTACTATGTAACTGTTATACAGACATTATGGGTAGGATGTTGGACTAGATGGACGTATGTCTTTATACAACCTCCAATACTATGTTACTATGTAACTGTTATACAGACATTATGGGTTGGGTATAAATGTTGGACTAGATGGACATATGTCTTTATACAACCTCCAATACTATGTTACTATGTAACTGTTATACAGACATTATGGGTAGGGTATAAAGGTTGGACTAGATGGACGTATGTCTTTATACAACCTTTAATACTATGTTACTATGTAACTGTTAGACTGACATTATGGGTAGGTTATAAAGGTAGGGCTAGATAGATGTATGTCTTAATTTAATCTCCATTACTTTTACTGTAAGGGCGAGGCACTACGGTTGCGCAAAAAATGCAGATCACATTTTAAAATACGGCCCTATGTAACTCTTAGACAGGCATTATGGGTAGGGTTTAAAGGTTGGACTAAATCAACGTATGTCTTTATACAATCTCCAATACTATGTTACTATGTAACTGTTAGACAGACATTATGGGTAGGGTATAAAGGTTGGACTAGATGGACGTATGTCTTTATACAACCTCCAATACTATGTTACTATGTAACTGTTATACAGACATTATGGGTAGGGTTTAAATGTTGGACTAAATCAACGTATGTCTTTATACAACCTCCAATACTATGTTACTATGTAACTGTTATACAGACATTATGGGTAGGGTATAAAGGTTGGACTAGATGGACGTATGTCTTTATACAACCTCCAATACTATGTTACTATGTAACTGTTACACAGACATTATGGGTAGGGTATAAAGGTTGGACTAAATCAACGTATGTCTTTATACAACCTCCAATACTATGTTACTATGTAACTGTTATACAGAAATTATGGGTTGGGTATAGTGTTGGACAGAGTGACGATGTCTTATATACCACCCAATACTATGTTACTATGTAACTGTTATACAGAATTATGGGTTGGGTATAGATGTTGGACTAGATGACGTATGTCTTTATACAATCTCCAATACTATGTTACTATGTAACTGTTATACAGACATTATGGGTAGGGTATAAAGGTTAGACTAGATGGATGTATGCCTTTATACAACCCCCAATACTATGTTACTATGTAACTGTTATACAGAAATTATGGGTTGGGTATAGATGTTGGACTAGATGGACGTATGTCTTTATATAACCTCCAATACTATGTTACTATGTAACTGTTAGACAGACATTATGGGTAGTGTATAAAGGTTTAACTAGATGGACGTATGTCTTTATACAACCTCCAATACTATGTTACTATGTAACTGTTATACAGACATTATGGGTAGGGTATAAAGGTTGGACTAGATGGACGTATGTCTTTATACAATCTCCAATACTATGTTACTATGTAACTGTTATACAGACATTATGGGTAGGGTATAAAGGTTAGACTAGATGGATGTATGTCTTTATACAACCCCCAATACTATGTTACTATGTAACTGTTATACAGACATATGGTATGGTATAAAGTTGGACTAGATGGACTATTGTCTTTATACAATCTCCAATACTATGTTACTATTTAACTGTTATACAGACATTATGGGTAGGGTATAAAGGTTAGACTAGATGGATGTATGTCTTTATACAACCCCCAATACTATGTTACTATGTAACTGTTATACAGAAATTATGGGTTGGGTATAGATGTTGGACTAGATGGACGTAGGGTTATATGTTATTTGGGATTTATCCCATAGATGGAGCTCTTGCTTTGTCAGATAGTTTATTTGATAACAACTGTGGAACATTGAGTTGTATTATCTGTCTCTACTATAAAGTTTTCTGAGTAACATAAACCTTCTTACTTGTGACTTTGTCATCACAGTCCAGGGTGATTTGTAATATCCATATTATTTACACAACAAATTAATTATTTTCTATGGTTCATTTTCTTTTGCATTGTGTTATGTGTTACAGTATGTATGTATAATTTTATTTATAAAGCGCCACTTGGGTACGCAGCGCTGTACATGATAAAATTCAGAGTATACAAACAAGGGGATAAGTGCAATTATACAAATGAAATACAATTTCATACATCGGTTAAGAAAGCATATACTGTATATGAATTAATACAAACATAGAAAAGATAATCTATGCACATTCCTAGGCCCCATACAATATCATTTCGCACACTGGCATACTTTATAAACAAAGGGGTTTTAGTATACATTACTGTGATCACATGAATGAAAAGCCTTCCAACCACGTCAAGGTAACCCCAGTCTGGAAGGTCCTAACGTCTAACCTTTTCAATTTCTTTTACTTCAATTACAATTAGCAAACTTTTGCATTTCTCATTCTTACACACTGGATCCATATAACAGGCTCTCTCCCTTCCCCCTCAGCACTTTGGCTTTTTAAAATGAGGAAAGAGGCCATCCAGTGCTTCATATTAAAGGCATAGGACCTCCCATAAAAGGGGCATGTTGGGGGTGCTATTACCACATGGAGGCTTGACCAGGTCTCCCAAATAAATACCGGCACAGTGTGACCTGTATACAATGTCTACACAATTAGTCTTAGAATTAGTATTATGGGATTTTCTTATCTGTCTTCAACCCAGTATTGTGTTTGCTTTCAGAAGGAAGGAATCCCCCATAAAGGATGTTGTGCCGTATTATTATTTTTCCCTTGGAAATCGCAGACAACCATAAAAAATAACTGAATAACATTTCCCTTTTCCTCAATCAGGGAAAGTTGAGAGATGGAGCAGGATTTATCTGTCATTACTTATTGTCTGTGTGTGTGTTGACACTGACCTGGACAATCCAATTTAAATACCAGAGATGAGACGTTTAAAAAAGAAAGTTTAATAAAAAAGCCAATGTGGCTTTTAAACACCAATAGACACAGTGGGGTGGAAAAGTGAGCAATAGACACAGTGGGTGGAAAAATGTCCAATAGACACAGTAGGGTGGAAAAGTGTCCAATAAACACAGTGGGGTGGAAAAGTCTCCAATAGACACAGTGGGGTGGAAAGGTGTCCAATAGACACAGTGGGGTGGAAAGAAGAAGAAGGAAAAAGAAAAAAAAAAAGGAAAGGAAAAAAGTCTCCAATAGACACAGAGTGGGGTGGAAAAAAAAAAAAACACGTGGTGGAAAAGTGTCCAATAGACACAGTGGGGTGAGGAAAAGTTCCATAGACACAGTGGGGGAGAAAGGACGAAGAGGGGGGAAAAGTGCCAATAGACACAGTGGGTGGAAAAGTGTCCAATAGACACAGTGGGGTGGAAAAGTCTCCAATAGACACAGTGGGGTGGAAAAGTGTCCAATAGACACAGTGGGGTGGAAAAGTCTCCAATAGACACAGTGGGGTGGAAAAGTGACCAATAGACACAGTGGGGTGGAAAAGTGTCCAATAGACACAGTGGGGTGGAAAAGTTCCATAGACACAGTGGGGTGAAAAAAGTGATCCAATAGAAACAGTGGGGGGGGAAAAGTGACCAATAGACACAGTGGGGTGGAAAAGTGTCCAGTAGACACAGTGGGGTGGAAAAGTGTCCAATAGACAGAGTGGGGTGGAAAAGTGTCCAATAGATACAGTGGGGTGGAAAGGTGTCCAATAGACACAGTGGGGTGGAAAGGTGTCCAATAGACACAGTGGGGTGGAAAAGTGACCAATAGACACATACCAGTGGGGTGGAAAAGTGTCCAGTAGACACAGTGGGGTGGAAAAGTGTCCAATAGACAGATTGGGGTGGAAAAGTGACCAATAGATACAGTGGGGTGGAAAAGTGTCCAATAGACACAGTGGGGTGGAAAAGTGTCCAATAGACACAGTGGGGTGGAAAAGTGACCAATAGACACAGTGGGGTGGAAAAGTGTACAATAGACACAGTGGGGTGGAAAAGTGTCCAATAGAAACAGTGGGGTGGAAAATGTACCAATAGACACAGTGGGGTGGGAAAGTGTCCAGTAGACATAGTGGGGTGGAAAAGTGTCCAATATACAGTGTGGGGTGGAAAAGTGTCCAATAGACACAGTGGGGTGGAAAAGTGTCCAATAACACATGTGGGGTGAAAAGTGTCCAGTATACTACACATGGGGGTGGAAAAGTGACCAATAGACACATTGGGGTGGAAAAATGTCCAATAGACAACAGTGGGTGGAAAAGTGTCCAATAGACCAGGTGGGTGAAGAAAGTGGACAAATAATGGGGGCAAACAAATATCAGAGTGTGGCCAACATGGGGTGGAGAAAAATAAACTAATAAACGTGGTAGCCCTGGGTGTGAAAATGTCCATATCACAAAGAAACAGTTGGGGTGGAAATTGATCAATAGACAACACAGAAAAAACAAAAAAAATAGAACACGTGGAGTGGAAAAGTGACCAATAAAACGTGGGTGGAAAAGTGTCCAATAGACACAGTGGGGTGGAAAAGTGTCCAATAGACACAGTGGGGGTGAAAGGTGTCCAATAGAACACGTGGGTTGTAAAAGTGTCCAAAAGACACAGTGGGGTGGAAAAGTGTCCAATAACAGGGTGTAGAAAAGTGTCCAATAGACACAGTGGGGTGGAAAGGTGTCCAATAGACACAGTGGGGTGAAAAGTGTCCAATAGAACAGTGGGTTGTAAAAGTGTCCAAAAGACACAGTGGGTGGAAAAGTGTCACATAGACACAGTGGGTGGAAAAGTGCCAATAGACACAGTGGGGTGGAAAGTGTCCAATAGACACAGTGGGTGGAAAATGTGGTATTCAATGGGGATCCTAAATCTAAGGTCACATTACGTAATTGACCATCGTTCTCAATTTACGTTAGTTTATTGTAAATTTACAACGATTTCTAAACCAATTCTGAAAGACCGATCATTAAAGCCGCAGTATCCCTAAAAAGCGATTCCGCGCATTTATATAAATATGGTCCTTACTTCCAGAAAATGCATTGGAGAGAAATATCTCATAGTAAACTAGGAGATTTCTCCTTTAAGTTAATTCATAGCGAGATCTATTATTAATATAGTCTACACTCTATTGCTCTGCTAACTGGAACATACACGCTGGGAGATAACGTTTAATGCTACTGCGCCTACACTTTTCACTGGAGAAAATCTCACTGTCACCATTTGTGCAAGAATTAACACCGGATTTTTATTTAATCAAAATACAAACACAGAGAAAGAAATCAACGTCAGCAGCTTAGCTAGAGGTATTTATTTCTTTATGTATTGTAAATAACGTTGGAATGGAAGATACAAAAGTAAAGGACAAGTTGACATATATTTACATTGTGCTTAATCGTACAATATGGATTATTAGGGCTGGGCCACTCTGCTTGCGTTTTCAACCGTGTCTTTTCGTTATCACGTGAGAATCGCAGAGCAGTTTTGTCAATGCAAGCGATTTGTTCCATTTTCGGAACGCGTGCGGTCATTAATTTTTTGCTGATCACATGCACTCCAGTAACGTACTTTGCAAGGAACGCAACGCAAAGGGACAGTAACAGTCCTGAAATTGTTTACGCTATTCATATGCTTTGCCGTATGACTTAGTGTGGCCTCAGCCTTATAGTCTTCTGGGACCTCTTGGTAATGATAAGAAGTGACTCTTACAAGTTAACAAAAGTAATGGGGACAATTAACTGTTCTTCCACCTAGGAAAAATATATATTTAATTCATTGTATACCTTGATCCACAAGGAGACAATCTATAGATGTCAACTATGAAATGAAATATTACATTGCTCTCTGTGTATACCCAGTTCATTGAAAAAAAACTAAAACAAATGTGATTGGTTCAGGCAGGTGCCTTGCAATTCACCAATCACAAAAGCCCCATAAAGGAAAATTGAATTCTAAGCAGCTGCTAGTGCCAAATAACTGCACACCAGCCATGGCTGTGTATGATGTTTATATGCTGTGTATATACTGTGTATATGCTGTGTATATGCTGTGTATATACTCTGTATATGGTGTATATGGTGTGTATATGCTGTGTACATGATGTGTATATGATGTTTATATGCTGTGTATATACTGTGTATATGGTGTATATGCATATACAGTATACACATGTAGTATACACATACAATATACAGTATACAGAACACATAAAGTATACACATACAATTTACAGTATACAGCACAAAACATGTAGTATACACATACAATATCCAGTAAACAGAACACACCTGTAGTATACGTTCCGCTCAACAATATCGAGGGTTTATCGGAAGAATAAAGATCGGGCTAGGGCTTAAAATAATTCCCCGACCGTCATCATCTTCAAGTCCCCATTCTTTTCGCAGATTTCCCTTGACTTGCGGCACAAGGGGAAACATCATTTTCTAATCTAAGGAAACGCTTAAGACTGTGTCCTTAACAATATGGCGCCCTTTATTATTATTGACCTCTTAATCGGGGTACACCACCTTCCAAGTTTTCGCGTCCTCCAACTTTCCTGACCGTTGTGTCAAAAGAACCGCAGGATCCCGACGTTTCCTCCCCCTCCTCCCCTTGACTTAGCCCAACCATCAAAGTGTGCTGCAGGCCAGCCCAGGAACGCAGGCATCGCAATATTTCTGCCCGATTGCGAGTTACCAAAAATGTCTGTCGGTCATTCTGAGATATTGCATGGTGTTGTACCGCAGCTTTCGACTTGGCTATAGCTAACCCTATACCTCTAGTATAGGCTACAACTATCCCACACCCTATACCTCTGTAGCTACAACTGCCCACCCTATCCTTCTGTATCTAGAACATATCCCCCCTATAGACCTCTGTACTACAACTGACCACCACCTATAAACCTCTGTATACAACTGACCCCCCCTCTACCCCTCTGTAGCTACAACTATCTCCCACCCTATACCTCTGTAGCTACAACTTGACCCACCCTATAACCTCTGTAGCTACAATATCCCACCCTATACCTCTGTAGCGAGAGCCACTCACTGACCCCCCTATACCTCTGTAGTACACTATCCCACCCATACCCTCTGTAGCACATTATCCCACCCTATCCCTCTGTACTACAACTGACCCACCCTATACCTCTGTAGCTACAACCAACGGGCCCACCCTATACCTCTGTAGTACAAACGACGCCACCCTATACTCTGTAGCTACACCCAAACTATCCCACCCTATACCCTGTACTCTACAATTATCCCACCCTATACCCTGTAGCTACAACTGACCCACCCTATACCTCTGTCAGCTACAACTGGCCCACCCTATACTCTGAAAGCACAAATGGGTCCCACCTCTATACCTCGGAACTACAGAACTATCCACCCTATAAACTGTCTTACGATTAGCCCACCCTATACCTCTGTATCGACAACTGACCCCCCTATACCTCTGTAGCTAACAACTGGCCCACCCTATACCTCTGTAGCTACAACTGGACCACCCTATACCTCGTAGCTACCACTATCCACCCTATTACCTCTGTAGCTACAACTGACCCACCCTATACCTCGTAGCTTACACTATCCCCCCCTTACCTCTTATCTACAACTGACCAGCCACCCTATACCTTCTTAGCTACAACTGGCCTCACCCTAATACCTCTGTAGCTACAACTGACCCCACCCTATACCTTCTGTATCTACAACGATCCCACCCTATACCTCTGTAACTACAACTGACCCACCCTATACCTCTGTATCTACAACTACCCACCACTATACCTCTGTAGCTACAAACCACGATCCACCCTATACCTCTGTAGCTACAACTGGACCCACCCTATACCTCTGTAGCTACACTATCCACCCTATAATACCTCTGTAGCTACAACTGACCCACCTATATAACCTCTGTAGCTCACAACGACCCACCCTATACTTCTGTAGCTACAACTGCCCAGGCGCGGCACCGCCCCATCCCTATAAAAAACCGCTGTACTACACAGCCCCACCCTATGACCTCGTAGCTACAACTATCCCACCCTGATAAGTAATACCTCTGTAGCCTACAAACTGACCCCACCCTATCACCTCTGTAGCTACAAAACTGGCGCCACCCTAACTTCTGTACTCACAACTGGCCCACCCTATACCTCGTAACTAACAACATCCCACCCTATACCTCTGTAGCTACCAACTTGTCCCACCCTTACCTCTGTGCCGACAACTGACCCACCCGATACCTCTTACACAAACTGGCCCCCCCTATCACCTCTTTACTTACAACTGACCCCACCAACCCTAAGGACCTCTGTAGCTACACTATCCCACCCTATACCCGGGTAGCCTTTACAACTGACTCCACCCTATACCCTCTGTAGCTACACTAAATCCCCAAGCCCACCTTACCTCTGTAGCTACAACTATCCCCCCTATACCTCTGTGCTTCCAACTGGACCACCCTATAACCTCTGTAACTACACTATCCCCCACACTATACCTCGGTAGCTACAACTGACCCACCGCTACTCCCTGTAGCTACAACTGGCCCACCCTTACCGCTGTAGCTACAACTGGCCCACCCTATCCCTCTGTAGCTACAACCTCCCACCCTATACCCTCTGTAGCACAATTATCCCCCCCTATACCTCTGTAGCTACAACGGACCCACCCTATACCTCTGTAGCTACAACTATCCCACCCTATACTCTGTAGCTAGCAACTATCGCCCCATACCTCTGTAGCTACAACTGGCCCACCCCAGTCCTCTGTAGCTACAAACTATCCACCCTATACTCTGTAGCTTACAACTATCCCACCTATACCTCTTAGCTAACAACTGCCCACCCTATACCTCTGTAGCTACAACTATCCCACCCTATACCTCTGTAGCTAAACTATACCACCTAGAACCTCTGTAAGCTAACACCTGGGCCCACCCAGTCCCTCTGTAGCTACAACTATCCCACCCTATACGCTCTGTAGCTACAACTGGCCCAACCCGATACCTCTTTACCTACAACCTCTGCCCACCCTATGCCTCTGTAGCTACAACTGTGCCCACCCTCTATACCTCTGTAGCTACAACTGGCCCACCCTATACCTCTGTAGCTACAACTGGCCCACCCTATACCTCTGTAGCTACAACTGGCCCACCCTATACCTCGTAGCTACAACTATCCCACCCTATACCTCTGGTAGCTACAACTGCCCCCCTATAACCTCGGTAGTAAACGCCCACCCTATATACCTCTGTAGCTACAACTATCCCACCCTATACCTCTGTAGCCTACAACTGCCCCCCCTATACCTTGTAGCTACAACTGGCCCACCCCTATACCTCTGTAGCTACACGGCCCCCCTATACCTCTGTATCGGACAACGGCCCAACCCCCTATACCCTGTAGCTACAACACCTTACTGGCCCCCCTAATCCTCTGTGCTACAACTATCCCACCCTATACCTCTGTAGCTAACAACTCTCCACCCTATACCTCTGTACTACAACTGGCCACCCTATACCTCTGTAGCTACAACTGCCCACCCTATACCTCTGTCACTACAACTGGCCCACCCTATACCCTGTAGCTACAACTGCCCACCCTATACCTCTGTACTACACTGGCCGCACCCTAGATAGCCTCTGTAGCTACAACTCGGGCCCCCCCTATACAGCACCTCTGTAGCTACAAACTGGGCCCACCCTATACCTCTCTGCTACACTGTCCCCCCCTATACTCTGTAGCTACAAACTGGCTCCACCCTATATCCCTCTGTAGCTACAACTGGCCCGCACACCCGTATACCTCCCTCTGTACTAAAAACTGGGCCCACCCTATTACCTCTGTAGCTACAAAACTGGCCCCACCCTATTACCTCTGTTGAGCTACCACACTGGCCCCACCCTAGAACCTCTGTACTACAACTGGCCCACCCTAGATCCCATCTTGTAGCTACAACAACTGGCCACCTTACCTCTGTAGCTACAACTGTGGCCCACCCTATACCTCTGTAGCTACACTGGCCCACCCTATACCCTCTGTAGCTACAGACTGGCCCACCTATACCTCTGTAGCTAACAACTGGCCCACCCTCATACCTCTTGTAGCTACGAACTAATCCCACCCTTACCCTGTAGCTAACAATTATCCCAATCCCACCTATACCTCTTAGCACAACTGAAACCCCCCTATACCCTGTAGCTACAGAAACGGGCCCACCCTATACCTCCTGTAGCTACAACTGCCCCACGCCTAGACTCGTAAACTACAACTATCCCACCCTATACCTCGTAGCACATTAGTCCCACCCTAATACCCCCCTCTGTAGCTACAACTGACCGCCACTCCTATACCTCTGTTAGCTTAACAACTGGCCACCCTAGACCTCTAGCTACAACAACGGACCCACCCGAATAACCTCTGGGAGCGAAACTAATCCCACACCCTAATACCTCATTTGCTACAACTAACTGAACCCACCCCTATACACCTGTAGCTACACCTATCCCACCTATCCCTCTGTAGCTACAAGCTGACCCCCCTATACCTCTGTAGCACAACTGGCCCACCCTATACCTCTGTAGCTACAACTGACCCCCCTATACTCGTGTAGCTACAACTATCGCCACCCTATACCTCTGTAGCATACAACTGACCCACCTATACCTCAGGGGGGGTGTCTACAACTTATCCCACCCTATTACCTCTGTAGCTCCAACCTATCACTATCCCCACCCTATACCTCTTACTACAACTGACCCACCCTATACTCTGTAGCTACAACTATCCCACCCTATACCCTCGTGTAGCACCACTGACCCACCTATACCTCCTGTAGCTAACAAACTGACCCCCCTATAACCTCTGTAGCTACAACTAGACCCACCCTATACACTCGGTAGCTACAACTATCCCACCCTACCGCTGTACTACAACTAATCCCACCTATACCTCTGTAGCACAACGACCCCCCTATACCTCTTTAGCTACAACTGGGCCACGCTCTTACTTCGGACGACAACTGGCCCGCCCTATACCTCTGTAACTACAACTATCCACCCACCCTATACCTCTGTAGCTCCAATTATCCCCAATCCCACGCCTATACCTCTGTAGCTACAACTGACCCACCCTATACTCTGTACTACAACGGCCCACCCTATACCACTCTGTAGCTACACGACCCCCCCTCTACCTCTGTAAGCTACACTATCCCAACCCTATACCTCTGTATCTACAAACTGAACCCACCCTATACTTGTAGCTACAACTATCCCACCCTATACCTCTTTAGCTACAACTATCGCCAACCCTATAACCATCGGCTAGCTACAACTGACCCATCCCTATCACCTCGTCAGCTACAACTTCCCACCTAACCTCTTTAGCTAACAAAACTTGCCCACCCTATACCTCTGTGCTACAAACAACTGCCCACCCTATACCTCTGTAGCTCACTGGGGGCCCACCCTTAACCTCTGTACTAACAGACCTAAGCCCACCCTATACCTCTGTAGCTACAATTATCCCACCCTATACCTCTGTAAGCTACCACTGACCCACCCTATACCTCTGTAGCACAACTATCCCACCCTATACCTTCTGGTAGCTACAAATATCCCCCCCATCCCTCTGTAGCTACAACTGGCCCACCCTATACCTCTGTAGCTACAACTATCCCAATCCCCCACCCTATACCTCTGTGCGTACAACTTCCAATCACGACCCACCCTACCTCTGTAGCGACCAACTGGTGCCCCACCCTATACCGTCTGTAAGCACAACTACCCACCCTATAACCTCTGTAGCTACAACTAGCCCACCCTAGACCTCGTGTAGCTACAACAACTGGCCCACCCCTATAAACCTCTGTATCTACAACTATCCACAACATCCCAACCCTATACCTCTGTAGAGCTACAATACGGCCCCCTAATACCTCTGTAACTACAAAACTGGCCCCCCTATGCCTCTTTAGCTACAACCGGCCCACCCTATACGTACCTTCTGTACTACACACTGACCCCACCCTATACTCTGTAGCTACACGCCCCCCTATACCTCGGGTAGCTACAAACTGCCCACCTATACTCTGTAGCTAAACGATCCCCCCCTATACCTCTGTAGCCTACAACTGGCCCAGCCCCATACCGGCTGTAGCTACAATATCCCACCCTATACCTCTGGTACTACAACTATCCCCCCCCCACCCTATACCTCTGTAGCTACCACAACGGCCCACCCTATACCTCTGTAGCTAAACAACTGGCCCACCCTATACTCTGTAGCTACAACTGGCCCACCTATAACCTCTGTAGCTACAACTGGGCCCCCCCTATACCTCTGTAGCTACAAACTGGCCCACCCTATACCTCTGTAGCTACACCTATCCCACCCTATACCCTGTAGCTACAACTTCCCACCCTATACCTCTGGAGCTACAATCTGGCCACCCTATACCTCTGTAGCTACAATCTGGCCCACCCTAGACCGCTGTAGGCTACAAACTGGCCCACCCTATACCTCTGTAGCTACAACTGGCCCACCCTATACCTCTGTAAGCTACAACTGTGGCCACCCTAATACCTCTGTAGCTACACTGCCCCCCTATACCTCGGTGCTACAACGGGCCCCCCCCTCATGCCTCTGTAGCTACAACTGGCCACCCTAACCTCTGTAGCTACCACTGGCCCACCCTATCCCTCTGTACTCCAACAAGAAGCCCACCCTTCCTCTGTGCTACAACTGGCCCACCCTATACCTCTGTAGCTACAAAACCTGGCCCAACCCCTATACCTCTCGCTCGAGCCAACTGGCCACCCATAACCTCTGTGCTACAACTGGCCCACCCCTATACCCTGCGTAGCTACAACTGGGCCCACCCGATACCTCTGTAGCTACACGGCCCAACCCTATACCTCGGTATCTACAACTGCCCCCCTATACCCCGTCTAGCTACAACGGCCCCCCCTATACCTCTGTCGCTACAACTGGGGCCCACCCTATACCTCTGTACTACAACTGTGCCCACCCTTATATACCCTCCGTAGCTACAAAACCGGCCCACCCTATACCTCTGTAGCTACCACTGTGCCCCCCCTTATACCTCGTAGCTCACAACTGACCCACCCGATACCCTCTTAGCTACAACTGACCCACCCTAAACCTCGTAGCTCAACTATCCCCCCTATACCTATCTGAGCTACCACTATCCCACCCTATACTTCTGTACTACAATTGGGCCCACCCTATTAACCTCTGTAGCTCCAACTTGGCCCCCCCCTATACCTCTGTCGCTACAACCTGCCCAACCCTATACCTCTGTAGGCTACAACGTGTCCCCACCCTATACCTCTGTAGCTACAACTGGCCCACCCTATAACCTCTGTAGCTACAACTACACTGGCCGCACCCTATACCTCTGTAGCACCACTGGCCCACCCTATACCTCTGTAGCTACACCTGCCCACCCTATCCTCTGTAGCTACAACGGGCCCCACTAGTAACCTCTGTACGACACTGAACTGGCCCCACCCTATCCAGGTAGCTACAACCACTGGCCTCACCCTATACCTCTTAGCTACCACACGGCCCACCTATAACGCTCTGTAGTCTACCACACTGACCGCACCCTAACCGCTGTACTTACAACGTGACCCTCCCTATACCCTCTGTAGCGACAACTACCTCACCTATACCTCTGTCGCTACAATGGCCCACCCTATACCTCTGTAGCTACAACTGGCCCACCCTATAAATACCTCTGTAGCTACAACTACCCACCCTATAACCACCTCGTACTACAACTGCCCACCCTATACCTCTGGTAGCTACAACTATCCCCACCCTATACCTCTTCAGCTAAGCTCAACTGGCCCACCCCTTTATACCTCTGTAGCCTACAACTGGCCCCCCCTAGACCTCTGTAGCTACAACTATCCCACCCTATACCTCTGTATCTACAACGAGCCCACCCCACCGTATACCTCTTTATGCTACAACTATCCCACCCTATACCTCTGTAGCTACAACTATCCCACCCTATACCTCTGTATCTACGACCTATCCCACCCATACCTGTGTAGCTACAACTGGCCCCACCCTATACCTCTATACTATCAACAACTATCCCCCCTATACCCTGGAGCTACAACTTGCCCACCCTATACCTCTGTAGCTACAAACGTATCCCAGCCTATACCTCTGATAGCTACAACTGCCCACCCGATACCTCTGGTGCTACAACTGACCCACCCTATACCTCGAGCTAAACTGGCCCATCTCTCTGTCTCCTGCCCATGCTTCTGGGACCATTGGGTCCTCTGGATCTTTAAAAACCTGCAAACGTCCCAAGCATCGGAGGGTGGACCTCTGATTGTTTTTCTAACCTAATAATAATGCTAATGCGTGAACACTACATTAGGCCCACCCCTTTTTCGCGATCCGCCTTTCTGCCCCTTTTTTGATCTCTCCAAAGAAAGGGCTTTGGCATGAACAGGCAAAGAATCACCAATTTCATAACGATCTTTCTCCAAACCACACATACCTTACCAAATAAGTGCCTCTCCCTTGAATATTCAAACTTAACCCTCCTTCTTAATTATGTATATTGTTATATAATAATTTTTTTCTTTCGTTCTTTTTTTTTTTGTTCTCAATTTAGGTGGTGGGTTCAGAGTCCTGGAATCCCAGGTCAATAATACCGGATCTCTAACTGCCGTCCTATCTGGTTTTCTCTTCTTTACGTCAAGCTGTAACCAAAGTCTTTAATACTACATTGACCACCAAAACTTGGCCAAATTCTATTCCCATGTCTGCCAATCCCCTTATAGAGCTTTAACGTTTCATTAGGGAGAGGCAATGGTCCCTGAACTGATGTGTGTCGAGCTTACAGTCCCGCATCACCCTTCTGTGTGTGTGGTTCGCCCCGATAATACTCAGACCTTCTAGTTTTCAACACAACAGTAACAACCCTGATGCAGATATAACATTTACAGAGTAAAGGTTGCAATACATAGAATGACTCAGTGTTCCTACCCACCCAAGCGCTCCGCAACATGCGATTATCCGGACGAACCGCCTATCCTCTTCTATGTGACCACATTGATTACAAAATCCCATTCATTTTGCAATTGCAGGTTCTGTCGCAATAAAGACGGTAGATGCGGCTCCCAGGATCGATCAGAATGTTGTGGACCTCTTTCGGGTAAGCACAATCGAATATATGCATGGCCACCTTTGACTGTCTACTGACGATGCTACAAACACGTTCTTTCCTTGGAAACCATTGATGTGCAATAATACCTGCATTTATTCCTCTACTTGGACTTGGTGTGTATTATACCTTGTTCTCTTGTCTCTACTTGGCCTTGGTGTGTATTAATGTATTGGCCTCTTGCTCTAAACCTACTTTTTACTTGGCCTTGGCATGAATTAATACCTTGCCTCTTTGGGGCTCTACTTCCTCTACTTGGCCTGTTGTTTAATACCTTGCATCCTTGTCTCTACTTGCCTGGTGTGATTAATCCTTGCATCTTGTCTCTACGTGGCCTTGGCGTAAGTATTAATACCTTGCATCTTGTCCTCTCTTTGGCCGTGGGTGGTATTAAATTATTTCACTTTGTCTCTACTTGCTTGGGTGTGTATGAAATTACTTGCATCTTGTCTCTACTTGGAATTGGGTGTTATTGATACCTTTGCATCTTGGTCATCTACTTGGCCTTGGTGTGTATTATGTATTGCAATCTTTCTGCTCTACTTGGGGCCTTGCCTGTATTAATAACTTGCATCTGGTCCTCTACTTGGCCTTGGTGTTATTAATACCTTGCATCTTGCCTCTAACTTGGACTTGGTGTGTATCAAATACCTTGAAATCTGTCTCTACTTGGCCTTGGTATGTGTTAAATACCTTGCATCTTTGTCTCTACTTGATTGGTGTGTATTAATATCTGAGCTTGTCTCTACTTTGGCCTGGGTGGTTATTAATACCTTGCATCTTGTGTCTCTACTTTGGCCTTGGCGTGTATTATACCCTTGTGTATCTTGTCTCTACTTGGACTTGGTGTGTATTAATACCTTGTAATCTTGTCTCTACTTGGACTTGGTGTGTATATTTATTGCATCTTGTCTCTACTTTGGCCTTGGGGGGGGTGTGTCTTACTGTATTGGCATCTTTTCTCTACTTGGACGTGTTGGTGTGTATTAATACCTTGCATCTGTCTCTACCTTTGGCCTTGGTGTGTTTAATACCTTGCATCTTGTTCTCTACTTGGAATTGGTGTGTATTAATACCAACTTGCATCTTGTCTCTTCTTGAATGGTTGTAATTAATACCTTGCATCTTGCCTCTACTTTGACGTGGTGGTGTACAAATACCTGAATCTTGTCGCTACTTGGGCATTGGTGTGTATTACTACCTTGAATCTTGTCTCTAACTTCCTTGGGTGTAATTAATACCCAACATTCATCTTTTCCTCTACTTTGCCTGGTGTTTTAATACCTGGCATCGTGTCTCTCCTTGGAATTTGGTGTGTATTAATCCTTGCATCATATGTGTCGCTACGTGGAATGGTGTGTACACATAACCTACCTTGAATCTTTGGCCTCTACTGGGCCTTGGTGTGTATTAATACCTGAATCTTGTCTCTACTTGGCCTTGGTGTGTATTAAAACCCTTTGCATCTTGTTCTCGACTTGGCCGTGGTGGTATTGATATGCCTTGCATCTTGTCTCTACTTGCCTTGGTAGTTTTAATACCTTGCACTTGTCTCTACTTGGAAGTGGTGTGTATTAATGGCCTTGCATCTTGTCTCTAACTTGGCCTTGGTGTGTATTATACCTTGCAATCTGTACTCTACTTGGAATTGGTGTGTATAATACCTTGCAATCTTGTCTCTACTTGGCCTTTTGGTGTTATAATACCGTTGCATCTTGTCTCTACCGTGAATTGGTGTGTATTCATACCTTGCATCTTGGCCTACTTGCCTTGGTGTGTATTAATACCTTGCAATCTTCCTTTGTCGCTACTTGGAATTGGTGTGTAATGAATACCTTGCATCTGTCTCTAATTGGCCTTGGTGTATCTACCTTGCGCATCTTGCCATCGACTGTCCTCAATTGGATTAATACTTGCATCTTGTCTCTGACTTGGTACGTTGGTGTGTATTATGTATTGCATCTGTCTCTATTGGCCTTGGTGTGTATTAATTCCTTGATCTTTGTCTCTCTGCACGTGGCTTGGTTGTGTATTCAGTACCTTGTAATCCTGTCTCACTTGGGCCTTGGCAATTATTATGACCTTGCATCGTGTCTCACTTAAATTGTTGGGATTAAATACTTGCATCTTGTTCTCTACTTGAATTGGTGGGTAATATTAATACCTTGCCATGCAATCTTTGTCTCTTCTTCGATTGGAATTGGTGTATTTCATACTTACATCTTGTTCTCTATGTGGAATTGGTGTGTATTAATACCTTGCATCTTGTCTCGACTTGGCCGTGGTCTGTACACATACCGTTGAATCTGTCTCTACTTGGCCTGGTGTGTAAATACCTTTCATCTTGTCTCAGCTTGGCCTTGGGATTTATTAATAACTGCATCTTGAGTCTCTACTTGGAATGTGTTATTAATACCTTGCTTCTTTTATCTATCTGTCTACTTGGCCTTGGTGGTGTACTAATACCTTGAATCTTGTCTCTACTTGGCTTGGGTGTGTATTAATACCGTGCATCTTGTCCTACTTGGCCTTGGTGTGTATTAAATACCTTGCATCTTGTTCTCTACTTGGAATTGGTGTGTATTACATACCTTGCATCTTGTCTGTACTTAGATTTGTATGTATAATACTTTTATCGTGTTCTACTTGGCCTTGGTGTGTTATTACTACCACTTGCAATCTTGTCCTTACTTTGAATGTTGTATTAAAGACCTTGCATCTTGTTTCTACTTGGGCCTTCGGTGTTATTAATCCTTGCATATTGTCTCTATTTGCACTTGGTGGTGTATAATGTATTGCATGCTGTCTCTACTTGTAAGTGGTGTGTATTAATACCCTTGCATCTTGTCTCACTTGGAATTGATGTTGTTAATACCCTTGCATCTTGTTTCTACTTGGGGCCGTGGGTGTTATTAATACCTTTGCATATTTGTCTCTACTTGAAAATTGTGTGTATTAATGTATTGCATCTTGTCTCTACTTGGGAATGGGTGTGTATTCCTACCTTGCATCCTTGGCTCTCTCTACTTGGATTGGTGTGTTCATACCGTGCATCGTGTCTCTACTAGAATTGGTGTGTATTATACCTGGCCATATTGGTGCTCTCCTAATACCTTGCCTTTTGTCTCTACTTGGCCTTGGTTGTATTAATACCTTCCATCTTGTCTCTCCTCTACGTGGAAACTTGATGTGTCATTAATACCTTTGCAATCTGTCTCTACTTGTAATTTTTGGTGTGTATTAAACCTTTGCCCTCTGGTCTGTACTTAGAATTTGTATGTATTAAAACCTTGGTATCTTTGTCGCTATCTTGGGCCTTGGTGTGTATTAATACCTGCAATCTTGTCTCTATCTTGGATTAGATGTTGTATAATATTAATGTGATTTGCAGTCTTGTCTCGAACGTGGAATTGGTTGTGGTAGTAATAACTTGCATCGGTCTCGACGTGGAATTGGTGTGTTTAATAACCTTGCATCTTGTCTCTACTTGGAAGTGGTGGTGTCTTATACCTTGCTAGTCTTGTCTCTACGGGGAATTGGTGTTGTATTAATACCTTGCATCTTGTCCTCTACGTGGAATTGTTGTGTATTAATACCTACACTTCTCTCTATGTGAATTGGTGTTATTAATACCTTGCAATCTTGGTCTCTACTTTGGCCCTTTGCAACTCACAAAGCGGACAGTAACTAACCGCGCGTTAAACTAATTTTGCTTGCGCGTTTCAAGATGTAACCGTCCGGTACAAGTGTGGCTGTGACCCATCACACTCCATGTTCCCTCTGTGAACTCAATTCACTATCGTATATTGTTATCATCCCGTGTTTTTGGCCCTGTTGTGTTGTTCCATTTGCAGTGTGTGTTAAAGTTTTGTACATTTTAAACCACAGGGCCGGATTACTTATCTATCCTGGGAACCGCCGCCTGGGAGTATTCATTTATATTGGCACAATAGCAAACAGACAAAAGGGGTCAATCTCGGACATTGGCCTTCATTCCCTCTCCTTCCATCTGCCAACTATCGTACTTCGCTGGCGGCCTTTTGTCTTTCCCAAGCCCCTCGGAACTGCTCTGGTCTTTTAAAGGGATATCCCAACTGTTCCATTATGAGACAGACAGAGCGCCTTGTTTCCATCTCCCTATACTCAAGTGTGGCCCCCAGCTCACACTTCTTACAAAATTACAGCAACAATGACAATGAGCCCCCGTCCGCCGCTATCAATGCCTTAATTGTCTCTTTTTCTGAAAAAAACAAAGCGCCGTGCGGGTCCCGGAGCCCTGAACATTGCAAATTAAAGGATGCAAGTGGAATCACTGTAGTCACGACGGAGCTGGCCTGGTCCCCACAAACTGACGAAGCAGATTTTAAACCCGTGATTAACCGATGACAACCCATGCCAATGAGCTTTTATTTCCTCCCAGTGGACTTGAATCCTTCCAGATAAGTGAAAGGTTTCAACTCTCCTTACCACTGGTGCAAAGAATAGACGTCTAAGAGATGTTTTCAGTTCACCACCCCACTGCTCTTTGGCTTGTTTTCTTTCTAAATCTGCGACTCTTATATCCTGCTGTGTTTTAGCCTCACAAGAGGAGGTCAGGAGCAATCCTGCCTCAGCCTCTTACATAATGATAATACCTAATGCTAATCCATATGTGAAAGGAGCAGCTTACTGGTTATTTATCTTACTTAATTATATTAACCGAGTGAAGACAATCCCCCAAACCAGAAGCAATTAATCAGCACTTGGCAGAGAATTCGGGGAAAATGTAGTTTAAAGAAATTGGCTGAATAAATTAGGAATGCTAAAGTGGAATCTTAATGAGAAATGGTATTGTTTTTTTTAAAAAGATCAAAAATACATCAATACGGCAACCAAGTAGGGATTCACTACGGGGGCGGGGAGCTTTTTTTAAATCCGGTTGCCTTGCCTACCATATTCACCCCTCGACCACCAGTTTGGGTTTCCTCTGTTTAACACAGCGCCCCCTGATGTTACCTGGGGCTAAGATTAAAGATTTTCAGAAAAGACAATATTAATGACCATTGAGCTGAAATACGTATGAGATTATTCACTCAGAAAAGGGCTTCACCTTCTTATAATTCTGGGGACGGTGCAAAGATAAACACTGAAAATGCAAATTTCACTGCCTGGGGCCCGAGCTCCGGAGAATTGTCATAAGGAGCCTGTGTGTTTGTCTCCCTGCTCTTTCCTGACATGGACGATCAATGCAATGGTACTATCACAATCTGAACTGGATTCCTAGAAAACTTGGAAAGGACAGTGGGGAACCCCCAGGCTGGTTACTCTACCACCTACACAATGGACCGTGCCCCCCCTGGCGCTGCCCCTTTTACATGGGGATCGGCTTAAACAGGAAACAGACCATTTTCCAATTAACAACCCTCCGTCTGGAGCTGAAACCTTTTTTTTTTCTGTTTCATATAAACGTCCAGTTTGTAAATTCCAGACTATTTTCACACGAAATAAATTAAGCAGGAAAAGAATGTGGCCCCTGACGTACTAAATACCAGGGCCAGAGGGCCACAGTACATTATAGTACAGACCCCACATGTCTGTTATTCATGATATAGGACATGGGGGGGCCCTTTGTGTTATAACGTGAACCCCACATGGACTCCCGTGTTACCCGGGACAGGTGCAGGTTTTTGAAACTGCTCAGTTTTAGGCTTCCAGCCAACCTTCTCCATCATTCCCCATGTAAAAGAACTTTTCGGAGTCCCACAAACTCGCCCCTCCGGTGGTCGCATTGTTATCAGAAATGGTTATGAATTCTTTAAAAAACATCTTTACTTTATTGCCCTTGGCAAGAACCACCAACCAGCTGAGCAAGCCCAAGCCAAATCCTGCCGCCGAGCCGTTTTATCTGTGTTATTAAAGGTGGGTGGAAAGAAATTTCCTTTGAACACCTCCAGCCTCAAGGACCAGGCTCGATGTCCCAGCTCGTTGCTCTTCATACAAGGTGCTGACTCTACACGTTTGTGTGTAAATAGACCGAGAGCTCAGAGTGGTCTCTCTGTTCTCCTCCAGTTCCCCATACCTACAATTATATGGTATAACCTACCCCCTGTAGTATTTCTATGGGAAGACCTTTAAGATTATAGCAGGAGAGAAGGAAACAGAAGCCACAAAGGGGTAGGTTATAATAAATAATGCACCCCGAACTGTAAATTAAAGGGATATTAGAAGTTCCGGGCTCTGTAAGGTACTCGGCCTGCGGCCTCGTGCTTTTATATGGTCACGGAACTCCTCTGTGACTTCTAATATCCTATAATTTACAGTTGGGGGTGCATTATCCATATATATATGGAGCGGGCTATTCATGGCCTCAACCCGGTTTTCAATTTCAGAAGTTGGTAAGTGTGTATAGGCCAACAGTGCGATCCTGTGGCTCGCACTTTAAACGGGGAGATGCTGCAAGCCAGTGGGGGGCTGTAGGGTTTCCTCGTTCTTTTCTATGGTCAAAGTGTAAACCAGGAGCCCCCAAAGCTTTTAAATGGGTTAAATTCTCTCTTTTACACTTGGCTGAAACTTATCATAATAATAATACTTTAGATAACCATTATATACCATGTACTGCATTGTTGGATCACTACAAAACGGTATTGCCCTGGGGTTTGTTCATGTAGAAAGCTTTACCTACTTCATATTTTCTTTTTGCAGGATTTGATACCCAGACAAGATGGCACCTCTCTGCATGAAAGTCACCAAGTACTTCCTGTTCCTATTTAAACCTCCGTTCTTTCTTTGTAAGTAATAAGGACATTTATTATTTTATTTATTATAAATCAGGACTTTGGCTTTCAGTTGGTACTGTGTTTCACGTGATGAGCATCACCAAGTACAATCACATGACAACAGCCAGTGTGTATGCAGGGTCACTGTATTACCTAGAAGTAGATCCCCTCCCTATTACTGATCCATAGAACAGGGGGAGTCTCCTATAACTAGAATAGTAACGGATTGTATATGGCGGCTACAC
This sequence comes from Hymenochirus boettgeri, assembly GCA_019447015.1. Lineage (NCBI taxonomy): Eukaryota > Metazoa > Chordata > Amphibia > Anura > Pipidae > Hymenochirus > Hymenochirus boettgeri. Next base: position 14,983,329 of record CM033472.1, read on the forward strand.
ATCTGTAACACATGTCCAGCACAGGTGACATCTTTCTTTGATTGGATCTCTGTTAAAAACTAAAAACTCCCACCACCTCCTGTTCCTGGAACCTGGCCCCCACGCCCCCTGATAAACACTCACTCCTTTTACTTTACGCCTTTCACTCCCTTCTTATCGCTGGGCTCCATCTGTCCATTCACCTATTGTTTTATTATTTCAATTTCTATTTTTATTGAATGTAATCCATGAAGTCTAATCCCGTGTATCCTGAGTACAATCTGGACCGATACCCTCTGAAATCATTTTGTGGATAAAAGATCGAAGCAACCTGCAGTATTTTTTTTTTTTTTTTAACTTTGTCTATCAAGTGCTCCCCTACTGCCCCTTCATGGCATTGCACTTCGCTCCTTGCATGTTGTCATTCTTGTTATCGCCCTCCCTGGTCATACTCTGCATAGATTTCAACCCCCCGCAATTTATTTTATATTCCATTATCAACTGTTACATGACCTACACTGCGCTAATAATATACACATGCCTGATCTGTTGGCGCAGTATGGTTCGTCAGTAGTTAGCTAGTTGTAGAGTGTTTGCTGCATTCCTGGGTTTCCGATTCCCCCTAGACACACTTGCAGGAGTTTTGTATTTTGTCCCCGTGCTTGAGTGGGTTTCCTCCTTGCACTCTGTGTTTCCCCCACAACAAAGACATACGATAGGTTGTAGGTGTCAAATAAATCTGATTAGACTGTAAGCTCTTCAGGGCAGGGCCTGATGTGAGTATCCATGTAATTGTAAAGCACTAGGGGAAGATGTTGGCCTTGGTATAACCCACAATAATAATATAATAATAATTAAAGGGCATTTCACCCCTCACATGAAAATTATATAATTGTAATCACCCCCCCAGTACACAAACAAGATGGTTAAAAAGCATACAGATGCCTTGCTTTAAATATTCCTTAAAGGGGACTCAGGCCGCACAATACACAGCACACGTTCGAGTTTTCTGTCTGTGGTGTCGTGTTTACCTTTTTGCATGTACACTATTATGCAAGTAAAATGTCTGCTACTGTATAGTATGTACCCAGCCTCCATGTTATCAGGCCAAACGCTGGTTGGGACAAAATGGTCTCTTTGTGTGTACCCAGCATTAGGGAGGTAATATTATGATTTATTTGTTACATAAGAAAGGTAATTAATTTTGTCAAACTTTGCCACATACACCTCTTACTGTACAGCAGAAAAGGATAAAGAACATGAAGTCCTGATATTTAGAGCTCCATACAGGGGTGAATAGTGGGGCGGAGGGAAGAATCACTTTTATCAGTTTCTGTGTTAGGACCAGTGGGCCCAGGTTTTAATCCAAAAACTGGCTACAAATGTGTTAATGAATAATCGGCGTCTAACCCTGGTCAGGTAGGGCCATAGACTATATGGCTTATTGAGCTTCCGTATAAACGTCCTGTAGACGTTCTCCTTCTCCACATCACATCCATGAATAAAGTGACACCGGCCCCTAAAATGAGCCAATGATTGCAGGTCCCCCTTAGTGAGAAATGATTTATACATAGAAAGCCATTTTGTTTGGTGGCTCTTTCCTCCTGATTAAACATTGTGTGGAAAAGGAAACGATAAGGTTCAGTGTGTGAGTTTCCGGTACCAAAGGATGAATAACTTTCAAAATGAATATCCAACAGCCCATGCTGTTCTCTCGCCTTCTTTAACCCCTTGTGTACCGAAAAGTAATTTTACCCTCCTGCCTGTTCACTATTATAACTTTTTATCTCCGCAATTCTTAGAACACCCCAAATAATGAACCGGGCTCCTCTCAATAATATGTGAACCCCCCAATAATATGTCAGTGTGGATCCAGTTGTGGCAGGGATCTGTGTGTGAGCCAGACTAGCCTCCTGCCTGTGTGTTAGTTCTGGGTTGGGAGAGATAAAGCAGGTGGTGGGGAATACAATGCAATGCAGCTGCTTCCCCATCTTTGTGTATCTAAAGGGGAGACAGCTGGATCCATGCCCTGGAATGCAGGGAATGTGCATTTAGTTTTCCATCCCTGATGTTAACCGTTTCCCTCCCTTTGATGGTGGATAAGTATGCAGTGCATCATGGGCTGGTGTGATGGCAGCAGTAGAATGCGGCCAATAACTTGAGGGTATTAAGAATATTGGCTAAAACGTGCTCTAAACCCTGGTTGCGATCTCCCATTGGTGGCTTTAAAGGGGCGCATTAAAAAGGGAATCACAGAAACTGTGTCTTTTAATAAAACATTCAGGTGCAGTTGCCCCGGTGCAATATATCATACAATCAGGTCCACATATTCACCGAATTTGCATTTTTTGCCCAATTTTCTTATTCATTAAAATTGCCACAATTTTCACCTGATCAAGGGGTTCTTCAAATAGGGCCACAAACTTTCATTAAATATTGGTGGTACTCTTTAATTCCATTCCCAAGGACTACCATGGGTTATTTTTGTCTGGGCCCTGGTCCGTGGACTAAAGCGGGTACACACACTAACGATAAAGCCCGATACCGTCGGAACCGATGGTATCGGCTTTATCATTATGTGTGTACGCTCGTTTCCCGAACAAGGGCCACAGCCGCCAAACAACGATCGGGTCGGCCGAACGCTCGTTCGGAAAGGCCAAAAATTCTATTGGCTGCGCTAGACCCCTATAGAGTCTAGCGCGGCCGATGAAACACACGTCCCGATCGTTCCTCCTTATGAAGTTCATAGGGAGAAACGGCTCGGACTGTTGAATGCAGATCTTGCAGAATCCTGTCTGTCATCGTCTATGAAGATCTGACGGTTGTACCTACTAAAGAGGACAACTGGCTTGAACCTGATAGTACGGTGGCCATGCACTAAGACCAATTTCTGATCTATCTAAGAACCCGCCTAGCCCATTCTTTTTGCAATCAACTGAATTAAGAACTCACTGCTTGTAAACACAGGTCTTTAGATATTGGATAATTAGACGCTTGTCTATAGACAAACGTCTATTCTATCTGCCTGCCTAGTGTAATAGCCAGCTTAAGGCACAGCTGTAAAGGCTTCATAAACATTGTCCAATCTTGGCACGACCCCCACCCGCAACGAACTGCTGTCTCGGGCGACGATTGCACGTGTGTATGCGTGTTGGACGTGTGTACGAGGCTTGAGGATAATTCCTCGTCACAGCAGGGATCCAGTCTACATCCCCCCTCCCACTACAGAGAAGAAATATCCACGTCCCATTAGTTCGAACACACACCAGTCTCCCCAGCAGGGCCACTTCTACCATTAGGCAGAGTGAAACATTTGTCTCAGGCAGCACCCCTGCACTGAAAAAAAGGCGGCAACAGGCCGTGGTGGAAAAAATTTCCCCCTTGACCGTTCAAAAAAAAAAAGGAATTTTCCTTAAAACAGATATGATGTTGTTAAAATCATTTTACATATTTAGGTTAGTTTTAGTTTGTTTTGTTAGAAAAATGTTGAACTAGTTGGGTTGATTAGGGCCCTGCTGAAAGAGTCAACCACTTTAACACAGCGCTTTGCAGCACGCTGGATAATTAAGGGCAACATTCAAAAGTTTGCTCAGGCAGCAGAACCTAGAACACCTGTTCCCCCAGCTATCTCCAGTGGCGGTCCCACACTAGATGGCCATGTGTCTTTACTCACCTCAGCTTCTATGTTACAGATTTGTACTGGCCCACAATTCCATGACAGGCCCGGCCCTAAACATCTTCTCCTCCTCTCCTCTTCCTACTAGTGGGGACCAGTTGATCCAGTTTGTGTTATTGTGTCAGGATCTACACCAGGTTAACCCTTCAGCTGCTGCATTTTTTTTACTTAGTGCTGCCCGACACTGTTACATATTCAATAGTTCCACATGCGATCCATTGAATCTTTGTAGACCGGTGGTTTAACCTCCTGCGTTCCTGCATGATCGGTAGGAATATTATGCGAACGTTGGAGGTAAGTTTTCCTAAATGTATGGCCAGTATCCGTTCTTAAGGAAAAACCTACTGTTTCAGAAAGCTACTTCCCAAATAGGGCCCCAAATAACCACAATAGCCCAGGGCCCCATTACTGGATAAACATATATGGCTTTGCTCTCGCTGCTGCTTGCCAGGCCTGATTTGCTCTTATTTTCCTTTTTCCCCAGATCTTTGGCGGCGGTGATCCTTGGATTTGGAATATGGATACGTGTGCAAAACAAGCTCATAGCTGTTCTACGTATGTACCCGGAATGTACCCTGGGTCATTTAGGGGATACTGATCGAGGATCGAATGTACCACTGGGTCCATTTAGGGGGACACTTGATCGAGGACCGGAATTACAACTGGGTTTAAACTTAGTGTTTACCACTGGGTCATTAATGAGGGATACTGATCGAGGATCGGAAGTCAACCACTGGGTCATGTTAGGGACACTGATCGAGGACCGATGTACCACTGGGTCATTTAGGGGGATACTGATCGAGGACCGGAATGTACCACTGGTCATTTAGGGGGAAACGACACAGGATGGGGGATTAATAAAGGAACTATATATTTTATATATATTAACTGGTATCTCCTACACTGCGGGCCCCTAAACTTATTCTTGTTTTCTTTATTTTTTACTTGGACTTGTCTCTTGAACACATTACAAATACTGAATACTGTAAAACCTTTTAAAGGAATGAAAGCTGTCATGGACATTACCCAGAAGTCTCCGTCCCTTGAAATGCAAACTACAGTTAAACACAATAGAACTTTAGGCTGCTGGAATTTGGGGACCTCTGGTGGTTTCTATTGGTAACACAGATATTTCAATAAAAGAATACCAATTCCCCCAATAGATGAATCTAAGAATGTAAAAAGTCCTTAAAGTGGATATAGACAATTTAAAATCTGATCCGTGGTCTATGATAAACAGATTGGCAGATCTCTGATGAAATATCTCAGGAATATTTTGGCTGATCAGAGGTCTTAAATTTTTATTTATTAAAGGAAAAGTTCACCCTACAAACCACAAAATTGGAAACTAGCTTAAAATATAGATTTTCAATATATACCTTTCACATAATCCCTTTGCACAGTAAAATCTTACAGTACAGAAATCCCAGTAGTTGCTGCCCCCTCCTAGCCCAGTGATCTCTGACATGCTCTGTTGATTCACCCCAGGAGAGAGAGAGGATGCTCTTTTCTATCTCACCCCAGTGTTACAAGCATGGGAAGTAGATTTAGTCTCAGACTCTTCTACAAAAATATAGTTTTTATGTCCAAATAAAAACTACCCCCTTTAATTTGACTGGTGTAATTTACATGAGATCTGCGCCTTTAATGATCAACCTCAATAGTTTTCCAGAAGTTCTCTATTTCTCTTTCTGCTGCCGTCACTGGTCGCAATCCGCAGTCTTAATCCTATTCACCACTGTGTGTGTTTCATGTGGGCAGCAGCTTTACATTTGGGGATATGAGGGGCTGAGGAAGTTATATGCAATATATGTTGTGAATGTGTCACTAGCACCAGGGCGTAGCTATCGGGTAGCAGCTACCACCAGAAAAACACTGGAAGGGGGGGTTTAGTGAGTTGACAAGCAGGGGGAAACTTTTATAAATACCATGGTGCCGCCATGTTTGGAGATGTTTTTCCTCCCTTATTTTCCTTTGACATCTGCCCACAGAGACCTCCTCTCCTATCTAAGAACGGGTCCTACATATTGATCGCTGTCGGTGGATTTACAATGGTGATGGATCCTGGGTGGTGTTGGAGCAGTGAACGAGATCCGATGTTTGTTAGGACTTGTAAGTATGACAAGTAGACGTTTTCCATAAGAACTGCCCGTCATTACATGGCAACACCTGGGCCCAACCAGTCCTCTCAATCAATAACCACAAGCTGCGAATAAATACACCCGTGGAATCTCACTAGGTGGACTATAGGTGGTTACAGTACCGAACCTATGAAGATGATCTTTGACAGATTGTACACGATTGTTTGTCCCTATATAAAGTATATGAAGAACGGTTTGTGACTGCCATACTACCTACGATCGTGGCCGAAACCCTTTATACTTAGTACAGGGGTCCAACCGCGACTGAAGGAAATTTCCAGTTCCTCATCAGCATTGGATACCAGTGTTTTGCCCGTATATCATCGATATAGGGCCCCATCCCCGTCAGGAACTAATGTGTGTACCCAGCTTTCCCCTCCTGCACTTTCTCCCAACAATGTAGTTATCTAAACACCTTAATATACACATACTATAAATACCATTGATAAATTCTGGTCAATTCCTTGCTGTTTTGATTTGGCCATAATGTCTGTGAAAAGATCATGGCAGACGTTTCGGCAACAGTTTCTTGCTCGTGGACACATTAGTTCGCATTAGTTCCATTATTAGTTTCCATTATATCCAAGTTCCTCCACACGAGTGAACCTTGTACAGATTCCCCGTGCTTTCATTATGTTTTTTTTTTTCTTTGTTTATATTTTTTAGTATTCACTTTCCTGTTGATTATCCTGATCGCCCAGTTGCTGGAGTTCTTATTATGTTCAAGCGAGATGCGGTAAGGAAAACTGTGGAATTGGTGGATTTCCTACTGGCCTTTGATACCCTTGGACAATCATGTCCTCCCCCTTACCACTTGCCGGCACCGCCCTACAATTTAATGAGTGCTCGTACCAGTAATGGTTTTAATAATCTTTTTTTTTTTTTTTTTTCCTTCTTCCTTTCCAGCTTGACGGAAGATGTCCTCCATAATCCATGACTTAATCGTGACTTATGACTATTCTGATGGTAGGAAACACCAGCGCAGGGAAGATACCTGGGATTATATCCAGAGAAATGTAATTATGAGATGATTTAAAGAGGGGGAGGAGAATGGCACCTCTAAAGGTCACTGATCTTCTGGGTAGTTAGTCTATCTTTAACATGTACTCTAAAAGAAAATGGGTATCTATGGATAGAGATGGTGATTCTAAGTATCCCAAACATGGAACCTCTATAACAAATGGGTATTATTTGTGTCTATGGATACTTATGTACATTGCGTGGGAACTTTGAAGTATCTGCCACCAGCACTGATGACTTATTGACATCTGATTTGTTTTAATTTCTCTTACTAGCTTCAAATGTTGTGGTTGGAACCAGCTATCAGAATTGGACAGACAATCAAATAATTAACAACTCTAACCAACGAATATCCATGTTCCTGCATGAATCAACCAGACCAGCCCTAATGGCTTCTGTGCTTACCAATGGCCTTTGCGCTCAACTGTTTATACTACAGTAATGTAACCTCGGTGTAAAAGGCACCGGAACAAGTCCAGCAGGACAGAGACGCGTCCAATGTAATAATGACCAGTGCAATGACAAATTCTTGGATATTAATGTGTGAATCCGTGTATTTTTTTACAGGGCTGCATTCAGGAGTGAGAGTTGGCTGCGAATAATCTTGGCATCATTCTGGGAGTCTGCGTGTGGCGTAGCGGTCATTGAGGTTGTTTGGGGCACTGATCGGAAATGTCCTCCTATATTGGAATTGTCTTATTATTAATTTTTTAATACCGTCAAGGTTTTGGGTTGTTGCTCACTTGATGACATGTGGAAGTGGCATTAAAACCACAAAGCCATACTCCTCCCAGTCAAACGTATTCTAGGACATTCTAAGAAATGTCCACTTCCACCAGCAATCTATCCAACATCAATCACCTTAATGTAAAAATCATTATCTCCACGGCAACATCAAAGCAATGATAGCCATTAAAATTATCATTCAAGGCCTGTAATAGGTTCTCATTCATCCAGGTCGTGGTCTATCTGATATTCAGTTAGATCACTAGAAATTTAGTTTTTGAAGACATTTGCTAGTCATCTGACTGGATCTCTCAATTCAGAATTCAGTCCTCAGAAGTGTCAATTCACATAGTCTTAAAGCCCATGTAGGGAAGTTGACCTCTGGTCCAACCCTCAATTAGAAATTGATTGGTTATTGGACAGGTTGGACATATAAAATGTACTGGTGGCCCATATCTGTAATGATTTCATGAGTATGGACCAAGTCTCTGGTTGTTGGTAGACTGGGTCAAAGGTTACAATGTTTCTCTCCTCCTTTCACATCCGACCTAAGAAAAGGATTTCTTCTTAAAGGGCAACTATAGTGAAAAAAAACTTTGTCTGTATACAATGTATAGATCACTTAAGTAATAAACTGCCTTACTTTCATGTTTCGTGTGTGGCTTCGTTTCTTCACACCTGGCAAAGTTTGTACCAAGCTGTGTAGTCCCCCCCCTCACCCTCCTGTCTACTCCCCCTCAAGCAGTGACGGGCTGTATACAGAGTCCGAGCATTGTCAGTTGAAAGGACTTTAAAATGAAGTGCTGACATCCTGTTGACCCCTACCTTCCCAGAGCTAGACTGCAACAATCAAGTGTGGAATAAAGTACAATATGCTGAGGGAGGGGCAGAGGGGGAGAGAGGACAAGTGGTGCTGGAGATTCTTTTACAAGTAAAGTTACTGAACTCTGCCTTTTCTCTAACACTTTGCTAATTGTTATTTATTTTTTACCTAAAGTTCATATCTCTCCCCCCCTGCTTAGCTGAGATCATAATCACTGAAGAGAGAGTCAGTGTACCAGCAGCTTGTAGGTGAGAGACCTTCACAAACACCAGTGACACTGCTTGTTGTCCTGTTCATTTCAGTTGCTTTTAGTCTATATATATTTCATAATTGCACTGTGTGTTCTGTTTGGTATATAATCTGTATTACTGTATTATATATACTGTTATTAGTTTCCATTTGGAGTCACTGGTTTTGTATTATATAAGATATTTTTGGGGGGGGCTGTTTTATAGTGTGTTATGCTCATATTGCTGGTTAATGGTTTATTGATTGTGTTTAGTCACTACAAGCATTTGACTATATGTTGCACATGGTACATATGTGTGGGTGAGAGAGTGTGTTACAGTACTACATGGGAGCTTTGGATTGTGTGGGTGTGATTGCCTTTGATGTGACGATGAGGTGTAGCAGCTCCTACAAAATCACAGCATATTCAAAGGCTTATATCTCGGGGACTATGTAGAATTTAAAGAAACTAAAGGTACCCTGGTGGATGGATGACTTATAGGATACATTAGAAGAAATATAAAAAAACAATTTTCTCACTATAATTGCCCTTAAAGGACATGTTTCCATCCCTCAACAATCTTTTATTTTTGCCTGCAGCTCTTGGGTCTTATCCGTTCCCATATGCCTTTGCCGGGAATCCAGAGCGAAGATTACCACAAAGTACCCAAGTACTGAGCTGCTCCCCGTCCCTACAAAACATCATCTGATCCTGAAGGAAGAAATGAAGGAGTAGCACTTAGTCTCCTTCAAACTGTGTCTTACTCCTCTCTCCTTAAACAAACAAGTCACGTGTATATCAGAAATTCCAGCAACAAAGACTGTGGATCAGTTCCCCTTTAACTAAATCCGTTGGATTGACTTTAAGTTTCTCCCTAGTAGGGTGTTTAGTAGCATTTTGTAAGGGCAATTTAAAGTATACAGAGGCAAGACTGAAAGCTATTTGGACCTGAGTAATTTAAATTTATAATATTGTGTTAAGGGTAAAGACAAGACCCAAATAATTAAAAACTTTTTATTTCTGTAAAAAGAAAAGAAAATTAGCCATGTTTGGAATAATTTTTTGTTGCACTGTCTAGCACTGAGCTGGTGTTTTAAGTCCTTAACCAAGACCAGAAGAAAAAATTAGTTTCAACGTGAACAACTTTATTTAATCACATCACAGAAGGGGGGTCCCCTTTTTATACTGCTTGTAGTACTGAACCCGTCCACTGTCCACCCATTAATTCGTATTGGAACATACTGAGGACATGTGGGTAACAGATAGATTTTGATATGAGTTTGGTAGCACTGTACTGTTGGGTTTTTTGCAATGCTGAATGAGATTGCACTTCTGATTTTCCAAAACTTTAATGGACGTTAAATGGTTTGAAATGTTGTGTTTGTGTTACCGGCATGTGCCTTCATTACTGGTTAAATGCTAAAAATTAAAAGTGTATTCAACTGTATTAAATATAACTATTGAAAACAATGGTCGCTAGTGTATTGTGGCGTATTGGGTTCCGATGTTTTGTGATTCTAAGATACAGTCAGGGTGATGCACTAAGAGGCCCACCGCTGCTGGAGTTCGGTTAGCGGACTAAACCCTTCATGGTGCAGTAGCGTTGCTAATGTGGAAGTTAGATACCAGCACTTAGCGATGCACCGAGAGCCACTATCGCCAGTGTGTTTGCACCGGTTACCGATTGCGGCTCTTGGTGTATCGGGCTGTATGTTTATGAAAAAATACCCATTGGGCTAATAGTGTGTCTGTCCAACAGCTACTCGCTGCTATTTAACCCCTTTCTGAACTTTTTATAGGCCACTTCCCCAACCAAACAGCGCCAATAGATCGCTTGAATTGCACACCAGTATAATGTTTGCATACCGCAGCCATGAGTTGTATTTTCCATTAGAGGATTCTGGGACATGCTGGTTTTTGCGTATTTTTTAATTTACATTTTCCTTGTTTGATTAAAACTCCCAGAAAACATTGACACCTAGGCTCAGTATAATATTAAAGAATCTGGTTTAGTTTACAGCTTTTTTTTTATTTTTTATATAATTGCTAAACATAGTGTTTGTGAATGTAACTGCCCAAGAGGATGACCTCACAATTACACAGATTACGTAATAGATCAGGAAAGGAACGGTTTGTCCCCATGGTCTGTTCGGTGGAGTAGACTTTCCCTTTGTTCTCATATTGCACCTCCCAAATCTTAACCTGGCGTTATGACTGCAACAAAGAATGCGGATTTGACAGGTTGGTTTCGTTCTTTAAACCTGGGAAGTGAGATGGACTGTCCAGCACTAATTGGGATAGTTGATGTATCTGTATCTTCTATGGCGCTCGTGAAAAAGGAGGCACACACATACACACACACAACACTCCTCGTAGCTTGGTTCTCTCCTGGATCCTGTTACCGTACTGCCACTGGTGCTATAACTACGGAGTCTTCCACCTTTTTTGTAGTTAAGGAATCCTTACAACTCATATTATTTCCTACCCATTGTACTAATAATATCCATCTGATAGAGAATTCCTCCCCCATGCCTGCTCTCTACACATACAATGATTGTACAATAGCGATTATCTTACGGTGTATGCCCTTAACTCATTGATGCCAATGTTCCCTCCAAGAGTAGATAATGAGAATGGCGTCTTTATAACTGGTAATAATCTCACATGTATTATCTCTCCAGTAATGTTTATTTTCACCAAATTTAAATCACTTGTATATTAAATCGATTGTGAAATCAAGTCTGGCTCATTATTGATTCCCATTCAGATTTTGTTTTATATCTTTCACTTACCAGATTACAGATGATTGGTGGCGTCTGCTAAAAATCCAGCGTGTTGTTGGCGCTTTTTTTTTTTTGGAAGCTAGGTGGTGCTCTGTAACTGTATACACATTGCTGCCCTGGGATATACTTATGGTTAGGTGATGATGGGTAACATTATTTATTTGTTCTTTATTATGCAGCGGTGCTGCCATTCTGTATACCTGTTTTAGTTACGTCTATACCGCCACCGCCACGTCATAAATATCAATATATGGGATCTTATTAATAACAATCAAACCCATGAAAAAGAATCAATGACCATTCTTTAACGATCTATAAAATGTATACTTCCAAAAGCCACAGTAATGGCCGCCCGGCTGGCAGGGAGGAGAAATTGATGAAGGAATGGGAAGTAAAGATGGCCATACACCTTGAAAATCTTTCTCAAATCACTTTGCCAGATTGGCCTAATCTGTAAGGTGTACAGACCTAAACCTACCAATCACGATAACTTTGGCTAGTTAACACACGGCCAGACTATTTGTCCCGACCGAGCCCTCGGCCCGGACAAATGTCAGTCAACCGTGGCAAATTCAGCCGCGGCCGAATTTGCGATCGATCAGAATTTTCTGACGTGTTCCGATCCGACGAATGAACAATCGATGCCGATCGCGGACAGCCACCCACACCAGTCGATATTTTCAGCTAACCATAATTATTGTGAATCGGTCGGTTGGCAAATTCGGCTGGTGTGTACCCAGCTAAATGAAGCTGATAGGATTGTTCAATGTAAGAAGGGTTTTAGTATACATTACTTGATCACATGAATGAAAAGCCTTCCAACCACGTCAGGTAACCCCAGTCTGGAAGGTCCAGATTAAATATTGTAATTAATTATTGTATGTACTTATGGAAGCATGGTCAGCTTCCATGTGGTGATAGCACCTCCAACACCCCCATTAATAAGAGGTCCTATGCCTTTAATATAAAGCACTGGATGGACTGCCTCTTTTTTTCATTTTAAAAAGCCAATGGGCGTATGGGGATCGTGTCGGGTCCGTGTGTGCTGTTCCCACAGCATGTATGACGACATGTGAACTGTCATCATGCATGCTGTGGACGTTTATCTTTATTCAGCCTCCAATCACTGTTAGTATGTAACGGTTTATAAGACATTATGGGTAGGGTATAAAGGTTGGACTAGATGGACATATGTCTTTATCACCTCCAATACTATGTTACTATGTAACTGTTATACAGACATTATGGGTAGTGTATAAAGGTTGGACTAGATGGACGTATGTCTTTATACAACCTCCAATACTATGTTACTATGTAACTGTTATACAGACATTATGGGTAGGGTATAAAGGTTAGACTATGGATGTATGTCTTATACACACCCCCAATACTATTTACTATGTAACTGTTATACAGAAATTATGGGTAGGGTATAAGGTTGGACTAGATGGACGTTGTCTTTATACAACCTCCATACTATGTTACTATGTAACTGTTATACAGACATTAGGGTAGGTATAAAGGTTGGACTAGATGGACGTATGTCTTTATACAACCTCCAATACTATGTTCTATGTAACTGTTATACAGACATTATGGGTAGGGTATAAATGTTGGACTAGATGGACGTATGTCTTATACAACCTCCAATACTATGTTACTATGTAACTGTTATACAGACATTATGGGTTGGGTATAATGTTGGACTAGATGGACATATGTCTTTATACAACCTCCATACTATGTTACTATGTAACTGTTATAACAGACATTATGGGTAGGGTATAAAGGTTGGACTAGATGGACGTATGTCTTTATACAACCTTTAAAACTATGTTACTATGTACTGTTAGACTGACATTATGGTAGGTTATAAGGTAGGGCTAGATAGATGTATGTCTAATTTAATCTCCATTACTTTTACTGTAAGGGCGAGGCACTACGGTTGCGCAAAAAATGCAGATCACATTTTAAAATACGGCCCTATGTAACTCTTAGACAGGCATTATGGGTGAGGTTTAAAGGTTGGACTAAATCCCGTATGTCTTTATCACAATCTCCAATACTATGTTACATAACTGTTAGACAGACATTATGGGTAGGTATAAGGTTGGACTAGATGGACGTATGTCTTTATACAACCTCCAATACTATGTTACTATGTAACGTTTATACAAGCATTATGGGTAGGGTTTAAATGTTGGACTAAATCAACGTATGTCTTTATCAACCTCCAATACTATGTTACTTAGTAACTGTTTACAGACATTATGGGTAGGGTATAAGGGTTGGACTAGATGGACGTATGTCTTTATACAACCTCCAATACTATGTTACTATGTAACTGTTACACAGACATTATGGGTAGGGTATAAGGGTTGGACTAAATCAACGTATGTCTTTATCAACCTCCAATACTATGTTACTATGTAACTGTTATACAGAAATTAGTGTTGGGTATAGATGTTGGACTAGTGGACGTATGTCTTTATATACCTCCAATACTATTGTTACTATGTAACTGTTATACAGAAATTATGGGTTGGGTATAGATGTTGGACTAGATGTACGTATGTCTTTATACAATCTCCAATACTATGTTACTATGTAACTGTTATACAGACATTATGGGTAGGGTATAAAGGTTAGACTAGATGGATGTATGCCTTTATACAACCCCCAATACTATGTTACTATGTAACTTTTATACAGAATTTATGGTTGGGTATAGATGTTGGACTAGATGGACTATGTCTTTATATAACCTCCAATACTATGTTACTATGTAACTGTTAGACAGACATTATGTGGTTGTATAAAGGTTTAACTAGATGGACGTATGTCTTTATACAACCTCCAATACTATGTACTATGTACTGTTATACAGACATTATGGGTGGGTAAAAAGGTTGGACTAGATGGACGTATGTCTTATACAATCTCCAATACTATGTTACTATGTAACTGTTATACAGACATTATGGGTAGGGTATAAAGGTTAGACTGATGGATGTATTCTTTATACAACCCCCAATACTATGTTACTATGAACTGTTATACAGAAATTATGGTTTGGTATAAGTGTTGGACTAGATGGACGTAGGTTATATGTTATTTTGGGATTTATCCCATAATGGAGCTCTTGCTTTGTCAGATATTTTATTTGATAACAACTGTGGACTTGAGTTGTATTATCTGTCTCTACTATAAAGTTTTCTGAGTAACATAAACCTTCTTACTTGTGACTTTGTCATCACAGTCCAGGTGATTTGTAATATCCATATTATTTACACAACAAATTAATTATTTTCTATGGTTCATTTCTTTTGCATTGTGTTATGTGTTACAGTATGTATGTATATTTTATTTATAAAGCGCCACTTGGGTACGCAGCGCTGTACATGATAAAATTCAGAGTATAACAAACAAGGGGATAAGTGCAATTATACAAATGAAATACAATTTCATACATCGGTTAGAAAGCATATACTGTATATGAATTAATACAAACATAGAAAGATAATCTATGCACATTCCTAGGCCCCATACAATATCATTATCTGCACACTGGCATACTTTATAAACAAAGGGTTTTAGTATACATTACTGTGATCACATGAATGAAAAGCCTTCCAACCACGTCAAGGTAACCCCAGTCTGGAAGGTCCTAACGTCTAACCTTTTCAATTTCTTTTACTTCAATTACATTAGCAAACTTTTGCATTTCTCATTCTTACACACTGGATCCATATAACAGGCTCTCTCCCTTCCCCCTCAGCACTTTGGCTTTTTAAAATGAGGAAAGAGGCCATCCATGTGCTTCATATTAAAGGCATAACCTCCCATAAAGCATGTTGGGGGTGCTATTACCACATGGAGGCTTGACCAGGTCTCCCAAATAAATACCGGCACAGTGTGACCTGTATCCAATGTCTACACAATTAGTCTTAGAATAGTATTATGGGATTTCTTATCTGTCTTCAACCCAGTATTGTGTTTGCTTTCAGAAGGAAGGAATCCCCATAAAGGATGTTGTGCCGTATTATTATTTTTCCCTTGGAAATCGCAGACAACCATAAAAAAAACTGAATAACATTTCCCTTTTCCTCAATCAGGGAAAGTTGAGAGATGGAGCAGGATTTATCTGTCATTACTTATTGTCTGTGTGTGTGTTGACACTGACCTGGACAATCCAATTTAAATACCAGAGATGAGACGTTTAAAAAGAAAGTTTAATAAAAAGCCAATGTGGCTTTAAACACCAATAGCCACAGTGGGGTGGAAAAGTGAGCAATAGACACAGTGGGTGGAAAAATGTCCAATAACACAGTAGGGTGGAAAAGTGTCCAATAACACATGGGGTGAAAAGTCTCCATAGACACAGTGGGGTGGAAAGGTGTCCATAGACACAGTGGGGTGGAAAATTCTCCAATAGACCAGTGGGGTAAAGTGTCCAATAGACACAGTGGGTGGAAAAGTCTCCAATAGACACAGTGGGTGGGAAAAGTGACCAATAGACACAGTGGGATGGAAAGTGTCCAATAGACACAGTGGGGTGGAAAAGTCTCCAATAGACACAGTGGGGGAAAAGTGTCCAATACACAGTGGGGTGGAAAAGTCTCCAATAGACACAGTGGGGTGGAAAAGTGACCATAGACACAGTGGGTGGAAAAGTGTCCATAGACACAGTGGGGTGGAAAATCTCCAATAGACACAGTGGGTGAAAAGTCCAATAGACAAGTGGGGTGGAAAAGTGACCAATAGACACAGTGGGGTGGAAAAGTGTCCAGTAGACACAGTGGGGTGAAAAGTGTCCAATAGACAGAGGTGGGGTGGAAAAGTGTCCAATAGATACAGTGGGGTGGAAAGGTGTCCAATAGACACAGTGGGGTGGAAAGGTGTCCAATAGACACAGTGGGGTGGAAAAGTGACCAATGACACAGTGGGGTGGAAAATCCATAACACGTGGGTGAAAAGTCCCCATTAGACACAGTGGGTGGAAAAGTTGTCCAGTAGACACAGTGGGGTGAAAAAGTGTCCATAGACAGATTGGGGTGGAAAGTGACCAATAGATACAGTGGGGTGGAAAAGTGTCCAATACACAGTGGGGTGGAAAAGTGTCCAATAGACACAGTGGGTGGAAAAGTGTCCAATAGACACAGTGGGGTGGAAAAGTGACCAATAGACACAGTGGGGTGGAAAAGTGTACAATAGACACAGTGGGGTGGAAAAGTGTCCAATAGAAACAGTGGGGTGGAAAAGTATCCAATAGACATAGTGGGGTGGAAAAGTGTCCAGTAGACATAGTGGGGTGGAAAAGTGTCCAATATACATAGTGGGGTGGAAAAGTGTCCAATAGACACAGTGGGGTGGAAAAGTGTCCAATAGACATAGTGGGGTGGAAAAGTGTCCAGTAGACACAGTGGGGTGGAAAAGTGACCAATAGACACAGTGGGGTGGAAAAATGTCCAATAGACACAGTGGGTGGAAAAGTGTCCAATAGACACAGTGGGATGGAAAAGTGACAAATAGACAGTGTGTGGAAAAATGTCCAATAGACACAGTGGGGTGGAAAATTGTCCAATAGACACAGTGGGGTGGAAAAGTGATCAATAGACACAGTGGAGTGGAAAAGTGACCAATAGACACAGTGGGTGGAAAAGTGTCCAATAGACACAGTGGGGTGGAAAAGTGTCCAATAGACACAGTGGGGTGGAAAGGTGTCCAATAGACACAGTGGGTTGTAAAAGTGTCCAAAAGACACAGTAACTCCTTCATGGTGCAGTAGCGTGTAATGTGGAAGTTAGATACCAGCACTTAGCGATGCACCGAGAGCCACTATCGCCAGTGTGTTTGCAACGGGTTACCGATTGCGGCTCTTGGTGTATCGGGCTGTATGTTTATGAATAAAATACCCATTGGGCTAATAGTGTGTCTGTCCAACAGCTACTGCTGCTATTTAACCCCTTTCTGAACTTTTTATAGGCCACTTCCCCAACCAAACGCGCCAATAGATCGCTTGAATTGCACACCATGTATAATGTTTGCATACCGCAGCCATGAGTTGTAGTTTCCATTAGAGGATTCTGGGACATGCTTGGTTTTTGCGTATTTTTTAATTTACATTTTCCTTGTTTGATAAAACTCCCGAAAAACATGACACCTGAGCTCAGTATAATATTAAAGAATTCTGGTTTAGTTTAACACTTTTTTTTTTATTTTTATATAATTGCTAAACATTAGTGTTGTGTGATGAACTGCCCAAGAGGATGACCTCACAATTACACAGATACGTAATAGATCAGGAAAGGAACAGGAGTTGTCCATGGTCTGTTCGGGTGGAGTAGACTTTCCCTTTGTTTGCATAGTTGCACCTCCCAAATCTAACCTTGCGTTATGACTGCAACAAAGAATGCGGATTTGACAGGTTTGGTTTCGTTCTTTAAACTCCGGGATAGTGAGATGGACTGTCCAGCACTAATTGGGATAGTTGATGTATCTTATCTTCTATGGCGCTCGTGAGAAAAGGAGGCACACACATACACACACACAACACTTCTCGTAGCTTGGTTCTCCTCCTGGATCCTGTTACCCAGGGTGCTATAACTACGGAGTTTCCACCTTTTTTGTAGTTAAGGAATCCTTACAAACTCATATATTTCCTACATTGTACTAATAATATCCAGTCTGATAGAGAATTCCTCCCCCATGCCTGTCTCTCATACACAATACAATGATTGTCAATAGCGATTATCTTACGGTGTATGCCTCTTAACTCATTGATGCCAAGTTCCCTCCAAGAGTAGATAATGAGAAATGGCGTCTTTATAACTGGTAATAATCTCACATGTATTATCTCTCCAGTAATGTTATTTCACCAAATTTAAATCACTTGTATATTAAAATCGATTGTGAACAAGTCTGGCTCATTATTGATTCCCATTCAGATTTTGTTTTATATCTTTCACTTACCAGATTACAGATGATTGGTGGCGTCTGCTAAAAATCCAGCAGTTGTTGGGCGTTTTTTTTTTTTGGAAGCTAGGTGGTGCTCTGTAACTGATACACATTGCTGCCCTGGGATATACATTGGTTAGGTGAATGAGGGTAACATTTTTATTTGTTCTTTATTATGCAGCGGTGCTGCCATTGTTATAACCTGTTTTAAGTTACGTCTATACCGCCACCGTCATAAATATCAAAATGGGAATCTTATTATAAACATATCAAAACCATGAATAAAAGAATCAATGACCATTCTTTTAATCGTCTATAATAATGATACATTTCCAAAAGCCACAGTAATGGCCGCCGGCTGGCAGGGGAAGGAGAAATTGATGAAGGAATGGGAAGTAAAGATGGCCATACACCTTGAAAATCTTTCTCAAATCACTTTGCCAGATTGGCCTAATATCTGTAAGGTGTACAGACCTAAACCTACCAATCACGATAACTTTATGGCTAGTTACACACGGCCAGACTATTTGTCCCGACCGAGCCCTCGGCCCGGACAAATGTCAGTCAACCGTGGCAAATTCAGCCGCGGCCGAATTTGCGATCGATCAGAATTTTCTGACGTGTCCGATCCGGACGAATGAACAATCGATGCCGATCGCGGACAGCACCCCACACCAGTCGATATTTTCAGCTGACCATAAGTATTGTGAATCGGTCGGTTGGCTAAAATATCGGCTGGTGTGTACCCAGGCTAAATGAAGCTGATAGGATTTGTCAATGTAAGAAGGGTTTTAGTATACATTACTGTGATCACATGAATGAAAGCCTTCCAACCACGTCAAGGTAACCCCGTCTTGGAAGGTCCAGATTAAATATTGTAAATTAATTATTGTATGTACTTATTAGGAAGCATGGTCAAGCTTCCATGTGGTGATAGCACCTCCAACACGCCCATTAATAAGAGGTCCTATGCCTTTAATATAAAGCACTGGATGGACTGCCTCTTTTTTCATTTTAAAAAGCCAATGGGCGTATGGGGATCGGTCGGGTCCGTGTGTGTGCTGTTCCCACAGCATGTATGCCGACATGTGAACTGTCATCATGCATGCTGTGGACGTTTATCTTTATTCAGCCTCCAATACAATGTTAGTATGTAACGGTTATACAGACATTATGGGTAGGGTATAAAGGTGGACTAGATGGACATATGTCTTTAACAACCTCCAATACTATGTTACTATGTAACTGTTATACAGACATTATGGGTAGTGTATAAGGTTGGACTAGATGGACGTATGTTTTATACACCTCCAATACTATGTTACTATGTAACTGTTATACAGACATTATGGGTAGGGTATAAAGGTTAGACTAGATGGATGTATGTCTTTATACAACCCCCAATACTATGTTACTATGTAACTGTTATACAGAAATTATGGGTAGGGTATAAAGGTTGGACTAGATGGACGTTAGTCTTTATACAACCTCCAATACTATGTTACTATGTAACTGTTATACAGACATTATGGGTAGGGTATAAAGGTTGGACTAGATGGACGTATGTCTTATACAAACTCCAATACTATGTTACTATGTAACTGTTATACAGACATTATGGGTAGGGTATAAATGTTGGACTAGATGGACGTATGTCTTTATACAACCTCCAATACTATGTTATATGTAACTGTATACAGACATTATGGGTTGGGTATAAATGTTGGACTGATGGACATTGTCTTTATACAACCTCCAATACTAGTTTACTATGTAACTGTATACAGACATTATGGGTGGGTATAAAGGTTGGACTAGATGGACGTATGTCTTTATACAACCTTTAATACTATGTTACTATGTAACTGTTAGACTGACATTATGGGTAGGTTATAAGGTAGGGCTAGATAGATGTATGTCTTAATTTAATCTCCATTACTTTTACTGTAAGGGCGAGGCACTACGGTTGCGCAAAAAATGCAGATCACATTTAAAATACGGCCCTATGTAACTCTTAGACGGCATTATGGGTAGGGTTTAAAGGTTGGACTAAATCAACGTATGTCTTTATACAATCTCCCAATACTATGTTACTATGTAACTGTTAGACAAGACATTATGGGTAGGGTATAAAGGTGGACTAGATGGACGTATGTCTTTATACAACCTCCAATACTATGTTACTATGTAACTGTTATACAGACATTATGGGTAGGGTTTAAATGTTGGACTAAATCAACGTATGTCTTTATACAACCTCCAATACTATGTTACTATGTAACTGTTATACAGACATTATGGGTAGGGTATAAGGTTGGACTAGATGGACGTATGTCTTTATACAACCTCCATACTATGTTACTATGTAACTGTTACACAGACATTATGGGTAGGGTATAAAGGTTGGACTAAATCAACGTATGTCTTTATACAACCTCCAATACTATGTTACTATGTAACTGTTATACAGAAATTATGGGTTGGGTATAGATGTTGGACTAGATGGACGATGTCTTTATATAACCTCCAATACTATGTTACTATGTAACTGTTATACAGAAATTATGGGTTGGGTATAGATGTTGGACTAGATGTACGTATGTCTTTATACAATCTCCAATACTATGTTACTATGTAACTGTTATACAGACATTATGGGTAGGGTATAAAGGTTAGACTAGATGGATGTATGCCTTTATACAACCCCCAATACTATGTTACTATGTAACTGTTATACAGAAATTATGGGTTGGGTATAGATGTTGGACTAGATGGACGTATGTCTTTATATAACCTCCAATACTATGTTACTATGTAACTGTTAGACAGACATTATGGGTAGTGTATAAAGGTTTAACTAGATGGACGTATGTCTTATACAAACCTCCAATACTATGTTACTATGTATGTTATACAGACATTATGGGTAGGGTATAAAGGTTGGACTAGATGGACGTTGTCTTTATACAATCTCCAATACTATGTTACTATGTAACTGTTAACAGACATATGGGTAGGGTATAAAGGTTAGACAGATGGATGTATGTCTTTATACAACCCCCAATACTATGTTCTATGTAACTGTTATACAGAAATTATGGGTGGGTATAGATGTTGGACTAGATGGACGTAGGGTTATATGTTATTTGGGATTTATCCATAGATGGAGCTCTTGTTGTCAGATAGTTTATTTGATAACAACTGTGGAACATTGAGTTGTATTATCTGTCTCTATATAAAGTTTCTGAGTAACATAAACTTCTTACTTGTGATTTGTCATCACAGTCCAGGGTGATTTGTAATATCCATATTATTTACACAACAAAATTAATTATTTTCTATGGTTCATTTTCTTTGCATTGTGTTATGTGTTACAGTATGTATGTATAATTTTATTTAAAGCGCCACTTGGGTACGCAGCGCTGTACATGATAAAATTCAGAGTATACAAAAAAGGGGATAAGTGCAAATTATACAAATGAATACAATTTCATACATCGGTTAAGAAAGCATATACTGTATATGAATTAATACAAACATAAAAGATAATCTATGCACCTTCCTAGGCCCCATACAATATAATATCTGCACACTGGCATACTTTATAAACAAAGGGTTTTAGTATACATTACTGTGATCACATGAATGAAAAGCCTTCCAACCACGTCAAGGTAACCCCAGTCTGGAAGGTCCTAACGTTAACCTTTTCAATTTCTTTTACTTCAATACAATTAGCAAACTTTTGCATTTCTCATTCTTACACACTGGATCCATATAACAGGCTCTCTCCCTTCCCCTCAGCACTTTGGCTTTTAAAATGAGGAAAGAGGCCATCCAGTGCTTCATATTAAAGGCATAGGACCTCCCATAAAAGGGGCATGTTGGGGGTGCTATTACCACATGGAGGCTTGACCAGGTCTCCCAAATAATACCGGCACAGTGTGGACCTGTATACAATGTCTACACAATTAGTCTTAGAATTAGTATTATGGGATTTTCTTATCTGTCTTCAACCCAGTATTGTGTTTGCTTTCAGAAGGAAGGAATCCCCCATAAAGGATGTTGTGCCGTATTATTATTTTTCCCTTGGAAATCGCAGACAACCATAAAAAATAACTGAATAACATTTCTTTTCCTCAATCAGGGAAAGTTGAGAGATGGAGCAGGATTTATCTGTCATTACTTATTGTCTGTGTGTGTGTTGACACTGACCTGGACAATCCAATTTAAATACCAGAGATGAGACGTTAAAAAAGAAAGTTTAATAAAAAGCCAATGTGGCTTTTAAACACCAATAGACACAGTGGGGTGGAAAAGTGAGCAATAGACACAGTGGGTGGAAAAATGTCCAATAGACACAGGGGTGGAAAAGTGTCCAATAAACACAGTGGGGTGAAAATCTCCAATAGACACAGTGGGGTGGAAAGGTGTCCAATAGACACAGTGGGGTGGAAAAGTCTCCAATAGACACAGTGGGGTGGAAAAGTGTCCAATAGACACAGTGGGGGGGAAAAGTCTCCAATAGACACAGTGGGGTGGAAAAGTGACCAATAGACACAGTGGGATGGAAAAGTGTCCAATAGACACAGTGGGGTGGAAAAGTCTCCAATAGACACAGGGGGGGGAAAAGTGTCCAATAGACACAGTGGGGTGGAAAGTCTCCAATAGACACAGTGGGTGAAAAGTGACCAATAGACACAGTGGGGTGGAAAAGTGTCCAATAGACACAGTGGGGTGGAAAAGTCTCCAATAGACACAGTGGGTGGAAAAGTGACCAATAGACACAGTGGGGTGGAAAAGTGACCAATAGACACAGTGGGGTGGAAAAGTGTCCAGTAGACACAGTGGGGTGGAAAAGTGTCCAATAGACAGAGTGGGGTGGAAAAGTGTCCAATAGATACAGTGGGGTGGAAAGGTGTCCAATAGACACAGTGGGGTGGAAAGGTGTCCAATAGACACAGTGGGTGGAAAAGTGACCAATAGACACAGTGGGGTGGAAAAGTGACCAATAGACACAGTGGGGTGGAAAAGTGTCCAGTAGACACAGTGGGGTGGAAAAGTGTCCAGTAGACACAGTGGGGTGGAAAAGTGTCCAATAGACAGATTGGGGTGGAAAAGTGACCAATAGATACAGTGGGGTGGAAAAGTGTCCAATAGACACAGTGGGGTGGAAAAGTGTCCAATAGACACAGTGGGGTGGAAAAGTGACCAATAGACACAGTGGGGTGGAAAAGTGTACAATAGACACAGTGGGGTGGAAAAGTGTCCAATAGAAACAGTGGGGTGGAAAAGTATCCAATAGACATAGTGGGGTGGAAAAGTGTCCAGTAGACATAGTGGGGTGGAAAAGTGTCCATATACATAGTGGGGTGGAAAAGTGTCCAATAGACACAGTGGGTGGAAAAGTGTCCAATAGACATAGGGGGTGGAAAAGTGTCCAGTAGACACAGTGGGGTGGAAAAGTGACCAATAGACACAGTGGGGTGGAAAAATGTCCAATAGACACAGTGGTGGAAAAGTGTCCAATAGACACAGTGGGATGGAAAAGTGACAATAGACAGTGTGTGGAAAATGTCCAATAGACACAGTGGGGTGGAAAATTGTCCAATAGACACAGTGGGGTGGAAAAGTGATCAATAGACACAGTGGAGTGGAAAAGTGCCAATAGACACAGTGGGGGGAAAAGTGTCCAATAGACACAGTGGGGTGGAAAAGTGTCCAATAGACACAGTGGGGTGGAAAGGTGTCCAATAGACACAGTGGGTTGTAAAGTGTCCAAAAGACACAGTGGGGTGGGGGGGGGGGGGTGGAGGGAATGTGCCACGAAAGTGGGGTGGGAGGTGGGGGGGGGGGGGGGGGGGGAGGGGGGGGGGGGGGGAGGGGGGGGGCTGGGGAGGGGTGGGGGGGGGGGGGGGGGGGAGGAGCGGGAGGGGGGGGGGGGGGGGGGGGGGGGGGGGGGGGGAGGGGGGGTGGGGGGGGGGGGGTGGGGGACGGAGGGGCCCGGAGGGGGGGGAGGGGGGGTGGGGGGCGGGTGGGGGGGGGGGGGGGGGGGGGGGGTGGGGGGGGGGGAGGCGGGGGAGGGGGTGGAGGGAGGGGGGGGGGGGGGGGGGGGGCGCGGGGGGAGGGGTAGGGCGGGGGGGGGGGGGGGGGAGGGGGAGGAAGGGGGAGGGGGAAGCGGGGGGAAAGTGTCCAATAGACAAAGTGGGGAGAAAAAGTGTCAATAGCACAGTGGGTGGAAAGGTGGCCAATAGACAAGTGGGGTGGAAAAGTGTCCATGACCCAAAAAGTGGGTTGTTAAAAGTGTCCAAAAGACACCAGTGGGGTGGAAAAGTGTCCAATAGACACAGTGGGGTGGAAAAGTGTCCAATAGACACAGTGGGGTGGAAAAGTGTCCAATAGACACAGTGGGGTGGAAAAGTGTGGTATTCAATGGGGATCCTAAATCTAAGGTCACATTAACGTAGATTGACCATCGTTCTCAATTTACGTTAGTTATTGTAAATTTACAACGATTTCTAAACCAATTCTGAAATGAACCGATCATTAAAGCCGCAGTATCCCTAAAAAGCGATTCCGCGCATTTATATAAATATGGTCCTTACTTCCAGAAAATGCATTGGAGAGGAAATATCTCATAGTAAACTAGGAGATTTCTCCTTTAAGTTAATTCATAGCGAGATCTATTATTAATATAGTCTACACTCATTGCTCTGCTAACTGGAACATACACGCTGGGAGAATAACGTTTAATGCTACTGCGCCTACACTTTTCACTGGAAGAAAATCTCACTGTCACCATATTGTGCAAGAATTAAACACCGGATATTTTATTTAATCAAAATACAAACACAGAGAAAGAAATCAACGTCAGCAGCTTAGCTAGAGGTATTTTATTCTTTATGTATTGTAAATAACGTTGGAATGGAAGATACAATGTAAAAGGACAAGTTGACATATATTTACATTGTGCTTTAATCGTACAATGATGGATTATTTAGGGCTGGGCCACTCTGCTGCGTTTTCAACCGATGTCTTTTCGTTATCACGTGAGAATCGCAGAGCAGTGTTTGTCAATAGCAAGCGATTTGTTCCATTTTCGGAACGCGTGCGGTCATTAATTTTTTGCTGATCACATGCACTCCAGTAACGTACTATTGCAAGGAACGCAACGCAAAGGGACAGTAACAGTCCTGAAATGTTTACGCTATTCATATGCTTTGCCGTATGACTTAGTGTGGCCTCAGCCTTATAGTCTTCTGGGACCTCTTGGTAATGATAAGAAGTGACTCTTACAAGTTAACAAAAGTAATGGGGACAATTAACTGTTCTTCCACCTAGGAAAAATATATTATTTAATTCATTGTATACCTTGATCCACAAGAGAGACAATCTATAGATGTACACTATGAATATAGAAATATTACATTGCTCTCTGTGTATACCCAGTTCATTGAAAAAAACTAAAACAAATGTGATTGGTTCAGGCAGGTGCCTTGCAATTCACCAATCACAAAAGCCCCATAAAGGAGAATTGAATTCTAAGCAGCTGCTAGTGCAAATAAACTGCACAGCCTATGGCAACATTTGTTACAACAAAATGTTCAATAAAGGGAACACGTAAAGTTGGAAAGGTCCAAATGGTTAAAGGTGCCCTGAAAGACAGGATAATAAAGTCTAGTTTGACCACAGAAGGGTCAATGATGTCTCTATGTAGATTATATTTAGCATCTCTGGTTGGCGTTGGTGCCATAAGGTTAAGCAAGGACCCAAATTATAGACACCGGTTTCTATTTCAACTACAGCCACATCAATAGAACAAAACAAAATGGTGTGCATGCCTATTTCTCAGTCAGAATACTGGGAAATCCAAACTTCTGATTCCAATGCACCTTTGGTTTTTACCAATCTGAGCTCCAATTGGAACCTACCCTGTACTTTAAAGGTGTCAATCCGATATTCCTTTAAAAATGAATGGTCCTATCATCAATAATCTTCCTGTGCAGATGGTGAAATCCCCCTTTATTCTAGTCATTGATGACTTCTGTTGACCAGCACTCTCCTAGGAAAGATATTGAGATTTTTGTTTTTACTTTGGACATATCTACACAGAGATCAGATCTCTCCAGCGCCTGAAAGCATTGATTTAATTTTCTTGATTACCTTAATTTATTTGGTTGCCTTCCTTTGTATGTTTTTCAGTTGAATATTTTTAATTTCTGCTTTTTCACAAATGCTGCCACAAATCTCATTAGTTTCCGTCATAAATCCTAAACCCATCACAACCGAGTTTGCTCCTTTGATACTCTTTAACCTATAATTAGCTTATTTACTACTAAGCCCAGGGCTTTCCACTTACCAAGCTGTTCCCTCCTGGGGGAAACTAATGGTGCAGGTTGGTTTGTTGACTGGATCATAGAGTGAGCACAGGTGACCTAATCAGATGATGGACTTTAATGGCAGATTATGGTTCTTTCTGTCCATATGTTCTCATGTTTGGATGTTTCATACCTGCCACATAAACATATTCCACTGAGTTATATACCCAACATTTCCCTTTAAATAGGGACACTACTCAGAAATACTTTACACAGAGCAGTGCTAAGATCAGATTCACGTTCCCCTTCTGTACTATGTTGTTTCTATAAGTACAACTATCAAAGGGGAATGTGGAATAGAATGAGTTACTATATAAAGATCCATGGGACATATTTAAAAAAACAAATTTGCGATTCAGTGGGTTGTCATAAATGCCTGATCACAGACTCCCAGCGTAAATCTGCACTCATTCATAATACCATGCAGTATTATAGATATTCAACTGCTATCGTAAATTTACGATTGTACTAGAGACCGGTAAAGGTGCGGTGTAGCAAAATAACCATACCGTGCCTTAATAAATATGGCCCCATGTGAAGTACCTGTAGGCTGAGGCCGCACGATGCTGAACGATAACGCGCAGGAAAATTTTCCTAAATGCAATGCGATCCGCGCAATGTTGCACTATTGGATCAGAATGTGCTATAAAAAGGTTATTGCAGCTTAACGCACCTACAGGGAGATTCAATAAAAGTTCTTATTGTTAAAAATGGTGCTAACTTGGCTCCAACCAATCAGATGTTAACTTTCAAATGTTAAATAAAATCTGATTGGTTGGAGCAAAATTAGCGCCATTTTTAACGATAAGAACTTTTATTGAATCCCTTGTAGTGTGGGCAGAGCAATTGGCTAACAGTAGCGTGCGCTTTTTAACGCCCGGATCGCACATTTAAACCCTCTTTTTTTTTTTGAAGAGCCAAAAGTTTAATTGTCCGCCTAGACCTCATTGTCATGTGACAGGAAATGGTCAAACCTGTCCAATCAGTAAAAGGAACGATTTATTTCGTTATCTCTGGGATTAGACCTTCTAGGACCCCCCAGAGCTGCAAATCTTTATCGGAAACAATAAATGGAGTGACAAATCCTATGGGAGTATACATGTTTTAATGATTTAATAACACATTTTATCTCATTTATTTCTCATTTGGTTCCCCTTCAGCGTTGAGAGATAAAGTTCTACAACATATCCAGCGTGTGGCCTGGTTTATGTAAATCCTAAGGATGATTCAGAGGAAATGATAGGCTGTGACCTTATGCCCCACGGTAATCTGATTAGAACCAAGATATGTTAATGATCCTTTAGTTTGAGCTAATTACCTATTAGAAGGTTAAATTGCCCTGGAAGTGGAGACAATGTTCCAGGAGAAGGTTAAAGGCATTTCCTGCTCTGTTTGGAAAATACTCACAAAATGAAACTCCACGTAAAATTGTCCAACAAGCATTGGACGTACAAAATGGAGAAATGATATTTGTTACATTGCTGGCCCGTCAGGCTGCGGCCACACTACAACATGCACAATCGCAATGACGCCATTTTGTGTTATCAGAGTCTATGCGGTTTTGCAAAAAAATGTCGATCGCAATGCAGCGCATGCAATTTGGCCACCCACAATGCAATGCACTGATCGCAAAATGTGAACCTAAAGGTTCGTACACAGGTGCGATCGCGGGTCCCGACTCGCAACGCACAATGTGTACGAACAAACGTTTCGGCCGATAATCAGCCCATGTGTGGGCACTTTATTGTCCGAAAAGATCCGCCAGGTCGGACCAGGTTCGGTCATCGATCCCCGTACGAACGTCCATTTTGGATGATAAAGTGCATACACATAGGCCGATTAATGGCCGAAACGTTTGTTTGTACACATCATGTATTGCGAGTCGGGACCCCTGATCGGACGTGTGTACGAACCTTTAAGGGCTAGGCCACACAATGTGTTTATGTTGTAGTTTGAGTATCACTGACGAAAGCTACAGCGCTATTTTCTTGGGTTAAAGTCACGCAAACTGAATCAATATCGCTTAGCGCAAATTTAACCCCTTCATTGAGCCGGCGCAAAGGAATTTAATACCCGTTTTGTGCTGATTAAGGATGCCACACTGCAACGCACCAGAACGGGCACGCAATTCCAAGCGTCAACGTTGCCTGTGTGATGTTTCAATTTTCCAATATTGCGCCATGAAAGCGCATTCGATTGCGCTAAAAATGGTGATCGCATGCACTTCCAAGAGCGGATTGCAGAGTGCAGCGCAACGCACTAATGTGGGCAGTCCCATTGGCTTACATTAGTGTGCGCTTTTCACAGCGGGATCGGATCGCAATAAAAGCTCTTAGCCTAATCTGCCGTTTAAGTTGTGCACTGGGGCGTAACTACTGGGGGAGCAGGGGGACAACCGCAGGGAGACCGAGGAGCTAAGGGGGTCCCATCTTCTTATTTTTCGTATCACAGATATAGATGAAGCATGGATAGGGGCCCATCATAGATTTGCTAAGATGCCCAGTGATTGCTATTTCTCTGGTCATGTGCTGGGTAAAGCCCTTTCAGGATCCACCCACAGACATAAACTGGGTATGACATTCCCTGCAGGAGATATTCACTCGGAGCGATTACGGTTCTTGGTAACTCTCACGCTCCCGTCTCATCTCCTGGGATGAATTTATCGCTCTGTACACATTGACATTCCTTGCAGGAAAATCATTAAACGGCCAGAAAAACGTAAACATCCTTTCAGAGGATGCAGGTACAAAGAGAGGGCTGGGGGCTCGTGGGCTTATACATTACTCACTTCTAGGAATGAGAGTGCACTAATATTCCAAAATTCACAGAGGAGAAATGTGGCCCTTTAATAGTAGGCGGAACATACACATTTGCGTTTGGTCATTTGCGCGTGCAGATGTTACATTGGGTAACATTAACATATTTTATTGTTTTATTCATGTATATAATATATATATATATAATATTTAGCAAAATACATTTTATTGTATTGTCAGTCTGCCAACTCCTACCGACCTTTACTGTCAGGGCCTATACAGCTTTCAGCAACTCACAGTGCTACATCTGCTAGCTAGACGCACAAGGAGGTAGGGCAGCTCTAACCAGTAATAGTTTGACTAGGTAAGCAGTAGGGAGCAGCAGTGTCCCACTAAGGGGGTTATTCAATAAAAGTTCTTATCGTTTAAAATGGGGCTAATTTTGCTGCAACCAAACAGATGTTAGCTTTCAAATGTTACATAAGTTCTGATTGGTTGGGGCAAAATTAGCACCATTTTAAACGATAAGAACTTTTATTGAATCTCCCTGTAAGGCTGTTTACACACCAGACAGACCATAACAGACAGACCATATAACAGTGTATACCCTGTGTGATATAACCAGGTACGTACTATACTGGATCGTTATATTAACAGTGTATACCCTGTGTATATAACCAGGTACGTACTATACTGATGCGGTATTTAACATGTATACCCTGGTATATAACCAGGTACGTTACTATACTGGATGCGGTATATAACAGTGTATACCCTGTGTGATATAACCAGGTACGTACTATACTGGATGCGGTATATAACAGTGTATACCCTGTGTGATATAACCAGGTACGTACTATACTGGATGCGGTATATAACAGTGTATACCCTGTGTGATATAACCAGGTACGTACTATACTGGATGCGGTATATAACAGTGTATACCCAGGTGATATACCCAGGAATACGTTAAAAAATGAATTGAGGAAGGAGAAGGGTAAGTACTTACTGGATGAGTATAAACCAGTGGTCTACCCTGTGTGAGGGTGATTAACCAGGTCGTACATACTGGATGCGGTATATAACAGTGTATACCCTGTATACCTTCCTTTCCATTTCCCTCTTTACATCAGAATTCAGCCACATGGGCGCAAATTTTTTTTTTCACATTTATTTCCCAAGGGTATAAATTTGGTTTAAAATCCCCTTGAACACAGTCCACTTCTGTTCAGTACCTTTACCTGAAAATACATTATCCCAGTTGACACTCTGAAGAGCTACTTTTAACCTGGGAAAATTTGCCTTCCTGAAATGAAGTCTTTGTTAACCCAGCGCACTTTTCCTTTCAATAACATAGTCCAAACGACACCATTTCATGGTCACTATTCCCTAAGCCTCCAGTTACCTTTATATCTATAATGCACTCCACAATGTTAGATATTACCAGATCCAACAGAGCTCCTTTTCTAGTAGGAACTTCAACCACCTGTAAGAGAAAATTATCCTGCAGCACATTAAGGAACTCATCACCTCTGGATCAACTGTTAGGTAGGGTTAAAAAAAAAAAGGGGGGGTGAATAGGTTGGACTTGATGGACTTATGTCTTTATTCAACCTTAATTACTATGTTACTATGTTACTATGTTACCTTTTCCTGTGATGGCAGTTCCACTACACCAATCAACGTCAGGGTAATTAAAGTCCCCCATAATGAGCACACTCCACAAACTTGTAGCCCTTGCCACCTGCATATGAAGCTGACTCACTTCCTCTCTGCTAGCATTTGGCAGCTTATAGCAGACACCAACAATGACATTACCCCCTTTCCTGTTGCCCAATTCCACCCATTTTGCCTCCACCTTAACATCCATCCAACAAGTTATCTCTTCTTTTAAATTTGGCTTCAATTTTTTTTAACATAAACACATACTCCTCCCCCTTTCCTTATTTCTCTGTCCTGCCTAAACAAGGCGTATCCTTCTAAATTTACAGCCCAGTCATGAGAACTGTTCAACCATGTTTCTGCTATACCTATTACATCATAGTTTTCATGTAATGCCATCATTTCCTATTCACTCATTTTGTCAGCCAGGCTTCGCGCATTTGCAAACAATCATTTTAGGTTATGATCCCGTAATTTATTTATACACTTTAATACACATGCCTCCCTATCCCCTATGCTAGCCCTATCCCCCTTTCCACCCACCACTGACCGATCTGCACCCTGCTTTCCTCTTGGGCTATCTATCCCAGTGAGACTGCTAATACCCCCCCAAACCTAGTTTAAAATCTCCTCCAACCCTCCTATCCCCTAAAACAGCTGCACCGCCATCAGTGAGGCGCAACCCATCTCTACTAAAGAGCCTGTAGCCAACAGCAAATTCTGCCCAGTTCTCAATAAACCCAAACTCTACTTCCTTACACCACCCTCTTAGCCACGCATGAATGCTCCTAGACTGTCTACCTGGCATAGCACGTGGCTGCAGTAATATTGCTGAAAACACTACCCTGGAGGTCCTTGCTTTTAACTGGGCCCATAGCTCTCGGAAATCATGTTTAAGTGCCTCACCTCCTCCTCTAACTTTGTCATTGGCACCAATGTGAACCAAGATCGCCGGGTCACACCCAGCCCCACCCAATAATCTGTCTACACGCCTGTAGGGTCTTGACGGCAGATTACCCTATCTATCTTTTCTTATAATGGAATCCCCTGTGTAAAATAACCAGCTACGTACTATACAGGGCGCGGTATATAATAGTGTATACCCTGTATGATATAACCAGTTATGTACTATACAGGATGCGGTATCTAATAGTGTATACCCTGCGTAATATAACCAGGTACGTACTATACAGGACATAGGGGGTTATTCAATAAAAGTCCTTATCATTTAAAATGGTGCTAATTTTGCCCCTACCAATCAGATGTTAGCTTTCAAATGTTACATAAGTTCTGATTGGTTGGGTCAAAATTAGCACCATTTTAAACAATAAGAGCTTTTATTGAATCTCCCTGTCAGTAAATAATAATGTATACTCTGTGTTTTCCCCATTCCCGATGTGGCAAAGTATATAACCTCTGTAAATAACATGGTCATTTTCTGTAAGTTTTGTAGAAAAGAGAAATTTTGACTCTTTAGACTGAACCACTGGAAACATCAGAAATATCTAATTTCCCATCATTAAGGGACAAACAATCAGGATGTGTAATTCAGCCCAAGGTAAGGTTGCCACCTTGCCTTAAAAGCTGGGTACACACAGTACAGATGAAGCCCCGATACCGTCTGATCCATCGGTACTGTGTGTACCTTGTTTTTCCGAATGAGCAGCCGCAAGGGAATTTTCCATAGTGTTCTCCCTATGCTGTCAATATGATGTGTATATGCTGTGTATATACTGTGTATATACTGTGTTTATGCTGTGTATATGCTGTGTTTATGCTGTGTATATGATGTGTATATGATGTGTATATGATGTGTATGATGTTTATATGCTGTGTATATACTGTGTGTGTAATCTGTGTTTTTTATCTGTTAATCTTGTGTATATGCTGTGTTTTTGCTGTGTTATATGCTGTTGTATATGATGTGTATATGATATGTGTATAGATGTGTTATGATATCGTGTATATACTGTGTATATGGTGTGTATATGCTGTTGTTTATGCTGTGTATTATGCTGTGTATATGCTGTGTATATGATGTGTATGATGTTTATATGCTGTGTATATACTGTGTATATGGTGTATATCCTGTGTATATGCTGTGGTATATGCTGTGTATATGCTGTGTATATGCTGTGTATATGATGTGTATGATGTTTATATGCTGTGTATATACTGTGTATATGCTGTGTATATGCTGTGTATATACTCTGTATATGGTGTATATGGTGTGTATATGCTGTGTACATGATGTGTATATGATGTTTATATGCTGTGTATATACTGTGTATATGGTGTATATGCTGTTATATACTGTGTATATGGTGTATATGCTGTGTATATGCTGTGTATATGATGTGTTTATGCTGTGTATATGATGTGTATGATGTTTATATGCTGTGTATATACTGTGTAAATGGTGTATATGCGTGTATATGATGTGTATATGCTGTGTATATGATGTGTTTATGCTGTGTATATGATGTGTATGATGTTTATATGCTGTGTATATACTGTGTATATGCTGTGTATATGCTGTGTATATACTCTGTATATGGTGTATATGGTGTGTATATGCTGTGTACATGATGTGTATATGATGTTTATATGCTGTGTATATACTGTGTATATGGTGTATATCTGTGTATATACTGTGTATAGTGTGTATATGCTGTGTATATGCTGGTATATGATGTGTTTATGCTGTGTATATGATGTGTATATGATTTATATGCTGTGTATATACTGTGTATATGGTATATGCTGTGTATATGATGTGTATATGCTGTGTATATATGTGTTTATGCTGTGTATATGATGTGTATGATGTTTATATGCTGTGTATATACTGTGTATATGGTGTATATGCTGTGTATATGTGTATATGCTGTATATATACTGTGTATATGATGTGTATATGCTGTGTATATGATGCGTATATGCTGCGTATATACAGTTGGATCCAACTGTATCGGGGCTTTATTGGTACTGTGTGTACCTGTGTGTACCTTGTTTTTCCGACCCGCACGGCCGCACAGTACGATGGATCCGACGGTATCGGGCGTCATCTGTACTGTGTGTACCCAGCTTTTAAGGCAAGGTGGCAACCTTACCTTGGGCTGAATTACACATCCTGATTGTTTGTCCCTTAATGATGGGAAATTAGATATTTCTGATGTTTCCAGTGGTTCAGTCTAAAGAGTCAAATTCTCTTTTCTACAAACTTACAGAAAATGACCATGTTATTTACAGAGGTTATATACTTTGCCACATCGGAATGGGGAAAACACAGAGTATACATTATTTATACCATGTCCTGTATAGTACGTACCTGGTTATTTTCCAGATCATTCTCCTATGGTGTGTATATGATGTGTATATACTGTGTATATGCTGTATATACTGTGTATTTGATGTGTATGTGTCTATATGCTGTAATATACTGTGTATTTGATGTGTATGATGTCTATTGCTGTGTATTACTATGTATATGATGTGATATGCTGTGTTTATGATGTTATATGCTTTGTATATGATGTGTATATGCTGTGTATATACGTGTATATGATGTGTATGATGTGTATATGCTGTGTATATATGTGTATGATGTGTAAATGATGTGTATATACTGTGTATATGATTGTGATATGCTGTGTTTATGCTTTGTATATGCTGCGTATATACTGCGTATATGATGTGTATATGCTGCGTATGTGATGTGTATATGCTGTGTATATGATGTGTATAATGATGTGTATATGCTGTGTATATGATGTATATGATGTGTATTCTGTGTATATGATGTGTATATGCTGTGTATATGCTGTTTATATTGTATGCTGTGTATATGTTGTAATGCTGTGTTATTGTGTATATGCTGTGTATATGTGTATTTGCTGTGTATATGCTGTGTATATGTGTATGTGCTTGTGTATATTATGTGTATAGGAGAACGTTCGGGACTGTGTGTACCCAATCTTTGAAAAATGACAGACATGATCTTGTAGATCCTGTCTTTCAGTGTGTCCCCAGCTTCAGTGTGTCGTGTGTGTGTACCCAGCTTCATTTGTGTCGTGGTGTGTGTACCCGCTTCAGTGTGTATGAGTGTTACCCAGCTTCAGTTGTCGTGTGTGTGTACCCACTTCAGTGTGTCGTGGTGTGGTGTCCCCAGCTTCAGTGTGTAGTGGTGTGTGTACCCAGCTTCAGTGTGGTCGTGGTGTGTGTACCCAGCTTCAGTTGTGTCGTGGTGTGTGTACCCAGCTTCAGTGTGTAGTGGTGTTTGTGTACCCAGCTTCAGTGTGTAGTGGTGTGTGTACCCAGCTTCAGTGTGTGTGGTGTGTGTACCCAGCTTCAGTGTGTCGTGGTGTGTGTACCCACTTCAGTGTGTCGTGGTGTGTGTACCCAGCTTCGTGTGTCGTGGTGTGTGTACCCCAGTCTTCAGTGTGTCGTGTGTGTGTACCCAGCTTCAGTGTGTCGTGGTGTGTGTACCCAGCTTCAGTGTGTAGTGGTGTGTGTACCAGCTCAAGTGTGTCCCGTGGTGGTGTACCCAGCTTCAGTGTGTCGTGGTGTGTGTACCCAGCTTCATGTGTCGTGGTGTGTGTACCCAGCTTGTGCAGTGTTGTAGTGGTGTGTTGTACCCAGCTTCAGTGTGTGTGGTGTTGTGTACCCACTTCAGTGGTAACCCCAGTCTGGAAGTCCTAACGTCTAACCTTTTCAAATTTTCTTTTACTTTCAATTACAATAGCAAAACTTTTTGCATTTCTCTTCTTACACACTGATCCATATAACACTCTCTCCCTTCCCCCGCAAGCCACTTTGGCTTTTTTACAATGAGGAATAGAGCCATCCAGTGCTTCATATTCAGGCATAGGACTCCCATAAAGGGGCTTGGGGTGCTATACCACATGGAGGCTTGACCGTCTCCCAAATAATAACCGCACAGTGGTGACCTTTCTCAATGTCTACACAATTAGTCTTAGATTAGTAATTATGGGATTTTCTTATCTGTCTTCAACCCAGTATTGTGTTTGCTTTCAGAAGGCAGCGAATCCCCCATAAAGGATGTTGTCCGTATTATATATTTTTTCTCCCTTGGAAATCGCAGACACCCATAAAAAATAACTGAATAACATTTCCCTTTCCCTCATCAGGGAAAGTTGAGAGATGAAGCAGGATTTATCTGTCATTGACTTATTGTTCTGTGTGTGTGTTGACACTGACCTGTACCATCCATTTTAAATACCAGACGATGAGACGTTTAAAAAAGAAAGTTTAATAAAAAAGCCAATGTGGCTTTTAAAAACACAATATACACAGTGGGGTTGGAAAAGTTGAGCAATAGACACAGTGGGTGGAAAAATGTCCAATAGACACAGTAGGGTGGAAAGTGTCCAATAAACACAGTGGGGTGGAAAGTCTCCATAGACACAGTGGGGTGGAAAGGTGTCCAATGACCCGTGGGGTGGAAAATCTCCAATAACACGTGGGGGGAAAAGTGTCCAATAGACACAGTGGGGTGGAAAGTCCTCCAATAGACCGTGGGTGGAAAATGACCAAGAACACAGTGGGATTGGAAAGTGTCCATAGACACAGTGGGGTGGAAAAGTCTCCAATCGACACATTGGGGTGGAAAGAGTGTCCAATAGACACAGGGGGTGGAAAAGTCTCCAATAGCACACTGGGGTGAAAAGTGACCAATAGACACAGTGGGGTGAAAAGTGTTCCAATAGACACAGTGGGGTGGAAAAGTCCTCCAATAGACACAGTGGGTGGAAAAGTTGACCAATAGACACAGTGGGGTGGAAAATGCCATGACACCAGTGGGGTGGAAGTGTCCTAGACCAGAGTGGGTTGAAAAGTGTCCAATAGATACAGTGGGGTGGAAAGGTGTCCAATAGACATCCAGTGGGTGGAAAGGTGTCCAATAGACACATGGGGTGGAAAAGTGACCAATAGACCACAGGGGGTGGAAAAGTGACCAATAGACACAGTGGTGGTGGAAAAGTGTTCCAGTGAACCAGTGGGGTGGAAAAGTGTCCCAGTAACACCGGTGGGTGGAAAAGTGTCCAATAGACAGATTGGGTGGAAAAGTGACCAATAGATACAGTGGGGTGAAAAGTGTCCAATAACACAGTGGGGTGGAAAAGTGTCCAATACACACAGTGGGGTGGAAAAGTGACCAATAGACACAGTGGGGTGGAAAATTGTACATAGACACAGTGGGGGTGGAAAAGTGTCAATAGAAACGTGGGGTGAAAAGTATCCATAGACATTGGGGTGAAAAGTGTCGAGAACATGTGGGTGGAAAAGTGTCCAATATCATAGTGGGGTGGAAAGTGTCCATAGACACGTGGGGTGGAAAAGTGTCCAATACGACATAGTGGGTGGAAAAGGGTCCAGTAACACAGTGGGTTGGAAAAGTGACCATAGACACAGGGGTGGAAAAAGTCCAATAGACACAGTGGGTGGAAAAGTGTCCAATAGACACAGTGGGATGGAAAAGTGACAAATAGACAGTGTGTGGAAAAATGTCCAATAGACACAGTGGGGTGGAAATTGTCCAATAGACACAGTGGGGTGGAAAAGTGATCAATAGACACAGTGAGTGGAAAAGTGACCAAATGACACGTGGGTGGAAAGTGTCCAATAACACAGTGGGTGGAAAAGTGTCCATAGACACAGTGGGGTAAAGGTGTCCAATAGACACAGTGGGTTGTAAAGTGTCCAAAGACACAAGTGGGGTGGAAAGTGTCCATAGACACAGTGGGGTAGAAAAGTGTCCAATAGACACAGTGGGTGTAAAGGTGTCCATAGACACACAGTGGGGTGAAAAAGTGTCAATAGACACAGTGGTTGTAAGTGTCCAAAGACACAGTGGGGTGGAAAGTGTCCAATAGACACAGTGGGGTGGAAAAGTGGTCCAATACATGGTGGAAAGTGCCAATAGACACAGTGGGTGGAGTGTGTATTCAATGGGGATCCTAAATCTAAGGTCACATTAACGTAGATTTGACCATCGTTCTCAATTTACTTAGTTATTGTAAATTTACAACGATTTTCTAAACCAATTCTGAAAATGAACGTCATTAAAGCCGCAGTATCCCTAAAAAGCGATTCCGGCGCATTTAATAAATATGGTCCTTACTTCCAGAAAATGCATTGGAAGGAAATATCTCATAGTAAACTAGGAGATTTCCTTTAAGTTTATTCATAGCGAGATCTATTATTAATATAGTCTACACTCATTGCTCTGCTAACTGGACCATACACGCTGGGAAATAACGTTTAATGCTACTGCCCTACACTTTTTCACTGGAGAAAATCTCACTGTCACCATATTGTGCAAGAATTAAACCCGGTATTTTTATTTAATCAAAATACAAAACACAGAGAAAGAAATCAACGTCAGCACTTAGCTAGAGGTATTTTATTCTTTATGTTTGTAAATAACGTTGGAATGGAAGATACAATTTAAAAGGACAAGTTGACATATATTTTACATTGTGCTTTAATCGTAACATGATGGTTCATTTAGGGCTGGGCCACTCTGCTTGCGTTTTCAACCGTGTCTTTTCGTTATCACGTGAGAATCGCAGAGCAGTGTTTGTCAATAGCAAGCGATTTGTTCCATTTTCGGAACGCGTGCGGTCATTATTTTTTGCTGATCACATGCCCTCCAGTAACGTACTATTGCAAGGAACGCAACGCAAAGGGACAGTACAGTCCTGAAATGTTTACGCTATTCATATGCTTTGCCGTATGACTAGTGTGGCCTCAGCCTTATAGTCTTCTGGGACCTCTTGGTAATGATAAGAATGACTCTTACAAGTTAACAAAAGTAATGGGGACAATTAACTGTTCTTCACCTAGAAAATATATTATTTAATTCATTGTATACCTTGATCCACAAGAGAGACCTATAGATGTACACTATGAATATAGAAATATTACATTGCTCTCTGTGTATACCCGTTGTCAATTGAAAAAAACTAAAACAATGTTGATTGGTTCAGGCAGGTGCTTGCAATTCACCAATCACAAAGCCCCATAAGAGAGAAGTTGAATTCTAAGCAGCTGCTAGTGCAAATAAACTGCACAGCCTATGGCAACATTTGTTAACAACAAATGTTCAATAAAGGGAACACGTAAAGTTGGAAAGGTCCAAATGGTTAAAGGTGCCCTGAAAGACAGGATATAAAGTCTAGTTTGACCACAGAAGGGTCAATGATGTCTCTATGTAGATTATATTTAGCATCTCTGGTTGGCGTTGGTGCCATAAGGTTAAGCAAGGACCCAATTATAGACACCGGTTTCTATTTCAACTACAGCCACATCAATAGAACAAAACAAAATGGTGTGCATCCTATTTCTCAGTCAGAATACTGGGAAAATCCAACTTCTGATTCCAATGCACCTTTGGTTTTACCAATCTGAGCTCCAATTGGAACCACCTGTACTTTAAAGTTGTCAATCCGATTTCCTTTAAAAAGAATGGTCCTATCATCAATAATCTTCCTGTGCAGATGGTGAAATCCCCCTTTATTCTAGTCATTGATGACTTCTGTTGACCAGCACTCTCCTAGGAAAGATATTAGAATTTTTGTTTTTACTTTGGACATATCTACACGAGATCGATCTCTCCAGCGCCTGAAAGCATTGATTTAATTTTCTTGATTACCTTAATTTTTTGGTTGCCTTCCTTTGTATGTTTTTCAGTTGAATTATTTAATTTCTGTTTCTGCTTTTTCACAAATGCTGCCACAAATGCTAATTATTTTTCGAACTAAATGCCTCCGACAAATTTTATCTCTTTAATCCCTATATGTTCCGTCATAATCTAAACCTCAAACGAGTTTGCTCCTTTGATACTCTTTACTATAATAGCTTATTTACTACTAAGCCCAGGCTTCCACTTACCCAAGCTGTTCCCTCCTGGGGGAAACTAATGGTGCAGGTTGGTTTTGTGACTGGATCATAGAGTAGCACAGGTGACCTAATCAGAATGATGGACTTTAATGGCAGATTAATGGTTCTTTCTGTCATATGTTCTCATGTTGGATGTTTCATACCTGCCACATAAACATATCCACTGAGTTTATACCCACATTTCCCTTTAAATAGGGACACTACTCAGAAAATACTTACACAAGAGAGTGCTAAGATCAGATTCACGTTCCCCTTCTCTGTCCTATGTTGTTTCTATAAGTCAACTATCAGGGGAAATGTGGAATGAATGAGTTACTATATAAGATCCATGGGACATATTATAAAAAAACAAATTGCGATTCAGTGGTTGTCATAATGCCTGATCACAGACTCCCAGCGTAAATCTGCACTCTTCATAATACCATGCAGTATTATAGATTCAACGCTATCGTAAATTACGATTGGTACTAGAGACCGGTAAAGGTGCGGTGTAGCAAAATAACCATACCGTGCCTTAATAAATATGGCCCCATGTGAAGTACTGTAGGCTGAGGCCGCACGATGCTGAACGATAACCGCAGGAAAATTTTTCCTAAATGCAATGCGATCCGCGCAATGTTGCACTATTGGATCAGAATGTGCATAAAAAGGTTATTGCAGCTTAACGCACCTACAGGGAGATTCAATAAAGTTTCTTATTGTTAAAAATGGTGCTAACTTGGCTCCAACCAATCAGATGTTAACTTTCAAATGTTAAATAAAAATCTGATTGGTTGGAGCAAATTAGCGCCATTTTTAACGATAAGAACTTTTATTGAATCCCCTTGTAGTTGGGCAGAGCAATTGGCTAACAGTAGCGTGCGCTTTTTAACGCCCGATGCTGCACATTTAAACCCTCTTTTTTTTTTGAAGAGCCAAAAGTTTATTGTCCCCTAGACCTCATTGTCATGTGACAGGAAATGGTCAAACCTGTCCAATCAGTAAAAGGAACGATTTATTTCGTTACTCTGGGATTAGACCTTCTGGACCCCCCAGACTGCAAATCTTATCGGAAAACAGATAATGGAGTGACAAATCCTATGGGGTATACATTGTTTTAATTATTAATAACACATTTTATCTCATTTATTTCTCATTTGGTTCCCCTCAGCGTTGAAGATAAGTTCTACAACATATTCCAGCGTGTGGCCTGGTTTATGTAAATCCTAAGGATGATTCAGAGGAAATGATAGTGCTGTGACCTTATGCCCCACGTAATCTTAGAACCAAGATATGTTAATGATCCTTTAGTTTTGAGCTAATTACCTATTAGAAGGTTAAATTGCCCTGGAAGTGGAGACAATGTTCCAGGAGAAGGTTAAAGGCATTTCCTGCTCTGTTTGGAAAATACTCACACATGAAACTCCACGTAATTGTCCAACAACATGGACGTACAAAATGGAGAAATGATATTTGTTACATTGCTGGCCCGTCAGGCTGCGGCCAACACTACAACATGCACAATCGCAGAACGCCATTTTGTGTTATCGAGTCTATGCGGTTTTGCAAAAAATGTGCGATCGCAATGCAGCCATGCAATTTGGCCACCCACAATGCAATGCACTGATCGCAAAATGTGAACCTAAGGTTCGTACCACAGGTGCGATCGCGGGTCCCGACTCGCAACGCACATGTGTACGAACAAACGTTCGGCCGATAATCAGCCCATGTGTGGGCACTTTATTGTCCAAGAACGCCAGGTCGGACCAGTTCGGTCATCGATCCCCGTACGAACGTCCATTTTGGATGATAAAGTGCATACACATAGGCCGATTAATGGCCGAAACGTTTGTTTGTACACATCATGTATTGCGAGTCGGGACCCCTGATCGGACGTGTGTACGAACCTTTAAGGGCTAGGCCACACAATGTGTTTATGTTGTAGTTTGAGTATCACTGACGAAGCTACAGCGCTATTTTCTTGGGTTAAAGTCACGCAACACGAATCAAATCGCTTAGCGCAAATTTAACCCCTTCATTGAGCCGGCGCAAAGGATTTAATACCCGTTTTTTGCTGATTAAGGTATGCCACACTGCAACGCACCAAACGGGCACGCAATTCCCAAGCGTCAACGTTGCCTGTGGGATGTTTCAATTTTCCAATATTGCGCCATGAAAGCGCATTCGATTGCGCTAAAAATGGTGATCGCATGCACTTCCAAAGCGGATTGCAGAGTGCAGCGCAACGCACTAATGTGGGCAGTCCCATTGGCTTACATTAGTGTGCGCTTTTCACAGCGGGATCGGATCGCAATAAAGCTCTTAGCCTAATCTGCCGTTTAAGTTGTGCCTGGGGCGTAACTACTGGGGGAGCAGGGGGACAACCGCAGGGAGACCGAGGAGCTAGGGGGTCCCATCTTCTTATTTTTCGTATCACAGATATAGATGAAGCATGATAGGGGCCCATCATAGATTTGCTAAGATGCCCATTGATTGCTTTTCTCTGGTCATGTGCTGGGTAAAGCCCTTTCAGGATCCACCCACAGACATAAACTGGGTATGACATTCCCGCAGGAGATATTCACTCGGAGCGATTACGTTTTGGTAACTCTCACGCTCCCGTCTCATCTCCTGGGATGAATTTCCGCTCTGTACACATTGACATTCCTGTGCAGGAAAATCATTAAACGGCCAGAAAACTTAAACAATCCTTTCAGAGGATGCAGGTACAAAGAGAGAGGGCTGGGGGCTCGTGGGCTTATACATTACTCACTTCTAGGAATGAAGTGCACTAATATTCCAAATTCACAGAGGAGAAATGTGGCCCTTTAATAGTAGCGGAACATACACATTTGCGTTTGGTCATTTGCGCGTGCAGATGTTACATTGGGTAACATTAACATATTTTATTGTTTTATCATGTATATAATATATATAATATAATTTAGCAAAATACATTTTATTGTATTGTCAGTCTGCCACCTCCTACCACCTTTACTGTCAGGGCCTATACAGCTTTCAGCAACTCCAGTGCTACATCTGCGAGCTAGACGCACAGGAGTAGGCAGCTCTAACCAGTAATAGTTTGACTAGGTAAGGCAGTAGGGAGCAGCAGTGTCCCACTAAGGGGGTTTATCAATAAAAGTTCTTATCGTTTAAAATGGGGCTAATTTGCTGCAACCAAACAATGTTAGCTTTCAAATGTTACATAAGTTCTGATTGTTTGGGCAAAATTAGCACCATTTTAAACGATAAAAATTTATTGAATCTCCTCTGTAAGGCTGTTTACACACCAGACAGACCATACACAGACCATATAACAGTGTATACCCTGTGTTATATAACCAGGTACGTACTATACTGGATGCGGTATATAACAGTGTATACCCTGTGTGATATAACCAGGTACGTACTAACTGGATGCGGTATTTAACAGGTATACCCTGTGTGATATACCAGGTACGTCTATACTGGATGCGGTATATAACAGTGTATACCCTGTGTGATATAACCAGGTACGTACTATACTGGATGCGGTATTAACAGTGTATACCCTGTGTGATATAACCAGGTACGTCTATACTGGATGCGGTATATAACAGTGTATACCCTGTGTGATATAACCAGGTACGTACTATACTGGATGCGGTATATAACAGTGTATACCTGTATACCTTCCTTTCCATTTCCCTCTTTACATCAGAATTCAGCCACATGGGCGCAAATTTTTTTTTTCACATTTATTTCCCAAGGGTATAAATTTGGTTTAAAATCCCCTTGAACACAGTCCACTTCTGTTCAGTACCTTTACCTGAAAATACATTATCCCAGTTGACACTCTGAAGAGCTACTTTTAACCTGGGAAAATTTGCCTTCCTGAAAAGTCTTTGTTAACCCAGCGCACTTTTCCTTTCAAAACATAGTCCAAACGACACCATTTCATGGTCACTATTCCCTAAGCCTCCAGTTACCTTATATCTATAATGCACTCCACAATGTTAGATATTACCCAGATCCCACAGAGCTCCTTTTCTAGTAGAACTTCAACCACCTGTAAAGAGAAATTATCCTGCAGCACATTAAGGAACTCATCACCTCTGGATCAACTGTTAGGTAGGGTTAAAAAAAGGGGGGGTGAATAGGTTGGACTTGATGGACTTATGTCTTTATTATTCAACCTTAATTACTATGTTACTATGTTACTATGTTACCTTTTCCTGTGATGGCAGTTCCACTACACCAATCAACGTCAGGGTAATTAAAGTCCCCCATAATGAGCACACTCCACAAACTTGTAGCCCCTTGCCACCTGCATATGAAGCTGACTCACTTCCTCTCTGCTAGCATTTGGCAGCTTATAGCAGACACCAACAATGACATTACCCCCTTTCCTGTTGCCCAATTCCACCCATTTTGCCTCCACCTTAACATCCATCCAACATTATCTCTTCTTTTAAATTTGGCTTCAATTTTTTTTAACATAAACACATACTCCTCCCCCTTTCCTTATTTCTCTGTCCTGCCTAAACAAGGCGTATCCTTCTAAATTTACAGCCCAGTCATGAGAACTGTTCACCATGTTTCTGCTTCTGCTATACCTATTACATCATAGTTTTCATGTAATGCCATCATTTCCTATTCACTCATTTTGTCAGCCAGGCTTCGCGCATTTGCAAACAATCATTTAGGTTATGATCCCGTAATTTATTTATACACTTTAATACACATGCCTCCCTATCCCCTATGCTAGCCCTATCCCCCTTTCCACCCCACTGACCGATCTGCACCCTGCTTTCCTCTTGGGCTATCTATCCCAGTGAGACTGCTATATACCCCCCCAAACCTATTTAAAA
The DNA here is from genome assembly GCA_019447015.1 of Hymenochirus boettgeri. Taxonomy (NCBI): domain Eukaryota; kingdom Metazoa; phylum Chordata; class Amphibia; order Anura; family Pipidae; genus Hymenochirus; species Hymenochirus boettgeri. The sequence continues at coordinate 15,028,213 of CM033472.1, forward strand.
TCTCCTCCAACCCTCCTATCCCCTAAAACAGCTGCACCCGCCATCAGTGAGCGCAACCCATCTCTACTAAAGAGCCTGTAGCCAACAGCAATTCTCCCAGTTCTCATAAACCCAAACTCTACTTCCTTACACACCCTCTTAGCCACGCATGAATGCTCCTAGACTGTCTACCTGGCATAGCACGTGGCTGCAGTAATATTGCTGAAAACACTACCCTGGAGGCCTTGCTTTTAACTGGGCCCATAGCTCTCGGAAATCATGTTTAATGCCTCACCTCCTCCTCTAACTTTGTCATTGGCACCAATGTGAACCAAGATCGCCGGGTCACACCCACGCCCCACCCAATAATCTGTCTACACGCCTGTAGGGTCTTGACGGCAGATTACCCTATCTATCTTTTCTTATAATGGAATCCCCTGTGTAAAATAACCAGCTACGTACTATACAGGGCGCGTATATAATAGTGTATACCCTGTATTAAAACCCAGTTATGTACTATACAGGATGCGGTTCTAATAGTGTATACCCTGCGTAATATAACCAGGTACGTACTATACAGGACATAGGGGGTTATTCATAAAATCCTTATCATTTAAATGGTGCTAATTTTGCCCCTACCAATCAGATGTTAGCTTTCAAATGTTACATAAGTTCTGATTGGTTGGGTCAAAATTAGCACCATTTTAAACAATAAGAGCTTTTATTGAATCTCCCTGTCATAATAATAATGTATACTCTGTGTTTTCCCCATTCCCATGTGGCAAAGTATAACCTCTGTAAATAACATGGTCATTTTCTGTAAGTTTTGTAGAAAAGAAATTTTGACTCTTTAGACTGAACCACTGGAAACATCAGAAATTCTAATTTCCCATCATTAAGGGACAAACAATCAGGATGTGTAATTCAGCCCAAGGTAAGGTTGCCACCTTGCCTTAAAGCTGGGTACACACAGTACAGATGAAGCCCCGATACCGTCTGATCCATCGGTACTGTGTGTACCTTGTTTTTTCCGAATGAGCAGCCGCAAGGGAATTTTCCATAGTGTTCTCCCTATGCTGTCAATATGATGTGTATATGCTGTGTATATACTGTGTATATACGGTTGTTTAGCGTGTATATGCTGTGTTTATGCTGTGTTATAGATGTGTATATAGATGTGTATATGATGTGTATGATGTTTTATATGCTGTGTTATACTGTGTATATGCTGTGTTTATGCTGTGTATATGCTGTGTATATGCTGTGTGTTTATGCTGTGTATTGCTGTGTATATGATGTGTATATGATGTGTATGATGTGTATACTGTGTATATACTGTGTATATGGTGTGTATTGTGTGTTTATGCTGTGTAATGCTGTGTAATAATGCTGTGTATATGATGTTATAGTTTATAATGCTGTGTATATACTGTGTATATTGTTATATGCTGTGTATATGCTGTGTATATGCTGTGTATATGCTGTGTATATGCTGTGTATTGATTGTGTATGATGTTTATATGCTGTGTATATCTGTGTAATTGCTGTGTATATGCTGTGTATATACTCTGTATATGGTGTATATGGTGTGTATATGCTGTGTACATGATGTGTATATGATGTTTATATGCTGTGTATATACTGTGTATATGGTGTATATGCTGTGTATATACTGTGTATATGGTGTATATGCTGTGTATATGCTGTGTATATGATGTGTTTATGCTGTGTATATGATGTGTATGATGTTTATATGCTTGTGTATTACTGTGTATGGTGTATATGCTGTGTATATGATGTGTATATGTGTGTATATGATGTGTTTATGCTGTGTATATGATGTGTATGATGTTTATATGCTGTGTATATACTGTGTATAGCTGTGTTATGCTGTGTATATACTCTGTATGTGTGTATATGGTGTGTTTATGCTGTGTACATGATGTGTATATGATGTTTATATGCTGTGTATATACTGTGTATATGGTGTATATGCTGTGTAGATACTGTATATGGTGTAATTCTGTTTCTGTGTATGATGTGTTTATGCTGTGTATATATGATTGTGTATGATGTTATATGCTGTGTATATACTGTGTATATGGTGTATATGCGTGTATATGATGTGTATATGCTGTGTATATGATGTGTTTATGCTGTGTATATGATGTGTATGATGTTTATATGCTGTGTATATACTGTGTATATGGTGTATATGCTGTGTATATGTGTATATGCTGTATATATACTGTGTATATGATGTGTATATGCTGTGTATATGATGCGTATATGCTGCGTATATACAGTTGGATCCAACTGTATCGGGGCTTTATTGGTACTGTGTGTACCTTGTGTGTACCTTGTTTTTCCGACCCGCACGGCCGCACAGTACGATGGATCCGACGGTATCGGGGCTTCATCTGTACTGTGTGTACCCAGCTTTTAAGGCAAGGTGGCAACCTTACCTTGGGCTGAATTACACATCCTGATTGTTTGTCCCTTAATGATGGGAAATTAGATATTTCTGATGTTTCCAGTGGTTCAGTCTAAAGAGTCAAAATTTCTCTTTTCTACAAAACTTACAGAAAATGACCATGTTATTTACAGAGGTTATATACTTTGCCACATCGGGAATGGGGAAAACACAGAGTATACATTATTATATACCATGTCCTGTATAGTACGTACCTGGTTATTTTCCAGATCATTCTCCCTATGGTGTGTATATGATGTGTATATACTGTGTATATGCTGTGTATATACTGTGTATTTGATGTGTATGATGTCTATATGCTGTATATATACTGTGTATTTGATGTGTATGATGTCTATATGCTGTGTATTTACTATGTATATGATGTGTATATGCTGTGTTTATGATGTGTATATGCTTTGTATATGATGTGTATATGCTGTGTATATACTGTGTATATGATGTGTATGATGTGTATATGCTGTGTATATAATGTGTATGATGTGTAAATGATGTGTATATACTGTGTATATGATGTGTATATGCTGTGTTTATGCTTTGTATATGCTGCGTATATACTGCGTATATGATGTGTATATGCTGCGTATGTGATGTGTATATGCTGTGTATATGATGTGTATATGATGTGTATATGCTGTGTATATGATGTGTATATGATGTGTATATGCTGTGTATATGATGTGTATATGCTGTGTATATGCTGTTTATATGTGTATATGCTGTGTATATGTGTATATGCTGTGTATATGTGTATATGCTGTGTATATGTGTATTTGCTGTGTATATGCTGTGTATATGTGTATGTGCTGTGTATATTATGTGTATAGGGAGAACGTTCGGGACTGTGTGTACCCAATCTTTGAAAAATGACAGACATGATCTTGTAGATCCTGTCTTTCAGTGTGTCCCCAGCTTCAGTGTGTCGTGGTGTGTGTACCCAGCTTCAGTGTGTCGTTGTCGTTGTGTGTGTACCCACTTCAGTGTGCGTGGTGTGGTGTCCCCAGCTTCAGTGTGTGTGGTGTGTGTACCCAGCTTCAGTGTGTCGTGGTGTGTGTACCCAGCTTCAGTGTGTCGTGGTGTGTGTACCCAGCTTCAGTGTGTCGTGGTGTGTGTACCCAGCTTCAGTGTGTCGTGGTGTGTGTACCCAGCTTCAGTGTGTAGTGGTGTGTGTACCCAGCTTCAGTGTGTCGTGGTGTGTGTACCCAGCTTCAGTGTGTCGTGGTGTGTGTACCCAGCTTCAGTGTGTCGTGGTGTGTGTACACCCAGCTTCAGTGGTCGTGGTGTGTGTACCCAGCTTCAGTGTGTCGTGGTGTGTGTACCCAGCTTCAGTGTGTAGTGGTGTGTGTACCCAGCTCAGTGTGTCCCGTGGTGTGTGTACCCAGCTTCAGTGTGTCGTGGTGTGTGTACCCAGCTTCAGTGTGTCGTGGTGTGTGTCCCAGCTTGTGCAGTGTTGTAGTGGTGTGTGTGTACCCAGCTTCCAGTGTGTCGTGGTGTTGTGTACCCACTTCAGTGGGTGTGTGTACCCAGCTTCAGTGTGTAGTGGTGTGTGTACCCAGCTTCAGTGTGTAGTGGTGTGTGTACCCAGCGCTAGAGGTATTTTATCTTTATGTATTGTAAATAACGTTGGAATGGAAGATACAATGTAAAAGGACAAGTTGAAATATATTTTACATGTGCTTTAATCGTACAATGATGGAGTATTTGGCTGGGCCACTCTGCTGCGTTTTCAACCGTGTCTTTTCGTTATCACGTGAGAATAGCCAGAGCAGTGTTTGTCAATAGCAAGCGATTTGTGTCCATTTTCGGAACGCGTGCGGTCATTATTTTTTGCTGAATCACATGCACTCCAGTAACGTACTATGCAAAGGAACGCAACGCAAAGGACAGTAACAGTCCTGAAATGTTTACGCTATTAATAGCTTTGCCGTATGACTTAGTGTGGCCTCAGCCTTTATGTCTTCTGGAGACCTTTGAATGATAAGAATGATCTTACAAGTTAACAAAAGTAATGGGGACAATTAACTGTTCTTCCACTAGGATAAAATATATTATTTAATTCATTGTATACCTTGATCCACAAGAGAGACAATCTATAGATGTACACTATGAATATAGAAATTACATTGCTCTCTGTGTATACCAGTTCATTGAAAAAAACTAAAACAAATGTGATTGGTTCAGGCAGGTGCCTTGCAATTCACCAATCACAAAGCCCCATAAAGGAGAATTGAATTCTAAGCAGCGCTAGTGCAATAAACTGCACAGCCTATGGCAACATTTGTTAAACACAAATGTTCATAAAGGAGAACGTAAAGTTGGAAAGGTCCAAATGGTTAAAGTGCCCTGAAAGACAGGATAATAAAGTCTAGTTTGACCACAGAAGGGTCCAATGATGTCTCTATGTAGATATATTTAGCATCTCTGGTTGGCGTTGGTGCCATAAGGTTAAGCAAGGACCCAATTATAGACACCGGTTTCTATTTCAACTACAGCCACATCAATAGAACAAAACAAAATGGTGTGCATGCCTATTCTTCAGTCAGAATACTGGGAAATCCAAACTTCTGATTCCAATGCACCTTGGTTTTTACCAATCTGAGCTCCAATTGGAACCTACCATGTACTTTAAAGGTGTCAATCGATATTCCTTTAAAATGAATGGTCCTATCATCAATAATCTCCTGTGCAGATGGTGAAATCCCCTCTTATTCTAGTCATTGATGACTTCTGTTGACCAGCACTCTCTAGGAAAGATATTGAGATTTTTGTTTTTACTTTGGACATATCTACACAGAGATCAGATCTCTCCAGCGCCTGAAAGCATGATTTAATTTCTTGATTACTTAATTTATTTGGTTGCCTTCCTTTGTATGTTTTTCAGTTTGAATATTTTTAATTTCTGCTTTTTCACAAATGCCCTGCCACAAATATTCATTAGTTTCCGTCATAACCTAAACCCTCACAACCGAGTTTGCTCCTTTGATACTCTTAACCTATAATTAGCTTATTTACTACTAAGCCCAGGGCTTTCCACTTACCCAAGCTGTTCCCTCCTGGGGGAAACTAATGGTGCAGGTTGGTTGTTGACTGGTTCATCAGTGTAGCAAAGGTGACCTAATCAGATGATGGACTTTAATGGCAGATTAATGGTTCTTTCTGTCATATGTCTCAATGTTGGATGTTTCATACCTGCCACATAAACATATCCACTGAGTTATAACCCACATTCCCTTTTAAATAGGGACCACTACTCAGAAATACTTTACACAGAGCAGTGCTAGATCAGATTCACGTTCCCCTTCTGTACTATTTGTGTTTTCTATAAGTACAACTATCAAGGGGAAATGTGGAAGAATGAGTTACATATAAAGATCCATGGGACAATTATTAAAAAAACAAATTTGCGATTCAGGGGTTGTCATAAATGCCTGATCACAGACTCCCGCGTAAATCTGCACTCATTCATAATACCAGCAGTATTATAGATATTCAATGCTATCGTAATTTACGATTGGTATAGAGACCGGTAAAGGTGGAGTCTTGTTGAGCAAATAACCATTACCGGCCTTAAGATAAATATGGCCCCATGTGAAGTACTGTAGGCTGAGGCCCGCACGATGCTGGAACGATAACCGCAGGAAAATTTTTCCTAAATGCAATGCGATCCGCGCATGTGCACTATTGGATCAGAATGTGCTATAAAAAGGTTATTGCAGCTTAACGCACCTACAGGGAGATTCAATAAAAGTTCATTGTTAAAAATGGTGCTACTTGGCTCACCAATCAGATGTTAACTTTCAAATGTTAAATAAAAATCATGGTTGGAGCAAATTAGCGCCATTTTTAACGATAAGAACTTTTATTGAATCCCTTGTAGTTGGGCAGAGCAATTGGCTAACATAGCGTGCGCTTTTTAACGCCCGGATCGCACATTTAAACCCTCTTTTTTTTTGAAGAGCCAAAAGTTAATTGTCCGCCTAGACCTCATTGTCATGTGACAGGAATGGTCAAACCTGTCCAATCAGTAAAAGGAACGATTTATTTCGTTATCTCTGGGATTAGACCTTCTAGGACCCCCCAGAGCTGCAACTCTTATCGGAAACATAAATGGAGTGACAAATCCTATGGGAGTATACATGTTTATATTTTTAATAACACATTTTAATCTCATTATATTTCTCATTGGTTCCCTTCAGCGTTGGAGATAAAGTTCTACAACATATCCAGCGTGTGGCCTGGTTTATGTAAATCCTAAGGATGATTCAGGAAATGATAGGCTTGTGACCTTATGCCCACGGTATCTGATTAGAACCAAGATATGTTAATGATCCTTTAGTTTTGAGTAATTACATATTAGAAGGTTAAATTGCCCTGGAAGTGGAGACAATGTTCCAGGAGAAGGTTAAAGGCATTTCCTGCTCTGTTTGGAAATACTCACAAAATGAAAACTCCACGTAAATTGTTCCAACAAGCATGGACGTACAAAATGGAGAAATGATATTTGTTACATTGCTGGCCGTCAGGCTGCGGCCAACTACAACATGCACAATCGCAATGACGCCATTTTGTGTTATAGAGTCTATGCGGTTTTGCAAAAAAATGTCGATCGCAATGCAGCGCATGCAATTGGCCACCCACAATGCAATGCACTGATCGCAAATGTGAACTACTAAGGTCGTACACAGGTGCGATCGCGGGTCCCGACTCGCAACGCACAATGTGTACGAACAAACGTTTCGGCGATATCAGCCCATGTGTGGCACTTTATTCCGAAAAGATCCGCCAGGTCGGACCAGGTTCGGTCATCGATCCCGTACGAAGTCCATTTGGATGATAAAGTGCATACACATAGGCCGTATAATGGCCGAAACGTTTGTTTGTACACATCATGTATTGCGAGTCGGGACCCCTGATCGGACGTGTGTACGAACCTTTAAGGGCTAGGCCACACAATGTGTTTATGTTGTAGTTTGAGTATCACTGACGAAGCTACAGCGCTATTTCTTGGGTTAAAGTCACGCAAACTGAATCAATATCGCTTAGCGCAAATTTAACCCCTTCATTGAGCCGGCGCAAAGGAATTTAATACCCGTTTTGTGCTGATTAAGGATGCCACACTGCAACGCACCAGAACGGGCACGCAATTCCAACGTCAACGTTGCCTTGTGATGTTTCAATTTTCCAATATTGCGCCATGAAAGCGATTCGATTGCGCTAAAAATGGTGATCGCATGCACTTCCAAGAGCGGATTGCAGAGTGCAGCGCAACGCACTAATGTGGGCAGTCCCATTGGCTTACATTAAGTGTTGCGCTTTTCACAGCGGGATCGGATCGCAATAAAGCTCTTAGCCTAATCTGCGTTTAAGTTGTGCTGGGCGTAACTACTGGGGGAGCAGGGGGACAACCGCAGGGAGACCCGAGGAGCTAAGGGGGTCCCATCTTCTTATTTTTCGTATCACAGATATAGATGAAGCATGGATAGGGGCCCATCATAGATTTGCTAAGATGCCCAGTGATTGCTATTTCTCTGGTCTGTGCTGGGTAAAGCCCTTTCAGGATCCACCCACAGACATAAACTGGGTATGACATTCCCTGCAGGAGATATTCACTCGGAGCGATTACGGTTCTTGTAACTCTCACGCTCCCGTCTCATCTCCTGGGATGAATTTATCGCTCTGTACACATTGACATTCTTGCAGGAAAATCATTAAACGGCCAGAAAAACGTAAACATCCTTTCAGAGGATGCAGGTACAAAGAGAGGGCTGGGGCTCGTGGGGCTTAACATTACTCACTTCTAGGAATGAGAGTGCACTAATATTCCAAATTCACAGAGGAGAAATGTGGCCCTTTAATAGTAGGCGAACATACACATTTGCGTTTGGTCATTTGCGCGTGCAGATGTTACATTGGGTAACATAACATATTTTATTGTTTATCATGTATATAATATATATATAAATATTTAGCAAAATACATTTTATTGTATTGTCAGTCTGCCAACTCCTACCGACCTTTACTGTCAGGGCCTATACAGCTTTCAGCAACTCCAGTGCTACATCTGCTAGCTAGACGACAAGGAGGTAGGGCAGCTCTAACCAGTAATAGTTTGACTAGGTAACGCAGTAGGGAGCAGCAGTGTCCCACTAAGGGGGTTATTCAATAAAAGTTCTTATCGTTTAAAATGGGGGTAATTTTGCTGCAACCAAACAGATGTTAGCTTTCACAATGTTACATAAGTTCTGATTGGTTGGGGCAAAATTAGCACCATTTTAAACGATAAGAACTTTTATTGAATCTCCCTGTAAGGCTGTTTACACACCAGACAGACCATAACAGACAGACCATATAACAGTGTATACCCTGTGTGATATAACCAGGTACGTACTATACTGGATGCGGTATATAACAGTGTATACCCTGTGTGATATAACCAGGTACGTACTATACTGGATGCGGTATTTAACAGTGTATACCCTGTGTGATATAACCAGGTACGTACTATACTGGATGCGGTATATAACAGTGTATACCCTGTGTAGATAACCAGTTACGTACTATACTGGATGCGTTATAACAGTGTAACCCTGTGTGATATAACCAGGTACGTACTATAACTGGATGCGGTATATAACAGTGTATACCCTGTGTGATATAACCAGGTACGTACTATACTGGATGCGGTATATAACAGTGTATACCCTGTATACCTTCCTTTCCATTTCCCTCTTTACATCAGAATTCAGCAATGGGCGCAAATTTTTTTTTTCACATTTATTTCCCAAGGGTATAAATTTGGTTAAAATCCCCTTGAACACAGTCCACTTCTGTTCAGTACCTTTACCTGAAAATACATTATCCCAGTTGACACTCTGAAGAGCTACTTTTAACCTGGGAAAATTTGCCTTCCTGAATGAAGTCTTTGTTAACCCAGCGCACTTTCCTTTCAATAACATAGTCCAAACGACACCATTTCATGGTCACTATTCCCTAAGCCTCAGTTACCTTATATTCTTAATGCACTCCACAATGTTAGATATACCAGATCCAACAGAGCTCCTTTCTCTAGTAGGAACTTCAACCACCTGTAAGAGAAAATTATCCGCAGCACATTAAGGAACTCATCACCTCTGGATCAACTGTTAGGTAGGGTTAAAAAAAAAAAGGGGGGGTGAATAGGTTGGACTTGATGGACTTATGTCTTTATTCAACCTTAATTACTATGTTACTATGTTACTATGTTACCTTTCCTGTGATGGCAGTCCACTACACCAATCAACGTCAGGGTAATTAAAGTCCCCATAATGAGCACACTCCACAAACTTGTAGCCCTTGCCACCTGCATATGAAGCTGACTCACTTCCTCTCTGCTAGCATTTGGCAGCTTATAGCAGACACCAACAATGACATTACCCCCTTTCTGTTGCCCAATTCCACCATTTTGCCTCCACCTTAACATCCATCCACAACGTTATCTCTTCTTTTAAATTTGGCTTCAATTTTTTTTAACATAAACACATACTCCTCCCCCTTTCCTTATTTCTGTCCTGCCTAAACAAGGCGTATCCTTCTAAATTTACAGCCCAGTCATGAGAACTGTTCAACCATGTTCTTCTGCTATACCTATTACATCATAGTTTTCATGTAATGCCATCATTTCCTATTCACTCATTTTGTCAGCAGGCTTCGCGCATTTGCAAACAATCATTTTAGGTTATGATCCCGTATTTATTTATACACTTTAATACACATGCCTCCCTATCCCCTATGCTAGCCCTATCCCCCTTTCCACCACCACTGACCGATCTGCACCCTGCTTTCCTCTTGGGCTATCTATCCCAGTGAGACTGCTAATACCCCCCCAAACCTGTTTAAAATCTCCTCCAACCCTCCTATCCCCTAAAACAGCTGCACCGCCATCAGTGAGGCGCAACCCATCTCTACTAAAGAGCCTGTAGCCAACAGAAATTTCTGCCCAGTTCTCATAAACCCAAACTCTACTTCCTTACACCACCCTCTTAGCCACGCATGAATGCTCCTAGACTGTCTAACTGGCATAGCACGTGGCTGCAGTAATATTGCTGAAAACACTACCCTGGATGGTCCTTGCTTTTAACTGGGCCCATAGCTCTCGGAAATCATGTTTAAGTGCCTCACCTCCTCCTCTAACTTTGTCATTGGCACCAATGTGAACCAAGATCGCCGGGTCCACCCCCAGCCCCACCAATAATCTGTCTACACGCTGTAGGGTCTTGACGGCAGATTACCCTATCTATCTTTTCTTATAATGGAATCCCCTGTGTAAAATAACCAGCTACGTACTATACAGGGGCGCGGTATATAATAGTGTATACCCTGTATGATATAACCAGTTATGTACTATACAGGATGCGGTATCTAATAGTGTATACCCTGCGTAATAAACCAGGTACGTACTATCAGGACATAGGGGGTTATTCAATAAAAGTCCTTATCATTTAAAATGGTGCTAATTTTGCCCCTACCAATCAGATGTTAGCTTTCAAATGTTACATAAGTTCTGATTGGTTGGGTCAAAATTAGCACCATTTTAAACAATAAGAGCTTTTATTGAATCTCCCTGTCAGTAATATAATGTATACTCTGTGTTTTCCCCATTCCCGATGTGGCAAAGTATATAACCTCTGTAATAACATGGTCATTTTCTGTAAGTTTTGTAGAAAAGAGAAATTTTGACTCTTTAGACTGAACCACTGGAAACATCAGAAATATCTAATTTCCCATCATTAAGGGACAAACAATCAGGATGTGTAATTCAGCCCAAGGTAAGGTTGCCACCTTGCCTTAAAGCTGGGTACACACAGTACAGATGAAGCCCCGATACCGTCTGATCCATCGGTACTGTGTGTACCTTGTTTTTCCGAATGAGCAGCCGCAAGGGAATTTTCCATAGTGTTCTCCCTATGCTGTCAATATGATGTGTATATGCTGTGTATATACTGTGTATATACTGTGTTTATGCTGTGTATATGCTGTGTTTATGCTGTGTATATGATGTGTATATGATGTGTATATGATGTGTATGATGTTTATATGCTGTGTATATACTGTGTATATGCTGTGTTTATGCTGTGTATATGCTGTGTATATGCTGTGTTTATGCTGTGTATATGCTGTGTATATGATGTGTATATGATGTTTGTGTGTATATACTGTGTATATACTGTGTATATGGTGTGTATATGCTGTGTTTATGCTGTGTATATGCTGTGTATATGCTGTGTATATGATGTGTATGATGTTTATATGCTGTGTATATACTGTGTATATGGTGTATATGCTGTGTATATGCTGTGTATATGCTGTGTATATGCTGTGTATATGCTGTGTATATGATGTGTATGATGTTTATATGCTGTGTATATACTGTGTATATGCGTGTATATGCTGTGATATACTCTGTATATGGTGTATATGGTGTGTATATGCTGTGTACATGATGTGTATATGATGTTTATATGCTGTGTATATACTGTGTATATGGTGTATATGCGTGTATATACTGTGATAGTGTATATGTGTGTATATGCTGTGTATATGATGTGTTTATGCTGTGTATATGATGTGTATGATGTGTTATGATGCTTGATATACTGTGTATATGGTTTTGTGTATATGCTGTGATATGTGCTGTGTATATGCTGTGTATATGATTGTGTTTATGTGTGTAATGATGTGTATGATGTTATATGACTGTGTATATACTGTGTATTGCTGGTAATGCTGTGTATATATCTGTATATGGTATATGGTGTGTATATGCTGTGTACATGATGTGTATATGATGTTTATATGCTGTTATACTGTGTATATGGTGGATATGCTGTGTATATATGTGTATATGGTGTATATGCTGTGTATATGCGGTGATATGAGTGTTTATGCTGTGTGTATATGATGTGTTATATGTGTTATATGCTGTGTATATACTGTGTATATGGTGTATATGCTGTGTATATGATGTTGTATATGCTGTGTATATATGTGTTTTATGCTGTGTAATGATGTGTATGATGTTTATATGCTGTGTAATACTGTGATATGGTGTATATGCTGTGTATATGTGTATATGCTGTATATATACTGTGTATATGATGTGTATATGCTGTGTATATGATGCGTATATGCTGCGTATATACAGTTGGATCCAACTGTATCGGGGCTTTATTGGTACTGTGTGTACCTGTGTGTACCTTGTTTTTCCGACCCGCACGGCCGCACAGTACGATGGATCCGACGTGTATCGGGGCTTCATCTGTACTGTGTGTACCCAGCTTTTAAGGCAAGGTGGCAACCTTACCTTGGGCTGAATTACACATCCTGATTGTTTGTCCCTTAATGATGGGAAATTAGATATTTCTGATTTTCCAGTGGTTCAGTCTAAAGAGTCAAAATTTCTCTTTTCTACAAAACTTACAGAAAATGACCATGTTATTTACAGAGGTTATATACTTTGCCACATCGGAATGGGGAAAACACAGAGTTACATTATTATATACCATGTCCTGTATAGTACGTACCTGGTTATTTTCCAGATCATTTCCCTATGGTGTGTATATGATGTGTTATACTGTGTATATGCTTGTATATACTGTGTATTTGATGTGTATGTGTCTATATGCTGTATATATACTGTGTATTTGATGTGTATGATCTATATGCTGTGTATTTACTATGTATATGATGTGATATGCTGTGTTTATGATGTGATATGCTTTGTATATGATGTGTATATGCTGTGTATATACTGTGATATGATGTGTATGATTGTATATGCTGTGTATAATGTGTATGATGTGTAAATGATGTGTATATACTGTGTATATGATGTGTATATGCTGTGTTTATGCTTTGTATATGCTGCGTATATACATGCGTAATGCTGGTATATGCTGGTAGTGATGTATATGCTGGTATATGATGTGTATATAGTGTATATGCTGTGTATATGATGTGTATATGATGTATATGCTGTTTGTATATGATGTGTATATGCGTGTGTATATGCTGTGTATATGTGTATATGCTGTGTATATGTGTATATGCTGGTATATGTGTTATTGCGTGTATATGTGTATTGTGCTGTGTATATGTGTGATATGTGATTGTGGTGTATATTATGTGTATAGGGAGAACGTTCGGGACTGTGTGTACCCAATCTTTGAAAAATGACAGACATGATCTTGTTAGATCCTGTCTTTAGTGTGTCCCAGCTCAGTGTGTGTGTGTGTTGACCCAGCTTCAGTGGTCGTGGTGTGTGTGTACCCAGCTTCAGGTGTGTAGTGATGTGTGTACCCAGCTTCAGTGTGTCGTGGTGTGTGTACCCAGCTTCAGTGTGTCGTGGTGTGTGTACCCAGCTTCAGTGTAGTGGTGTGTGTACCCAGCTTCAGTGTGTCGTGGTGTGTGTACCCAGCTTCAGTGTGTCGTGGTGTGTGTACCCAGCTTCAGTGTGTCGTGGTGTGTGTACCCAGCTTCAGTGTGTAGTGGTGTGTGTGACCAGCTTCAGTGTGTAGTGGTGTGTGTACCCAGCTTCAGTCGTGTGTCCGCTCGTGTGTGGTGGTGTACCCAGCTTCAGTGTGTCGTGGTGTGTGTACCCAGCTTCAGTTGTCGTGGTGTGTGTACCCAGCTTCAGTGTGTCGTTGGTGTTGTACCCAGCTTCAGTGTGTAGTGGTGTGTGTACCCAGCTCAGTGTCGTGTGGTGTGTGGTACCCAGCTTCAGTGTGTCGTGGTGTGTGTACCCAGCTTCAGTGTGTCGTGGTGTGTGTACCCAGCTTCAGTGGTAGTGGTGTGTGTACCATCAGTGTGTGTGGTGTGTGTACCCAGCTTCAGTGTGTTAGTGGTGTGTGTGTACCCAGCTTCAGTGTGTAGTGGTGTGTGTACCCAGCTTCAGTGTTGTAGTGGTGTGTGTACCCAGCTTCAGTGTGTAGTGGTGTGTGTACCCAGCTTCAGTTGTGTAGTGGTGTGGGTGTACCCAGCTTCAGTGTGTAGTGGTGTGTGTACCCAGCTTAAGACCCAAACCCTTATGAAATCTACATGAAATCAATGATATGAGAAAAACGCAAATGCAAGTGCAATCGCAAAAAAGCGCAGCAGTGTGGCCTAGCCCAAAGTGATGGTTTACAGCACAGTGCAGGCTGCATGGACGTCAGTGTATTTATAGATTTCATACGTGTTAAAGGGAAAGGTGGCAATCTTACGTCTAACGTGTATAGGAAATAAAACACAGAACAAACAAAGGAAACTCCACCATCTTAACCCCACTTTAAAGAGACTAAACAGTCCCGGGCTGAATAAAGTGAAATGTGTGAATGGAGATGAGTTAAATCTCTCTGATGGAGAAAGGGCTGTTTGTCTGATGTTAATTCATCCTGTGGCTTCACTGAATGGTAATTCAGAGTGATCTTGGCAACTTCCTTCACCCTTAAGGCATTTTGTGCTCTACTATCCCCCTGTGCAGGGGGGGCACGACCCTCTCTTCTGTGGCTGGAGGTCCCACGCTTGCCTGCTCCACTCTCCAACAATTAAACAAGCCCAGAAGGTTGTGTGTTCATGGGAATCCCTTAATTGATTTTACAGTGTGCTCAGCTGCAAGGCTAAGTAGCAAGGCATTCTGGGAGAAGGTGCCAAAGATCATGTCCCTGTACATTCCCCAAATTCACATTCTGTGAGCCCAGATTGGCTGGTAACATTTGACGCTCAGCAGTTTTAAAGGTTTTGGAGGGAACCTGGGTGCGGATCTAGAATGGGTTTTAAAGAACGGAACATTTGTTCGCCACCAATCCAATCATTTAATTCTACGCTGGTTTTTTTTAGGTTAAAGGGAAAGTAAAGTTCAAAGCTAATGGATATCATTTTTGTAGGCTTTCATTTGAATTTGTAACATTCTACATTATAATTGATCGAAATTAAGTTCCCACCTGAAATGACCACAGATAACCTCATATATCCTATTTACATCAACTCCCGTTATTAATAAGGAGGATCGCGTGACCATTGGTGGTGCTTCGTTTTTGCGGTGACGAGATGCCAGTTGGCAACACCCTCGGGCAAGGATTACAGTTGCTTGGACCACTTTCTAATGAAGCCTCATTTGTAATTGCATTGATACAACCCCCACACCATACTTTTATAATTTCTTATTATTAAAGGTCAACTATACTGAAAAAATAACCCTTATCTATAAATAAATACATGTAAGTAGCCCTTGCTATTTACGCCCATGATCGTGCTTTTACGATAACCTGCGGTCTCACAAGTTTGCGATACCGTGGGGTTTTAAATATGAGACAGCATTGGAAGAAGGTACTACCTGCCACACATTTCGCACATACCAACTGTCACTATTCTAGTTATATCAAAACTGCACACAGCAGAAGAGTTCATGTTAATCAGCCACTTGATTGACAGCTGGAATGTTTCAGATTAGATATCTAAAGAAATATCATACAGGTCAACAAAAAAAAAATCTACTTGGGAAGAATTATAGTTTCCAGTAATGAGCAATTAAAAAATAAAATCTATTTTTCCAGTATAGATGCCCTTTAAAGACCCTGCCAACTTTTTTGTTGGCAGGGTCAGTTTTAAACCAGCGTCCATTTGTCTTTTGTCCTCAGCCCCACAAAGAAACAAGTTTACAGCTGACCTGCACTTGGACCTCCGGCCACCCATTGAACACTTAGTGGCTGAATGGTCCTACTGTCTTCAGAGCTTCTGGCACCAGAGGTGAAGTTCTAGAGTTCTAGCAATGAACCTGGTTTCACCATCTCCCCCCAACGTGCAGGAGGAATATAAAGGCCGAGGACACAAGACAACTGTCTACAGGGCCTCCTAATTCTGTAGGTGGTTGAGTAGATTATTGACAGTTTGCAACAGTTGGGACATTCCTGTAATCTTTACTGCAGAGAGACTCTTGCCTTGCATAGAGACTCCAGCTTTGTAGAGAGACTCTAGCCTTGCAGAGAGACTCCAGTTTGCAGAGAGACTCTAGCCTTGCAGAGAGACTCCAGTTTGCAGAGAGACTCCAGCTTTGCAGACAAACTCCAGCTTTGCAGACAGACTCCAGCTTTGCAGAGAGACTCCAGCTTTGCAGAGAGACTCCAGCTTTGCAGAGAGACTCCAGTTTGCAGAGAGACTCCAGCTTTGCAGAGAGACTCCAGCTTTGCTGAGAGACTCTAGCCTTGCAGAGAGACTCTAGCCTTGCAGAGAGACTCCAGTTTGCAGAGAGACTCTAGCCTTGCAGAGAGACTCCAGTTTGCAGAGAGACTCCAGCTTTGCAGAGAGACTCCAGCTTTGCAGAGAGACTCTAGCCTTGCAGAGAGACTCCTGTTTGCAGAGAGACTCCAGCTTTGCAGACAAACTCCAGCTTTGCAGAGACACCCCAGCTTTGCAGAGAGACTCTAGCCTTGCAGAGAGACTCCAGCTTTGCAGAGAGACTCTAGCCTTGCAGAGAGACTCCAGCTTTGCAGAGAGACTCCAGCCTTGCAGAGAGACCCCAGCCTTGCAGAGAGACCCCAGCCTTGCAGAGAGACCCCAGCCTTGGCTGGGTGCAGAGTTGTCTGTCTTTTATTATGTTGATACTTCATTCATAGCGGAATTAGCAATTAAACTGCCACGCTGTTTCTCCTGTAACAATTTAAATACTCCCTTTTTAAATAAATATGTTGAATGGACGTCTTTTGTGCTGTTCCCCTTTAAGAGACGACCTTAAGCTCTTGTGTCAGGTCCTTAAAGTGACAAAGAGCACAGATAAGACTGAAGCACACACAAGACCTTGCATTGAAAGATATCCCAAGTGCCTCTCTGTTAATACATTGGACAGGAATGACAATGGGCTCTGTCATGTCACCAAGTTGCATTAATTTAGAAGAACTGTGAATCTTTGTTCAAATACAAGACAAGGTGGACTCAAGGCTCTGGGTAGATATGTAACATTGTGCCAAGTGGGATTACACAGAGCACAGAAAATCCTCTATTTTGCCTTGACCTCTCTATTTGTAGAAATAACACTGTGCCTTCCATGGGAGGTTGGAGAGAGCGTACTCCTACTTCACGCTTTAATTTTCTATGTGGCCCACATGCGCAGTAGCGTAGAAGCAGATGAGAGAAAATTGTACCTGACTCTCTCCTCATTACTTATCATTACTTCTTATTTGTTCTGCAAATGTGCGTCAAAGAGCCGTTTTTTGATTGGTTCTCCTTCTCCTGCTTTAGCAATCTACAGATGGGATCAGGGGCGTAAGTACCAGGGGAGCAGGGAGGCCCCATCTTCTTATTTTTCCTATGACAGATACAGCCTCCTCCCAGAAAACCACTGTGAATGAAGCACGAATAGGGGCCCCATCAGAGCTTTGCTGGGGGAGCCAGTGATTCCTAGTTACACCACAGGATGGTACCCCTAGTTGGTACAACTGCGAGTCACCATCATTACTTACAAGGTTGTACTCGCATTTGAGCTATTACCCTACAGGGAATCGTTAAAAGTTATTTTTAGTAATGTTTTATGAGGCTTTTGAAATCCCCTGTCTGGTCAGGGCCTTACACATTGCAAAATGGTCCATATATACGCCTGATGGCCCTTCCTAGGAATGCGCAATAAGAATACAATACTTGGGGCAATGAGAGCTGGCACATTTCACTGCACAGGGTGGGCACAGATGGGCCAATCACAATACCTAGTACAGCGGGTATAAAGCCAGAGATGGGGGAAGGAATCCTATATACTAACCAAGAGGTGTCGATTTGCATGGATCACAGACGCAGAAGCTCGAGCTCGACACAGGGAGAGAGACATTGAAGTGTATTCGGGGTTAGAGGCAAACACCTGCCCGCCATCATTTAAGTGCAGATGCCAAGCGACATTCTTAATAAAAGCCCCAGTTTGTTTCACGATGAGCGCTATTAACCTAGACACATTGGGCAGGAGACAGAAATATTTTAAAAGTTTATAATGACTTATCCTGTGGGTCTGTGATGCTCTTTCTCCACCCGTGACACTCGAATCTGGTAGAGAAGCTTCAGCCTCCTTAGTACACTGTGAATTAGCCACAAGGATCACAGATACCATATTAATATAGCAGTGGGTTTGTGTACCTGCCTTATACACACAAAGATACACATATAAACAGCCTTCTCTGATTGTATCAGGAATTCCCTTTAGTTAAAAACACAGGTACAAACACATGCAGTGCACACATATAGTATACACATACAATATACAGTATACACATGTGTATACACATACAATATACAGTATACACATATAGTATACACATACAATATACAGTATACACATGTAGTATACACATACAATATACAGTATACACATGTAGTATACACATACAATATACAGTATACACATATAGTATACACATACAATATACAGTATACACATGTAGTATACACATACAATATACAGTATACACATGTAGTATACACATACAATATACAGTATACAGAACACATAAAGTATACACATACAGTTTACGTAACAGTACAAAACATGTAGTATAACAATACAATATCCAGAAACAGAACACACCTGTAGTATACGTTGACAATATACAGTGCATGCATGTAGTATACACATACAATATACAGTATACACATGTAGTATACACTTACCATATACAGTATACACATGTAGTATACACATACAATATACAGTATACAGAACACATAAAGTATACACATACAATTTACAGTATACAGCACAAAACATGTAGTATACACATACAATATCCAGTAAACAGAACACACCTGTAGTTACGTTGACAATATACAGTGCATGCATTTAAGTATACACATACAATATACAGTATACACATGTAGTATACACATACAATATACAGTATACACATGTAGTATACACATACATATACAGTATACAGAACACATAAAGTATACCACTACATTTACAGTATACAGCACAAAACATGTAGTATACACATACAATATCCAGTAAACAGAACACACCTGTAGTATACGTTTGCAATATACAGTGCATGCATTTAGGTATCCACATACAATATACAGTGCACACTTGTAGTATAAAGTGCACATGTAGTCTACACATACAATATACAGTATAAAGTACACACATGTATTATACGCATACAGTACACACATATAGTATACATATATAATATACAGTACACACATGTAGTATACATGGAACTAAAAACATTATTAATACATTTTGCATTAGATAATTAGGTGATTCTTATTTCTTGGAGGTGGGGAACTGACCCATTCCATGGCCTACTCCCCATTCCACCTGGCAGGGTTGATCTAAACTGGGGTAACATGTGACCCCCCCAGTATAGATCAAAATGGTACCATGTGATTTTCTGTTGTGATCCAAAAATTGTAAGCAAGAGGAGCACTGTACTTCCTGGTGAAATTTCACAACTTATTTGTGCATAAACAACAGTACAACGTTTCGGGGAGCTGCCTGCCTCCTTCCTCAGGTATACTGTTGTTTATGCACAAATAAATTGTGAAATTTTACCAAGAAGTATTGTGCTCCTCTTGCTTTCAATTTTTGGATTACCTTGAACTTCTGGGTAGGGGGGTATTCGAGGATTGCAAAAGCCAACCATAGTGTGCTAGAGTGACTTCTAACTGGACTTTCTGTTGAGACCATAGTGACATGCTAGAACCTTATTGTGTGTCAGGGGTGGTGTGTTTGTGTGTGTGTGTGTGGGGGGGGGGCGACAACATTATTTGCACCAATGAGGCTTTGGTAATTAATTTAACTGCACACGGCACCAGTAAGTAGGAAAAAGTTAATATTTGTAAGGTGGTTCTGGGTAATGTAGTTCAAGAATGGCTAAAGGGCTGCAGAATGGACGTTACTGGAATAAATATCATATGTTTAATAATGTGTCTTTTATTGCTGGAATCCCATGGAAAATACATTAATGGTTCACACTACAGGGCTCCCTTTGCTCCAATGCCCCCAGGCCTTATACCACAGGAGAGGCTGAACAACAGCGCCCCCCTGTGTCTGCTACCAACATGATTTCTGATGTAGAGTGGAAAATATTACACAAAGCTTCACAATTATACAATCACAGGGAGATCATACAAACTCCTTGTGAATTTCACCAAGGGCGGATCTAACCCCAGGACCCCACCTTACCAAGCCATGCCCAGTGTTCTGGGCAATGACAGGCTGGGTATCACAATCTGCCCTAAGCTCCTATAATCAGGGGCATAGGAATCACTATAGCAACCATAGCAGTTGCTATGGGGCCCTGAACCAAAGGGGCTCCATCCAGGTCCCCTGCAGGTATGTCCACCCTCCTGAGAACATTTTTACCTCACATAGTTGAGCCTATAAACCCAATTTTTGTTTTAATTAAACCTTTCAAAGATGCCCCCCAGGTTTAATTAAAATGAAAAAAGAGTTTGTGGGGCTGAACTTTTCTTAGGAGGGAGGACATACCCTTTAAAAAAACTTGCAGCAGTTTGGCCACGTTAGGTTGAACTGCACCAAACTGGTTTAAATATGGGGGGGCCACATCTGAAATCTTGCTATGGGGCCCTGTGATATCTAGCTATGCCCCTGCCTATAATAATACGTTTGCATTGTTTACTAGGGTGAGTGCACTCTGCCCGCCATTCGCTCCTTGTTAGTGATTGTTTAGCGATGGCTTCGGGTCCATGTGCCGGATGAAAGTTGCAGTAACCATGGAAACCGTGGAAGAAAAATAAAAGTGAGAGGGAGGGTTTGGCAGGGCAACAAAGAACTACTTGGCCTTTAAAGCTAACGCCTGGAGATGGGAGACACAGAATCCATGGGCTCTTCAGTGACTGTGTATACCCCCCAGTGACTGATTATACCCCCCAGTGACTGATTATACCCCCCCAGTGACTGATTATACACTCAGTGACTGATTATGCCCCCCAATGACTGATTATACTGATTATACCCCCCAGTGAATGATTATACCCTCCATGACTGATTACACCCCCCAGTGACTGCATATATCCCCAGTGACTGATTATACCCCCCAGTGACTGAATATACCCCCCCAGTGACTGATTATACCCCCCAGTGACTGCATATACCCCCCAGTGACTGCATATACCCCCCAATGACTGATTTTACCCACCCAGTGACTGATTATATCCCCAGTAACTGCATATAGCCCCCGGTGACTGCATATACCCCCCAGTGAATAATTATAACCCCCAGTGACTGCATATACCCCCCAGTGAATAATTATAACCCCCAGTGACTGCATATACCCCCCAGTGACTGATTATACCCCTAGTGACTGATTATACCCCTAGTGACTGATTATACCCCCCAGTGATTGATTATACCCCCAGTGACTGATTATACCCCCCCAGTGATTGCATATACCCCCCAGTGACTGATTATACCCCCAGTGACTGATTATACTCCCCACTGACTGAATATACCCCCCAGTGACTGCATATACCCCCCAGTGAATAATTATAACCCCCACTGACTGCATATACCCCCCAGTGACTGATTATACCCCTAGTGACTGCATATACCCCCCAGTGACTGGTTATACCCCCAGTGACTGATTATTCCCCCAGTGACTGATTATACCCCCCAGTAACTGATTATGCCCCCCAGTGACTGATTATGCCCCCAGTGACTGATTATACCCCCCAGTAACTGATTATTCCCCCAGTGACTGATTATACCCCCCAGTAACTGATTATTCCCCAACAGTGACTACATATAACCCCCGTGACTGTTTTTAACCCCCACTGATTGCATTTTCTCCCCCAGTGACCCCTTATAGGGATATATATGGAGTCTAGAGGATAGGTACCAGTAGGCACTGGTAGGTGGATTCCTGGGAGGGGCAGAGTGTAACAATGTAACCAATGTAACCAGCGCTCGACATGAGGCAAAAATACCAAGCGGAAGGCATCAAATTTACCACAAAAGGGGGAGAAATCCCGCCAATTTAATCATCATAATGAAAATTATTGTAATAATACATCTAAAGGCGGCTACACACAGCCAGATCACCTGAAGGATTTCTGTACATTGTGTGTTTAATGATCTGTCTGTCTGATGGATCTGTCTGAGTAACAATCCTGGCTTATTAATGGAT
The DNA here is from genome assembly GCA_019447015.1 of Hymenochirus boettgeri. NCBI lineage: Eukaryota > Metazoa > Chordata > Amphibia > Anura > Pipidae > Hymenochirus > Hymenochirus boettgeri. The sequence goes on from CM033472.1 coordinate 15,050,827, forward strand.
TGTGTTGGCTGACAGACATACTTAGAGTAGGCAGGAGTTTAGTTTAAATACTTTGGCTTTAAGGCCCCCATACACGTCATCGATATTCCAACCTATAAGGCAAATTCTATATAATTGAGAGCAACATCAAAGACGTTTCTCTGTGATTTCGATGTAGACCGTTCGGCGATATCGAAAAAACTGACCTGGAAGGTGGAAAATTTTCTGTCTACTTTTCCAGAAATCTTTTTTCAAGTAGAAATCCATGGAAGGTCGGCGGTGCAAGGTGGGAATTACAATGAATGATTATTTTTGCCAATTGGAAATTAGATCGGAAAACCATCGCCCCATATATGACTAAAATTAATTATAAGAAACCTCACAGGACTCTCTCTTCCCTAATAGCCAATAAAATATACACCCTGAGGACCTGGATTGCAGACAGAGAATATCCTGGATTTCCTATTACACCAGCAGGTATCTTTAAATTTACCCAGGTCATTATATGAATAAATAGCTGATCCACTGATCCCAGATGCAACCTCCGCTCCATAAATAATACCCTCCTCTCATCCACCCTGGTCACCTCTTCCCATGCCCGTATTCAGGACTTTGCTCGTGCTGCCCCTCTGCTCTGGAACTCCCTTCCTCAGTCTGTCCGTCACTCGCCATCCCTTAATACCTTCAAACGTAACCTTAAAACTCACCTCTTTAGGCACCATATAACCTGGTCTAGACATTACCCTCTTACTACCCAATGTGATCCAACCTGCCTTCACACTCCACTGCCAATCTATTCACAGCCTACCAATCCCTGTCACCTTATGTCTCACCCCCATATCCTCTAGTCTATAAGCTCTTTGGGCAGGGTCCTCTCTCCTATTGCATCATGGTATTGCTGTAAGAAACTCCCCCCAGTGACTGATTATACCCCCCAGTGACTGCATATACCTCTTAGAGGGGTATATATGGAATCTAGAGGATAGGTACCAGCAAGCACTGGTAGGTGGATTCCTGGGAGGGGCGGAGTGTAACAATGACCCCCCAGGAGTGACCCAATCCACCTACCAGTGCTCGACATGAGGCAAAAATACCAATCAGAAGGCTTGCTGTATAAGACTCTGTTTACTTATTATGTATTACCTGTGTATGTAATATGTAGGACTTTGTATAACCCGTATTACCCTGTATGTAATGTATGACTATGTAATTGTAAAGCGCCACTGAAGATGTTGGCTCTATATAAATCCATAATAATAATAATAATAATAATAATAATAATAATAACAATAATAATAATAATAATAATAATAGTAATAATAATTAATACTGTACTGTGTCCCCAAGTAGCGCTATATAAAAAAAAAAACATACATACATACATGAGTATTTCTGCTTTGTATTACAAGACTGCATTTTTAAAGACTGTCCTGTAGATGGCGCTACAGCCAGAAACAACCCATGCAGCCTATTTAGACTATGAGTACATATGGATAAGTCCGTATAATATAAGTATGGGGCTAGGCACTCCTTCAGGCAATATGCCACTGTATTCCAGGTGCTGCTTCCCTCAGTCCTCTACCTTAAGGACTCCAAGCTATAGCACAAGCAAAAAAAGGTTGATGGAATGTTCCTCAGAAAAATTCTGTTTATTGCATCAAACAAACACACTACGTTTAGGAGAACGCTATGTCTCCTTCATCAGGTGTAACTCACACTATAACCCATACCACCATTTATAGACCCAGTGATCAAAAATGTCCCTCCCTCCAACCTTTAGGGGGAGTGGCCAAATGCAATTTAACATTCAATATAAACAGGGAGATTCAATAAAAGTTCTTTTTGTTAAAAATGGTGCTAATTTTGCCCCAACCAATCAGAAATTACTTAACATTTGAAAGCTAACATCTGATTGGTTGGGGCAAAATTAGCACCATTTTTAACGATAAGAACTTTTATTGAATAACCCTGAAAGTGTCTTATCCAAACTTGGAAATGTCCATCAGTGTCCTTATTGGTAATGTCCAAAAGTTAGTGAAAACGTGATCATAAACTTTGACTTGTGATCAAGTTCCTTGTGAAAAACAATAATGTAACAAATGGAGCCAGCAGTTGAAATGTGGTTTTACATTGTTTTATTTTGTAACACTGTACATGTATACACTTCTTTTTATTATACAGCTGAATATACATCGGAAACATCTTATTGTTTTTCACAAGGAACTTGATCACAAGCCAAAGATTATGAGCACGTTTTCACTAACTTTTGGACATTACCAATAAGGACACTGATGGACATTTCCAAGTTTGGATAAGACACTTTATATTGAATGTTAAATTGATGTTAAATTGACACATTGTTATACTGATACAGTGTTGCAGTGAAACATTGTTATACTGATACAGTGTTGCAGTGATACATTGTTATACTGATGCAGTGTTGCAGTGATACATTGTTATACTGATAGTGTTGCTGTGACAAATTGTTATACTGATACAGTGTTGCAGTGAAACATTGTTATACTGATACAGTGTTGCAGTGACACTCAGGCAGAGTTGGGGGGGGCGGGACAGTGTCCAGTCTCCTCCCTCTCTCTCTGCTGCCTGAACCAGGAGGGTGAGAACTCAGATCAGATCTTCCCTGGCTGAGAGTGAAGGAGGCTGCGATCTTCCTGCAGAGAGACCAGGGCTGGGAGGCACAGGGATCGGAGCAATCATCACCCTTACTGTGTGCCAGCTGTACCAGGGAGAGAACTGGCAGAATGTGAATTGTGGGCACCTCTGTATCTCCTGACACTGACTAACGGTAAGACACTAACCTGTTATGTGTCAGGGGGGTGACACTTCACTACCAATGCCAGTTATGTAGTTGGCTACCCTGTCATGTGTGCTGTGCCACCCACCCAGGTGGCCTCACTGCAATATTTGGCACTCCGTCTGGACCTGTCCTGGGCAGAACAATGTCAATGTGGTTTACAGGCTAAAGGGGAAGTATCAGGTCAAACTGAACTGGAATTAATTTTATTTAACTCTTCCCTGTGTATTCCATTCAGTAATGTTACATAATAAACTACAGTGTGTGTACAGCACCAATCAGTCTGGGGCAGTGTGTGTACAGCACCAATCAGTCTGGGGCAGTGTGGTGTAACATGACCATCAGCCCTGGGGCGTGTGTGTACAGCACCAGTCTCTGGCAGTGTGTGTACAGCACCAATCAGTCTCTGGCAGTGTGTGTACAGCACCAATCAGTCTAGGGCAGTGTGTGTACAGCACCAATCAGTCTGTGGCAGTGTGTGTACAGCACCAATCAGTCTGGGGCAATGTGTGTACAGCACCAATCAGTCTGGGCATTGTGTGTACAGCACATCGTCGGGGGCAATGTGTTGTTACAGCACACATCGATCTGGGGGCAGTGTGTGTACAGCACCAATCAGTCTGGGGCCCAGTTGTGTGTGACGCACCAACAGCTCTGGGGTAGTGTGTGTACAGCACCAATCAGTCTGGGGCAGTGTGTGCGTCAGTGTGTGTGTACAGCACCAATCGTACTTGTGGCAGTGTGGTGGTACAGCACCAATCAGTCTGGGGCAGTGTGTGTACAGCACCAATCAGTCTGGGGGCAGTGTGTGTACAGCACCAATCAGCTGGGCAGAGTGTTTTACAGCACCTTAGCACCTGGCAGCACCAATCAGTCTGGGGCAAGTGTGTGTACAGGCACCAATCAGTCTGGGCAGTGTGTGTACAGCACCAATCAGTCTGGGGCAGTGTGTGTACAGCACCAATCAGTCTGGGGCAGTGTGTGTTCAGCACCAATCAGTCTGGGGTAGTGTGTGTACAGCACCATCAGTCTGGGGCAGTGTGTGTACAGCACCAATCAGTCTGGGGCAGTGTGTGTACAGCACCTTGCAACTGGGAGAACCAATCAGTCTGGGGCAGTGTGTGTACAGCACCAATCAGTCTGGGGCAGTGTGTGTACAGCACCTTGCAACTGGGAGAACCAATCAGTCTGGGGCAGTGTGTGTACAGCACCTTGCAACTGGGAGAACCAATCAGTCTGGGGCAGTTTGTGTTCAGCACCTTGCAACTGGGAGAACCAATCAGTCTGGGGCAGTGTGTGTACAGCACCTTGCAACTGAACCAATCAGTCTGGGGGCAGTGTGTGTACAGCACCTTGCAACTGGGAGAACCAATCAGTCTGGGGCAGTGTGTGTACAGCACCTTGCAACTGAACCAATCAGTCTGGGGGGGGGCATGTGTGTCCAGCACCTTGCAACTGGGAGAACCAATCAGTCTGGGGGCAGTGTGTACACACCTTGCACTGAACAATCATTCTGGGGCAGTGTGTGTACGCACCTTGCAACTGGGAGAAACCAATCAGTCTGGGGGCAGTGTGTGAACAGCACCTTGCAACTGGGAGAACCAATCAGTCTGGGGGCAATGTGTGTACAGCACCTTGCAACTGAACCAATCAGTCTGGGGGCAATGTGTGTACAGCACCTTGCAACTGAACCAATCAGTCTGGGGGCAGTGTGTGTACAGCACCTTGCAACTGGGAGAACCAATCAGTCTGGGGGCAGTTGTGTAACAGCACCTTGGCAACTGGAGAAACAATCAGTCTGGGGGCAGTGTGTAACACAACCTTGCAACTGAACCAATCAGTCTGGGCAGTGTGTGTACAGCACCTTGCAACTGGGAGAACCAATCAGTCTGGGGGCAGTGTGTGTACAGCACCTTGCAACTGGGAGAACCAATCAGTCTGGGGGCTGTGTGTGTACAGCACCTTGCAACTGGGAGAACCAATCAGTCTGGGGGCTGTGTGTGTACAGCACCTTGCAACTGGGAGAACCAATCAGTCTGGGGCAGACTGATAGTTACGTTAGTTATTTTAATGCAAGAGTGAAATCCCTTTATATGTTTCTGGGGTCTACATTACAAACACACATTTGGTTGCTGTGTGGATGATTATTATTGTGTGTGTGTTCTGTAACTGTTTGTGCCATTGATTAAGGTTCCCCTCTATACTGTTGTTACATGAGCTACTTTGTAGAAAAAACTTTATGAGAAAATCCAACTGCAACTTTCCCCACAATATAATAGAAATGAACTGAACTGTGTGACTACATTGAGGGTGTCATTATTCATGACTATTAATCAGGACTATTAATCTCCGACTTTAATATTACAAGTATTAATCACGACTATTAACTATTAATTATACATTAATCACCGACTATATCACAACTTTTAAACTATAATCACGACTATTAATCACATATTAATCACAGCTATTAATCACGACTATTAATCAGACTTTTAATCACAGACTTTTAATCACGACTATTAATCACAGACTTTTAATCACGACTATTAATCACAGATTTTTAATCACGACTATTAATCACGACTTTTAATCACGACTATTAATCACGACTAATAATCACAGACTAATAATCATGACTATTAATCATGACTATTAATCAGACTATTAATCACGACAATTAATCACAACTATTAATCACAGACTATTAATCATGACTATTAATCTCAGACATTAATCACTACTATTAATCACAGACTATTAATCATGACTATTATTCACAACATTAATCACGACTATTAATCGCAATACGACTATTAATCACAGACTATTAATCACAGACTATTAATCAGGACATATAAATATCCACGAATTTATCACATCACAACTATTAATCATGACTATTAGTGTTGACCACAATATCACAACTATTAATCATGACTATTATCACATGACTATCATCACAGACTATTAATCACAGACTATTATCATGAACTATTAACATGACTATAACGTGACTATTTATCACAGACTACTAATCATGACTATTAATCACGACTATTAATCACAACATATCACATATTCTAATCACAGACTATAAATCACGACTATTAATCACAGACTATTAATCATGACAATTAATCTCAGACTATTAATCACTACTATTAATCACAGACTATTAATCACTACTATTATCACAGACTTTTAATCACGACTATTAATCACAGACTTTTAATCACGACTATTAATCACAGACTTTTAATCATGACTATTAATCACAGATTTTTAATCACGACTATTAATCACAGACTTTTAATCACGACTATTAATCACAGACTTTTAATCACGACTATTAATCACGACTTTTAATCACGACTATTAATCACGACTAATAATCACAGACTAATAATCATGACTATTAATCATGACTATTAATCACAGACTATTAATCATGACTGTTAATCTCAGACTATTAATCACTACTATTAATCACAGACTATTAATCATGACTATTAATCACAACATTAATCACGACAGTACTCCGCAGATACGACTATTAATCACAGACTATTAATCACTACTATTAATCACAGAGATATCTATCATATTCATAGATTATCACGACAAGTAATCACAGAATATTAATACATGACTATTAAGCACATGACTATAATCACAGACTATGTAATCACAGACATATAATATGACTATTACATCTGGCTATTAATCTGATTTACTATCAAATCACAGCTACTAATCACGACTATGTAATCACGATCTATTAATCACAACAAATTAATCACAATCTATTAATCACAGACTATAATATCACGCTATTAATCATCAGACTATTAATACACAGACCAATGTAATCCATGACAATTACATAGCTCAGACTACGTAATCACTACTATATCCCGAGAGCTTATTAATCCCTACCTATTAATCACAGACTATTACATCACTGACAATTAATCACAAACTATTACAAAGCACAGACTATTATCCAATGACTATTAATCTTTCAGAATATTAATCACTACTATTAATCACACCTTTTAATCATGACCTATAATCACGGACTAATAATCACAGACTACTAATCACGAGTATTAATCACGACATATATTCGCAGATGGATAGAACTTTAATTCAGCACTATTAATACTACTATAATCATCAGACAGATTAATCACAGACTAGTAATCATGACTATTAATCACAGATCTGATTAATTTCTGACTATAATCACTATTTAATCACATCAATGACTGATTAATCACGACATTAATCCACAGACTATTAATCCACGACTATTAATCAAGACTATTAATCATGAACTATTAATCAGAGCTATTAATACGAACTATAATCAGCGACTATTAATCATGAACTATGAATCAGATATTATACAGACTATTAATCCACAGACTATATATGAATTACACAACTAATTAATCAACTATACAGACTATTAATCACAGACTATATCATACCGAATCCACGGAATTAACATATTATCAGACTATAATACGACTATTATCACAGACTACGAATCATGACCATTAATCACAGACTATTAATCACGGTACATTAATTACATAGACTATTAATCACGACATTAATCGACATGACAATTAATCACAGCTTCACGACTATTAATCACTGACTATTATCACTCAGATATTTTCACGACAAATTAATCCAAGACTATAATCACTACTATTAGTTCGTATCACGTACCAAAAACATAAGACATTAATCACGACAACAAATCACGACTATCTAATCACATGACTATCAATCACAGAATATTAATGCACCAGACTAAGTTAATTCACAGACTATTAATCACTACTATTAATCTACAGACATTATCATTGACTATTAATCACTTACGTCATTATCCCAGACTATTAATCGAATGACGTATTAATCACGACCGTGGCGAGTAAAGTTGCAGGGATTGTTAGTGTTTTGTTTTGTGTGCAGTGATTGTGTAGCACAAGTAGCCCTGTGTAACCAAACCACACATAGGACATAGAATTGTTTATTTATCAGGCACTCAGTATGGATTTTGTGCTGCTTCAGAACCTTTTGGAACTCAGTGCTGTCAGTCATTCTGTATACAAGTTTATTAGTCAATTCAGTCTATGAGGGGGTCAGTCAACTATAGAGCCGAAGAAAGAGTCCTGCACCCCCATTCGTGTGACCAGGTCAGTTGGTGATTGGATGGGTCACTAAGCAGGGCTGCACTGATTGCTGTTGTGTGTTTTATTATGGGGCTGGCATAGGATCTGTACATTTTGCACAAGTCCTATATGTTCTGCATCTGAGCTCAGTCTCTGTTGAAATCAGTGTGAAATGGTGGCCAGACCGAGTGTCTTTAAAAAAAACGCCCCTTGTATGGTAAAGTTACACAATAGACAGAAAACACTTGTGTCAGCAAAGGGGGGAGTGCAAGTAAGACGCAGTCAGGGATATCACAGGACTGTCAGGGTTGATAACGGCCCCTCAGTGTGCCAAGCACATTGGTAGGGTCATAATTACACAAAACATTGTGGCTGATTGATCACAAAGGGCCAAACTACTTCCCCATTGGCCCTACTAATAGACTGGGGCGCCCTATTGGTTGACACAGATGAAATCTCCATGGATCAGGTTAAGGCTACTCATGCACCACCAAAAATCGTTATGCCAAATACTGATCATACATATACCTGGATCCTATGACCATAATATATTTGCCTAATGGGACACCAATAAACGCAAAAGGCATTAATGGCTTGACTGAAATTGTTACAAAGCCTGCATTCATGTTTCTATGGAAATCTGATGGCAGCTATGTAGCTGATTTTGTAGTATCACCCATTTTAAAAAAGAGAAGAGGATGAAGTTGAATGTTTAAGTTGGACGAATGCTAAGTAACCACAGATTCTAAAGTTATTTTGCGTGTGGATAATTTTTAACGGAGGGGAGGTCACACTATGATGTGTACTAGCACATCGGAAACGCACGTGGCTAATTGTGGCAAAAAAAGCAAGCCCCAATGATTTTGTGGGCGCACTGTAAAAGCAGTCTGTCAGCACAACGCAGGAATGAGCAGACCTATTGTGGGCCAGAATCAATTGGCCGGAGACAATATTGTGTACTTTTAACTTGCGCAATCATTAATCCGCATTAAAAGCCGGATTAGCGTGGTCCTTGCACTAAATCGGATTGACTTCGATCCAGTTCATGTTTTTTGATCAATTTATAGACATAGGGATTAGAAAGTCAGGAGGTAAGTGGATATCAAAGTCAATGAAAGTATGGTAAAACTCCCAGAGCTAGGTAGTTGGCAGTGGTCCCTTTACTTCCTGATAACTGTGTAAATCACAGACTATTAATCACAGACTATTAATCATGACTATTAATCATGACTATTAATCGTGACTATTTATCACAGACTACTAATCATGACTATTAATCACGACTATTAATCACAACAATTAATCACAACTATTAATCACAGACTATAAATCACGACTATTAATCACAGACTATTAATCATGACAATTAATCTCAGACTATGACTATTAATCACAGACTATTAATCATGACAATTAATCTCAGACTATTAATCACTACTATTAATCACAGACTATTAATCATGACTATTAATCACGACAAGTAATCACAGACTATTAATCATGACTATTAATCACATGACTATCAATCACAGACTATTAATCACAGACTATTAATCATGACTATTAATCATGATCACAGACTATTAATCACAGACTATTAATCATGACTATTAATCATGGCTATTAATCGTGACTATTTATCACAGACTACTAATCACGACTATTAATCACGACTATTAATCACAACAATTAATCACAACTATTAATCACAGACTATAAATCACGACTATTAATCACAGACTATTAATCACAGACTATTAATCATAATCACGACTATTAATCACAGACTATTAATCACAGACTATTAATCATGACTATTAATCACAGACTATCAATCACGACAATTAATCACAGACTATTAATCACAGACTATTAATCACGACAATTAATCACAGACTATTAATCACGACTATTAGTCGTATCACGACAAAAAATCAAGACTATTAATCACGACAAAAAATCACGACTATTAATCACATGACTATCAATCACAGAATATTAATCACAGACTATTAATCACAGACTATTAATCACGACTATTAATCACAGACTATTAATCATGACTATTAATCAT
>CM033472.1:15061008-15091402 GCA_019447015.1 Hymenochirus boettgeri
TCACGACTATTAATCACAGACTATTAATCATGACTATTAATCACGACAGTGGGCGATAAAGTTGCAGGGATTGTTAGTGTTTTGTTTTTGTGCAGTGATTGTGTAGCACAAGTAGCCCTGGTGTACACAAACAACACATAGGACAGAGAATTGTTTATTGTATCACACTCAGTATGGATTTTTGTGCTGCTTCAGAACCTTTTGGAAATCAGTGCTCAGTATGGATTTTTGTGCTGCTTCAGAACCTTTTGGAAATCAGTGCTGTCATTCATTCTGTATACAAGTTTATTAGTCATTCAGTTCTATGAAGGGGGTCAGTCACTATAGACCTTGCACCCCCATTAGTGTGACCAGGTCAGTTGGTGATTGGAGGGCACTAAGCAGGGCTGCACTGATTTTCACACTAATGGGGGTGCAAGGTCCTATATGACTGACCCCTTCATCAACTTGAATGACTAATAAACTTGTATAACAGAATGAATGACAGTCACTGATTTCCAAAAGGTTCTGAAGCACCACACACTCCATACTGAGTGTGATACAACTACATAATGCCTCTGTCCTAATGTTTTGTTTGTGTACCCAGTGGCTACTTTGGTGCTACACCATACACTAGCACAAAAACAAAACACTAACAATCCCTTCAACTTATCGCGCCACTGTCGTGATTAATAGTCATGATTAATAGTCTGTGCTTAATAGTCGGATTATGTCCATGATTAATAGTCCTGTGATTTAATATTCGTGATTAATAGTCCCTGTTGATTAATAGTCGTGATTATATTCTGTGATGTGATGAGTCCTGTGTAGTTTATCCTTAGTCGTGATTGGGGTGGTTTTTGGTCGTGTTGAATATCTGATTTTTTGTCCTGTATACGACTCTCAGTGCGTCGTGATTAATAGTCTGTGTTAATTGTCGTGATTAATAGTCCCCCGTGATTAATAGTCTGTGCTTATATGTCGTGATTGTCCGTGATTAATAGTCGGATTAATAGTCTGTATTAATAGTATTGATTCATATTCTGTGATTCATAGTCATGATTAATAGTCCTGTGATTTGTGGGGGTTGTGTGGGGGTGTGTTGGTTTGGGGTAGTGCCCGGACTGGTTAATAGAGCTCGTGATTACAATAGTGTGCTTATAGTCATGATTAATGAGGTTCTGTGATTAATAGTTCCGTGATAATAGTCCTTGTGGATTCATAGTCATGGATTAATATCGTGATTAATAGTCGTATTAATAGTCTGTTATTATAGTCCATATTAAAGTGCTGTGATTAATAGTCGTATTAATGTCTGTTGCTGTTAGTTATTGATTATTTAGTCCTTTGATTAAAGTAGGTTGTAAATAGTCCATGATTAATAGTCTTGTGATTAATAGTCATGATTGCTCTTGCAGTACTGGGGGTGATTGAATTGGGCGGGGATTAGATAGTAGTGATTATAGTCTGTGCTTACTAGTCCGTTCCTGCGAGTATATGTTCGTTGGGGGTGATTTAAGTTGAGGCGTGAATTGAGAGTCCTTGTGAGTCAATTTGTCGGGAGTTTAAGACGTCATCGATAATATTTATTTGTGTTAAGATGTCTGAATTAATAGGCCATGAGTAATAGTCTGTTTACTAGTTGTATTACTTTCGTGATTAATATCTGTGATTAAGAGTAGTTGATTATAGTCTGTGATTAATGAGGGGTTAGTGATGTAATAGTCTGAGATTATGTCATGATTAATAGTCTGTGATTAATGTCTGTGATTAAATAGTCTATTTATAGTACCAGGGATGAAGAGTTTGTAATTGAATTGTTGTGATTAATAGTCGTGGAGTTCATAGTCGTAGATTGATGGGGGTGCGTGAGCTGTGGAGGAAAGGGTAGAGTCACTATTATAGCCATGATATTAGTCATGATTAATAGTCTGTGATTAATAGTCCTCGTGATTGAATAGTTGTGTTACTAGTCATGATTATAGTCCTGTGATTACTTGTCCCGTGATTAATAGTCATGATGAATAGTCTAGTGATTAATATTAGTGAGTAATATTCTGTGATTAATATGCTTCTGCGATTGATCGTCTGATTAATCTGTGATTAATAGGCATATTAATAGTCTGTGATTATAGTAGTGATTAATAGTCCTGAGATTAGCAGTCATGATTAATCTGTGTGATTATAGTATGAGTTATAGCCTGATTATTAGTCGTGTGATTTTGGGTTCGTGGGGGGATTAATGTCATCGTGATTAAAAGTCGTGATAATAATCGTTATTACAAGTCATGTGATTAATCGTCGTTGATGATTAAAGTTCTGTGAGTTAGTAGGGCCGGGTTAAGAAAGTCGGTGGTTATTATAGTGCATGATTAAAGTCCTGTCATTAAAGTGCGTGATTTCAGTCGGTATTAGATGTCGTGATGAAAAGGTGCTGTTATTACTAGTGAGATGATTAATATTCGGTGATTAAGAGTAGGTGATAATCGTCTGAGATTAATGGTCCCGGATTAATAGTCTGTGATATGTCTTTATTTTATAGGTCTAGTATTAATTAGTTGTGGATTTATTGTTGTGTGATTATAGTCGTGATGAATAGTCCATGATTAGATCTTGATAAATAGTCACGATTCATAGTCAGGGATGTAATATATGATAATATCTGTGATAATAGTCTGTGATTGTAGTCATGGGTAATATCCATGATTATAAGTTGTGATTATTTGTGGTCATGGTGCACCGGAGTGTGTGGTGGGGTCTGATGGGTTTTATTGATAGTGTGGGGTTGATAAATGGTGTGCGGGTGTGAGGTGTTAAGCCCTAGGAAGTGGTGATGTCCTGGTGCTGTGGGTGGTACGGTGAGTAGGTTGAGTGGTCGTATGGCGGGGTCGAATGTGTGTCGATGGGAAGAGTCCTGTGAATAAGGTTCGATGATGGAAAGGTCGGGAGAGGAGAGGGAGGAGAGGGCTGAAGAGGAATTCATAGGAAGAGGGCTGATTGTGTGGATAGGGGGTGGTGGATTAAGGGGCAGGGTTGTGGCTGGAGGTTCGGATAGAGTTGGGAGGATCGAGGGCCCGTGGGAGGTGGACTGGTGGGAAAGCGAGGCAAGCGGGTGTTGGGAAAAGGGGGTCCGGTGTCAGTAAAGCAGGGAGAAAAGCGTTTGGGAAGCGAAAAAGGCCGGGGGGTGAAGAGTGCCAGAAAAGGCGGGGTGTGGAAAGCGGGGGCGGGAAGATGTGGTGTAACCGGGGAAAAGGTGTTGGGGTGGGGTGAGGGGAGGCGAGAAGGGGGTGAAGGGGGGTGGGAGTGTCGGGGGTGGAGAAGAGAGACGAACGGGCGCCAAGCGGGAAGGTGAACAAAAGGACCGGCAGGCGTGGAGACGGAGGGGGGCACAGGGGAGGAGAGCAGAACCCGGGGCAAGAGGGCCCCCCGGCAGGGTCAGTGTGAGTGGGGGGGAGTAGGGCAGGGGGGGGGGCTGGCGAGAGGGGTGGGGCGGACGGGACTGGTGGCGGATGACAAACCGACACACAAACAGCAACCAACCAAAACCCCACACACCAAAGGAAAGGAACCCCAAACAAAGCACGCGGCAGAAAAACGGAACACACACCCCACGAGGCCCGGCAGCCGACCCCACCCCCCAACGGAGAGGCGGGCGCCCTGCAATCGCCACCCAGCCCCAGACTGTATTGGTGCTCCCAGTGCAGGTTCGGTACACCCACTGCCCTGCCCCCCCCAGACTGATTGGGTCTCCCAGTTGCAAGGTGCTGTAACACACCCTGCCCCCAACTGAATTGGTGGTTTTCAGTGCAAGGTGCTGTTCACACACGCCCCCAACTGATTGGTTCTCCCAGTTTTGCAGGTGCTGTTCAACACTGCCCAACTGATTGGTTCTCCAGTTGCAAGGTGCTGTACACACACTGCCCCCAAGACTGATTGGTTTCATTGCAAGTGCTTGTACACACTTGCCCCCAGACTGATTGTTCAGTTGCAAGGTGCTGTACACACATTGCCCCCAGACTGCATTGGGTTCTCTCCCAGTTGCAAGGTTGCTGTTTCACATCAACTGCCCCAACATGATTGGTTCTCTCTCCCGTTGCAACGGTGCTGTACACACACTGCCCCCAGACTGATTGGTTCAGTTGCAAGGGTGCTGTAACACACACTGCCGCCCATACTGATTGGTTCTCCAGTTTAGGTGCGCTTTACACACATGCCCCCGACTGAGTGGTTTTCATTGCAAGGGCTGTACACACACTGCCCCATACTGATTGGTTCGCCCCGTTCAAGGTGGCTGTACACACACTGCCCCAGACTGATTTGGTTCCTTCCAGTTTGCAAGGTTGCTGTACACACACTGCCCCCAGACTGATTGGTTCCCCCATTGCCAGATGCGAGCCAAACTGCCCCAACTGATTTGTGTTCTGCCATTGCAAGGTGCTGTACACAACACATGCCCAGACTTGAATTGGTTCTCACTCCCTTTGCAAGGTGCCCTGTCACACACTGCCCCCAGACTAAGATTTGGTGCTGTACACACACGTGCCCCCAACATGATTGGTTCTACCCAGTTGCAAGGTGCCTGTAAACACACACTGCCCCGGGAACGATTGGTGCTTGTACACACACTGCCCCAACTATTGTGCTTAGACCACACTGCCCACAACTGATTGGTGGCTGACACACACTGGCCCCAGACATGATTGGTGCTGTAGGCACACACTGCCCCAGACGGATTGTGCCTGTACACACACTGCCCCAGACGTGATTGGTGCTGTAAACACACTAGCCCCAGACTGAATTGGTTCTGCCAGGTGCAAGGTGCCTGTACACACACTTGCCCCAGACTATTGGTGCTGTAACACACACGGCCCCAGAACTGAATTGGTGCTTTACACCGCTGCTACACCTGCCCCAGACTGATTGGTGGCTGTACAAACACTGACCCAGACTGATTTTGGTGCTGTACACACACACCCCAGGCTGATGGTGGCTGTAACACCACCTCCCCCAGGCTGATTGGTGCTGTACACACACTGCCCCAGACTGATTGGTGCTGTACCACACTTCCCCCCATACTGATTGGTGCTGTACACACACTGCCCGACTGATTGGTTCTGTACACACAAGCCCCCAGACTGATTGAGTGCTGTACCAACAATTGCCCCACCTGATTGGTGCGTACACCACACTGCCACATACTGATTGGTGCTGTACACACACTGCTAGACTGATTGGTGCGTACACACACCCATAGACTGAATTGGTGCTGGTACCCACACCGTGCCAGAGACTGGTGCTGTACACACACTGCCCCAGACGATTGGTGCTGTACACCACTGCCCAGACTGTATTGGGTGCTGTACCACCTGGCCCCAGACGGATTGGTGCTGTACACTACACTGCCCCGACGATGGTGCTGTCCACACACTGCCCCAGACTGATGGTGCTGTTACACCCACTTAGTTTTATTATGAACATTTACTGAATGGAATCCAGGGAAGATTAAATAATTAATTCTCAGTTCAGTTTTGACCTGAGTACTTCCCCTTTAGCCTGTACCCCATTGACATTGTTCTTGCTGGCCCCAGGACGGGTCCAGAACGAAGTGCCAATATGCAGTGAGCCACCTGGGTGGTGCA
Organism: Hymenochirus boettgeri; assembly: GCA_019447015.1. Lineage (NCBI taxonomy): Eukaryota > Metazoa > Chordata > Amphibia > Anura > Pipidae > Hymenochirus > Hymenochirus boettgeri. The sequence goes on from CM033472.1 coordinate 15,066,627, forward strand.
CCAGCACACATGACATGGTGCCCACTACATAACTTGGCATTGGTAGTGAATGTCCACCCCCCTGACCACAAACAGGTTAGTGTCTTACCGTTTAGTCAGTGTCATGAGATACAGAGGTGCCCACAATTCACACAATTCTGCCAGTTTCTCTCGCCTGTTACAGCTGGCACACAGTAAGGGTGATATTGCTTGCTCCGTCCTGTTGCCTCCCAGCCCTGGTCTCCTCTGCAGAAGAGCGCACCTCCTTCACTCTCTCTCAGCCAGGGAAATCTGATCTGAGTTTCTCACCCTCCTGGTTCAGCAGCAGAGAGAGAGGGAGGAGACTGGACCTGTCCCCGCCCCCCCAACTCTGCCTGAGTGTCCCCTGCAACCTGTATCAGTATAACAATGTTCACACTGCACAGGCTGTATCAGTATAACAATTTGCTCACAGCACACTATCATATAAACATGTATCACTTGCAACACTGCCTCCAGTAATAACAAGTATCACTTCAACACTGCTCATTTATAAACAATGTTTTCACTGCAACACTGTAGCGAGTATAACAATGTGTCAAGTTAACTCAATTAACCTTCAATTTATAACGTGTCCTATCCAAACTTGGAAAATTCCCATCATGTCCTTATTGGTAATGTCCAAAAGTTATGAAAACGTGGCTCATAATCTTTGGCTTGTGGTCAATTTCCTGTGAAAAACCATAAATGTTTTTTCCGATGTATATTCCAGCTTATACTAAAAAAGTGTATACTGTACAGTGTTACAAAATAAAACAATGTAAAAACCACATTTCAACTGCTGCTGGCTCATTGTTACATTATTTTTTTTCACACAAGGAACGTGAGCACAGTCAAAGTTTATGACCGTTTCACTGACTTTTGGACAATCGAACCAAGCAGCTACCACTGATGACATTGTCCAATTTGGATAAGACACTTTCAGTGTTATGTCAATAAAAGTTCTTATCGGTTAGGGGGGGGAAATGGTGGCTAATTTTGCCGCCAACCATATATGTTAGCTTTTCAAATGTTAGTATTTCTGATTTGGGGGTTGGGTCGTCAAAATTTAGCACCATTGTTAAACAAAAGAACTTTATTGAATCTCCCTGTTTATATTGTAAGGGTTAAAGGTTGAGCGGTTTTTGGCCACTCCCCCGGGCAAAGTTTGGAGGGAGGGACATTTTTGATCACTGGGGGTGCTATCTGGGAAGTGGGTTGTGGTGTATGGTGGGGGGGGAAGGAGTGGGGAGTGGACGGGGGTGGGGGGGGTATAGTTGGTGCGTTGGATGGCAACGGGGGAGAGACCAAACAGGGTGGAGAAATGGCGACACTGAACACTCACGAAAGACAGAAAGCGTTCTCGGAAACATACTAAAACGTAGTGGTTTGAGTGCAGGGGGAGGCAAAGGTGCGGAGGGAACAGGGGTCCAATACAAACACAGGATCACTAGAGGGTGTCTAAAATCTTCGAAGAATCGATAGCGGGGGCCGGAAGGAGGGGTAGAGGGACGGGGGACGTGGGGGTACAGGAAAAGGGAACACACCCGAAATGAATACTTGGGATGATGGGGGCTGATAGGTGGGGCACGCGGTGGGACCAAGGCGAGGCCAGCACCCAACGCGGGGGAGGATATGGTGGAGTAGGCGGGAGGGCGGGGGGACGTGGTGAGCCAGAAAGGCAACGGCACGTAACAAAGGAGACGGGGCAAGTGGGGGGAGGCGGGGCGGGAGCGGCCAGCGCGTAGGGGCAACAGTCGGCGCGGGAAAGACGGGCAGGGGGAGGGACTCGTGGGGGGGAAGGGGAGGGAGGTACGGGAACAAAAGAACCAGATTGCGGAAGGTTGACGAGGTTGAGAGGAGGGGGGAGTGGGTGGGTGGAGAGAGGGGGGGCGCGCGTGGGGGACACAGGACAGGAAGGAAGAGTACGAGGAGGAGAGGATAGGAGGAAGGGGGGGGAGAGGAGGAGGAGGAGAGGGAGAAGGAGGGAGAGAAAGCCAACAATCGCAGGGCCCGGGACAGGACAGAGCAGAACATGCAGCAGGGGAATAACGGGGTAGACAAAGCCGACATAGTACGACACAGGGAAGACAGAAGAAGGAAACAGAGCGAAGACAGCAAAGCCGGGGAGTGGGAGTGGGGGGGGCGCCCTCAGGGCCCGACCCTGGGAGGGGATTGGGTCACGTCCCTGGGGGTCATTGTACACTCCGCCCCTCCCAGATCCACCTACCAGTGCTTGCTGTACCTATCCTCTAGATTCCATATATACCCCCCTTAAGAGGTATATGCATGTCACTGGGGTTATACTCGTCCACTGGGGGAGTTTCTTACAGCATACCATGATGCAATATGAGAGAGGGGACCTGGGGCTGCCTCAAAGAGCTTTATATACTAGCGGATATGGGGGTGAGACTAAGGTGCCAGGGTGTGGTAGCTGGACTCGATTGGCATGGAGTGGTGAAGGCAGTTGTGATCACTTGGGTAGTAGAGGGGAATGTCTAAGAACCAGTTATATGGTGCCTAAAGAGGTGAGTTTGAGGTTACGTTTTAAGTATTAGAGGGATGCGAGTGACGGCAGACTGATGAAGGGAGTTTCGCCGGAGCAATGGGCAGCCCGCAAATCCTTATGAACTGCAAGATGGAAGAAGGTGACTCGGGTTGTGGATGAGAGGAGGGATAGATTATTTTGAGCGGAGGGTTGCATCTGGGATCAGTTGGATCAGCGATTTATTCATAGCAGGGAGACCTGGGTTGGACAAATGTTAAAGAGTGAGTAGTCCAAATGGGGGGGGCCGTGAGTTGACTGGGTGTGTTTGATGGGGTGATGTAAAGTGCTATGGGCAATGTCCTTCGCTAGTCTCAATCTCCCAAGCTGCCTCAGATGGGGTGGTATGTTTTATGGGCTATTAGGGAAGAGAAGTCCTGTGAGGTGTCTTATATTGGATTTTAGGCATTAGGCGATTGTTGTCCGATCTAATTGTGCAATGGGCAAAAATATCATTCGTGGAAGGTCCCACCTTGCACCGCCACTTCCCCGGCATTGCTACTTGAAAAAAAGAATTCTTGAAAGTAACGCAACATTTTGCCACCAATTCCGGTCAGTTTTGTCGATATCGCCGAACGGTCTACATTGCGAAGATGGACAGAGACGGCCTGGTGTGGTTGTAAAGTGGTTTCCTTGTTAAGCGATGTGGGGCGGTTCATGGATGCTCATGCCGTGCAGTATAGTTTGTCCTAGAGGCTACAGTTGTGGCAAAGAACAATGGGCTGGCGTCGAACTTGGAGTACCACGTGCACTTGGCTTGGATCGTACAATTCGAAATAGCGGTCAGGTAGTTACAATCCTCAGAGACGACAAGTCCATTCCAAAGAACTACATCTAAGAAGGTGGAAGTCTAGCAAGACCTTCGCCACAGCTGCCATTATACGCCTAGTGGGGTGGTGCGAGGGGGGCAAAAATGATCTTGTGAGCAAGACCGACCGAGGTCGGGCTGTGTCATCCTCAGGGAGGGCGACAGCAGACCGGTCGGCGAAAGCTCGACAAAGGGCGGTGACCACGTTAACGTCCTAGTCGACTGGCGGGCAGACACAGATCTCTGGGCGGGGGAATCGGGGCTAGGAGTGTGTTGCGTGCCCCCTTGTAAGGTATTATGAACACAGGATAATTTGTCAGGATACTGAGAAATGGGTGGCGATTCTCCCCTGGGGTGGGCAACTTGATCGCGCATGTGAAGCGCGGCGGACTGGTGTGCCAAGCAGTCAGCGCGGGTTACAGAATGGTTTTTACATTGTGAAACTCGTGCCTCACCTCCCGAAGCCACCTACCCTGCCTACGGACCTCTCCGCTGAGAACCCATATATAGCCCTATAGGGGTCACGGGAGAAAATGCAAGCATGAGGATGTTCTACAAACATCACGGGTTTTGTGTCACTGTTTGGAATATCAGTTACGGGGGGTATAAACTCAGTCACTGGGGGAATAGTCATTACTCTGGGGGGATATCAGTCAACTGGGGCATAATCAGTCACGTGGTGCGCAAATCATTACTGGGGGGTATCTCATTCACATGGGAGGGGGCCGGTGTGATATCATCCTGGGGGTGTATAAAGACCCGGTCACTGGGGTGATGTATATATGCAGTCACTAGGGGTATAAGTCATTCACTTGGGGGTAGTATCAAGTACCAGTATAATACGAAAAAAAGGTTAATAATTGATATTCCTCTGGGGGGTATGCAGTCACTGGGGGGTATAATTTCAGTCATGGGAGTATAATCAGTCACTGGGGTTAAATCAGTCACTGGGGGGTATATTCAATCACTGGGGGGGATAATCATTCCCACGGGGGTATAATCAATCATCTGGGGGGTATATAGGTCACTAGGTGTTATAATCAGTCCTAGGGGTATAATCCAGTCACTGGGGGGTATAATGCAGTCACTGGGGTTATCTTATTCCCTGGGGGTTAGATGCAGTCACTGGGGTTATAATTATTCACTGGGGGGTTATATGCATTCACCGCGGGCTATATGCGTTACTGGGGATTAATCGGTCACGGGTGGGTAAAATCAGTCATTGGGGGGTATATGCAAGTCACTGGTGGGTATATGCGTCACTGGGGGGTATAATCACACTGGGGGGTATATGCAGTCCACTGGGTGGTATACTCAGTCGCTGGGGGATCTATGCAGTCACTGGTGGGTGTAATTCAGTCAAATTGAGGGTATAATTCATTCACAATGGTGGGGTTACCGTAATAAATCAAGTCCATTGGGGTGTGCAATAATTGCAGTCACTGAGTGGTAGAATCAGTGCACTGGGGGGTATAATCAGTCACTGGGGGTATAATCAAGTCGCACTGGGGGGTAACACAGTCACTGAAAGCCCATGATTCCTGTGTCTCCCATCTCAGGCGTTAGCTTTAAAAGGCCAAGTATTCTTTTGTTGCCCTGCCAACTCCTCCCTCCTCAATTTTATTTGTCTTCCAACCGTTTCCCCTGGGTTACTGCAACTTCATCCTGCACATGGACCCGAAGCCATCGCTAAAACAATCACTAACAAGGAGCGAATGGCGGGCAGAGTCCTCACCCTAGTAACCAATGCAAACGTATTATTATAGGCTGGGCATACTGATATCACAGGGCCCCATAGCAGATTTCATATGTGGCCCCCCCATATTTTAAACCAGTGTTGGTGCAGTTCAACCTAACGTGCCAACCTGCTGCCAGTTTTTTTTAAAGGGTATGTCCTCCCTCCTAAGAAAATTTCAGCCCCACAAACTCTTTTTCCTTTTAATTAAACCTGGGGGGCATCTTTGAAAGTTTAATTAAAACAAAAATGGGTTTTAGGCTCAACTATTGAGGTAAAAATGTTCTCAGAGGGTGGCACATACCTGCATTGGGGACCTTGAGGGAGCCCTTTGGTTCAGGGCCCCATCACTGCTCTGGTTGCTATAGTGATGCCTATGCCCCTGATTATGGAGCTTACGGGCAGATTGGTGATACCCAGCCTGTCATTGCCCATAACACGGGGCATGGCTTTGGTAAGGTGGGGTCCTGGGTTAGATCCGCCTTCGGTGAAATTCACAAGGAGTTTGTATGATCTCCCGGTGATTGTATAGCTTGTGAAGCTTTGTGGTATATTTTTCCACTCTACATCAGAACTCATGTTGGTACAGACACAGGGGGGCGCTGTTGTTCAGCCTCTCCTGTGGTATAGGGCTCTGGGGCATTGGAGCAAAGGGGAGCCTGTAGTGGTGACCATTAATGTATTTTCCATGGGTTCCAGCAAATAAAGACACTTATTAAACATATGATATTATTCCAGTAAACGTCCATTCTGCAGCCCTTTTAGCCATTCTGAACTACATTTACCCAGAACCACCTTACAAATATACTTTTCCTACTTACTGGTGCCGTGTGCATTAATTAATTACCAAAGCCTCATTGTTCAATAATTTTGTCTCCCCCCCCCCACACACCCACACACCAAACCACACCAACCCTGAACCACACCCTACGGTTTCTAGCAGTTTCACTATGGTCTCAACAGAAAGTCCATTTAGAAGTCACTCTAAGCACACTATGGTTGGCTTTTGCAATCCTCGAATACCCCCCTACCCAGAAGTCCAGGTAATCCAAAAAATTGAAAGCCAGGAGCACAATACTTCTTTGTAAAATTTCATTCATCACATTTATTTGTGCATAAACAACAGTTGACCTGAGGATGAGGCAGGCCCTCCCCAAACGTTTGTACTGTTGTTTATGCACAAATAAGTTGTGGAAATTTTCACCATGAAGTACAGTGCTCCTCTTGGCTTACAATTTTTGGATCACAACAGAAAGATCACATGGTGACATTTGATCTAACTGACTGGTGGGGTCACATGTGTACCCCAGTTTAGATCAACCCTGCCATGTGGAATGGGGAGTAGCATGTAATGGGTCATTCCCCACCCTCCAAAATAATAATCACCTAATTATCTAATCAAAATTTTATAATGTTTTTAGTTCCATGTATACACATGTTGTACTGTAATAATATATGTATACTATATGTGTGTACTGTTAAATGCGTATAATACATGTGTGTACTTTATACATGTAGATTGTATGTGTAGACTACATTGCACTTTAATACTACAAGGTGTGCACTGTATATTGTAATGTGTATAACTAAATGCCATTCACTGTTATTGAAAACGTATACTCTACCGGTGTTTTCTGGTTACTGGATATTGTTGTGTATACTACATTTTTTTGGTCTGTTACTGTAACTTGTAATGTGTATACGTTATGTGTTCTGTATACTGTATATTGTATATGTGTTAAAAAATACTACATGTGTATACTGTATATTGGTAATGTGTATACTACATGTGTATATGTATATGGGTATGTGTATACTACATGCCCCCCCCCCAGTGCAATGTATTGTCAACAGTATACTACAGGGTGTGTTCTGTTACTGGATGATTGTATGTTGATACTACAATTTTTGTAATGTATACTGTAAAACTTGTAGGTGGTATACTTTATGTGTTCTGTATACTGTCTATTGTATGTTATACTACATGTGTATAACAAAATAGTTATTGATATGTGTATACTACATGTGTATAACTGTATTTGTATTTGTATACTATCGGTGTTACGGTATATTGTATGTTGTATACTACAATGGATATACTGTACTTGTATGTGTATACACATGTGTATACTGTATATTTAGTGTATACTAGTGTTTATACTGTAATATGGTATGTGTATACACATGTGTTAATACTGTATATTGTATGTGTAACTATTGTGTTCACTGCATGTGTTGTACTGTGGTTTTTACTAAAGGGAATTCCCCTGATCAATCAGAGAAAGGGCTGTTTATATGTGTCTTTGTGTGTATAAAAGGCAGGTAGCACAAACCCACTGCTATATTATATGGTATCTGTGATCCTTGTGGCTAATTCACCAGTGTACTAAGGAGGCTGAAGCTTCCTATCCAGATTTCGAGTGTCACGGGTGGGAGAAAGAGCTCACAGACCCACAGGATAAGTCATTAATAAACTTTTAAAATATTTCTGTCTCCTGCCCATGTTTCTATGTTAATAAGCGGCTCATCTCATCGTGAAACAAACTGGGGCTTTATTAAGAATGTCGCTTTGCGTCTTTGCACTTAATGAATGGCGGGAGGTGTGGCCTCTAACCCCCCCGAATACACTTCAATGTCTCTCTCCTGTGTCGAGCTCAGAGCTTCTGCGTCTGTGATCCCATGCAATCGCCACCTCTTGGTTAGTATATAGGATTCCCTTCCCCATCTCTGGCTTATACCCGCTGTCCGAGGATTGTGATTGGCCCTCTGGCCCAACCCTGTGCAGTTGAAATTTGCCAGCTCTCATTGCCCCAATATTGTTTCTTATTGCGCATTCCTAGGAAGGGCCTATCAGGCGTATATATGGACATTTTGAATGTGTAGGCCCTGACAGACGGGGAGTCAAAAGCCCTCATCAACTTACTAAATAACTTTAACGATTCCCTGTAGGGTAATAGCTCAAATGCGAGTACCAACTTGTAATAATGATGTGACTCGCAGTTGCCAACTAGGGTACCATCCTGTGGTGTACTAGGAATCACTGGCTCCCCCAGCAAGCTCTGATGGGCCCCTATCTTTTTCCCAGCTTCAGCACTAGTGGTTTTCTGGGAGGAGGCTGATCTGCATAGAAAAATAAGAGAGATGGGCCGTCCCTGCTCCCCTGGTACTTACGCCCCTGATCCCATCTGTAATATTGCTAAGCAGGAGACGATAACCAATCAACAAACGGCTCTTTGACGCACATTGCAGAACAAATAAGAAGTAATGATAAGTAATGAGGAAGATGTCATGTACAATTTTTCTCTCATCTGCTTCTACTCTACTGCGCAATCTTGGGCCACATATAAAATTAAAGCATGAATAGAGTACCGCTCTCCAACCTCCCATGGAAGGCACAGTGTTATTTCTACAATAGAGAGGTCGCAAGGAAAAGAGAGGATTTTCTGTGCTCTGTTAATCCCACTGGCACAATGTTCCGATATCTACCCGAGCCTTGATTCCACCTTGTTTTGTATTTGAACAAATTCACATTTCTTCTAAATTAATGCACACTTTGGTGGACATGACAGAGCCCATTGTCATTCCTGTCCAATGTATTCACATAGAGGCACTTGGGATATCTTCAATGCACGGTCTTTGTTGCTTCAGTCCTAGCTGGGCTCTTTGTCCTTTAAAAGGACTGACACAAGAGCTAGGTCGTCTCGTAAAGGGAACATCACAAAAGACGTCCATTCAACATATTTTATTTAAAAAGGGGAGTATTAAATTTGTTATCAGAGACCAGCGTGGCAGTTTAATTGCTAATTCCGCTATGAATTAATATCAACATAAATAAAGACAGCCAAACTCTGCACCCAGCCAATGCTTGGGTCTCTCTGCACAGGCTGGGGTCCTCCTTCAAGGCTGGGGTCTCCTGCAAGGCTTGAGTCTCTCTGCAAAGCTGGAGTCTCTCTGCCAAGCTAAGTCTCTCTGCAAAGCTGGGTCTCTCGCAGGCTAGATCTCTCTGCAACTCGGTGTGTCTCTGCAAATCTGGAGTTTGTCTGCAAAGCTGGAGTCTCTCTTCAAACAGGAGGAGTCTCTCTGCAAGCTAGATCTCTTCTCTCTGCAAAGCTGGAGTCTCTCTGCAAAGCTGGAAGTCCCCTCTCTGCAAACTGGAGTGCCTGCAAGGCTAATCTTCTCTCAACTGGATTCCTCTCTGCAAAGGCAGAGCCTCTCTTCAAGCAGAGTCTTCTGCAACGGGAGTCCTCTCTGCAAAGGCTAGAGTCTCTCTGCAAACTGATCTCTCTTCTCTGCAAGGCTCGAGTCTCTCTGCAGGCTAGAGTCTCTCAGCAAAGGCTGGAGTCCTCCTGCAAAGCTGGAGTCATCTCTTGCACCTGGAGTCTTCTCTGCAAAGCTGGAGTCTCCTGCAAAGCTGGAGTCCCTCTCTGCAAAGCTGAGTCCTTTCTGTCAAAGCTGGAGTTTGTCTGCAAAGCTGGGAGTCTCTCTGCAACAGGAGTCTCTCTGCAAGCTAGAGTCGCTCTGCAAAAGCTGGAGTCTCTCTGCAAAGTGGAGTCCTCTCCTCTCTGCACTGGAGTCTTCTCGGCAAGCTAGAGTCTCTCCTGTCAACTGGAGTCTCTCTGCAAGGCTAGAGTCTCTCTGTCAAGAGTGGAGTCTCTCTTCAAACTGGATTCTCTCGCAAACGAGTCTCTCTGCAGGCTAGAGTCTCTCCTGTGCCAACTGGAGTCTCTCTGCAAGCTAGAGTCTCTCTACAAAGCTGAGTCTCTATTCAAGGCAAGAGTCTCTCTGCCGTAAGATTACAGGAATGTCCCAACTGTTGCAAACTGTCAATAATCACTCAACCACCTACAGAATAGGAGGCCCTGTAGAGCAGTTGTCTTGTGTCCTCGGCCTTTATATTCCTCCTGCACTTGGGGTAGTGGTGAATACCGGTTCATTGCTAAACTCTAGAACTTCACCTCTGGTGCCAGAAGCTCTGAAGACTAGGACCTTCAGCCACTAAGTGTTTTCAATGGGGGCCGGTGTCCAAGTGGCAGGTCACTGTAACACTTGTTTCTTTGTGGGGCTGAGGACAAAAAGACAAATGGAACGCTGGTTTTAAAAACTGACCCTGCAACAAAAAGTTTGCAGGGTCTTTTACAGGGCATCTATACTGAAAATAGTTTTATTTGTTTAATTGCTTCATTACTGGAAAACGATAATTCTCCCAGTGATTTTTTTTTTTTTGTTGACCTGTATGATATTTCTTTAGATAATCAATCTGAAAACAGTCCATCTGTCATCAAGTGGCTGATTAACCTGAACTCTTCTGCTGTGTGCCAGTTTTGTATAACTAGAATAGTGACATTGGTATTGGCGAAATGTGGTGGCAGGTAGTACCTTCTTCCAATGCTGTCTCAGATTTAAAACCCCCACGGTACCGCAAATTGTGAGGACCGCAGTATCTAACACTATCAAGGGCGTAAAATAGGCAAGGGCTATACTTACATGTTTATTTATTTATGATAAGGGGTTATTTTTTTCAGTATAGTTGACCTTTAATAATAAGAAATTATAAAAGTATGGTGTGGGGGGTTGTAATCAATGCAATTACAAATGAGGCTTCATTAGAAAGTGGTCCAACAACTGTAATCCGTTGGCCCCGAGGGTTTGCCCCCCCGCCAACTGGCCATCTCGTCACCCCCCGCAAAAACTAGCACCAACCAATGGTTCACGCGATCCCTCCTTATTATACGGGAGTTGATGTATAGATATATGAGGTTATCTTGGTCATTTTCAGGTGGGGAACTTATTTCTATCAATTATAATGTAAATTTTACAATTTCAAATGAAGCCTACAAATGATATCCATTAGCTTTGAACTTTACTTTCCCTTTACCCTAAAAAAACCAGCGTAGAATGAATGATTGGATGGTGGCGAACAAATGTTCCGTTCTTTAAACCCATTCTAGAATCCGCACCCAGGTTTCCCTCCAAAACTTTAAAACTGCTTGAGCGTCAATGTTACCCAGCCATCTGGGCTCACAGAATTGAATTTGGGGAATGTACAGGGACATGATCTTTGGCACCTTCTCCCAGAATGCCTTGCTTGCACTTAGCCTTGCAGCTGAGCACACTGTAAAATCAATCTAAAGGGATTCCCATGAACACACACCTTCTGTGCTTGTTAATTGTTGGATAGTGGGAGCAGGCAGCGTGTGGACCTCAGCCACAGAAGAGAGGGTCCCGTTGCCCCCCCTGCCACAGGGGATAGTAGAGCACAAAATGCCTTAATGGTGAAGGAAGTTGCCAAGATCACTCTGATTAAACCATTCAGTGAAGCCACCGGATGAAGTAACATCAACAAACAGCCCTTTCTCCATCATAGAGATTTTAACTCATCTCCATTCACGCATTTCACTTTATCAGCCCGGGAACTGTTAGTCCTCTTTAAAGTGGGGTAAATGGTGGAGTTTCCTTTGTTTGTTCTGTGTGTTATTTCCTATACACGTTAGACTTAAGATTGCACCTTCCCTTTAACACGACTATGAATCTATAAAACACACTGACTCCATTCAGCCTGCCACCTGTGCTTTCAACCATCAACTTTGGGCAGGCCACACGCTGACGCTTTTTTGCGATTGCACGTGCATTTGCGTTTTTCTTCATATCATTGATTTCATGTAGATTTCAATAAAGGTTTTGGGTCTTAAGCTGGGTCACACAACCCCCTACAACACTGAAGCTGGGTAACCACGCCACTACACACTGAAAAAGCTGGGGTACACACACCACTACCCCCTGAAGCTGGGTATCACACAACCAATACACAACTGAAGCTGGGTACACACATGCCACTACAGCCCTGAAGCTGGGTACACACACCACTACACACTGAATCTGGTAACACACCACTACACACTGAAGCTGGTTACACACACACCACGACACACTGAAGCTGGGTACCACACCACTACACCCTGAGCTGGTAAACACATCACCCACACTGAAGCTGGGTACACACACCACTGACACACTGAAGCTTGGTTACACCACCACACACCTGAGCTGGGTACACACCCCACTACACACTAAGCTGTACACCACCACGACACACTGAATCTGGGTACCACACCTCACGCACACTGAAGCGGGTACACCCACCACGACACACTGAAGCTGGGTACACACACCACGACACCTGAAGCTGGGTACACACACCACGCCACTGACGCTGGGTCAACAGGACACCACATAAACTGAAGCGGGGTACCCACCACTACACACTGAAGCTGGTCCACACACAACACACCACGACACGCTGAAGCTGGGTACACACACCACGACACACTGAAGCTGGGTACACAACCCCACGACACACTGAGTCTGGGTCACCACACCACTACACACTGAGCTGTGTACACACACCACGACACACTGAAGCTGGGTACACACACCCCACGACACACGAAGCTGTTACACACATCCTACACACTGAGCTGGGTACACACACACGACACACTGAAGTGGTACACACACCACACACACTGAACTGGGGACACCTGAAAGACAGCCAGGTCAGTTGGTGATTGGAGGGCACTAAGCAGGGCTGCACTGATTGCTGTGTGTGTGTTTATTATGGGTCTGCATAGGATCTGGTACATTTTGCACAGCCCATAGGTTGCTGCACTGAGCTCAGCTCTGTTGAAATCAGTGTGAAATGTGGCCAGACCGAGTGTCTTTAAACCCCCTTGTATGGTAAAGTTACACAGATAGACAGAAAACACTTGTGTCAGCAAAGGGGGGAGGGCAAGGAGACCAGTCAGGGATATCACAGGACTGTCAGGGTTGATAACCCCCTCAGTGCCAGCACATTGGTATGGTCAGAAATTACACAACATTGTGTCTGATTGATCACAAAAGGGACAAACTACTTTCCCCATTGGGCCCTACTAATAGACTGGGCCCCTTATGTGGTTGACACATATGAAATCTCCATGGATCAAGGTTAAAGGCACTCATGCACCCAAAAATCGTTAGCCAATACTGATCATACAATACCTGGATCCTATGACCATAATTATTGTGCCTATGGACACCAATAAACGCAATGCAGTATGGCTGCACTGAAATTGTTACAGCCTGCATCATGTTTCTATTGGAAATACTGATCAGCTATTTAGCTGATTTTGTAGGTATCCAGTTTAAAGAGAAGAGGATGAAGTTGAATGTTTAAGTTGGACAATGCTAAGTTAACCACAGATTCTAAAGTTATTTTGCGTGTGGGATAATTTTTAAAGGGGGAGGTCACACTATGATGTGTACTAGCACATCGGAAACGCACGTGCAATTGGGCAAAAAAAGCCCCAATGATTTTGTGCGCACTGAAAAGCAGATGGCAGCACAACGCAGGGAAGGGCACCTAGTGTGGCCAGATCAATTGGCCAACACTAGTGTGTACTTTTTAACGCGCAATCATATCCCGCATTAAAGCGGATTAGCGTGGCCTTGCCCTAAATCGATTTGACTTCGATCCAGTTCATGTTTTGTGATCAATATTATAGACATAAGGGATTAGAAAGTCAGGAGGTAAGTGGAATCAAAAAGTCAATGAAAATTCATTGGTAAAACTCCCAGAGCTGAGGTTAGTTGGCGTGGTCCCTTTAATTCTGGATAACTGTGTAATGAGCCAATCTGGTAGAATAAAGCACCGGTTTCCAGTAATGTCTCCCCTGTGATTAGTCTAAATATACGGAATTCCCCAGCGCTGCAAATCTAAATTAGAACATCTAGAAATGGGAACTGGATTGTTATTTAAACTGGGTATACACATAACCGTCACGCAATCGCCCCTTTTCCGGTAATGTTTGTAGGCGCAAAACATCTGTTTCCGATGAATGGCAATGTTCAACTTCTGTTACGGTATGAAATAAAATCCTGCTCTAAAACTAGCGCAATCGTGATATTGAATCGCAAGCGTGATTTTTGCATAACCCGTGCATCCGACGCTAATATGGCGTTAAAGTCTCGCTAACCAGTAGCGAACCGGCCAGTGCAACTTTAACTCCATATATTTGCCCTTTGAGTCTGGGTAAATCAGCCCCTATATCCTACAGATTCTGTCATCATTCAAAGATTGGTACAGCTTTAAGCTGATTACACACTTTAACTATAAAAGGACGATTCCATTGGATACAACAGAATCGCCCCTTTATCCTTAAAGTGAGTAGCCCGAAACGATCGTTCCTATCTGGAAATTTTCCTGTAGGAAAGTATACGGAGTCGGCTCCAGCCAAATTGGTTGCGTCAGTCCTGAACCTTATATAGGGGAGGGCGATCAATCGGTTCTGTGTGCAGGGGAGGACTGGGACCTTTTGGCCACACAAGGTGTTTTTTTGGGCAAAGCCAACCAATATTTTTGACCGATGTCTGTCGCCCATTCACCCGGATCGGAAGAAAAGCCAATGGAACACAATAAATCACTGTTCAATCATTCGTGGTAAATTGTTGGCCGTGGTGACTTTCACTGCAACCAACATTAGTTTGCTTGTGGTGAACGGTCGGTTGGGGCAAAAAATTTGCCTATGTGCACCCAGCCTTAAAGATATTCAGGGAGATTCAATAAAAGTTCTTATTGTAAAAAATGGTGCTTATTTTGCCCCAACCAATCAGATATTATTTAACATTTGAAAGCTAACATCTGATTGGTTGGGGCAAAATTAGCACCATTTTTAACAATAAGAACTGTCATCTTTAATGATTGTGACAGTGTGTAACTAGCTTAACCTTGTTTGTGTGTGTATGTGTGTGTGGGGGGGTCTAATCGGGATGTATCCCCCTCCCTTCATAATGAATTATAATGAATTAAATTCACTATTGGTTTCTTGTTTATATTATATAGCGCTAAGTAATACCTCCTGGAACATTGCAGCGATTTCATACAGTGTGTATATTGTCATCTGCAGAGCTTCCAATCTGTCAGACCAGACAGATGTAGCCCAACTCCATGAGTTCATGTTGGTTTATCCCTGTACAAGGCTCTGGCAGAGTTTCCCTGAATCATGAGAGACACATAGAGATTTGCTGCTTCCTCTTTCCTTATCTCCCTTCTCCAGTCTGTTTTGTCTCACACCCCAGGGAATCCTGTTAACCTGCACTGTGCTGGATTTACCAAATCCCCCCTCCACCATCTAATTTGAATTTCCAATAACATTCCCTTACTGTCTACACCTCCGTGGTAGAAATAAAACTCTGGAATATTCTAGAATGGGATAATCATAAACATTTTTTGTTGGAACGTTGAACCTGCTTTGACTTCCATTATTTTTTTTTTTCTTTTTTCCGTACTAAGCAAATTCTTGTTGAGTTTTGGGAATAACTGCTGTTATGTGAAAGGGTGTGAGTCCTTGGTTTACTTTATTGAAGGATAACTCTGGCCTAAGAAACATTTTCTCTGACTTACAGCCCAGAAATGCTAAATAAAACAACATGTCGTCTGTCTTTGTATGTAATTCCTATTCGAAGATATATTGCAGAATTTTTCAGTAAATAAATGACTGCCCCTTCCCTTGGTCAGCGATTCAGACATGCTCAGATTGTCCAATCAGACACTTGTATCGCTTTTTGCTAAAAGGAAGTAAATATAGATTAAATGATATGGTTGGATACAAAAAGCTTAAAATAAACATACCAACCAATCACCAGGCTCCACTCCCTGCTTTATATACAGCACTTGCCTGTGGTGGGATAGCCTTTATCTGTATATTCTGTCTCCTGTTTACATAATGACCCCCAGAGTGACTGACCCGATTTCTCTTGCTCCTGTTCCCAGGGGGACCAGTAAAAGTCGAGTGGGTTGGTGTGAAAGATAAATTCGCTTTTATCACGTTAGAAAGGGAAATATCCAGTTCTGTGTGTGTTCGGCGCTGGGAAGGAAATTCTTTCTGGATCTGTAAAGAACAATCCCGGTCTCTTCCTGTGTTTACATGTAAAATACATAAAACTTAAACAACCAGTTTATGGTGCCTGTGGGTGATAAAAGGGAAAACAAATCCCTATTCATTGTGACATATACACACAGAGAATAAAGGCTCCTACACACGTGACGAACGACCATTATGGGCAATAATCTCATGCATGTTTGCTTTCAGTCGGGGGGTCGATCGCTGATCTGCCATGGCGGATAATAATCAGTGTTTAGCTATGTCATTAGTTATAATAACTATTAAGCTATGTCATCAGTTATAATCAGTGTTTAGCTATGTCATCAGTTATAATCAGTGTTTAGCTATGTCATCAGTTATAATCAGTGTTTAGCTATGTCCATTAGTTATAATAACTATTAAGCTATGTCATCATTTATAATCAGTGTTTAGCTATGTCATCATAATCAGTTACCCTATGTCTCATTCGTTGCTGTATTTAAATACTAGCTATGTCATACCGTTACTATGTCAGTTATAATCAGTGTTTAAGCTATGTCATTAGTTATAATACTATACACGTATGTCAATCAGTTATAATCAGTGTTTGGCTATGTCATCAGTTATAATCCCAGTGTTTTAGCTATGCCATGTATTTAATCTAGTGTTTTACTATGTCATCTTTTAATCATGTTTTTTTAGCTATTCATCATTATATCAGTGTTTTAGCAATGCCATCAGTTTTATTCAGTGTTTAGCTATGTCTCCTTTTATAATCAATGTTTAGCTAGTCCTCAGTTATAATCAGTGTTTTAGCATGCTCTCAGTTATAATCAGTGTAGCTAGCTCGTTTAATGGTTCGATTCATAGTTATAAATCAGTGTTTAGCTATGTCTCTTATACGTGCGTACTTATCATCATTAACGTGTTTAGCTATGGCCATCATGTGTATAATCAGTGTTTAGCTATGTCTTATTTTATAATAACTATTAATCTATGTCATCAGTTATAATCACGTGATTTAGCTATTAACCTTAGTTATAATAACTATTAAGCTATGTCATCATTAATAATCAGTGTT
This sequence comes from Hymenochirus boettgeri, assembly GCA_019447015.1. Classification (NCBI taxonomy): domain Eukaryota; kingdom Metazoa; phylum Chordata; class Amphibia; order Anura; family Pipidae; genus Hymenochirus; species Hymenochirus boettgeri. Next base: position 15,083,691 of record CM033472.1, read on the forward strand.
TAGCTATGTCCTCAGTTATAATCATGTTAAGCTATTCCTCAGTTATACATCAGTGTTTAGCTATGTCCAGTTATAATCAGTGTTTAGGCAGTATCATCAATTATAATCATGTTTCCACTACGTCATCAGTTATATTAGCATTAGCTATGTCCTCCGTTATATCATGTTTAGCTATGTACCATTAATTATATATCAGTGTTTGACTATGTCATTGTTATCAGTGTTTAGCTATGCCATCAGTTATAATCTTGTGTTTTAGCTATTCATCAGTTATTTCAGTGTTTAGCTTGTCATCAGTTATAATCAGTGTTTACTCTGCCTCATTATTCTCAGTTGTTTAGCTATGTCATCAAAGTTTTATAATCAGTGTTTAAGCTATGTCTCAGTTATAATCAGTTTTAGCTCTGTCTCAGTTTATTATCAGTGTTTACTATTCATCAGTTATAATCTTGTAACCAGTGTTATCTATGTCATCTGGAATATCATTACCTGTAGCTATTGTTTTTATTGGACATATAACTCCTTGTTAGCGGTTTCCTTAGATTGTTACATGGGGGCCTTATTCTCTATTTAATTAATGGTGCTTTTATCTTTCATTTAATATATATACAGTATACCTATATTGTCTTTTAGATTTACCTTCCTTTTTTTAAACACTTCACCTTCCAGAGCCTCATGTGACCCTGTATTAAAGCTATATTGTACAGGTTACTGCCGCTTTTTTCCGTGGCGTTATTGCACAGTTGGCGCATTTTTGGAGAGGTGCATTGCGACACTTCTGTCTCCGTTTCTTCTGGTGATATGAATTGTGTCTTTAATTATATGTTGTGTCCTCACTGCGGACCTTGGGAACCGTAAACCAAAAGCATGTGGAATTGAGATTTATTAGCGAATGTAGTCATGGCATTTGAAGCATGGATTGTTGAATGGGAGGCACCATGGGAAATACTCTTATCGTAACCAGATATATTATAGTCTTTACATGGTGGAGACTGCGTGTGAGTGAAAACATGGGCCGTCTGCCTAAAATGCAATCATAGTGAAAATTCCTGCACCGCCGATTACTTTCAATCTTTTCAATAAATCCATTGCCAGACCCCAGAGCTGACCCTTCTAAAACTAAATTGGTGCTCTTCTATGTATAAAACTATAACTCTCTACAGATCAAAGCGATTGGCTTTTTTTTTGAGGTTGGGTGGGAGGGGGAATGAGCATGGGTGATAGGTTGGGAAACAGTAGGAACTTTCAGATATTCATAAAAGTTCTTAATCGTTAAATGGCGCTAATGTGCCCCACACCAATCAGATCTTATTTAAACATTTGAAAGGCTCACATCTGATTGGTTGGGGCAACAGTTGGTAGTCGCCATTTTTTAACGATAAGAACTTTTATTGAATAACCCGGTTTGTGTCAAATGGTGATAATGTACCCTTTACTGTGTCAGGTAAGGATATAAGAAGTCACAGAGGCTGGGTTACAAATGTCATAGAACCCCAATGGTGACTTCACCTGACCTTATATTACATGGAGGGGTGAGATATATCCCATTTTTTTAGGTGTTCTGATTTAAAGTTTGTTGCATAGCAGCGCCCTCTGGTGTTTGGATTTCTTCCACTTGTTTGTGGCAGTATTGCAGTTAGTTTGTTCATTAATGACATAGCTAAGTACCGATTATAACAGATGACATAGCTAAACACTGATTATAACTGTTGACATAGCTAAACACTGATTATAACAGATGACATAGCTAAACACTGATTATAACTGATACATAGTATATATTTTTGTATTCCAATTAGATCAACTGCTGATGTAGTTCTTGAAGACGTTCCGCGATCATCCGACTGAGTAACCTTACTCTGGGCTTCCTATAACACCTCTTCGCCACTATCTAATCACACCCTTAACACCTGGCTGTGATATTCTAATTGGGATTCTCCAGGTTCATAATTGCCACAGATTTCTTGTACAATCATTCTATTTGAGAAAGCCAGTCGGATGACTAGCGAAAACGTCTTCAATAACTACATTTCAAGTCCAGTTGATCTACATTGATACAACAGATATACATGACCTGGGATGAATGAGAACCTTCCACAAAGCTGATATGGCATAAGCTAAACACTGATTATCAACGGTTCACACAAGATTACACCATTAGCTAAACCCTGATTATAACTAGGGCTAGAGGGGGGTGTTGGGGGTTGGGGGGGGTGAGTTGCATAGCTAAACACTGATTATTACTGATGGAAATAGCTAAACGCTGATTATAACTAATGACATAGCTAAACACTGATTATAACTGTTTGACATAAGCTAAACACTGGGTTATAAGCGGTATGACCATAGCAAACAATGATTATAACTAATGACAAGCTAAACACTTATGATACCGATAACATACTAAACACTATTATAACTAATGACATAGCTAAACGACTGATTTATAACTAATGACATAGCTCAACACTGATTTCTACATGATGGCCTAGCTAAACACTGATTATAACTATATTAGCAGAGCTAAACACTGATTATTAACTGATGGAATAGCTAAAACCGCTGATTATAACTAATGAGCTCGTCTAAACACTGATTATAACTGTTGACATAGCGAACACTGGTTATAACTAATGACATAGCTAATAACACGTATATAACTAATGACATAGCATAAACACTGAAATTATAAAGCGACATAGCTAACACTGATTATAACTAATGAACCGTAGCTAAACACTGCTATAACTGATGACATCGCTAACCACTGATTATAACCGTGACATAAACGCTAAAACACTGAATTATAACTTGATTACATAAGGATAAAAAGCGCAGTACTGGATTATACTGATGACATAGCTAAGTACTGATTATACTGATGACATAGATAAGCATTTGTGCATTGCAAGTTAAATGAGCTTTTAAAGTGCCGGTAATTCCATAGTTCCAGCTAACAAGGTCCTGCGTGACACTTTCTGGGGTATCAGTCAGTATGAATTTTCTAGAAAAAAAGTTCTTGAACCCAATTCTCTGAGAAGAATCCGGTTTGTTACATGAATGATAAATTCATAGTTGACGCAGTTGGATCTGTGTGTGCAAGAGGAGTTCACTCTTTTCTTGCTGTCTCTTGAACCTGAGATTTTTGTCCTGTAAGACCCTATTAATTCGCAGGACAGAGCCCCGACTGTACCTCTTTCTATGGTAATAAACTCGTGCTTGAAGGCAAAAGCCTGGAGCTGCCCTGCTGTTTTACACACTGTTCTGGGATTAATCAGGCCTGGAAGTAGGCCTAAGTCCACACTTCCGTGTTTTCTCAAACTTAGGCCTGGGTACACACCCGCAGAGTTTTTTTCCTCCAGCTGAGCATTCACTTCTAGTGAGCGGTCAGCCAGGACATATGACTGACAGCCATGGCAATAGTGGGCACGACCCATCATGCGGTCCCATAGGGACGCACAATCCGTCGGGATTTACCACATGCCTCTTGCTCCGTTCATCCATAAGATATTTCCGTCTGACCGACCGATACACGCCCACTATCTGCGTCCCCCAGAAATAGCGTATGGGGGTACCAGCTCATGATTGTATTAAGCGTTAAGCGAGATTGATCAACCTGTGCTGCGATATTTTCGGACTCCTGCGATCACCAATTTCTTGGGGATTGCACGCGCTTCGATTGCAGACTATTGTGTAGGATCACAGCGCATTACACTTTTCATCGTATTGAAGTCTGGCATTGTATGGCTTGACTGCCAACCATGAACGAGTGCCGGGGAACGGACCGGCTCCGTAACTCAGGAAAAAAGCCGCCACAGTCAGATATCATCACGATTTAGTTGAAAACCACAGCAATATCCACACGAATGCAATTGCAACAGCAAACAAATAAAGGGAGGCAGCAACAACCAGAGGTCTTACGCGTTTCCACAGCCTCATGCCGCTTCTCAAAGACCAGTAAGGGAGAGCCTGTATGGCTTGAGCCTTAAGCATGATACACACCATGGGACATTTCCTCCTGACCGACTGTTTGGCTCCTTCTGACTGATTTCCAGCTGAAATTGTGGCCACATCAGGCAGTTTGCGTGGACCGAGCGTGTTGGTACATAGAGGCATAAAGCTGTGCTTTTTGTGCGTCATGCAATTTTAGACTACAAACTGTCGGTCGCGTCCATAAATCCATGCAATTATTCTGCCCGATTGCCGAAATATTGCGTGGTGTGTACCCAGCTTAAAACAGGATTACGATCAGTTAAGTGCGGATTGCACTGATTGGCCAGTGTAGTCCAAATGTCGTAATGGACTGGTCTTAGCCTTGTAGCATGGGTCGGGCTGGGGAACAGGTGTAACAGACCTCACCCTTTATCCAAACCCATATTAGTTCAGGGTCCTGGTCCTTATTGCCTCTGTTTGGTTGATCACAGGTTGCTAATTTAATAAATATTTACTTACTGGCGCCATTGTGCGCAGTCCCTTGGTACATTCTCTTGCACTGTAAGCAATGTCCCCTGCTGAGTTTTTAACACTCTGATGACAGACAGAAAGCATGTGATCATAGAAATGGTCTTTAATTTAAACTGTCATGAAATTTTATATGGGGTAGGGTTATCTTTCTGTTAATATCATCGTTATCAATGTGACACATTGGGTGACCTTTAATAAGATGTGGCCCCTAAGTCCAGTTTTCCACTAACTTTGTAAAATATCAAACAGACAGGACTTCTAGATACTAGAACTTTCATGGTCTTGGCATAAGGAACCTCAAGGGGAACTCTGGCAGTTGCATCATTGTTGAGTCTTGTTGTTTGTGATTGGTTAATATCAGATCTCATAATCCCCAAGGGAAACAATAATGAAGAACTAATGATTTGCAGGTGTAGAAATGAAAAAAAATAAAAATAAAGACACTTGCCAAGAGACCCATATTATAGATACCTGTAACACAGAGGCAGTGACTGGCCTTGTTCACATGATCACAGCCTCTTAGTCACTTGATCACAGACTGCTGTGTCCGTTATCACAGACTGCTGAGTAGGTGATCACAGGCTGCGACAGGCAGTACTACCTCTTGAATGACTTTCGATAAACGCCTCTATTTTGAAAAGTCTTTCAATGTTTAACTTGACAAAAACAACCCTCCTCCCAAACACCACTGTAGATAAAGCAGGATATGGCCCATTATAGTTTTGGCTTGGTACCTCCATGATTTGTAGTTCTACATGGGGCCCCCCCCTTGGCCTATGCAGGAGGAGCCACATTCACAAGCAAGGTTCGCCACGCTATTTTCAATTTTTTGCCCCCCCACATCCTCTTTGGCCCCCCCAATACAACGCAATGTGCTGATTCCACAACCGCTTTTCCTTTGTAGTCTGTGAACATTGTTTGGAGTTGCATGGCTTGAACTATTCCTATTGTTTCTAGATGTCGGGTGAGAAGTGAAAGAGTAAAAAGTTTCTGTAACCATCCTGTCTATGGTTTTTCCTCTCCGCTTTCTCACCCGCAGATCATTCCCGGAACTCCATTGTTTCCCCATGACTGTTTATTGTATATTAGAATTTAACATCTATCTATCTATCTATCTATCTATCTATCTATCTATCAATCATCAATCAATCAATCAATCAATCTATCTATCTATCTATCTATCTATCTATCTATCTATCTATCTCTATCTAGCTTCTAATCTATCTATCTATCAATCTATCTGTCCTGTCTGTCTATCTATCTATCTATCTAGCTACTACTATCTATCTATCATCTATTATCTATCAATCAATCATCAATCATCTATCTATCTATCTTTCTATCATCTATTATCCTATCTATCTATCTAAATCTATCTATCTATCTATCTAGCTATCTATCTATCACTATTATCTATCAATCAATCATCAATCCAATCTATCTCTCTATCTATCTATCTAGCTATCTATCTATCTATCATCTGTCTGTTGATTTTCCATATGCGACATACACAGAACGGTGCAGATCGGCTCCTTTAAAGTAAAGGAGTTGATACCGACCGACTGATCTTTTTCTGTCTTTCCCGACCAACCGCAAATGCCGACTGCTGTCGTTTTGTCGGGCACTCCGGCCAGTCGGTTTTCAGCCCCTACTCACTGGGCTACTCACTGGCATCAGGATCGCTTGTTGGTGCGTCGGAAATTTTCCTCGGCCCGCAGCCTGTCCCTGTACTACAGTATATGGAGTCTGACCGAGTCGTGGTAACATGTCAGTCCCTAAAGTTCCCCTTGACCTGTATAACTGTTTTTTCTTTTTTTTTATTGTCTTGTTTTTTTGTTATTTGTTTAGCTATGTCATCAGTTATAATCAGTGTTTAGCAATGCCATCAGTTATTATCAGTGTTTAGCTATGTCATCCGTTTTAATCAATGTTTAGCTATGTCATCAGTTATAATCAGTGTTTAGCTAAACACTGATTATAACTAATGACATAGCTAAACACTGATTATAACTAATGACATAGCTAAACACTGATTATAACTGATGGCATAGCTAAACACTGATTATAACTAATGACATAGCTAAACACTGATTATTACTGATGGAATAGCTAAACGCTGATTATAACTAATGACATAGCTAAACACTGATTATAACTGTTGACATAGCTAAACACTGGTTATAACTAATGACATAGCTAAACACTGATTATAACTAATGACATAGCTAAACACTGATTATAACTGTCATCAGTTATTATCAGTGTTTAGCTATGTCATCAGTTATAATCATTGTAACCAGTGTTTATCTATGTCATCTGGAATTATCATTACCTGTAGCCTATTGTTTTTATATGGACATATAACTCATTGTTAGCGGGTTTCCTTAGATTTTACATTAGGGGGTGCCTTATTCTCTATGTAATTAATGGTGCTTTATCATTTCATTTATATATATATATACAGTATACATATATTGTCTTTAGATTTACCTTCATTTTTTTAAACACTTCACCTTCCAGAGCCTCATTTGACCCCTGTATTAAAGCTATATGGTACAGGTTACTGCCGCTTTTTTCCCGGGGGCGGTTATTGCACAGTTGGCGCATTTTTGGAGAGGTGCAGTGCTGACAACCTTTCTGTCTCCGTGTTCTTTCTGGTGATATGATATTGTGTCTTTATTATATGTGTGTCCTCACTGAGGACCTTGGGAACAGTAAACCAAAGCATGTGGAATTGAGATTTATTATCGGAATGTAGTCAATGGCATTTGAAGCATGGAGTGTTGAATGGAGGCACCATGGGAAATACTCTTATACGTACACCAGATATATTATAGTATTTCACATGGTGGAGAATGCGTGTGAGTGAAACATGGGCCGTCTGCCTAAAATGCAATCAGAGGAAAATTCCTGCACCGACAGATTACTTGCAGATCTTTCATAAATCCATTGCCAGACCCCAGAGCTGACCTTATAAAAACTAAATTAGGATGCTCTTCTATGTATAAAACTATAACTCTCTACAGATCAATAGCGATTGGCTTTTTTTTTGGAGGTGGGGTGGGGAGGGGGAATGAGCATGGGTGATAGGTGGGAAACAAGTAGGAACTTTCAGGGAGATTCAATAAAAGTTCTTATCGTTAAAAATGGCGCTAATGTTGCCCCAACCAATCAGATCTTATTTAACATTTGAAAGCTAACATCTGATTGGTTGGGGCAACATTAGCGCCATTTTTAACGATAAGAAC
>CM033472.1:15100392-15183288 GCA_019447015.1 Hymenochirus boettgeri
GTCCACCTTGTATGGTCTTTGTCCACCTTGTTTGGCCTTTGTCCACCTTGTTTGGCCTTTGTGCACCTTGTTTAGCCTTTGTCCACCTTGTCTGGCCTTTGTCCACCTTGTTTGGCCTTTGTCCACCTTGTATGGTCTCTGTTCACCTTGTATGTTCTCTGTCCACCTTGTATGGTCTCTTTCCACCTTTTATGGTCTTTGTCTACGTTGTTTGGCCTCTGTCCACCTTGTTTGGTCCTTTATTAGAAGTTCAAGTAGAATGTTTGCCTGTGTGTTGTGGGTGGGGGGTCGGTTTGACATGTGGAGCTGCACAGGGCATCACTTGTCAGGCACTGCCAGACTAAACCTACAGTAAAATCAGGTTCCTGATTATGAAAAAATTACGCTTTGTTGCAAACTGTAGATTACGCCCCAAACCCCACTGTCACGATATACAGAGTTTCCAAAAACGCTCCTGAACTTGCTTACCTGACCCCGTCCCTAGCCATCTAGGTGACGTTTTGAGCTTGTTTCGATCAAAAGCAGGAGCAGGGGACTTCTGCGTTAACAGCCGTTTTACTTCCTGCAGGAAGTGGAGCGGGTGAGGTAAGCAAGTTCAGGAGCGTCTTTGGAAACTCTGTATATCGTGAAAGTGGGGTTTGGGGGGTTAATCTACAGTTTGCAACAAAGCGTAATTTTTTCATAATCAGGAACCTGATTTTACTGTAGGTTTAGTCTGGCAGTGCCTGACAAGTGATGCCCTGTGCAGCTCCACATGTCAAACCGACCCCCCACCCACAACACACAGGCAAACATTCTACTTGAACTTCTAATAAAGGACCAAACAAGGTGGACAGAGGCCAAACAACGTAGACAAAGACCATAAAAGGTGGAAAGAGACCATACAAGGTGGACAGAGAACATACAAGGTGAACAGAGACCATACAAGGTGGACAAAGGCCAAACAAGGTGGACAAAGGCCAGACAAGGTGGACAAAGGCTAAACAAGGTGCACAAAGGCCAAACAAGGTGGACAAAGGCCAAACAAGGTGGACAAAGACCATACAAGGTGGACTGTATCATTCCTTGTACCATAGATTGTATCATTCCTTGTACCATAGAGTGTATCATTCCTTGTACCATAGATTGTATCATTCCTTGTACCATAGATTGTATCATCATTCCTTGTACCATAGAGTACATCATTCCTTGTACCATAGAGTATATCATTCCTTGTACCATAGAGTGTATAATTCCTTGTACCATAAATTGTATCATTCCTTGTACCATAGAGTCTATCATTCCTTGTACCATAGAGTCTATCATTCCTTGTACCATAGAGTGTATGTTAGACTCCCACGTGAACTTCTATTACTCCTCCATACCTAACCCACCCAGTGGTTCCTTCATAGAGTCCTCCAGAGACCTGTTGAACTTTGGACACATTATCTTGTCTGAGATTACCAGTATTTAATGGGGAACTAAAGTCCATAACCAGGTCTTCCACCTTTAAATGTACCCAGGGTTAGGTTCTCAAACCCTAATTACCTATGATTGATGTGGGGAGCTGTGCTGAGTATGCTCCGTCCATGTCCTGTATATGTACAGTATATCTATATATTATATAACATTATAATATATTATTATATAGGGCAGAATCAGACAGTATATACCTTACAATGTGATATTTATAACTGCGCTTTAATCAACCCTAAACGCTAAGCCCCACTAGTGTGTTTGGATCACGATTTGCAATCTGATTGCGCAAGTGGAAGAGCGGTGGAAGAGCAGACAAGTAGAAGCCTATGGGACAGGCCCCACTACATGCGTGCCAATAGGGCTCAACAGCGGAAGTGCACTGAATAACAATTCTCCTGTGCGCTCAAGTGGGGCCAGGCCCCAACTACCCCCCAACTACCCCCAGATATAGGAAAAGCATTCTGGGAACTTCCTAAACCCTGACCATTTTTCGGATCTGCAGAATTCAAGAGAGTAGGGAAAGGCTCCTCAAGACTGAGGAATGAATTTGCACACAAAAAATGAGGTCATATCTAACCTGTGATAAATGTTCTGAACTACAACTCCCAGTAGGCAGAGGGGTCAGTGGTTTCCCTTCCCTGACTGAGGCTAAAGAATAGTGTTCTGTATGGAACATGAAAGCAGCTTTTATCTTAATTTGACAGTACAGGGTTAATTGGAGTATTTCTGGACCCTGTGTTACATTGCCTGAAGGTCTCCCCCTGGGTCCTAGAGGTTTCCAGTATTTTCTATAGAGTACTAAATATATATTAAGTCTGTAGGCGCACTGTGGTTAGACTGTTATGACAGGTTGTGTTGTCCTCACGAGGACGATGCTAGGTGTTTGGATATTTTCTATAGTATTGATTCAGAACAGACGCTTGCAGAAAATCTGCCAATCCAACGGATTTTTAAAAATTTCCGAAATTCAGAAAGTTTCATTGAAAATATATACGAAAATCCGACGTTCGAAAATCGAAACACTGAAAATTCAATTGCAAACTTCGAAAAATTTTCAATTTCTTATGAAAAAAATCGAACATTCAAAAAATTCAGATTCAATAAGATTTTCAGAACTTGAATGGGTTCTACGGAAACGCTATTGGAACGAAACTCGGTACATAATGGATAAAGGTAACATTTTGTACAGTTGCCCTTTTAATAGTAATAATAGGATTTAACATTTCATTGCTATGTACAAATTAATGATCTCCCAGGGTTTCTGTGACATGGAGAGAACTGTGTGTGGATAATTTCTATATAAACTCAACTCAGTATGACTGTGAGATAATCTAAAACCAATTAAACAGACTTAATGAGAGGTTAATGCAAATTACACTGCTATATATTCATGGATCCGTTATACAAATCACACATTGTACATTAAACCAGGAATTGTAAACCACAGAATGGGCACTTCGTTAGGCCATGGTTTAATTCTCATGTTTACTCTATTCAACATAAAATAAAAAGGGCATCTATACCGAAAAATAGGTTATTTTAAATTGACCATAATTGGAAACTATAACACTTCCCAATCACCACTGTATCATTTTTTTGTTGATCTGCCCCCTATTTCTTTAGATATCCAATCTAAAACTTCTTATATTTCAGTTGTCAATCAAGTGCAGGCTTGACAGTTGGTTTGTGGGAAAAGTCAGGTCAGATGGAAGTGAGAGTGGTTAAAAGAGGGAGGGGGGATACTGCTTCTAAACAAAATGTGTGCTGGATTGAAGGCATGCAGCAACATGCACAAATCAGAGTGCTACTTACATGTATTCAATTATAGATTAAGATGAGGCAAAGTAATTTTTTCAGTATAGTGTCCCTTTAAGGAAGTATGAAGTCTTCTTACTTACATGTATTCATATAAATTCGAAACTGGCAAACTTATTGCTTGACTATGTGGTCAAAATTGCAGCATTGTGCACTTAATATCTGTACAGTTTTGGTACGTCTCATTGATATGAGAACTTTGAAATGTAGGGCAAGGGTGGCTCCCATGGTTGTTACACTTTGTTAGGGCTTGTACAATAATAATGTCAGTCTGATAGTATGTGAGGTGATGATTTCGATGGTATGATGGATGTTACATAAGGGAATGGTTGGCGTAATGAGGGGGGTATAAAGATTTTATGCTGTGTGATTAAAATAGATGTAGAGTATGCAGGTAGCCATTAAATTGTAACCTATTACCATATCAATGAAAATGATTCCTCCCTCAGGTGACATCTATGGGCCCACTTTGCTTTGCTTTAAATTTGAACGTCCAATCCGATTTTTCCTGTCTGTACGCAGGGTAATTGTATTCAGTGGAGCCCTTACGAATCCATCAAAACAACAGATGGTTGTTCTTGGCAAATTTTACTGTTTTTGTGCTTTCATTTTTCTACACTCTCTCCTCTTCAAATTGCGTTAAATGACAATTTCAATCCATCGGGGAATTCCTGTTATTACAATTTCTACATTCTGCTAAAGCATCAAAGCTCCATTAATTAAGAAAAACTAGGACTAGTGAATATTTATAAAGGGCCTTTGGCCTGTAACTTGCGTCTCGGCTGAACACAAATAATTACAGGCGTTATTATTACGGATCCGCAGCCAGAACGCGCCCTGCCGGAGCGACAAAACCCCGCCTCTTGCTTCGTGCTTGATAAACAAATTAGAACAATGGAAAATTACAAGACAATTACCAGAAGTTTAGCTTCTATTCTCCCAGATGCTGGTAACGTGAGTGTGGGCAATAAAATTAATTGCAAAAGGTATTGTAAATCTATAGATCTGAGAAACCTGAACAACTTTGCAATTGGTCTTTAATTTGGCCTTTAATTTTTTTTCAGTATGTACAGCAGTCAATATAATAAAAAACCTTCAGAGAGATTCAATAAAAGTTCTTTTCATTAAAAATTGTGCTAATTTTGCCCCAACCAATCAGATATTATTTAACATTTGAAAGCTAACATCTGATTGGTTGGGGCAAAATTAGCACCATTTGTAACAATAAGAACTTTTATTGAATAACCCTGCTTGTACTCTTTAATCATTGGCTAATATTCTAATCCTGTCATAATGTGACATCCTACTGTGGTTAAATATTTTTTTGTCCATTTCAATGATAACATTAATCCCTCACAAGGCCAAACACAGTGTTTTCTGCTTTCGACAGCTGCTACACAAACCTTGAACACCTTGTTTGTTTAGGAAAGGAGGTTTGTGGGAAAAATGGTCCTAGATCAGGACAAGGCGAGTAGCAGGCCGTTCATTACCTGATGTGCAGAATTTCTTTAACTGGGACCTTGGTGTTTGATTGTTAGGAGACGAGAGAATCTGGCAGTGTATCACGACAAGGCCGACATTATGTTAGTGAATTGTTAGCCAAAAATAAGCAAAGTCCCTGCACAAAGAAATGCCTGTTCCAGCATGGCGAGCAGACAGGGACAGAGAGAAGCAGATGGCAGGGGGGATTGTCATCCCCAGGAGCTAGCAGAAGGTCCACAATAGGGGTAAATAGAAAAGAAACCATTTGACAGGTGGGTTACTTCTCTTCCAAATTCCAACACTGGTTTATCTTATTTCTAATAATAGGACTCCATATATACATGGGAATGTATAGTGGAAAATATCATTATTGTTAAGGGAGTTCTTATCATTAAAAATGGTGATAATTTTGCCCCAACCAATCAGATGTTAGTTTTCAAATGTTAAAGAGCAAACTAGAATTAAACCCAACACTGGCCCCACTGTATAGTGTAAAAAATGCTTACCTTATGGTTCTTCTGCAGTCCTTGTCTAAAGTCCAGTAAACTGAAGAGTAGGAGCTGTCTTCCTGTCCAAAAGATTTCAGTCTCCTCCTTGTCCTCTAGGAGGACAGTGGGAAGCAACCTTTCCCCCCTCCCTCCAAACCATCCGGATCCATCCACCCACCTAGCGTTAATTCCTTTTTCTGTAGTGTAGGGCATCACTGCCTGCCCCCAACCGCCATAAAAAAAGATTTATAACACCACTTACAGCGCTCTCCATTAATGGCAGCCACATCTGTGATTGGCTGCCTCTAAGCCAATCATAGATGTGTCTGTCGGTCCGGCCCCTGTTTGGATCAGTGATTGGCTGTAGGATGGGTCAAACATGCTCAGATCTCTACTGAGCAAATGAATCAAGACCATGAGGGCAAGACCATAACAGTCTCTAGTAGAGATGGCCGAACTATATAAAGTTCGATCCGTTTTCGAACTTTTGAACTTCAGTAAAAGTTCTAAAGTTCGAATTCGAACCCATTAAAGTCAATGGAGAGTGATAGTTCGAAAAGTCCGGTTGATTTACAGCTAAACTAACAATGGTAACTTACTGTAAATGGCTGTGGAACCTGGGAAATGGTCTGGGGAACATGTCACTGTCACCAAAACTGGTTAAAACACTTTTAAAATATGAGCGGGCAATTGTCAGGTTTTGCGCAAGCTACATTCGAGGGTTACCAAACGATACCTTCGAGGGTTAGCGCAAATAGAACCATAAATTCCGAAAGGGTTACCGAAATCGAACGATACTTTCGAGTATTATCGAAAAACAAATGCTACTTTGAAGGGTTAGCGACCAATACTTTCAAGGGTTAGCGAAAACAATCTGTACATTCAAGGGTTACCGAAAATGAATGATAGTTTCGAGGGTTACCGAAAACATTCGAGGGTTAGCAGAGGATACATTCTAGGATTAGCGAATGGTCCGTAAAATCGATAATTATCGAAAATACAGCTGCGAGTCTGGAAAAACGAACTAGTTTGAATAGTTTGAGTTTGTCTGAACTCATAAAGTTCGTCTCAAACGCGGGTTCGAGTTCGGTTTTGGGTCCATCTCTAGTCTCTATTAGGGGTCCTGCAAACAGGAAGTCAGTATTTTTGAAGCATTTATTAATACCCAGAAAAATGCTGAATGGGCAGGTTAAGGTCATTAAGATGGAAAAATACTGCTCTTTTTTCTTAAAAGTATATGTATTTGCATTGAACTTCCCCTTTAAAGGGGAACAAAAGTCTAGCTATTGTGTGTACCCAGCTTTACAGATTGGTACTGTGTATACCCAGCTATACAGATTGGTACTGTGTGTACCCAGCTTTACAGATTGGTACTGTGTGTACCCAGCTATACAGATTGGTACTGTGTGTACCCAGCTTTACAGATTGGTACTGTGTTGTCCCACTTTACAGATTGGTCTGTGTGTACCCAGCTTTACATATGGGTACTGTGTGTACAGCTACATGTACGTGGTAACGCTTTACGATTGGTAACTGTGTGTACCCAGCCTTACAGATTGGTATTGTGTGTACCCAGCCTTACAGATTGGTACTGTGTATACCCAACTTTACAGATTGGTACTGTGTGTACCCAGCTATACAGATTGGTACTGTGTGTACCCAGCTTTAAAGAATGGTACTGTGTGTACCAAGCTTTTACAGATTGGTATTGTGTGTACCCAGCTTTACAGATTGGTACTCTGTGTACCCAGCTTTACAGATTGGTACTGTGTATACCCCAACTTTACAGATTGGTACTGTGGTCCCGCCTTACAGATGGTCTGTTTGTACCCAGCTTCCGATTGGTACTGTGTGTATCCAGCTTTACAGGATGGTACTGTGTGACCTCAGCTTTTAAGATTGGTTTGTTGGTATCCAGCTTGAACAGATTGGTACCCTTGTGTGGTACCCAGCTTTACAGATTGGTACTGTGGGTACCCAGCTTACAGATTGGGATTGTGTGTATCCAGCTTTATACAGATTGGTACTGGTGTGTACCCACCCAGCTTTACAGATTGGTACTGTGTGTACCCAGCCTTACAGATTGGTATGTGTGTACCCAGCTTACAGTTGGTACTGTGTGTACCCGCTTTACATATTGGTACTGTGTGTACCCAGCTTTACAGATTGGTACTGTGTGTACCCCTTTCATTGGTAGTGTGTACCCAGCTTTACAGATGGTACTGTGTGTACCCAGCTTTACAGATTGGTTTGTGTTTACCAGCTTTACAGATTGGTACTTGTCTAACGTTGATTGTTTCTATAAAATAGTGATGAGTGCTAATGGAGCATCTTGCCTGTGGTTTTTTTGATGAAGACAAGCTGTATGTCTTTATATTGCCGTTGATTTTTTGCAGATGGTAATTTCTGTGCCAGTGTGATCAAACAACATGGCTTTTATGTCTGTCTGGCATCTCATAAGTGCCAGTCTGTGATAGACTGTTCAAGCTCATACACACCCTTTGTATGTACAACATTATGATATCTCTTACTCTGTGTCTTCAATCCAAATGACAAGGGAATGCCTAACCATTTTGAATACATTTTTTTACCAATACAACTTGCAGGTTGACAAAGAGGATTAGGTGGAGATAAGGGATTAGAGGAAGGCATTAGGCACAATCCAAGGCAGGAGCCTGAAGCAAAATGATCATAATTCCATTTTACATACCCCTTTACTGTAGGTACCAGATGCTATGAAATAGAAATAATTGTGGCCCTTTTAATTCTTCCTAGTACGGGAGAAAAACTAGCACTGGGTGGACTGGTGTTCAGGCTTTATAACAGATCACAGCTCCATGTTATGGGATTAGCACACGTACATATTACATTGTTACTGTATTATAATACCATATATAACAGGGGGATACAATCTTATCCACCAATCCTATAGGTCATGTATCCCCTTTACTGCCATGTAATGGTTTTACCCACTGCAACGCTATGCGTTATTGGGGGTGATTTATGCCATGGCTCTGTCAACTGCCAACCTATTAAAGTGACACTAACCCATTTACCAATGTGGTTTCACAAAAAAACACCAAACGCGCAATGTGCAAATGATCCAATATCTTGTTTGCTTCTCTTTCTACGGGGCATTTTAATGGCGGTGTACCCCAGTCGAGATATTGAATCACCATAAGCAGAGCCATAGATAATAATATAATGCTCAATATAAGATAGTTGGAACAGTGGTTCTAGGAAACTAGAAGTCTTAAAGGACAACTAATACTGTAAAAGTACCTGCTGCCGGGAGGTAGGGTTTCATTATCCCTACCTCCCAATTTTTTTTTTTTTCTTGAGGAGCTCACACATATACAGGCTCATTTACCCAGAGCTGCTAACGAATTGCGGGATTTACCCACTGCGGGATTTTAACACTAGCTATTAGCTGCCTTTAATCCTGAGCTAAAATTAGCGAAGTGCAATTGTGAATCGCAAACAATCGAATGCACGGGTATTTTTGCATAACCCGCCATCGACACAAATATGGAATTAAAGTTGTGCTAACCGGTTTTTACCATATTTGTGTCAGATGCATGGGCTAACGCAAAAACCACCCGCACATCCGACGCTCGCTTTTCAATATCCCATTTGCTTTAACTCCATTTAAATAATATATTTGCCCAGCGAGTCTGGGTAAATCGGCCCAAGTTTTTTATTCTGCCAGGTTGGGCCCTGGGTCCTTCCTGTATTAAAATAGGTGCTTAAGTTGCTAACACGTAGAAGCTTGACAGAAGAAGTTTCTTTGCATTGCCCTGGATAGGATCCCAATATACTTTGGCCGCACTGTACTGATATTTTGGAGCAATAAGATGCGTGACTTTGCTTGTTAGCACATGGGCTAAGTTTTTTTTGGTGATCGGCATTGCGTTAGAAAAACGGAGCACGCAAACGCAGATAGTGGGACATGGTCGTGTTGAATTTCATGAATCGCAGTGTCCACACATTTTGGCTCTTATAAAGATAAAATAAAGGAAACTACACACTTTTATGGGCATTTGGGGCTTTTTTGGGGCAGTCGGCGGGGCAACGTCTGTTTTCAGGCCCCTAAGAATTGGCCACATTAGAGGGGAAGATCCACTGGATGGCTTGATAATTGTGACATTTCTTTCTTGTAACAAGGGAGCATCACAGGAAATGATAACATTTTGGAGTAATCTACAGCATTGAACCAGATTGTTCAAAGTATTGATTGTCTGATGATCCAGCATGAAGTCATGTCTCCGTACTGTAAGGCCTTGTTACGGTTCAAGGCTACAGCTGTTCAACTGAGAGGAGAGAAAAGATCAAAGTGATTGACTGGTCAGCAGGCTATTTCTTAGGCAAATATGTGCTAAATAGCTTAGAATGCCCAAGCCAACAGTATTTGCTGTACATTTGCATCTATATTGTAACAACCTCTACATTGTACGACTCTACTTGTAACACAAACCCTACATGTTAACAACCTCTACATTGTAACACCTCTACACTTGTAACCAACCTCTACATTGTAAACCTCTACATTGTAAACCTGTACTGTAACACCTCTACATTGTAATACCTTACATTGTACAACCTTACATTGTAACCCCACCCACCCACCCATCACCTCTACATTGTAACTACCTGACATTGTAACAACCGCTACATTGTCACAGCCTCTACATGTAATGACCTGTACATGTAACGACCTCTACAGTAACAACTGCTACATTGTCACAACCTCTACATTGTACAACCTCTCATTGTCACAACTCTACCATGTAACGCCTCTACATTGTCACACAGCTCTACATTGTCACAACCTCTACATTGTAAGGACCTGTACATTGTAACAACCTCTACATTGTAACAACCTCTACATTGTAACAACCTCTACATTGTCACAGCGTCTACATTGTAACGACCTCTACATGTAACAACCTGTACATTGTCACAACTTCTACATTTTATCAACCTGTACATTGTAACAACCTCTACATTGTAACAACCTGTACATTGTAACAACCTCTACCATTGCAACAATTAGAACCTCTACATTGTAACATTAGTAACCTCTACATTGTCACAATTAGTAACCTCTACATTGCAACAATTAGTAACTTCTGCATTGTAACAATTAGTAACCTCTACATTGTCACAATTAGTAACCTCTACATTGTCACAATTAGTAACCTCTACATTGCAACAATTAGTAACCTCTACATTGCAACAATTGGTAACCTCTACATGTAACAATTAGTAACCTCTACATTGTACATTAGTAACTCTACTTGCACAATTAGTAACCTCTAATTGTAACAATTATAACCTCTACATTGTCCACAATTAGTAACCTCTTACATTGTTCACATTAGTAACTCACATTGTCCACAATTAGTACTCTTTACATTGTAACCACATTCGTAAACCTCTACATTGGTCACAATTAGTCCTCTACCTTGTAACAATTAG
Organism: Hymenochirus boettgeri; assembly: GCA_019447015.1. Lineage (NCBI taxonomy): Eukaryota > Metazoa > Chordata > Amphibia > Anura > Pipidae > Hymenochirus > Hymenochirus boettgeri. Next base: position 15,111,114 of record CM033472.1, read on the forward strand.
TAACCTCTACATTGTCACAATTAGTAAACTCTAACTCTACATTGTCACAATTATAACCTCTACATTGTCACAATAGTAACCTCTCCGTAGTCACAAATTAGTAACCTCTACATTGTCACAATTAGTAACCTCTACATTGTAACACATTATTACCCTCTACATTGTCACAATTAGTAACCTCTACATTGTCACACACTTAGTAACCTCTACATTGTCACAATTAGTAACCTCTACATTTAACATTAGTAACCCTCTACATTGTAACATTAGTAACCTCTACATGTCACAATTATTAACCTCTACATTGTAATCCTCTAATTTCAATTATAACCTCTACTTGTCCACAATTAGTAACCTCTACATTGTCACAATTAGTACCTCTACATTGTAACAATTACCTCTACTTGTCACATTAGTAACCTCTACTGTACAATATAACCTCTACATTGTACACAATTAGTAAACTCTACATTGTCACAATTAGTACCTCTACATTGTCCAATTAGTAACCCTCTACATTGTCACAATTAGTAAACTCTACATTGTAACAATTAGTAAACTACACCTACCCTACATTGTCACAATTAGTAACCTCTACATTTGTCACAATTAGTACCTCTACATTGTCACAATTAGTACCTCTACATTGTCACAATTAGTTACCTCTACATTTAGCAATATTAACCTCTACATTGTAAGCAATTAGTAACCTCTACAATTGGTCACCAAAATAGTACTTACTTGTCAAAGTCTCTACGTGTCACAATTTTAACCCTACATTGTAACAATTGACCCTCTACATTGTCCATTAGTAACCTCTACTTGTCACCCATTAGTAACCTCTACATTGGTCACAAATGTAGTAACCTCTACCTTGTCACAATTAGTAAACTCTACATTGTCCCAATTAGAACCTCTTAATGTACACAATTAGTAACCTTAAGTGGCACAATTATAGTAACCTCTCATTGCACAATGTAGTAACTCTTACAATTGTCACAATTATGTACCTCTACATTTCCAATTAGTAACTCTACATTGTTCACAATTATACCCTTCTACATTGTAACAATTAGTAAACTCTACTTGTGTCACAATTACGTAAACTCTACATTTCACAGATTAGTAACCTCTACAGTGTCACAATTGCAACTCTACATATTGTCACAATTAGTAACCTCTACATTGTAACAATTGTAAACTCTCATTGTCACAAGTACCACATTGTCACATTACCTCTACATTGTCACATTAGTAACCTCTACATTGTCACAATTAGTAACCTCTACTTGTCACTTAGTAACCTCTACATTGTCACAATTAGTAACCCTCTACTTGTCACAATTAGTAACTTACTGTCACTCGTAAACCCTATTGGCACAATTAGTAACCTCCTACACTTGGTAACATTATAACCCTCTACATTGTCACAATTAGTAACCTCTACACATCATGTCACAATTAGTAACCTCTACATGTCCATCACTTATAACCTCTATTGTCACAATTAGTAACCTCTACATTGTCACAATTAGTAACCTCATACTTTGTCACAATTATACTCATGTCACACCTACTTGTCAATAGTAACCTACATTGTTCACAATTAGTAACCTCTACATTGTCACATTAGTAACCTCTACATTGTCCAATTAGTAACTCACATTGTCACATTAGTAACCTCTACTTGTCCCAATTGCAGCACAAGCGCAACGTGACACACGGCATACGTGATACATTGGATCAATGTCACCATAATCTTACCCTGCATGTATAGTGTGGCCACAGTCCTCCATGTCACCATGGGGTAATATGTTATATACGCCCATTTAAAGTGAAATAACTAGTTGTTAAACTAATATGAAAGGAGGGAGAAGAAGGGTTGAAGTTTTAATATGATTTCCTTTCTATTGATGGAACTGTAAGTTAGAACACGTGCATGTTGGTAGTGGTTTAATACATTTTTCTGCTCCCCTTGGTATTTCATCTCTATATTGACTGGTTCAGCACATGAGTAAAAAGCAGTTTAGTGTGGCTAATTTAACCAGACCCTTTGGTGGATCCTGTCTGTCACGCTGGCGAATGGTCGCAGCCTGATAGGGTGTGTTTGTGTCCTTACACTCTGGGCCCTACCCGACTACTAAATCCCCCTCTTCCCTTTATCCTCCCTTTATCATGCTCACTAGGACGGTAAGATCTGGTCAATTTATTTGTTTCATCCCAGTTGGAGAAAAGATTATATTGGCCCTGAGGGCCGTTGTTCATCCAACACTTCTAGACGTTTCATCGTTTTCTGTTTACAACCCAACACTGACTGATAGAATTAAGATAATTCCATCTGGACATGTCGACATTTCTGAACAAACAAACTCTTTTTGTGTTCAACTTTCATCTTCCAACCATTTATCATTTGTCCTTCTGTAGAATCAGCAGCTGCTTCCTCCCTCTTGTTTTCTCTTCCTTCCATCTATGAACAAAGGGAAGTTGACTCTTTTGTGTACATGCTTGGGAGTCTTTGGAAATAGTTTCTCTGACCTGGAAATTCTTTCTGGAATGCTTTATGGAGATTAATAGAATTCATGCCCCTGTCCCTGCACTTTATCCCTTTCTTTCCCCCACATCTGAAATTTTATTACTGTTAAGCATTTAACATTATAAAGCTTCCTCTCTGTATTTCCTCCCCCAATCATGCCTCTAGGGTGTGGCTGTTTTCTACAGTCCTGTTTCAACAAACGGATTTCAGAGGCAGTTTTTTGCAGACAGAAAACATGTTGAGTATTCAGCTGGACATATAACCACAACTACAACCGTAATTAAATTACAGCTTTTATTTTCTATGTATAGGTTGACAAAGATTAGCATCATAAAATAGTTCTGGGGCACATCCCTTATATGTTACTCACTCAGCACAACCAAATTTCTCATGTTGTCATATTTTGAAGGTGTGTCCTTTAAAATTTTTTTAAAAATGGCGTCTGTGGGAGTCCCTGTTAAGTTATTATTTTAACTCTTTCCGGTGTGGGATGGGCTGTGCTGACAGACTCATTCACTGTCCGTACATGATAAATATTGAATATGTGGGGGAGGCACTTCAGCACCATGTTAAAACTTAGTGAGCAAACCTCTCCAGTGCGCATTAGTGCTGCTTCCAATTCAATCATATTCCTGCCTGATATGCTTCTTTTTTCCTTTGGAAGTCACTTTGTGTGTTCTGTTCTGGAGCGTCCTTAATCATGGGCCAAATCCTTAGGCAGAGAATCCAACTAGATTTCTGCCATTTGAAAACTAAGTAAATCAATGAATGGTTCAAGCTGTTGGCAGTTTTAATTCAACAAGTTGTCAGATTGTTTTTTTTGGTTTTTACTAAAAAAACATTTAATAAATAACTCGCCAGCGTTTCCCTTAGAATAACTTGGGTTTTATCCATTTACAGAACCCTAAATTTAACCTTCATGTGGATAATTAAGGGTCTCTATAACATGACACACCCCAGAATCTATACATGGTGGCAAATATGTTAATGCTTATAAAAATTCAACTTACATTCCCTTTAAGACTGGGTTTAATTTGATATTGAAAAAATAACATTCTGTCACATCTAGTTTGTTTGTCTAACATTATAGTTTGTGTATGGTGTATAATTTTTATTTCATTTCATCAAAAATTCATTTTATTGACCCTTTAACAATATAATGTAAATACATGTAAGTAGCCCCACTTTGTGTTGCCTTCAATCCAGTACTTGTTGTTTGCATAGACTCTGTATCCCCCCCTCCCTGACTAATCTGACTCTCTGTGAGGGCCGGCAATGCTCAGTATAACTATGAAACCATGGTGACACATACCCAACTGTCACCATTACACATTAGCGACTTGTTACGACCAAACAAATTTCTAACTGAACACGCTCCAGCTCCAGGCTCCCATTTATGTTTTCTTCTTGTTCCACTTTAAGAAGGTTTTATAAGAGAATCACATATGATAGGTCTGCTGCTTTTCTTCCTGACGAAAATAGAACCAGATTGTGATGTAAAGTTCATGTTGCTACCTTGCTGTAGCCCACTGTAAGCTTGATCAACCCTAACATGGATTCCCTAACTGCGCTGTATCTCATTGGGCTGAACACATGGGTCCACAGGATCCAAGACTAGAAAGTCCTCTGGCTGGTGTTATTTTATTAGGGAACATGTCCGAGTGATCACTAAATAGCCAAATGGGGAGTCCTTATTGGAATCCAGTGGAATTTTCTTTAATTTACTTTTCCTCTCCGCTCCATTCGTTCCATCCTCTCTGCTCCAGTCCGGATTTCCCCAGTGCTCTTCCCCTCCATCCCCCCTTATTTTCCTGGTTGTTACATTCCACATTCCTATCCCCTTTCTTCCTCTTGAATCCATCTCCAGCTACTCTATGGTGACTTCCCTCCACTACAGGTTAAAAAGCACTTTTGTGAGTGTTTTGCCCCAGTAGTTGCATAGGGTTGAGCTCCTATGAGCATTGTTCTCCACAATCAGATGTTGGTAGTTGTCGTATCGCAGAGGATAATTTTTGCCCCATTCACTTTGTGTTGTAGGGATTTGGACAGTTTTAGAACTAGGGGAAATACATAAACTGCGCTATCGCACATGCCGGCCTTCTTTGCACAATCTATTGCAAACGGTTTTTAAGCCTCAATTGGTGCAAAATCGAGCACAAAAATAGTTTATATTGCTAAATTTATGACATTGCTTGCATTTGTGTTATTTGCAACATGTTTAGAAAATGGCAAAAACCCATGCTATCTGATAGTACATCATGTAGCTGGGTAACATAGTAATAACATGTTCCAACCATTGCTCCATCAAGTCCACCTGCGTCCCATCAGTCCAACCATGCGGCCATCAAGTCTAACCCATGGCTGTCCATCAAGTCCAACCACTGGCGTCCATCAAGTCTAACCTGAGTCCATCAACCAACCATAACGTCCATCAAGTCCAAGCCATGAGTCCATCAGTAAGCCTTCCTCACCATGCGTCCATCAGTCCAACCAGCGCATCAAGTCAACCATTGCGTCCTCAAGTCCCATCACAGCAACCTACGTGCATCAAGTCCAACCTTGCGTCCATCATGTCCACCATCGTCCATCAAGTCCAACATGCGTCCATCAATTCTAACCATTCTGGTCCACCAAGTCCAACCATACGTCCATCAAGTCCACCATGAAGTCCATTAGTCCAACCATGCGTCCACTCAGTCCAACCATGCGCTCAACACCCTGAGTCATCATCAACCATACGTCCATCAAGTCCACCATAGTCCATCAATTCCCACCTGGTCCTCAAGTCCACATCTCCATCGTCCACAGCTTCCATCAAGTCTGCATTTATTTTGTTGCCCCTTTAAGCATGGAATATTGCATCTCCCTATAAGTGTCATTGCCTAAAAAATCAGATAGCCGTCAGACACATGGTCAATTCATTTTTGATAAATTTTCATTATTGAGTTCGATTGAAAATAACCAGAACCAGGGGTGTGCCCTAAGGTTTTTACACCGAATCAACTTTAAATGCCACCTATTAGCAGACACTTGTAAGCAGGCAGGGCTTCAGTCGGGAACCTAGGCGTGGCTTGTGAGGTGGGGTATGGTGGGCTGACTAACACTGACGGGTGAACTGGAGGGCTGACATACATGAATTGTTGGACTGGATGTCTGAAAGCGTATTGCAGAAGAGGCGGTTTTTTTATTACTACTGCCCGCTTTTAAGTTAGTGTCCCGTGGGGTTCACCCCCATCAAATGTTTCAAGTTTGCTTCATGGTAGGGGGCACCCCTGCAAACAGTGCACAAAATGGCTTGAAGTTTGTTTCTGATTATCCCGTAAGTGAACAGGAACCAATTCGAATGTAACAACCACATAGAAAACTTTGTACTGTTTGATTCATACTCCAACCTGATCTTAATTTCATTCAATTAATGTTTGATTGTAAATGATTGACGAGCATGGAATTGGACGCAGCATCAGTTGTACGGTTCCTGTTATTATGTTTGTGGTAAAGGGGAGATCTCTGTGTTTGGTACAGAAACCCCAGGTCAGAGGATCCATAATGGGAATCCCAGATACAGGCGCAGATTGTCAACCCATTCTTAAACCGGTAACTTGCACTACTTGGCTAATTTACTATGAAGTGTTACAGCTAATTACCTTAATGTTCTTAATAACACGTCACCTTGCTCTCCAGCCCGGTCCCCCCTCACGTGATTAAAGATAGCAGCAAATAATTATTATGGAGCTCGCTTTGGGGGAAGAGATCAGGGAGCGCTTATCCTTACAAGTGTAATTATGGCCTTTGGCTTTTCTCTTGTTAACTTCTCCTGCTCCATAAAGGAGTTGGTTCATTATTGTCATTCGTCATTACTGCAAAGAAGGATTTGCAGGAAAGAAGGATGCAAAAGAACTGCCCCCTCCAGTCATTTACCACGGATCTGCTAAGAAGACTGGTCAATGTGGGGCTCAAACTCTAAAACCTTAGGCCAGTCAGGCCGTAGTATGTTTAGTGGGTTAAGGCCAGTTTAAATCATCACACACTTAAAATTTTCTGGTAAACGCGTTTTGCCAGTGTAATAAAGGGGAATGGCTGGCAAGCAGACAAGAAGTGGTCTCCCTACACATTTGCTGACACGTGATTGCTTTTTTGCCATTGAAGGTTGATAATCTCTTCTCTGACAATTGCTTTTGATCGTTAGGAGTGCAGTGTGCCCTGTCCCAAATAGGACAATACCGTCTAATTATACAACTGAACGCCCTTTGTTCCCAGAGAAGAATTTGTAGTTTAGTGGTGTTTTAGGTAATTAATCTCGGTATACACGCGGTGTCGCCCCCCAGTACAAAATACCATCCTTGTCCAAAACCAAAAGGAGCAAGGGGTGGGCGACCTTTCTCCCCATATAATTACCGAACCATTAATTTGATCATCTCTATCAATGTAACGATTGTTCGCCTATTTCCTGCTGTCGTATTTAAACAAAGTTCAGTGTTGAAACTACTCTAGTTGAATCCCATAGAATAAAGGTGTCAGTCTACGCAAGCGTCACAACCATTCACTGTCACACGTGTGAACATCAACAGTACATCACAACAAATCAAAATGGAAACATTGAAACCAAAACAAACCACTGGGGATGATGTTCAACTCCCATCCATCTGTGCTACTTGGGGGAATGTTTGGTACCTTGTGTCTGATTTTGTTCCTGGGTGTTTAACTGTGTCTCTATCTGGGAAGTAAGAGATACGATAATCACACTATAATGTCCTTCTATTTAGAATAACTACAGAGTTCTCTACCACCTTGTAAGCAGGGTAAACCGCGAACAGATATTGAACAGTCATTCGCACCAATATTGTCAGTTATGAGGGAATATTAGTGCCAACACATTAGAAGCTTACGTGCGACTGATCCAGTTCATCCAACTCAATCTGTGAAGGCGGTTCCAAGTAGAATTGATTGATGTTCGTTGAATTGGTCGTCAGGTACAGTTTTAATGTATGGCACCTTAGAGTCGGACCTTCTCTGTGAGTTTATTAATTACACTGAACACCACAAACCCCACCCTAAAGACTATAATCTAATCACATGAAAAAAACGTTTGCTTTGTGATTGGTCCGGAATCACACAAGGATTTGGAGAACAATACAAAATCCTACAAGCAGATGGATTTTTTAACCCCAAGAATGGCACCACCGAAACTCTGTACTGCCAATCAGTTCCCATCTTGCTGAAATTGGACCAAATTAACCCAAGCCATTATTGCCTGGGTTTATGCCAATTTTAGGTAGTAACAGAATAACTACATCCCTTTTGGTATAAAAAGATGAAATGAAACCAATGTTTCTGTTAAGGTAAATATTTCCGTGTGTCTAGCTGTGTCATAATTTATACTCGTTGTTTAGCTGTGTCATAAGTTATACTCATGTGTTTACGCTATGTATCACTTAATCATGTGTCTAGCTGTGTCATCATTCATAATCAGTGTTTAGCTGTGCTCATCGTTAATCAGTGTTTAGCTATGTCATCACTAAAATCTAACTGTCATCAGTTATAGTCATGTTTAGCTGTGTCACAGTTATAATCAGTGTTTTAGCTATGTCATTAGTTATAATCAGTGTTTCGCTGTGTCATCACTTATAATCAGTTGTCTACTGTGTCAATAGTTATAATCCAAGTGTTGCTGTGTCAGCAGTTATAATCAGTGTTTAGCGCTATGTCATAAGTTTATAATCAGTGTTTAGCTGTGTCTCAGTGTATAACAGTGTTTTACTATGTCATAAGTTATAATCAGTGTTTAAGCTATGTCATCAGTTATAATCAGTGTTTCTCTATGTCATCAGTTATAATCAGTGTTTAGCTGTGTCATAGTTATAATCATGTTAGCTGTGTCATAAGTTATAATCAGTGGCTAGCTATGTCATCAGTTATAATCAGCGTCTACTAGTCATCAGTTATAATCAGTGTTTAGCGGTGTCCATAAGTTTATAATTCAGTGTTGATCTATGTCATCAGTTTAATCAGTGTTTAGCTATTGTCACTCAGTTAATCAGTGTTTAGCTGTGTCATATTTAATCAGTGTTTGATCTGTCATCAGTTGTAATCAGTGTTTAGCTATGTCATCAGTTATAACAGTGTTTAGCTGTGTCATAAGTTTATAATCAGCGTCTAGCTAGTCATCAGTTTATAATCAGCGTTGATCACTGCATCATTGTAATCACTGTTTAGCTATGTCATCAGTTTAATCAGTGTTGATCTGTCATCAGTTGTAATCAGTGTTTAGCTATGTCCATCAGTTATAATCAGTTGTTTAGCTGTGTCATCAGTTATACTCAGTGTTGATCTATGTCATCAGTTGGTAATCAGTTGAGCTATGTCTACCAGTTATAATCCTGTCTACTGTGTCATAAGTTTAATAATCAGTGTCTACTATGTCATGAGTTATAATCAGTGTTTAGCTGTTGTCATAAGTTATAATCATTGTTGATCTATGTCATAATGTATATCAGTGTCTAGCTATGTCATGAGTTATAATCAAGTGTTAGCTGTGTCATAAGTTATAATCAGTTGGTTGATCTATGTCATAAGTTATAATTCATTGTCTAGCTATGTCATCAAGTTCGTAAATCAGTGTTTAGCGATGTCATCATTATATCAGTGTCTAGCTGTGTCATCATCGTTATAAATCATGGTTTAGCTGTGTCATCATGTTTAATCGTTTTACGGTGTCATAAGTTAAATCAGTGTTTAGCTATGTCATCAGTTATATCATAGTGTCTAGCTAGGTCATCAGTTATAATCAGTGTCTACTTGTGTCATCAGTTATAATCAGTGTTTAGCTGTGTCATCGTTATTATCAGTGTTCACTAGTCATCAATTATAATCAGTGTCTAGCTATGTCTCACTTATAATCAGTGTCTCACTGTGTCAATAGTTTAATCATGTGTCTAGACTGTGTCATCATTATGAATCAGTGTCTAGCTGTGTCTCAGTTTTATTGTCAGTTGTTAGCTGTTCATCAGTTATAATCAGTGTTTAGCTAATTCATTGGTTGATATAATCAGATTTAGCTAGACCATCGATGTCACAATGATTCCACTGTGGCATTATAGGAAACATGTACCCCCTTCTCTTACTGTAATGTAAGGGATATTGAGTTCTAGACCTGTATGAAACCCCATATTTTATTTGACTACCATATTCCCCAGTGAAATTGTGTTTGGTCAATGTATTAAAAGCCACCATCTATAATCCTCGGTGTCCCTAAATAACGGTTGTAAAGCCAGAGTCTGTACAACAGCTGGGCCGTCTCTATCACCTGCAGGGGCTTTTGAGAAGGAAAATGTTCTTTTTGCACGTGATATTAAGAGTTCCCCTTAGCCTCAGTGTTTGTTGTCCATTTAACCCTCCCCAGGATGTCCGGATTCCTGGCCCCCGGTCCGGGGGATCTGACTTAATGGTTTTCAATCAGCAAAATATCCTTTGAAATAGAAAAAACTTGTTCCATTCAGAGAGCAAAGTCTAATGGGTCCATAGAAAGCAAGATACATCCCCAGACTTAATCAGGCTCAGATTTGGAAATCTTCTAGAAGGACAGAGGAAGGTAAGCACAGCAGTACCTACCTACCCCCCCCAGACGTGGAAATAACATGTTTTAAAGAAGACTGACCCACTTTTTTATTTTTTTGAAGGTGATGAAGAGGATGAAACAGAAACAACCAGTGCTTATTGGTCACTCATCGCCCATTAAGTTTTTATTTCCATGGTTTTTGCATTTAAGTGCTGTGCCTGTGATGTGTGTTGGAATCTAACACGTGTGGAAGCTGCTTATACTGCTTCTCACAACCAAGGCAAGCTTAATATTAAGTTTGTTTTCCCCTGAGAAAGGCTACTGCTCACATCCCTGCTCCAATGAATGATGTTCTCCCGCGAGACCCGTTGTTCAACCCCTACTATATGTTAGTCCTGGCTGATAATTGTCTGAAGTTTTAAATGGACAAACAAAATCAGATAATACTACAAGAATAAGCAGTCATAACATGATTCTTTGAATTGAAAATAATTCCTCCCCTCCTCAAAGAACTCTGTATTTCTTCTCACTTCCAACACCCCAGTGCGCTGTGAGAGATTTGGGCTATTAAGGATTCTTTGATAAAAAATCTGAGGAATTTAGCATGCAGCGCCATTTGTCAACACCCAAGGTCGTAATTTTCATTGTCGTGCCCACTTTAATGGGGGAATTTCATGCTCCACAATTCTGGCACCAAGATGCACACATCGGTACCATAGGGAATTACATGGTCATTCAGGATCCGAAATAAAGAAATATGGTATGATAATATAACGGGTTTTATTATCACAGTATTTCTGTTTATAATAAATAAATGTTGGTGGGAGCTGCCATCTGCTTATCGTGCAAAGATAAAATATCTTTTATACCCTGAGGACCAGTTCCTTATCTCTACTATGTCTCTTATTTCCCTTTAAAACCATCTATCTTGGCTTCTATGTATCCCTCGCGAGAGTATTCTTCGTCTCTTCCTTTGAGGAAAATTGCACTGGCGCTGCCAAGATCGCTGAGCTATTAAAGGGGTGTAACTACAGGGATTTCTCTGTACTAACTTGTACAGTGTATTTTGTTAGGAATTACATAGCAAGAAGTGTATAACGGTTGTAATGGCTTTGTGGCTATAAGCTGGATAGAATCCCATAAAATGTAAAATAACGGCACATTATACTATGTGAGTTTTTCTTTAATGACATGACATGACACGTTTCCTCCACAATCCAGCTGACTTGGCATCTGAACTTATTGGAATATTTGCAGGCGAGAAACTCATTTCTCATAACGTGGCCCTCGAATCCCTGATGCTGTTAAATCATTAGTATGGGAGCTGACATGTGCTAACAGTATCAGACGGTGGGACGCATGATTACGCAGTTTATTGATGGCGATTTTGACAGATTTTTTTATAAACACGAGAATTACACTTTAATATAGTTTTCCATTGATGGAAACCGGTCACTGAGTATCTCCACATAATTTACAGTCTACCAGGAAAGGCTACAGGCGGTGATACAGTGGTGTATTATCATGAAGTAGCCCGCTTTGCCTTTACCTGTCCTGCAGCCCACAAACTGCTGAATTAAACAATGTATTACTGGTCATTCATAAAAAGTATCTGATTGGAGAGCTGTCTTTCTCACGACTAGACTACAATTGCTAGGTTAAAGTACGTAGACTAAAGTTGCTAGGTTAGAGTAACTAAAAGTACTAGACTAAAGGCTAGATTAGAGTACAGACCAAAGTCTAGGTTTAGATACTTAGAAAGTGCTAGGTTAGAGTACTAGACTAATGCGAGGTTGAGTACTAGACTACAGTGCTAGGTTAGAGTTACTAGACTAAATTGCTAGGTATAGATGTACTAGAAGTACTAAAGACTACAGTGCTTAGGTTGAGTACTAGACTCAAGTGCTAGGTTAGATAACTAAACTAAAGTGCTAGGTTAGAGTACTAAAAGTTACTTGACTAAAATTGTTAGGTTCGAGTACTAGACAAGTACTAGGTAGAGTACTAGACCTAAGTGCTAGTTTTAGAGTACTAGAAGTACTAGCACTAAAGTCTAGGTTTAGAGTACTATACTAAAGTGCGAGGTTAGATTACTCGTGAAGTGCTAGGTTAGAGTCTAGAAGTACTGAACTAACAGTTGTTAGTTAGAGTACTAGACTAAACGTACTTAGGTTAGAGTATCCTAGACTAAAGTTGCTAGGTTGAGTACTAAAAGTACTGTGACTAAAGTGGGTTAGGTAGAGTACAGACTAAAGTGTAGGTTAGAGTACTATGAATACTAGACTAAAGTGTCTAGATAGAGTACTAGGACTAAAGTCCTAGGTTAGGAGTACTAGACTAAAGATGCTAGGTTAGAGTACTAAAATTATTGACTAAGTGTAGTTTAGCAGTACTCAGACTAAAGTCTCTAGGTGAGAGTACGAGATTAAAGGTAGACTCTACTGTGTTTAGAGGTAAGAGTACTAGACAGAAAGATGGCTAGGTTAGAGTACTAAATGTAGGTTAGGTCACTGAACTAAAGTTTGCTAGGTTAGAGAACATATCACTAGACTATGCTAGACAAGTCAGACGTAGGTTAGAGTACTAGACTAAAGTGCTAGGTTTAGAGATATAGAAGTACTAGACTAAATGCTGAGTTGGCATACTAAAGTACTAGGTTATAGCTAGAAGTGCTAGGTAGAGTACTAGACTAAATAGTGCTAGGTTAGAGTAAACTAGAGACTAGACTAAATGCTAGGTTCGAGTCACTAGACAAAGTACTAGGGTTATAGTACTAGACTAAAGTGCGAGTTTAGAGTACTAGACTAAATTGCTAGGTTAGAGTACTAGAAGACTAGACATGCAGGTTAGAGTAAAGACTAGACTAAAATGCTAGGTAGAGTACCTAGACTAAAGTGCTAGTTAGAGTACTAACTAAAGTTAGTTTAGAGTACTAGACAAAGTGTCTAGGTTAGAGTAACTAGAAACTAACTAAATTGATTAGGTAGACGTAAGCAGTGCTAGGTTAGATTAGAGGGCTAGGTTACTAACTAAATGTGTGTTAGGTATATAATTGTATTGGTACGACAAGCAGGTGACTATAATTGTTGTCAACTAGTGCTAGTTAATAGATGCCAGACTTAATTCATTTAAGGAGGGTCCTCAACCTATGGCCTTCCTGTTTGAAAACTACAAGTCCCAGCATTTTTCCTACAAGCACCTCAACTGAAGCCAGGATGTGGATTTGTATTTTTGCAACAGGAAAGCCCATAGGTTTTTTTTTTAAACAACCGGCGAAGAACCACGGTTTATAATCATTGCTTTAATGTTTTTACATTTTGTGGTAGACAGTTTTTAATGAATCCCTGTGGACAGCGTCAGTGGTGGTGACCATTGGATTGGAAGTGTAATGGTTCTTGAAGGTCCATAATTGAATACCAATGGTTTAAGTGTTGTGTATGTGTTTTTAGTCGTATGTGTTTGTGTAAGTATTTGTATATTTGTGTATGTATGTGTGTGTGTGTATGTTTTGTATATTTTGTGATGTATGTGTGTGTGTGTAATGTTTGTATATTTGTGTATGTAGTGTGTGTGTATGTTAAATAATATCCCTTTTATAAGTGATGTACAGTTTGGTGATCCCATGGTTATGATTAACCGATGGCCGAAATTCCAAAAATCCGTTCCGCTCAAAGATCAGAGTTTTTCAAAAAATCTGGAACCACATTACAACTCAATGGGAAACAATTTGCAAAATTTTCCACCTAAAAATGGTTTACATGGCAGTGGTACTTACGGTAGATGGCTTCTGGCACCTGGAAAATGTCCGACGAACACGTCTCTGTGGAAGACCATCAAACCGCGCGCTACTTTTCGGTTTCCCGTTTACCATTAAACCATTTTTTGGTAATCCTCAAACCAGGCCCGATTATCGAGAATACAACGAATGGGGGTTCGGAAAAATTCGTAAAGCGGAATTCCTCAATTGGGGATCCTCAACCTGTTCTGTAGAACCCAGATGCCATCCTGGGAAGTAATCCAGACCAAATACAGAGGTAAGAAGAGTCCGTTTTTCCCCTTTGATATTCTGTGGTTTTTCCTTCCCGGACTTCCTGTCACTTCCTTTGCACTACTGAGGGTAAAGCAAAAAAAAAATTTCTATTTCTCATAATCTGTTGTATTCAATTAGATCACTGGACTTTTAAATTAGTCTTGAAGACGACGTTGTCGCTAGTCATCCGACTGCTTTCCTTTCATTCAGAAATGCCTTGTTGTTAAAACGCATTTGTAACATGGCAACAGTTGTGTGAACCCCCCCACCTCTATTTAGGGCTTGGTTTCCTTTTTTCACATAAATGGCCTCCTTAAAAACCCTCTCTGAACCATTCCACATTCTTTGCCAATATGTTAACTTATCAATCTTCAAGGTATGTCCGTATCCTTAAGATGCAGATAACACGGCTGATCCTGACCCGAGGAATTGGCTCTCTGTGCTGGGCCATACTTGATGCAGTTTCTGTTTGGTCTGCCCCCCAGCATACAACTCAAGCATTCTTCAACTGCACTGCACTGCGTATATGATGGCTTTTCTTGTGTTTTGTTATTGGTCTTCGGATGTACCATTGCTGCCTCAGTGTGTGTCGTGTTGTTGGGGGGGGGGGAGGTTTTTGGTTAAAGCAGACAGGGATACGTGTTTTTTGAAAATTCTTCTTAATTTCTCTGGAGACCCTGCTACATATGGGAGACCATGTTCCTCCTCCTGTTTGCTTTTCCCCTTCACTGTTTGGTATTTGGTGTCTTTTCTTTCCTTCTACTTCTTTGACAAAGGCCCATCCTGATTCCACAAGTTTTTAACGGGCTCCTCTGAGATTGTTTTCCATTTTTTAGCCTTCGCCTCTGTGCTAGAGGTGGGGGGTTCGACACCACTGTCTGCCATGTAACAATGCTGTTTTTGACACCTTACCTCGGCGTTCCTAACACCTCTTAGCCACTATCTAATCACACAACACCTTAACCACCTGGCTGTGATATGCTAATTGTGATTTCCAGGGTACATATTGCCCACGATAATTTACCTTGTCAAGTCCATTCTGATTGAGAAAGTCCAGTCCGGATTGACTAAGCGAAACGTCTTCAAGACTAAATTTTCAAGTCCAGTTGATCTACTTGAATACAACAATATACCATGACTGGATGAACGAGAACCTTCACAATCATATTTCTATTTCCATCCGTTTATTATTCTGTTTTTATTAACTTAACTTTTTATTTTCTGTCATTTTATTAATCTGTGTAAATTACTATCCCCTTTGTTTGTGCTTTTTAATGTACAGCCTGTGTACCAGTGGGCTTTATGCCAAACTATATGCAGTTACATACTATAAACGGTAGTCTACTATAACCACTGTCACACCATATATTACTGTATAAGGGCTAGGCCACACTAGTCCCATTTTTCCTTATTTGCGGGCAGTTTCACATTCGATGCACTTGGCATTTTTTTTTCATAATGGCAATCCGCGGGACGCAAAAGTTTTAAAAAAAAAAAATGCGATTTCACGATGCAATTGCCCGATTGCGTATCCGTTACCATTTTGGAAGC
The DNA here is from genome assembly GCA_019447015.1 of Hymenochirus boettgeri. Classification (NCBI taxonomy): domain Eukaryota; kingdom Metazoa; phylum Chordata; class Amphibia; order Anura; family Pipidae; genus Hymenochirus; species Hymenochirus boettgeri. Next base: position 15,126,783 of record CM033472.1, read on the forward strand.
CCATGCGTCACCATTTTTTTCCAGCAATTGCATACGTTTCCTTAATGGGAATGGGGCAATCGTATGAAAAAGCGCACCGGAATCGTCCCACGCAAATTGGGGTGTTGAATTGAGCCTTGCGATTCTAGGTGCGATTCAGTTTGGCGTTGCCCTAAGTGATGTTGTAGTTATGGTGGCATCTGGACTAGTCGAAAAGGCAAAATTTATTAACAAGATACATCCGCCATCTAGCGTTTTTGGACGTATTGGATCACGCGCCATTGTCAGGCTTCATAACATACATACATATTAACTGTATAGAAATACATACAATACATCCAGACAGAATATAATGTATACACTCACAGACTTTAAACAGTACATAATTTTTATGAATGTACTTTGCACTTTGTACATATATGCATAAATAATAATTATACATACATATAGTGGTATACATACCTAAATACATACAGATAAGTGTATACATACCTAAATACATACATATAGTGTATACATACCGTAAATACATACATATAGTGTATACTACCTAAATAAACACTACACAGTGTATACGTACATAAATACATACATATAGTGTTCATACCACTAAATATATAATAGTGTATCATACCTAATACATACATAGTGTATACTACATAAATACATCCATAAGTGTATACATACCTAATACATACATTAGTGTATCAATACCTAATACATATAACATATAGTGTATAAATAAAAATACTTGTGCTAATCTTATACTATAAATGGCTTGTTGTTAAGTGAATCCCTGTTGGAAAGGGATCTTGGAGTTTTGGTGGATAACAAACTTAAAGGTGCAAGGCAGTGGCCAGGCGGCACACCAGATCCAGCCATGGTATTGTCTTGTATAAAGCCGAGGTATGGATTCAAGTAAAGCGGAAAATGTAAATCTCCTTTTACAAAGCATTGGTAAGGCTCATTTGGAATATTCAAGTGCAATTTTGGAATGTCCTGTGCACAAAGGACATATTTGATATGGAACGGGTTCAGAGAAGGGCCATACAATAAACTACGGGGCATGTCCCAATAGAACATGTCAAAGGACACGAGGACATCCCTTAAGACGTGAAGAAAAAAGGTTTAGGGTTCAAGCTCGGAAAAGGTTTTTCCTGGCGAGAACGGTAAAAGCTATGGAACTGTCTCCAGTGACGTTGTTATGGCCGTTTCATTGGTCATTTTAAAAAAAAAGCTGGATGAGTTTCTGCAAACAAGGAAGGTTTTACAAGTTACTGTATTGATACATAAGGAGCTAGAGTTTGATCCGGGAAATTTCCGATTGCCACTTGGAGTCAGGAAGGAATTTTTTTTTTCCCTTCATACATTTGTGGGGTTTTTTTTTGCCTTCCTCTGGATCAACATTAGGCAGGAAATAGGATATTGCTAGATGGTTGGCTGGATGGACTATGTCCTTATTCAACCTCAAATACTACTACTACTACATAACCTAAATACATACATATAGTTATACTACCTAACTACATACTATAGTGTAACTACCTAATATACTTCTAGTGTAATACTACATAATAATACATACCTATATGTGCTACTACTAAATTACATATAGATAGTGTATACATACCTAAATTACCCTCATAGTGTATACATACCTAAAAAAATAAAAAACCCAATTCACATAGTGTTACATACCTAAAAATACATACAATACATCATATAGTGTAACATACCTAAATACATACATATATTGGTATAATACCTGAATACTACTATAGTGTATACATACCTAAATACATACATATAGTGTATACATACCTAAATACATACATAGTGTATACATACCTAAATACATACATATAGTGTTACCATACCTTAAATACATATATATAGTGTATCATACCGAATATATACATAGTGTATCATACCTAAAGCTTTACAGATTGGTATTGTGTGTATCCAGCTTTACAGATTGGTACTTCTAACGATTGATTATTTCTATAAAATAGTGATGAGTGATAATGGAGCATCTTGCTCTGTGGTTTAGTTCTGATGAAGACAAGCTGTATGTCTTTATATTGCCGTTGATTTTTTGCAGATGGTAATTTCTGTGCCAGTGTGATCAAACAACATGGCTTTTATGTCTGTCTGGCATCTCAGTAAGTGCCAGTCTGTGATAGACTGTTCAAAGCTCATACACACCCTTTGTATGTACAACATTATGATATCTCTGACTCTGTGTCTTCAATCCAATAGACAAGGGAAATTGCCCATAAACCATTTTTAACATTTTTTTACCAATACAACTGGCAGGTTGACAGAAGAGGATTAGGGTGGAGATAAAGGGATTAGGGAAGGCATTAGGCACAATCCAAGGCAGGAGCCTGAAGCAAAAATGATCATAATTCCATTTTACATACCCCTTTACTGTAGGTACCAGATGCTATGAAATAGAAATAATTGTGGCCCTTTTAATTCTTCCTAGTAGCGGGAGAAACAAACTAGACACTGGGTGACTGGGTTTCAGGCTATTATAACAGATCACAGCTCCATGTTATGGGATTAGCACACGTACAGTATTACATTGTTACTGTATTATAATACCATATATACAGGGGGATACAATCTTATCCACCAATCCTATAAGGTCATGGTATCCCCTTTAACTGCCATGTAATGGGTTTATCCTCACTGCAACAGCTATGCCGTTATTGGGGGTGATTTATGCCATGCTGTCAACTGCCAACCTTATTAAAGTGACACTAACCCATTTACCAATGTGGGTTTCACAAAAAACACCAAACGCAGCATGTGCAAATGATCCAATATCTTGTTTGCTTCTCTTTCTACGGGGCATTTTAATGGCGGTGTACCCCAGTCGAGATATTGAATCACCATAAGCAGAGCCATAGATAATAATAATAATGCTAAATATAAGATAAGTTGGAAACAGTGTTCTAGGAAACTAGGAAGTCTTAAAGGACAACTATACTGTAAAAGTACCTGCGGCAGGGAGGTAGGGTTTCATTATCCCTACCTCCCAATTTTTTTGGTTTTCTTGAGGAGCTACAGCACATATACAGGCTCATTTACCCAGAGCTGCTAACGAATGTGCGGGATTTACCCACTGCGGGATTTTAACACTAGCTATTAGCTGTCCTTAAGATCCTGAGCTAAAATTAGCGAAAGTGCAATTGTGAATCGCAAAACATCGAATGCACGGGTGATTTTTGCATAACCCGCGCATCCGACACAAATATGGAATTAAAGTTGTGCTAACCGGTTTGTTACCATATTTGTGTCAGATGCATGGGCTACGCAAAAACCACCCGCACATCCGACGCTCGCTTTTCAATATCCCATTTGCTTTAACTCCATTTAAATAATATATTTGCCCAGCGAGTCTGGGTAAATCGGCCCCATAGTTTTTATCTGCCAGGTTAGGGCCCTGGTCCTTCCTGTATTAAAGATAGTGCTTAAGTGCTGAAACACGTAGAAAGCTTGACAGAAGAAGTTTTCTTTGCATTGCCCTGATAGGATCCCAATAATACTTTGGCCGCACTGTACTGATATTTGGAGCAATAAGATGCGTGACTTTGCTTGTTAGCACATGGGCTTAAGTTTTTTGGTGATCGCATTGCGTTAGAAAAACGGAGAGCAGCGCAACGCAGATAGTGGGACATGGTCGTGTTGAATTTCATGTAATCGCAGTGTCCACACATTTTGGCTCTTATAAAGATAAAATAAAGGAAACTACACATTTTATGGGCATTTGGGGCTTTTTTGGGGCAGTCGGCCAACGTCTGTTTTCAGGCCCCTGAAGAATTGGCCACATTAGAGGGGAAGATCCACTGGATGGCTGATAAGTTGTGACATTTCTTTCTTGTAACAAGGGAGCATCACAGGAAATGATAACATTTTGGAGTAATCTACAGCATTGGAACCAGATTGTTCAAAGTATTGATTGTCTGATGATCTCAGCATGAAGTCATGTCTCCGTACTGTAAGGCCATTGTTAGCGGTTCAAGGCTACAGCTGTTCAACTGAGAGGAGAGAAAAGATCAAAGTGATTGACTTGGTCAGCAGGCTATTTCTTAGGCAAATATGTGCTAAATAGCTTAGAAGCCCAAGCCAACAGTATTTGCATGTACATTTGCATCTATATTGTAACAACCTCTACATTGTAACGACCTCTACATTGTAACAACCGCTACATTGTAACAACCTCTACATTGTAACAACCTCTACATTGTAACAACCTCTACATTGTAACAAACTCTACATTGTAACAACCTGTACATTGTAACGACCTCTACATTGTAATGACCTGTACATTGTAACAACCTCTACATTGTAACAACCTCTACATTGTAACTACCTGTACATTGTAACAACCGCTACATTGTCACAGCCTCTACATTGTAATGACCTGTACATTGTAACGACCTCTACATTGTAACAACTGCTACATTGTCACAACCTCTACATTGTAACAACCTCTACATTGTCACAACCTCTACATTGTAACAGCCTCTACATTGTCACAGCCTCTACATTGTCACAACCTCTACATTGTAAGGACCTGTACATTGTAACAACCTCTACATTGTAACAACCTCTACATTGTAACAACCTCTACATTGTCACTCAAGCGCTCTCCTTAAGACCGTAATTGTAACGACCTCTACAGTGTAACAACTGTACTTGTCACAACCTTACAACACTCCACATTTACTCACCTAACCATAATTTCACGCTCTACGTCCACCTCTTAGACCTCATACAAACCTCTATACAACGTCCTGTTAACAACCTTACAGTCACAGTTTTGTAACCCTACAGACACTGATCCTTACTTTTCAATGAATTGTCACCACAGCACTGTACATGTAAATTACTGCAACATTTAACCTCTACATTTTGTTTAACATATAGTAACCTCTACATTGTCACATTAAGTAACCCTCTACATTGCAACAATTAGTTATTCTTCATTTGTAACCAATTAGTAACCCTACTTGTCAACTTAGTACCTCTACATTGTCACAATTAGTAACCTCTACATTGCAACAATTAGTAACCTCTACATTGCAACAATTGGTAACCTCTACATTGTAACAATTAGTAACCTCTACATTGTAACAATTAGTAACCTCTACATTGTCACAATTAGTAACCTCTACATTGTAACAATTAGTAACCTCTACATGTGTCACAATTAGTAACCTAACTATACCATTGTTCACACATTAGTAACCTCACAATTGTCACAATTAGTACTCTACATTGTAACAATTAGTAAACCTCTACATTGTCACACATTAGTCACTCTACATTGTAACAATTAGTAACCTCTACATTGTCACAATTAGTACTCAACCTCTACATTGTCACAATTAGTCAAGCCTCTACTTGTCACAATGTAGTAACCTCTACTTGTCACAATTAGTAACCTCTACAATTGTCACAATTAGTAACCTCTTACATTGTAACACTTACTGTACACCTCTACATTGTCACATTAAGTAACCTCTACATTGTCACACATTAGTAAACCTCTACTTTACAATTAACTCTACATTTCACATTAGTAACCTCTACATTGTAACATTAGTAACCTCTACATGTCACAATTAGTAACCTCTACATTGTACAAATAGTCCCTCTAATTGTAACAATAGTACCTCTACATTGTCACAATTAGAACCTCTACATTGTCACAATTAGTAACCTCTACATTGTAACCAATTAGTAACCTCTACATTGTCACAATTAGTAACCTCTACACTTGTAACATTATTAGTAACCTCTACATTGTCACAATTAGTAAACCTACATTGTCACAATTAGTACCTCTTACATTGTCCAATTATAACCTCTACATTGTCACAATTAGTACTCTACTGTAACCAATTATAAACCTACTTGTCACATTAGTAACCTCTACATTGTCACAATTAGTAACCTCTACATTGTCACAATGAATACCTCTACATGTCAAATTAGTTACCTCTACATTGTCACATTAGTAACCTCTACATTGTAGCAATTATTAACCTCTACATTGTCCACAATTAGTAACCTCTACATTGTCACAATAGTAAACTCTAGTACAATTTACCACATTGTAACATGCCTCTACTTGTCACAATTAGTAACCTCTACATTGTCACATTAGTAACCTCTACATTGTCAAAATTAGTACACTCTACAATTGTCACAATTAGTAAACTCTACATTGTCCCATTAGTAACCTCTAATTGTCACAATTAGTAACCTTAATGCACAATTATAAACTCTACATTGTCACAATTAGTAAACTCTACATTGTCACAATTATTACCTCTACATTGTCACCATTAGTAACTCTACAACTTGTCACATGTAACACTTCCTAATTGTAACAATTAGTAAACTCTACATTGTGCACAATTAGTAACCTACATTGTCACATGATTAACCCACAGTTGCACAATTGCCTCTACATTGTCACAATTAGTAACCTCTACATTGTACATGTAAACTCTACATTGCACAATAGTAACCTCTACATTGTCAATTAGTAACCTCTACATGTCACATTAGTAACCTCTACTTTCACAATTAGTAACCTCTACATTGTCACAATTAGTAACCTCTACATTGTCACAATTAGTAACCTCTACATGTCACAATGTAACACCTCTACATTGTCACAATTAGTAACCTCTACATTGTACCATTAGTAACCTCTACACTTGTCCAATTAGTAACCTCTACACTCTGTCACAATTAGTAACCTCTACATTGTCACAATTAGTAACCTCTAATTGTCACAATTAGTAACCTCTACATTGTCACAATTAGTAACCTCTACATTGTCACAATTAGTAAACTCTACATTGTCACAATTAGTAACCTCTACATTGTCACAATTAGTAACCTCTACATTGTCACAATTGCAGCACAAGCGCACAGTGACACACGGCATACGTGATACATTGTGATCAATGTCACCATAATCTTACCCTGCATGTATAGTGTGGCCACAGTCTCCATGTCACCATGGGGTAAATGTTATATAGCCCATTTAAAGTGAAATGAACAGTTGTAAACTAATATGAAAGGAGGAGAAGGAGGGTGTGAAAGTTTTAATTGATTTCCGTTTGCTATTGATGAACTGTAAGTAGACACGTGCATGTTGGTAGTGTTTAATAACATTTTCTGCTCCCCTGGTAGTTTCATCTCATATTGAATGTTCAAGGCACATGAGTAAAAATGCAGTTAGTGTGCATAATGTTAACCAGACCCTTTGGTGGATCCTTGGTCTGTCATCTGGCGAATGGCGCAGCCTGATAGGGGGTTTGTGTCCTTACACTGGGCCCTGACCCGACTACTAGACACCCCCCTCTTCCCTTTATCCTCCCATTATCATGCTCACTAGGACTGGGAAGATCTGGTCCAAATTTATTTGTTTCATCCAAGTTGGAGAAAATGATTTTATTGGCCCTGAGGGCTCAGTTGTTCATCCAACACTTTCTAGAACTGTTTCTGTTTCTGTTTACAAACTCTCAACACTGACTGATAAGAATTAAGATAAATTCCATTCTGGACAATGTCAGACATTTCTGAACAAACTCTTTTGTGTTCAACTGTCATCTTCCAACCATTTACATTTGTCCTTCTGGAATCAGAGCAGCTGCTCCTCCCTATTGGTTTTTCTCTTCTGTCCATCTATGAACAAAGGGGAAGTTGACTCTTTTTGGTACATGCTTGGGGAATTCTTGGAATATGTTCTCTGGACACTGGAATTCTTTCTGGAATGCTTTATGGAGATTTATAGAATTCATGCCCTGTCCTGCACTTTATCCCTTTCTTTCCCCACATCTTTAAATTTATTACTTTAAGCTATTTAACATTTAAAAGCTTCCTCTCTGTATTTCCTCCCCCAATCATGCCTCTAGGGTGTGCTGTTTCCTGACAGTCTGTGTTCAACAAACAGGATTCAGGATGGCAGTTTTGCAGACAGAATAACATGTTGAAGTATTAGCTGGACAATATAACCACAACTACACCGGTATAAATACAGTTTATTTTCTGTATAGTTGAAAAAGATTGAGCAATCATAAAATAGTTCTGGGTCATCCCTTATATAGTTACTCACTCAGCACAACCAAATTTCTCATGTTGTATTTTGAAGTTGGTGTCCCTTTAAATTTTTTTTAAAAATGGCGTCTGTGGGAAGTCCTGTAAGTTATTATTTTAACTCTTTCCGGTGTGGGAGGGGCTGTGCGTGACAGACTCATTCACTGTCCGTACATGAAAATATTGATATGTGGGGGACATTCAGCACCATGTTAAACTTAGTGAGCAAACACTCTCCAGGGCGCAGTTAGTGCGACTTCCAATTCATCATATTCCTGCCTGATATCTTCTTTTTCCTTTGGAAGTCACTTTGTGTTCTGTTTCTGGAGCCGTCTTAATCATGGGCCAAATCCTTAGCAGAGAATCCAACTAGATTTCTGCCATTTGAAAACTAAAGTAAATCAATGAAATGGTTAAATGTTGGCAGTTTAATTATACAAAGTTGCAGATTGTTTTTTTGGGATTTTTACTAAAAAAACATTAATAAATAACTCGCCAGCAGTTTCCCTTAGAATAACTTGGTTTTATCCATTTACAGAAACCCTTAAAGTTTAACCTTCATGTGGATAATTAAAAGGGTCTCTATAACAGGACACACCCAGAACTATCACATGGTGGCAAATATATTTAATGCTTTAAAAAATTCAAACTTACCCTTTAAAGACTGGGTTTAATTTGATATTGATAACATTCTGCACATCTAGTTTGTTTTAAATCATTATTTTGTTATGGGGGTATATATTTTATTTCATTTCATCAAAAATTTCATTTTATTGACCCTTTAAAATATAATTAAATACATGTAAGTAGCCCCTACTTTGTGTTGCCTTCAATCCAGTACTTGTTTTGCATAGACTCTGTATCCCCCCTCCCTGACTAATCTGACTCTCTGTGAGGGCAGGCATGCTCAGTAATAACTATGAACCATGGTGACACATACCAACTGTCACCATTAACCATTAGCGACTTGTTTACGACCAAGACAGAATTTCTAAACTGAACAGCGCTCCAGGCTCCAGGCTCCATTTATGTTTCTTTGTTCCACTTTAAGAAGGTTATTTTAAGAGAATCATATGATAGGTCTGCTGCTTTTCTTCCTGACGAAAATAGAACCAGATTGTGAATGGAAAGTTCATGTTTACCTTGCTGTAGCCCACTGGAAGCTGATCAACCGCTAAACATGGATTCCCTAACTGCGCTGTATTCTGATTGGCTGAACAATGGGGTCACATGATCAAAGACTAGAAATGTCCCTGGCTGGGTTTATTTATTGGGAACATGCCGAGTGATCACTAAAAGCCAAATGGGGAGTCCTTATTGGGAATCCAGTGGAATTTGTCTTTTATTTACTTTTCTCTCCGCTTCCATTCGTCCATCCTCTTCTGCTCCAGTCCTGATTTCCCCAGTGCCTCTCCCCCTCCATCCCCCCTTATTTTCTGGTTGTTACATTCACATTCCTAATCCCATTTCTTCCTCTTGAAATCCATCTCAGCTATCTATGGTGACTTCCTCCACATACAGGTTAATAAAGCACTTTTGGTGAGTTTTGCCCCAGTAGTTGCATAGGGTATGAGCTCCCTATGAGCATTTTCTCCACAATGCAGATGTTGGTAGTTTGTCGATATCGCAGAGGATAATTTTTGCCCCATTCACTTTGCTGTTGTAGGGATTTGGACAGTTTTAGAAACTATGGGGGAAATACAATAAACTTCCCTATCGCAACTGACCTGCACTTCTTTTGCACAATCTATTGCACGGTTTTTAAGCCTCAATTGGTGCAAAATACGAGCACAAAAATAGTTTAATTGCTAAATTTATGACATTGCTTGCATTGTGTTATTTGCAACAGTGTTTAGAAATGGCAAAAACCCATGCTAATCTGATAGTACATCATGTAGCATGGGTAACATAGTAATAACATAGTCCAACCATGCGTCCATCAAGTCCAACCATGCGTCCATCAAGTCCAACCATGCTCACATCAAGTCTAACCATGGCCGTCCATCAAGTCCAAACCATGCGTCCATCAAGTCTAACCATGAGTCCATCAAGTCAAGTCCAACCATACGTCCATCAAGTCCAACCATGAGTCCATCAAGTCCAACCATGCGTCCATCAAGTCCAACCATGCGTCCATCAAGTCCAACCATGCGTCCATCAAGTCTAACCATGCGTCCATCAAGTCCACCTACGTGCATCTCCACCAAGCGTCAATCAAGTCAACCATCGTCGTCCACATCAAGTCCAACCATGCGTCCATCAAGTCCAACCATGCGTCCATCAAGTCCAACCATACGTCCATCAAGTCCAACCATGAGTCCATTAAGTCCAACCATGTGCGTCCATCAAGTCCCACCATGCGTCCATCAAGTCTAACACATGCGTCCATCAAGTCCAACCATACGTCCATCAAGTCCAACCATGAGTCCATCAAGTCCAACCATGCGTCCATCAAGTCCAACCATGCGTCCATCAAGTCTTGCATTTATTTTTTCCCTTTAAGCATGGAATATTGCATCTCCCTATAAGTGTCAAGTTGCCTAAAATCAGATAAGGCTCGTCATACACAGGTCAATTCATTTTTGATAAATTTTCATTATTGAGTATCGATTGAAAATAAACCAGAACAGTCAGGGGTGTTCCTAAGGTTTTTGACACCTGAATCAACTTTTAAATGCCACCTATTAGCAGACACGTGAAGCAGGCATGGCTTCATCGGGGAACATAGGCGTGGCTTGTGGAGGTGGGTATGGTGGGCTGACTAACACTGACTGGTGAACTGGAGGGCTGACATAACACTGATTGTTGGACTGGTGCTGAAAAGCGGTATTGCAGAAAGGAGGGTTTTTTTTAACTGCCGCTTTTTAAGTGTTCCGCGGGGGTTCACCCCGAGCAAATGTTTCAGTTTGCTTCATGGTAGGGGCACCCCTGAGAACAGTGCACAAAAATGGCTGGTTGTTTCTGATTATCCAGTAAGTGAACAGGAACCAATCGAAATGTACAACCAATAGAAAACTTGGTGACTGTTTGATTCATACTACACCTGATTAATTTTCATTCAATTAATTTTGATGTAAATGATGACGAGGCGATGGATTGGACGCAGCAGTCAGTTGTACGGTTCTGTTATTATGTTTGTGGTTAAAGGAGATTCTCTGTGTTTGGTAACAGAAACCCCAGGGCAGAGGATCCATAATGGGAATCCCAGACAGGGCGCAGATTGTCAACCCATTCTAAACCTGGATAACATTGCACTACTTGGCTAATTTACTATGAAGTGTTACAGCTAATTACCTTATATGTTTAATTAATAAACGTCACCTGGCTCTCCAGCCGGTCCCCTGACGTGATTAAAGATAGCAAGCAAAATAATTAATTATGGAGCTCGCTTTGGGGGAAGAGATCAGGGGAGCGCTTATCCTTACAAGTGGTAATTATGGCCTTTGGCTTTTCCTTGTTAACTCATCCTGCTCCAGTAAAGGATGTGGTTCATTAATTGTCATTCTGTACATTACTGCAAAGAAGGATTTGCAGGAAATAAGGAATGCAAAAGGAAACTGCCCCCTCCAGTCATTTACAACGGATCTGCAAGAAGACTGGTCAATGTGGGCTCAAACTCTAAACCATTAGGCCAGTCAGGCCGTGTTATGTTTAGTGGGTTAAGGCCATGTATGTAAATCAGCACACACTTGAAAATTTCTGGGTAAAACGCGTTGCCAGTGTAGAAGGGGAATGGCTGGCAAGCAGACAAGGAAGTGGTCTCTACACATTTGCTGACAGTGATTGGCTTTTTGCCATTGAAGGTTGATAATCTCTTCATCTGACAATGTGGCTTTTGATCGTTAGGAAGTTGCAGTGTGCCCTGTCCCAAATAGGAAAATACCGTCTAATTATAAACTGAACGCCCTTTGTTCCACAGAGAGAATTTGTAGGTTTAGGGTGTTTTAGTAATTAATCTCGGTATAGCGGTGTCGCCCCTCCAGTACAAAATACCATCCATTGTAACCAGGAGCAAGGGGTGGCGACCTTTCCCCCATAATAATTACCGAACCATTGAATTTGATCATCTCTATCAATGTAACGATTGGTTCGTCCCTATTTCCTGCTGTCGTATTTAAACAAAGTTGCAGTGTTGAAACTACTTCTAGTTGATCCCCATAGGATAAAGGTGTCAGTGCTAGCAAAGCGTCACACACCAGTCACTGTCACAGTGTGAACATCAAACAGTAACATCACAACAAAGCAAAATGGAAACATTGAAACCAAAGACAAACCACTGGGGATGATGTCAACTCCCCATCCATCTGTGCTACTGGGGGAATGTTTGGTACCTTGTGTCTGATTTGTTCCCTGGGTGTTTAACTGTGTCTCTATCTGGGAAAGTAAAGAGATACGATAATCACACTATAATGTCTTCTATTTAGAATGATACTACGAGAGTCTCTACCTTGTAAGCAGGGTAAACACGCGAACAGATATTTGAACAGTCATTCGCACCTGAATATTGTCAGTTATAGAGGGAAATTTAAGGTGCCAACACATTAGAACTTACGTGCTGACTGATCCAGTATCATCCAATCAATCGTGAAAGGCGGTTCCAAGTAGAATTGATTGAATGTCGTTGAATTGGTCGGCAGGTAAGTTTTAATGTATGGGCACCTTTAGAGTCGGACCTTCTCTGTGAGTTTATTAATTACACTGAACACACATCAAACCCCACCCTAAAGAGCTTATAATCTAATCACATGAAAAAACAGTTTGTCTTTGTGATTGGTCGGAATCACACAAGAATATGGAGAACATACAAAATCCTTACAAGCAGGAGGATTTTACCCCAAGAATGGACCACCGAAACTCTGTACTGCCAAATCAGTTCCCATCTGGGCTGAAAATGACCAAATTACCCAACCATATTGCTGGGTTTATGGCCAGATTTAGTGTAGTAACAGAATAACTACATCTTTTGTATAAAAGATAAAATGAAAACCAATGTTCTGTAAAGGTAAAATATTCCTGTGTCTAGCTGTGTCATAATTTATAATCGTTGTTTAGCTGTGTCATAAGTTATAATCAGTGTTTAGCTATGTCATCACTTATAATCAGTGTCTAGCTGTGTCATCAGTTATAATCAGTGTTTAGCTGTGTCATCAGTTATAATCAGTGTTTAGCTATGTCATCACTAAAATCTAACTGTCATCAGTTATAGTCAGTGTTTAGCTGTGTCATCAGTTATAATCAGTGTTTAGCTCATTGTCATAAGTTATAATCAGTGTTTAGCTGTGTCATCAGTTATAATCAGTGTTTAGCTATGTCATAAGTTATAATCAGTGTTTAGCTATGTCATCAGTTATAATCAGTGTTTAGCTATGTCATCAGTTATAATCAGTGTTTAGCTGTGTCATAAGTTATAATCAGTGTTTAGCTGTGTCATAAGTTATAATCAGTGGCTAGCTATGTCATCAGTTATAATCAGCGTCTAGCTAAGTCATCAGTTATAATCAGTGTTTAGCGGTGTCATAAGTTATAATCAGTGTTGATCTATGTCATCAGTTGTAATCAGTGTTTAGCTATGTCATCAGTTATAATCAGTGTTTAGCTGTGTCATAAGTTATAATCAGTGTTGATCTGTCATCAGTTGTAATCAGTGTTTAGCTATGTCATCAGTTATAATCAGTGTTTAGCTGTGTCATAAGTTATAATCAGCGTCTAGCTATGTCATCAGTTATAATCAGCGTTGATCTGTCATCAGTTGTAATCAGTGTTTAGCTATGTCATCAGTTATAATCAGTGGGATCTGTCATCAGTTGTAATCAGTGTTTAGCTATGTCATCAGTTATAATCAGTGTTTAGCTGTGTCATCAGTTATAATCAGTGTTGATCTATGTCATCAGTTGTAATCAGTGTTTAGCTATGTCATCAGTTATAATCAGTGTCTAGCTGTGTCATAAATTATAATCAGTGTCTAGCTATGTCATGAGTTATAATCAGTGTTTAGCTGTGTCATAAGTTATAATCAGTGTTGATCTATGTCATAAGTTATAATCAGTGTCTAGCTATGTCATGAGTTATAATCAGTGTTTAGCTGTGTCATAAGTTATAATCAGTGTTGATCTATGTCATAAGTTATAATCAGTGTCTAGCTATGTCATCAGTTATAATCAGTGTTTAGCGATGTCATCACTTATAATCAGTGTCTAGCTGTGTCATCAGTTATAATCAGTGTTTAGCTGTGTCATCAGTTATAATCAGTGTTTAGCGGTGTCATAAGTTATAATCAGTGTTTAGCTATGTCATCAGTTATAATCAGTGTCTAGCTATGTCATCAGTTATAATCAGTGTCTAGCTGTGTCATCAGTTATAATCAGTGTTTAGCTGTGTCATCAGTTATTATCAGTGTTCAGCTATGTCATCAATTATAATCAGTGTCTAGCTATGTCATCACTTATAATCAGTGTCTAGCTGTGTCAATAGTTATAATCAGTGTCTAGCTGTGTCATCAGTTATAATCAGTGTCTAGCTGTGTCATCAGTTATAGTCAGTGTTTAGCTGTGTCATCAGTTATAATCAGTGTTTAGCTATTTCATTGGTGATATAATCAGCATTTAGCTATACCATCGATGTCACATGATTCACTGTGGATTATAGGAAAAAATGTACCCCCTTCTTACTGTAAAATGTAAGGGTATATGGAGTTCTATGACCTGTATAAACCCTCATATTTTATTTGACTACCAGATTCCCCAGTGATTGTGTTTGGTCAATGTATTAAAAAGCCACCATCTATATAATCCTCAGTCCCCTAAATAACGGTGAAAGCCAATGAGTCTGTACAACAGCTGGGCCGTCTCTATCACCTGCAGGGGCTTTTAGAATGAAAATGTTCTTTTTGCAGTGATATTAAGTTACCCTTAATGCCTCATGTTTGTTGCCATTAAACCCTCCTCAGGGATGTCCGGATCCTTGGCCCCCTGTCTGGGGATCTGAATTAATGGGTTTCAATCAGCAAATATACCTGATAGATCTTGTTCCATTCCAGAGAGAAAAGTTCTAATGGTCCAATAGAAAGAGATACAGTCCCCAGACATTAATCAGGCTCAGATTGGGAAATCTTCTAGAAGGACAGGGAAGGTAGCACAGCAGGTACCTACCTACCCCCCAAAGACGACTGGAAATAACATGTTTTTAAAGGAGAACTGAACCCACTTTTTTATTTTTTTGAAGGTGATGAATGAATGAAACAGAAACAAACCAGTGCTTATTGGTCACTCTCGCCCATTAAGTTTATTTCATGTGTTTTTGCATTTAAGTGCTTGTGCCTGTGATGTGTGGGAAGCTACAGCGTGTGGAAGCTGCCTTACTGCTTCTCATACCAAGGCAAGCTTAAATATTATAGTTTTTTTCCCCTGAGAAAGGCTACATGCTCACAATCCCTGCTCCAATGAATGATTTCTCCCAGCAGACACAGTGTTACATACCCCTAGCTATATGTTAGTCCCTGGCTATAATTGTCTGAAGTTAATGGACAACAAAAGCAGATAATAACTAAGAATAAGCAGCAGAAATATGTCTTTGAATTGAAAATAACTTCCTCCCCTCCTCAAAACTCTGTATTATCTTCTCCACTTCCAACACCCAGTGCAGCTGTGAGAGATTGGGGACTATTAAGGATTCTTTTGATAAAAACATCTGGAGGAAGAATTAGCATGGCAGCGCCCAGTTTGTACAAACACCAAGTCGTAATTTTCATTGTCGTGCCCATTTTAAAATGGAATTTCAGGCTCGCACATTCTGGCACCAGATGCACACATCGTTACCATAGTGGGAATTACATGGTCATTCAGGATCCGAAATAGAAGAAATATGGTATATAAATATAACGGGGTTTATATCAGCAGTATTTCTGTTTATAATAAATATGGGTGGGAGCTGCCATGCTGCTTATCGTGCAAAGATAAAATAATCTTTTATATCCTGAGGATCCAGTCTCTTATCTCTAACTATGTCTCTTATTTCCCCTTTAAAACAATCTATTACTTGGCTTTCTATGTAATCCCTCGCGAGAGTATTCTTCTCTCTTCCTTGAGGGAAAATTGCACTGAGCGTGCCCAAGATCGCTGAGCTATTAAAGGGGCGGTAACTACAGGGATTTCTGTACTAGACTATTTTACAGTGTATTTTTGGTTAGGAATTACATAGCAAGAAAGGTGATACGTTGTAATGAGCGGTTTTGTGGCTATAAGACTGGATAGATCCCATAAAAGTGGTAAAATACGGCACATTATACTATTGTGTTTCTTTATACTGACATGACACTTTCTCCACATCCAGACTGAACTTGGCATCTGAAAATTATTTGGAAATATTTGCAGGCAGAGAAACTCATTTCTCAATACGTGGCCCTCAAATCCCCTGGATGCTGTTAAATCATTAGTATGGGAGCTGACATGTGCTAACGTATCAGACGGTGGGACGCAGGATTACGCAGTTTGATTGATGGCGATTTTGACAGATTTTTTTTAAACCGAGAATTACACTTGTAATATAGTTTCCATTGATGGAAACCGGGTCACTGAGATCTCCACATAATTTACAGGTCTACAAGGAAAAGGCAATACACGGTGATACAGTGGGTATTAATCATGAAGTAGGCCGCTTTGCCTTTACCTGTCCTGCAGCCCACAAACTGCTGAATTAAACAATGTATTACTGGTCATTCATACAAAGTATCTGATTGGAGAGCTGTTCTTTCTCTACTAGACTAAAGTGCTAGGTTAAAGTACTAGACTAAAGTGCTAGGTTAGAGTACTAAAAGTACTAGACTAAAGTGCTAGATTAGAGTACTAGACCAAAGTACTAGGTTAGAGTACTAGACTAAAGTGCTAGGTTAGAGTAGCTATACTACAGTGGCTAGTTAGAGTACTAGACTAAAGTGCTAGGTTTCGGAGTACTAGACTAAATGTGCTAGGTTTTATAGTACTAGAAATAACTAAAGTGCTAGGTTAGAGTACTGAACTAAGTGCTAGGTAGAGTACTGAAATTAAAGTGCTCTTTAGAGTAGCTACAAAGTAAGCTTGGACTAAAGTGTTAGGTTAGAGTACTAGACTAAAGTACTAGGTTAGAGTACTAGACTAAAGTGCTAGGTTAGAGTACTAGAAAGTACTAGACTAATAAAGGTGCTAGGTTAGAAGTTACTAGACAAAGTGCTAGGTTAGAGTACTAGACTGAAAGGCTAGGTTAGAGTACTAAAGTACTAGACTAAAGTGTTCGGTTAGTACTAGAATAAGACTAGGTTAGAGTACGACTAAGTGCTGGGTAGAGTATAAGACTTGACTAAAGTGTTAGTTAGAGTACTAGACTAAAGTGCTAGGTTAGAGTACTAGAAGTACTAGACTAAAGTGCTAGAATTAGAGTACTAGACTAAAGTACTAGGTTAGAGTACTAGACTAAAGTGCTAGGTTAGAGTACTAAAAGTACTTGACTAAAGTGTTAGGTTAGAGTACTAGACTAAGTTCTAGGTGAGGAGTCGAGATTAAAGTGCTAGGTTAGAGTACTAGACTAAAGTGCTAGGTTAGAGTACTAGAAGTACTAGACTAAAGGCTAGTTAGGGAATACTAGACAAGTGCTAGGTTAGAGGACTAAGACTAAAGTGCTAGGTTAGAGAACTAGAAGTACTAGACTAAAGTGCTAGGTTAGAGTACTAAAAGTACTTGACTAAAGTGTTACTGTGTAGTTGTCATCAGTGTTTATCATCAGTGTTTAGCTATGTCATAAGTTATAATCAGGTTAGCTATGTCCTCAGTTATAATCAGGTTTAGCTATGTCATCAGGTACCTCCGTGTGTCGCTGGTTCAACGTTATAATCAGTGTTTAGTGTGTAAAGTATAATCAGTGGCGCATGTCATAGTTATAATCGGCTAGCTAGTCCTCAGTTATACTCCGTGTTTAGCGGTGTCATAAGTTATCTCAGAGCTTGATTCGCTATGTCATCATGGCGTCACAGTGTTAGCATGTCTCAGTATCATCAGGGTTCGTGTGTCCTCCGTTATATCCGTGTTGAGTGTCCTCCGTTTTACTCAGTGTTTACTATGTCCTTCCCGTTATCCTCCGTGTTTAGCTGTTGTCATAAGTTATCACCCGCGTATCGCTATGTCATCCGTTCTAATCAGCGTGATTGTCCCAGTGTTGGCCTCCGTGTTATGAGCTCCTTGTTTATTTTTTTTGATCGTTATCTCATGGCTTTGCTTTCGTCATCCCGTGTAATAGTTTTTCTCTCTTCTCGTTTCATTCAGTCCGTTTAGCTAAGCGAGTCCATCTCGTTACCCCCTCACACATCCCCCCGATTTCATGACATGTCTCTCAGCCAGTGTTCACACTCGAACACGGATGGATTGGCTACTTCGACCACACAGATCCATGTCCACTGCCTGTTTACATTCAGCCGGTTGTTGTGAGGACCCACGTGGTGCACATAGCCCTGGCCCCCCGCCACTATGATTGATGACCCCGTGGGTTGGGGACCCGAGCCAGGGGGAGCAACCTATGGCACACCGCCGCTCCTGTACACATGCATGTGCGTATTGGTGTCGGTGTGGCGGGAGCCAGTGTTGCGCTGCGGCCCCCCCTAGAAACTATACTCAGGTTGATCTATTGTCACTGTAAGTTATACTCACCCGACGGGAACTAGCGACAGCCGTACACAGGAGTTATAATCAGTTTAGCTCGGTCATAAGTTATATCAGTGTTGGTCTATGTCATAAGTATAATCAGTGTCTAGCTATGTATCAGTTATAATCAGTGTTTAGCGATGTCATCACTATAATCAGTGTCTAGCTGTGTCATCAGTTATAATCAGTGTTAGCGTGTACAAAGTTATAATCAGTGTTTAGCGGTGTCAAAGTTATAATCAGTGTTTAGCTATGTCATCAGTTATATCAGTGTCTAGCTATGTCATCAGTTATAATCAGTGTCTAGCTGTGTCATCAGTTATAATCAGTGGTTAGCTGTGTCATCAGTATTATCAGTGTTCAGCTATGTCATCAATTAAATCAGTGTCTAGCTATGTCATCACTTATAATCAGTGTCTAGCTGTGTCAATAGTTATAATCAGGATAGCTGTGTCATCAGTTATAATCAGTGTCTAGCTGTGTCATCAGTTATAGTCAGTGTTTAGGTCTGTGTCATCAGTTTATAATCAGTGTTTAGCTATTTCATTGGTGATATAATCAGCATTTAGCTATACACATCGATGTCACATGATTCACTGTGATTATAGGAAAAATGTACCCCCTCTTACTGTAAAATGTAAGGGTTATGGAGTTCTATGACCTGTATAAACCCTCATATTTTATTTGACTACCAGATTCCCCAGTGATTGTGTTTGGTCAATGTATTAAAAGCCACCATCTATAATCCTCAGTCCCCTAAATAACGGTGAAAGCCAATGAGTCTGTACAACAGCTGGGCCGTCTCTATCACCTGCAGTGGGCTTTTAGAATGAAAATGTTCTTTTTGCAGTGATATTAAGTTACCCTTAATGCCTCATGTTTGTTGCCATTAAACCCTCCTCAGGTGTCCGGATCCTTGGCCCCCTGTCTGGGGATCTGAATTAATGGGTTTCAATCAGCAATATACCTGATAGATCTTGTTCCATTCCAGAGAGAAAAGTTCTAATGGTCCAATAGAAAGAGATACAGTCCCCAGACATTAATCAGGCTCAGATTGGGAAATCTTCTAGAAGGACAGGGAAGGTAGACACAGCAGGTACCTACCTACCCCCCAAAGACGACTGGAAATAACATGTTTTTAAAGGAGAACTGAACCCACCTTTTTTATTTTTTTGAAGGTGATGAATGAATGAAACAGAAACAAACCAGTGCTTATTGGTCACCTCTCGCCCATTAAGTTTATTTCATGTGTTTTTGCATTTAAGTGCTTGTGCCTGGATTGTGTGGGAAGCTACAGCGTGTGGAAGCTGCCTTACTGCTTCTCATACCAAGGCAAGCTTAAATATTATAGTTTTTTTTCCCCTGAGAAAGGCTACATGCTCACAATCCCTGCTCCAATGAATGATTTTCCCAGCAGACACAGTGTTACATACCCCTAGCTATATGTTAGTCCCTGGCTATAATTGTCTGAAGTTAATGGACAACAAAAGCAGATAATAACTAAGAATAAGCAGCAGAAATATGTCTTTGAATTGAAAAAACTTCCTCCCCTCCTCAAAATCTGTATTATCTTCTCCACTTCACAACACCCAGTGCAGCTGTGAGAGATTGGGGACTATTAAGGATTCTTTTGATAAAAACATCTGGAGGAAGAATTAGCATGGCAGCGCCCAGTTTGTACAAACACCAAGTCGTAATTTTCATTGTCGTGCCCATTTTAAAATGGAATTTCAGGCTCGCACAATTCTGGCACCAGATGCACACATCGTTACCATAGTGGGAATTACATGGTCATTCAGGATCCGAATAGAAGAAATATGGTATATAATATAACGGGGTTTATATCAGCAGTATTTCTGTTTATAATAAATATGGGTGGGAGCTGCCATGCTGCTTATCGTGCAAAGATAAAATAATCTTTTATATCCTGAGGATCCAGTCTCTTATCTCTAACTATGTCTCTTATTCCCCTTTAAAACAATCTATTACTGGCTTTCTATGATCCCTCGCGAGAGTATTCTTCTCTCTTCCTTGAGGGAAAATTGCACTGAGCGTGCCCAAGATCGCTGAGCTATTAAAGGGCGGAACTACAGGGATTTCTGTACTAGACTATTTTACAGTGTTTTTGGTTAGGAATTACATAGCAGAAAGGTGATACGTTGTAATGAGCGGTTTTGTGGCTATAAGACTGGATAGATCCATAAAGTGGTAAAATACGGCACATTATACTATTGTGTTTCTTTATACTGACATGACCACTTTCTCCACATCAGACTGAACTTGGCATCTGAAATTATTTGGAATATTTGCAGGCAGAGAAACTCATTTCTCAATACGTGGCCCTCAAATCCCCTGGATGCTGTTAAATCATTAGTATGGGAGCTGACATGTGCAACGTATCAGACGGTGGACGCAGGATTACGCAGTTTGATTGATGGCGATTTTGACAGATTTTTTTTAAACCGAGAATTACACTTGTAATATAGTTTTCCATTGATGGAAACGGGTCACTGAGATCTCCACATAATTTACAGGTCTACAAGGAAAGGCAATACACGGTGATACAGTGGGTATTAATCATGAAGTAGGCCGCTTTGCCTTTACCTGTCCTGCAGCCCACAAACTGCTGAATTAAACAATGTATTAGGTCATTCATACAAAGTATCTGATTGGAGAGCTGTTCTTTCTCTACTAGACTAAAGTGCTAGGTTAAAGTACTAGACTAAAGTGCTAGGTTAGAGTACTAAAAGTACTAGACTAAAGTGCTAGATTAGAGTACTAGACCAAAGTACTAGGTTAGAGTACTAGACTAAAGTGCTAGGTTAGAGTACTAGACTAAGTGCAGGTTAGAGTACAGACTAAAGTGCTAGGTTAGAGTACTAGACTAAATTGCTAGGTTAGAGTACTAGAAGTACTAGACTAAAGTGCTAGGTTAGAGTACTAGACTAAAGTGCTAGGTTAGAGTACTAAACTAAAGTGCTAGGTTAGAGTACTAAAAGTACTTGACTAAAGTGTTAGGTTAGAGTACTAGACTAAAGTACTAGGTTAGAGTACTAGAACTAAAGTGCTAGGTTAGAGTACTAGAAAGTACTAGACTAAAGGCTAGGTTAGAGTACTAGACAAGTGCTAGGTTAGAGTACTAGACTGAAGGCTAGGTTAGAGACTAGAAGACTAGATAAAGTGTTGGTTGAGTACTAGATAAGTACTAGGTTAGAGTATGACTAAGTGCTGGTAGAGTATAAAGTACTTGACTAAAGTGTTAGGTTAGAGTACTAGACTAAAGTGCTAGGTTAGAGTACTAGAAGTACTAGACTAAAGTGTTAGGTTAGAGTACTAGACTAAAGTACTAGGTTAGAGTACTAGACTAAAGTGCTAGGTTAGAGTACTAAAAGTACTTGACTAAAGTGTTAGGTTAGAGTACTAGACTAAAGTGCTAGGTTAGAGTACGAGATTAAAGTGCTAGGTTAGAGTACTAGACTAAAGTGCTAGGTTAGAGTACTAGAAGTACTAGACTAAAGTGCTAGTTAGAATACTAGACAAAGTGCTAGGTTAGAGTACTAGACTAAAGTGCTAGGTTAGAGAACTAGAAGTACTAGACTAAAGTGCTAGGTTGGCATACTAGAAGTACTAGACTAAAGTGCTAGGTTAGAGTACTAGACTAAAGTGCTAGGTTAGAGTACTAGAAAAGTACGAGACTAAAATGCTAGGTTAGAGTACTAGACTAAAGTACGTAGTTAGAGTAACTAGACAAAAGGCTAGTTCGAGTACTAACTAAAAGTGCTAAGGTTAGAGTACTATAATACTAGACTAAAAATGCTAGGTTTAGAGTACTAGACTAAAGTACTAGTTTAGAGTAAGAGACTAAAGTGCTAGGTGAAGTACTATACTAAAGTGCTAGGTTAGGTACTTAGACTAAAGTGCTAGGTTAGAGTACTAGACTAAAGTGCTAGGTTAGAGTACTAAACTAAAGTGCTAAGTTAGAGTACTAGACTAAAGTGCTAGGTTAGAGTGCTAGACTAAATTGTTAGGTTAGTGTGCCAGACTATAGTGCTAGTTTAAGAGTGCCAGACTTAAATTCATTTAATGGAGGGATCTCCAACCTATGGGCCTTCCTGTTTGAAAACTACAAGTCCCAGCATTTTCCTACAAGCACTCAACTGAAGCCAGGGAATGCTGGGATTTGTAGTTTTCAAACAGGAAAGCCCATAGGTTGTAGTTTTAAACAACCGGAGAACCACAGGTTTATAGATCATTGCTTTAATGTTTTACATGTTGTGGATAGAGCAGGTTTTTAATGAATCCCATGTGGACAGCGCAGGTTGGGTGACATTGGATTGGAAGTGTAATGGTTCTGGAATGTTCAGAATTGATACCAAATGGTTTAAGTGTGTGTATGTGTTTGTAGGTATGTGTGTGTGTATGTTTGTATATTTGTGTATGTATGTGTGTGTGTGTATGTTTGTATATTTGTGTATGTATGTGTGTGTGTGTATGTTTGTATATTTGTGTATGTATGTGTGTGTGTATGTTAACATATATCCTTTGTATAGTGATGTACAGTTTGGTGATCCCTATGGTAATGAGTAAAGATGGCCGAAATTCCAAAAATCCGTTCCGCTCAAAGATTCAGATTTTTTCAAAAAATCTGAGAATCCGACATTAAACTCAATGGGAAAAAATTTGAAAATTTCCACCTAAAATAATGGTTTACATGGCAGTGGTAACTTACTGTAGATGGCTCTGGGACCTGGGAAATGGTCCGACGAACACGTCTCTGTGGGAAGAACAGCAAACGCGCGCTACTTTCGGTTTCCCGTTTACCATTACCATTTTTGGTAATCCTCAAACGGCCGAATTCGAGAATACACGAATGGGGTTCGGAAAAAATTCGGAAAGCGGAATTCCTCAATGTGGAATCTCTCAAACATGTCTGTAGAACCCAGATCCATCCTGGGGAAGTATCCAGACCAAATACAGGGTAAGAAGATCCGTTTTTCCCTTTGATTTCTGTGGTTTTCCTTCCCGGAACTTCTGTCACTTCCTTTGACTACTGAGGGTGAAAGCAAAAAAAAATTTCTATTTCATCCATATCTGTTGTATTCAATTAGATCAACTGGACTTGAAATGTAGTTCTTGAAGACGTTTCGCTAGTCATCCGACTGGCTTTCTCAATTCAGAATGACTTGTTGTTAAAACAGCATTGTACATGGCAGACAGTTGGTGTCGAACCCCCCCACCTCTATTTAGGCTTGGTTTCTTTATTTTCACATAAATGGCCTCCTTAACACCTCTCTTGAACCAGTCACATTCCTTTGCCAATATGTTAACATTACAATCTTCAAAGGTATGTCCTTTATCCTTAAGATGCAGATACACGGCTGAGTCCTGACCCGAGGAATTGGCTCTTCTGTGCTGGGCCATACGTTGATGCAGTTGCTGTTTGGTCTCCCCCACATACAAATCAGAGCATTCTTCACTGCACTGCACTGCGTATATGATGTCGCTTTTCTTGTGTTTTGGTATTGGGTCTTTCGGATGTACCAATTGCTGCCTCAGTGTGTTGTTCGGTTTAAAGCAGACAGGGATACGATGTTTTTTGAAAATTCTTCTTAATTTCTCGGAGACCCCTGCTACATATGGGATGACCATGTTCTTCCTCCTGTCTTGCTTTTCCCCTTCACTGTTGGTATTTGTGTTCTTTTCTTTCCTTCTACTTCTTTTGACAAAGGCCCAGTCTGGATATCCACAAGTTTTAAGGGCTCCTCTGAGATGTTTCATTTCTTTAGCCTTCGCCTCTGTGCTAGAGGTGGGGGGGTTCGACACCAACTGTCTGCCATGTACAATGCTGTTTTGACACCTTACTCTGGGCGTTCCTATAACACCTCTTAGCCACTATCTAATCACACCCTTAACACCTGGCTGTGATATGCTAATTGTGATTTTCCAGGGTACATAATTGCCACAGATTCTTGTACAAGTCATTCTGAATTGAGAAAGCCAGTCGGATGACTAGCGAAACGTCTTCAAGAACTAAATTTCAAGTCCAGTTGATCTAATTGAATACAACAGATATACCATGACCTGGATGAATGAGAACCTTCACAAGCATATTTCTATTTCATCCGTTTATTATTTCTGTTTATTATTAACTTAACTTTTTATTTTCTGTCATTTTATTAATCTGTGTAATTACTTATCCCCTTGTTTGTGCTTTTATAATGTACAGCGCTGTGTACCCAAGTGGCGCTTTATGCACAAACATATATGCATGTATACATACATATAAACGGTATATACATATAACCATGTCACACACATATATACTGTATAAGGGCTAGGCCACACTAGTCCATTTTTTCCTTATTTGCGGGCAGTTTCACATTCGATAGCACTTGGCATTTTTTTTCATAATGGAAATCGCGGGAACGCAAAAGTTTCTGCGATTTCAGATGCAATTGCGATTGCGTATCCGTTTCCATTTTGGAAGCACATGCGATCACCATTTTTTCCAGCAATTGCATACGTTTCCTTAATGGGAATGGGGCAATCGGATGAAAATCGCACCGGAATCGCACACGCAATTGGGTGTGATTGAGCTTGCGATTCTGGTGCGATGCAGTTTGGCGTTGCCCTAAGTGAATGTAGTAGTTATTGGTGGTCATCTGGACTAGTAGAAAAGGACAAATTTATTAACAAGATACAGTCCGCCATCTATGCGTTTTGGACGTATTGGATCACGCCATTGTCAGGATTCAGAACATACATACATATTTACTGTATAGAAATACATACATATACACACATACAGAATATAATGTATACACTCACAGGACTTTAACAGTACATAATTTTTAGAATGTACTGCACTTTGTACATTATGCATAAATATATATACATACATATAGTGTATACATACCTAAATACATACATATAGTGTATAACATACCTAAATACATACATAGTGTATACATACCTAAATACATACATATAGTGTATGTATTTAGGTATGTATACACTATGTATGTATTTAGGTATGTATACACTATATATATGTATTTAGGTATGTATACACTATATGTATGTATTTAGGTATGTATACACTATTATGTATTTAGGTATGTATACACTATATGTATGTATTTAGGTATGTATACACTATATGTATGTATTCAGGTATGTATACACTATATGTATGTTTAGGTATGTATACACTATATGTATGTATGTATGTATTTAGGTATGTAAACACTATATGTATTTAGGTATGTATACACTATGTATGTATTTAGGTATGTATACACTATATATATGTATTTAGGTATGTATACACTATATGTATGTATTTATGTATGTATACACTATAAGTATTTATTTAGGTATGTATACACTATATGTATGTATTTAGGTATGTATACACTATATGTATGTATTTAGGTATGTAGTAGTAGTAGTATTTGAGGTTGAATAAGACATACGTCCATCCAGTCCAACCCATCTAGCAATATCCTCATTTCCTGCCTAACTGTTGATCCAGAGGAAGGCAAAAAAAACCCCACCAAATTTATGAAGGGGAAAAAATTCCTTCCTGACTCCAAGTGGCAATCGGAAATTTCCCTGTGTCAACTCTACTTTATGTATCAATACCAGTAACTTGTAACATTCCTTGTTTGCAGAAACTCATCCAGCTTTTTTTTTAAAATGACCAATGAACTGCCATAACAACGTCCACTGGAAGACAGTTCCATAGCTTTACCGTTCTCGCAGTGAAAAACCCTTTTCCGAGCTTGAACCCTAAACCTTTTTTCTTCAAGTCTTAAGGGATGTCCTCGTGTCCTTTGACATGTTCTATTGGTGAACAATGCCCCAGATAGTTTATTTATGGCCCTTCTCTGAACCCTTTCCATATCAAATATGTCCTTTTTGTGCACAGGATTCCAAAATTGCACTGCATATTCCAAATGAGGCCTTACCAATGCTGTGTAAAGAGGGAGAATTCATTTCCTCCGTTGAATCCATACCTCGCTTTATACAAGACAATACCATGCTGGCTCTGCTGTTGCCGCCTGGCACTGCTTGCTACCTTTAAGTTTGTTATCCACCAAAACTCCAAGATCCCTTTCCAACAGGGATTCACTAACACAGAGCCATTTATAGTATAAGTAGCACATATTTTGTGCTAGGTTAGAGTACTAGACTAAAGTGCTAGGTTAGAGTACTAGAAGTACTAGACTAAAGTGCTAGATTAGAGTACTAGACTAAAGTACTAGGTTAGAGTACTAGACTAAAGTGCTAGGTTAGAGTACTCTGTGTAGTTGTCATCAGTGTTTATCATCAGTGTTTAGCTATGTCATAAGTTATAATCAGGTTAGCTATGTCCTCAGTTATAATCAGGTTTAGCTATGTCATCAGGTACCTCCGTGTGTCGCTGGTTCAACGTTATAATCAGTGTTTAGTGTGTAAAGTATAATCAGTGGCGCATGTCATAGTTATAATCGGCTAGCTAGTCCTCAGTTATACTCCGTGTTTAGCGGTGTCATAAGTTATCTCAGAGCTTGATTCGCTATGTCATCATGGCGTCACAGTGTTAGCATGTCTCAGTATCATCAGGGTTCGTGTGTCCTCCGTTATATCCGTGTTGAGTGTCCTCCGTTTTACTCAGTGTTTACTATGTCCTTCCCGTTATCCTCCGTGTTTAGCTGTTGTCATAAGTTATCACCCGCGTATCGCTATGTCATCCGTTCTAATCAGCGTGATTGTCCCAGTGTTGGCCTCCGTGTTATGAGCTCCTTGTTTATTTTTTTTGATCGTTATCTCATGGCTTTGCTTTCGTCATCCCGTGTAATAGTTTTTCTCTCTTCTCGTTTCATTCAGTCCGTTTAGCTAAGCGAGTCCATCTCGTTACCCCCTCACACATCCCCCCGATTTCATGACATGTCTCTCAGCCAGTGTTCACACTCGAACACGGATGGATTGGCTACTTCGACCACACAGATCCATGTCCACTGCCTGTTTACATTCAGCCGGTTGTTGTGAGGACCCACGTGGTGCACATAGCCCTGGCCCCCCGCCACTATGATTGATGACCCCGTGGGTTGGGGACCCGAGCCAGGGGGAGCAACCTATGGCACACCGCCGCTCCTGTACACATGCATGTGCGTATTGGTGTCGGTGTGGCGGGAGCCAGTGTTGCGCTGCGGCCCCCCCTAGAAACTATACTCAGGTTGATCTATTGTCACTGTAAGTTATACTCACCCGACGGGAACTAGCGACAGCCGTACACAGGAGTTATAATCAGTTTAGCTCGTGTCATAAGTTATATCAGTGTTGAGTCTATGTCATAAGTTAATCAGTGTCTAGCTATGTCATCAGTTATAATCAGTGTTTAGCGATGTCATCACTATAATCAGTGCTAGCTGTGTCATCAGTTATAATCAGTGTTAGGTGTACAAAGTTATAATCAGGTGTTTAGCGGTGTCAAAGTTATAATCAGTGTTTAGCTATGTCATCAGTTATATCAGTGTCTAGCTATGTCATCAGTTATAATCAGTGTCTAGCTGTGTCATCAGTTATAATCAGTGGTTTAGCTGTGTCATCAGTATTATCAGTGTTCAGCTATGTCATCAATTAAATCAGTGTCTAGCTATGTCATCACTTATAACAGTGTCTAGCTGTGTCAATAGTTATAATCAGGATAGCTGTGTCATCAGTTATAATCAGTGTCTAGCTGTGTCATCAGTTATAGTCAGTGTTTAGGCTGTGTCATCAGTTTATAATCAGTGTTTAGCTATTTCATTGGTGATATAATCAGCATTTAGCTATACCATCGATGTCACATGATTCACTGTGATTATAGGAAAAAATGTACCCCCTCTTACTGTAAAATGTAAGGGTTATGGAGTTCTATGACCTGTATAAACCCTCATATTTTATTTGACTACCAGATTCCCCAGTGATTGTGTTTGGTCAATGTATTAAAAAGCCACCATCTATAATCCTCAGTCCCCTAAATAACGGTGAAAGCCAATGAGTCTGTACAACAGCTGGGCCGTCTCTATCACCTGCAGGGGCTTTTAGAATGAAAATGTTCTTTTTGCAGTGATATTAAGTTACCCTTAATGCCTCATGTTTGTTGCCATTAAACCCTCCTCAGGTGTCCGGATCCTTGGCCCCCGTCTGGGATCTGAATTAATGGGTTTCAATCAGCAATATACCTGATAGATCTTGTTCCATTCCAGAGAGAAAAGTTCTAATGGTCCAATAGAAAGAGATACAGTCCCCAGACATTAATCAGGCTCAGATTGGGAAATCTTCTAGAAGGACAGGGAAGGTAGACACAGCAGGTACCTACCTACCCCCCAAAGACGACTGGAAATAACATGTTTTTAAAGGAGAACTGAACCCACCTTTTTTATTTTTTTGAAGGTGATGAATGAATGAAACAGAAACAAACCAGTGCTTATTGGTCACCTCTCGCCCATTAAGTTTATTTCATGTGTTTTTGCATTTAAGTGCTTGTGCCTGGATTGTGTGGGAAGCTACAGCGTGTGGAAGCTGCCTTACTGCTTCTCATACCAAGGCAAGCTTAAATATTATAGTTTTTTTTCCCCTGAGAAAGGCTACTGCTCACAATCCCTGCTCCAATGAATGATTTCTCCCAGCAGACACAGTGTTACATACCCCTAGCTATATGTTAGTCCCTGGCTATAATTGTCTGAAGTTAATGGACAACAAAGCAGATAATAACTAAGAATAAGCAGCAGAAATATGTCTTTGAATTGAAAAAACTTCCTCCCCTCCTCAAAATCTGTATTATCTTCTCCACTTCACAACACCCAGTGCAGCTGTGAGAGATTGGGGACTATTAAGGATTCTTTTGATAAAAACATCTGGAGGAAGAATTAGCATGGCAGCGCCCAGTTTGTACAAACACCAAGTCGTAATTTTCATTGTCGTGCCCATTTAAAATGGAATTTCAGGCTCGCACAATTCTGGCACCAGATGCACACATCGTTACCATAGTGGGAATTACATGGTCATTCAGGATCCGAAATAGAAGAAATATGGTATATAATATAACGGGGTTTATATCAGCAGTATTTCTGTTTATAATAAATATGGGTGGGAGCTGCCATGCTGCTTATCGTGCAAAGATAAAATAATCTTTTATATCCTGAGGATCCAGTCTCTTATCTCTAACTATGTCTCTTATTCCCCTTTAAAACAATCTATTACTTGGCTTTCTATGATCCCTCGCGAGAGTATTCTTCTCTCTTCCTTGAGGGAAAATTGCACTGAGCGTGCCCAAGATCGCTGAGCTATTAAAGGGCGGGAACTACAGGGATTTCTGTACTAGACTATTTTACAGTGTTTTTGGTTAGGAATTACATAGCAGAAAGGTGATACGTTGTAATGAGCGGTTTTGTGGCTATAAGACTGGATAGATCCCATAAAGTGGTAAAATACGGCACATTATACTATTGTGTTTCTTTATACTGACATGACCCTTTCTCCACATCAGACTGAACTTGGCATCTGAAATTATTTGGAATATTTGCAGGCAGAGAAACTCATTTCTCAATACGTGGCCCTCAAATCCCCTGGATGCTGTTAAATCATTAGTATGGGAGCTGACATGTGCAACGTATCAGACGGTGGACGCAGGATTACGCAGTTTGATTGATGGCGATTTTGACAGATTTTTTTTAAACCGAGAATTACACTTGTAATATAGTTTCCATTGATGGAAACGGGTCACTGAGATCTCCACATAATTTACAGGTCTACAAGGAAAGGCAATACACGGTGATACAGTGGGTATTAATCATGAAGTAGGCCGCTTTGCCTTTACCTGTCCTGCAGCCCACAAACTGCTGAATTAAACAATGTATTAAGGTCATTCATACAAAGTATCTGATTGGAGAGCTGTTCTTTCTCTACTAGACTAAAGTGCTAGGTTAAAGTACTAGACTAAAGTGCTAGGTTAGAGTACTAAAAGTACTAGACTAAAGTGCTAGATTAGAGTACTAGACCAAAGTACTAGGTTAGAGTACTAGACTAAAGTGCTAGGTTAGAGTACTAGACTAAGTGCAGGTTAGAGTACGCTAAAGTGCTAGGTTAGAGTACTAGACTAAATGCTAGGTTAGAGTACTAGAAGTACTAGACTAAAGTGCTAGGTTAGAGTACTAGACTAAAGTGCTAGGTTAGAGTACTAAACTAAAGTGCTAGGTTAGAGTACTAAAAGTACTTGACTAAAGTGTTAGGTTAGAGTAACTAGACTAAAGTACTAGGTTAGAGTACTAGAACTAAAGTGCTAGGTTAGAGTACTAGAAAGTACTAGACTAAAGGCTAGGTTAGAGTACTAGACAAAGTGCTAGAGTTAGAGTACTAGACTGAAGGCTAGGTTAGAGACTAGAAGTACTAGATAAAGTGTTGGTTGAGTACTAGAACTAAGTACTAGGTTAGAGTATCGACTAAGTGCTGGTAGAGTACTAAAGACTTGACTAAAGTGTTAGTTAGAGTACTAGACTAAAGTGCTAGGTTAGAGTACTAGAAGTACTAGACTAAAGTGCTAGATTAGAGTACTAGACTAAAGTACTAGGTTAGAGTACTAGACTAAAGTGCTAGGTTAGAGTACTAAAAGTACTTGACTAAGTGTTAGGTTAGAGTACTAGACTAAAGTTCTAGGTGAGAGTACGAGATTAAAGTGCTAGGTTAGAGTACTAGACTAAAGTGCTAGGTTAGAGTACTAGAAGTACTAGACTAAAGCTAGTTAGGATACTAGACAAAGTGCTAGGTTAGAACTAAGCTAAAGTGCTAGGTTAGAGAACTAGAAGTACTAGACTAAAGTGCTAGTTGGCATACTAGAAGTACTAGACTAAAGTGCTAGGTTAGAGTACTAGACTAAAGTGCTAGGTTAGAGTACTAGAAGTACTAGACTAAAATGCTAGGTTAGAGTACTAGACTAAAGTGCTAGGTTAGAGTACTAGACTAAAGTGCTAGGTTAGAGTACTAGACTAAAGTGCTAGGTTAGAACTAGAAGTATAGACTAAAAGCTGGTTAGAGACTAGAATAAAGTACTAGGTAAGTACTAGACTAAAGTGCTAGGTTAGAGTACTAGACTAAAGTGCTAGGTTAGAGTACTAGACTAAAGTGCTAGGTTAGGTACTAGAAGTACTAGACTAAAAATATAGTGTATACATACCTAAATATATACATAGTGTATACATACCTAAATACATACATATAGTATATACATACCTAAATACATACATATAGTGTATACATACCTAAATACATACATAGTGTATACATACCTAAATACATACATATAGTATATACATACCTAAATACATACATAGTGTATACATACCTAATACAATACATAATGATATACCTACCTAAATACAACATATAGTGTATACTACCTAAATACATCATAATTGTATACATACTAAATACATATAGTGTATACCTACCTAATATATACATATGATAAATACCTAAATACATACATAGTGTATACATACCTAAATACATACATATGTGTATACATACCTTAATAAATATAGTGTATACATACCTAAATACATACATATAGTGTATACATACCTAAATACATACATGTATGCATACATACATATATTGTATATGAATACATACATACATACATGCATATACATACATACATGCATACACATGTACACAAAGCATGTAAACCTTGTTTTTCTGTTTTTTGCACAATGACTACATTATTTGTATTTCCACTTGACTCCATTTCGCTGTTTTGAGGACCAGAATATAAAAGGAAGAGGTTTGGTTTTTACAGAGGCAGCAATTGAATCTGTTTGTCCGCACAGAGACTATAAAAGTCCTGTCTGCTAATGAGACAGGGTAGAGATGTTTATTGGCAAAACTGTTTAGTGGCTGATGAGCTCACGGGGTGGGCACCATTTATAAAGCTTGTCTTGTGTTTTCTTTTGTTGTCCAGGTTCCTGGGAGGTCTTCAAACAGTAGCCGGTGTCCGTTATTGATGTAAGTTTTACCCAAACCTGAGCCTTGGATCCTGACGCCTGTGGCACAGTTGAGTTTGAGGTAAGAGTTTAGAACTGGGGTGGATGTGAGATAAAGTCAATGTTTATATAAACCCCCAACTGCAAGGCAGGGACACTTTACACACAGAGATAATACTGACCCTTCCAGAGTTGCAGTTCTAAAACACAAATGTAAACAATATAATAGATAATATACGCCAGGCTAAAACAATATGGCTGATTGTGTGCTGCCGTGCCATCCATTTTTAGTGCACATTCCATCACCATTTTTTTTGCGAATCGCATGTATTCCGATAACAGAATATTGGCAGACTCGATGTGCAAATACACGGTAACATTGCCTTTGCGCATTTCACGCATCTTACTGCCCGTTGTGGTGTGGCCGCAGCCTATATAGTCATAAAAAAAAAAATAGTAAATTAGAAATGAATTAAAATAAATGTAAGAAATAAAACAAATGAATATTTATTTATAAAAATTAAGAGTTGACCTCTCTGACCTGTAACAATATTTTTCTTAGAAGTAAACCAGTCAGAGTGGGAGCTGAGCCGTAGAGATGAACCCGAGCTTGATCCAAACTTTCATAGTTCGGACAAACTCAAACAATCCGAACTTCCCGAACTTGTTCGGTATTCCAATCTTCCAGACCTATTTTTGATAATTATCGAAAATTCTATACTGTTCGCTAACCCTCCATTTCGCCCATACAGCGTTTCGGTGATATTCCTCGAATGTATCGTTTGAGTTTGAATTCGGTAACCCTCGATAGTATCATTCGGTAATGCGGTGGCTCAGTGGTTAGCACTGATTCCTTGCAGCACTGAGGTCCTGAGTTCGATTCCACCCTTGGACACATCTGCAAGGAGTTTGTATGTTCTCCCTGTGCTTGCGTGGGTTTCCTCCGGGCACTCCGGTTTCCCCCACAATCATAAAGACATACTGATAGGTTGTCAAATAAATGTGCTTAGATTGTAAGCTCTTCGGGGCAGGGCCTGATGTGAATGTATACAAGGAATGGTAAAGCGCTACGGAAGATGTTAGCGCTATATAAATCCACATATAAATGTGTTATTCGGTAACCCACGAATGTAATGTTCGCTTTTTGGTAACCCTCAAATTTACCATTCAAATTTGGAAACCCTCAAATGTATCATTCGTTAACCCTCGAATGTAATGTTCAGTTTTTAGTAACCCTCGAATGTAACATTCAAATTCAGCAACCCTTGAATGAATCATTGGCTAACCCTTGAATGTAATGTTTGATTTTTTGGTAACTCACAAATATATCATCCGGTAACCCTTGAATTGGCCATAACCCTCGAATGTAGTGTGTTGAAACCTGGCAATTGCACGACCGAAGGGGAAAGTGTTTAAACGCGTTTTGGTGATATTTACATGTTCCCCAGACCATTTCCCAGATGCCACAGCCGTTTACAGCAAGTTATCATTGCTATTTTTTCTATTATTTATTCAAACCTTTCGAGCTATTTTCTCTCATTGACT
Source organism: Hymenochirus boettgeri (assembly GCA_019447015.1). Lineage (NCBI taxonomy): Eukaryota > Metazoa > Chordata > Amphibia > Anura > Pipidae > Hymenochirus > Hymenochirus boettgeri. The sequence goes on from CM033472.1 coordinate 15,161,107, forward strand.
AATGGGCTCATTTCCGAACTTTGGAAACGAAACAAACTTCAGTAAGTTTGGCCATCCCTACTGTAAAACTGAAGCAGGTAGGGAGGTTGGCAAGTATAAGGTTTGCTGTGTGTCCCATACAATGATGGATTTAGGGTGTAAAGAGGTAATTTGGGGGATATTCTAATCCTGGGACATCTGAGTAGAATTCTAACCTGATTCTTTGAGGGTGTTAAGATCACTGACTTTGTATTCATTTATTTTGGGGAAATGCAAATGAGCAACAAAATTCCTGCAGTTTTTATAATGTGAGATAATTATCAGATCCCTGAGCAAATAAACAGCCAAATTCATACGTTCCGCAGCCCCTGAGTTCAACCCAAGTGTGGAAACACTCACTGGAAACTGGAAATAGGGAATGTAGACTGTTTGGATTGGATTGGGTTCAGTGACTAACTTACTGTAAAGGGAAAGGATCATTTATCATGTGGACTTATCCAGAATTTATATTGTATGCGGGTCTTGGAGGGTCAGTAGCAGGAAATGAAAACAACGGGTTAAAGGCAACTGGCCATTTTTATTTATCTGATGAAAAAGCCAAGCACTATCCTATAATTGTGTTTATTTATAGCGATAGTTATAATGGTATAATTTACCTATAATTGTATTTCATTATAATGATATTCTAGTAACTATATCTCTATAACTAGTTCTGGGGGTCTAATTGTCATGTGACTAGAACATTCGGACTGAGGAATGTTACCAGTTAACCAAAAGAACCAATAGTAGTGCAGGGTTTCTGGGAAACCATACCAGGGGTCTAGGGCCATGGGAGTTCCTTCCAAAAGAATCTACATTCTAAACATTTTATATCATTATTGGTTTGACGTTTACAACTAAGGCTGAAACTTTAAGCTTCGTACACACGTTGGATAATTGTCGTATGATGCAGCCGACGAACGAGCAATCGCACAATATTCGTTCAAAAATATAGCATCAACGATCGTCAAAGACCAACGACCGTTGACTATTGTCGGCTTTTTCCGACAACCAGCCTGGCGGATTTGTTCTGCTGATTATGGTATATTTGTACACGGTCGGTAGATTATCGTTAACGTTCTACGGAAAAATATATATAAAAGGCACATGCACTGCTTTCGTAATTACGTTACTTTATGTATGAACGTCTAGATCTAACAACGTTGCTGTGGGTACAGATGTTTCGATTATGAGGATTAACGATAATGTCGTTAAACATTCATCGGCTGCATCGTACGGAAATTATCCAACGTGTGTACGAGGCTTTAGCATGCCTGTGTCTCATTGGCTTCTCCACCCAGAGAAAGTTCTGCTGCCTGTGTGACAGATTAAGTGGATCCGGCCAACTGATGTGGTTTGGTTTTTTTGGATGGAACATGGCCAGTTGGCCGGTTGACAAACATAACAAATCCCAAAGGTTCCTCTCTCTTTGTTTGACTAGTTTACTAATGGAAGAAAGTTATTGGCCGAGACTATTTAATACACAGAAGGATCTTCCCTGGGAGATTTGTGCTAAAACTAGAATCAGATTTCACTTTGGGCTCTTGGAGAAAGAACTTTGAACAGCTGCCTTTATGCTGAGTGGGGTTTGGTTGTAGGAACGTTGGAATATCCTGCATTGTGTGGTTTGTGGCTATAGGGAATGTAGAGTCTGATTAGCAAGAAGGACAGAATCCATAAACGTGACCCTGCTTAGAACAATGAGTCAGGATTAGATCATCAGATCTGGAAAAGGTTTGAATCAATATTTATGCCCAGTTTATAATGGAAATGGTTCAGAATTAACGTTACAATACCGGTTGGCAAACTGTCACCTATTCAACAAAGTTCAGCACCACTGATAGTGTTTTGTTTTAAGTAAATGCACAGCCTATTAAAGACCGCACAGAAGAACAGGCAGACAGTGCAAAAATGTTCAACCGTTTTCAACCAATAGTTTCCAACCAATTTTGAGGCCAAATTGTTTGGTAAGTAGTATCAGACATGTTTGATGTTTGACCAAAATTATGGTCTTACAATGGTAATGTAGCAACATAGTTACTTGTTATAGTTATAGTAACTTGTTACTAAGTAACATAGTAACCTAGTAACATAGTAGCTTGTTAACAAAGTAACATAGTAACTTGGTAGCATGGTAGCTTGTTAAAAAAGTAACAAAGTAACCTGATAACATAGTAACATGGTAGGTTCTTAACAAAGTAACATTGTAACTTGGTAACATGGTAGCTTGTTAAAAAAGTAACAAAGTAACCTGATAACATAGTAACATGGTAGCTTCTTAACAAAGTAACATTGTAACCTGATAACATAGTAACATGGTAGCTTGTTAACAAAGTAACATAGTAACGTGATAACATAGTAACATGGTAGCTTCTTAACAAAGTAACAAAGTAACCTGATAACATAGTAACATGGTAGCTTGTTAACAAAGTAACATTGTAACCTGATAACATAGTAACATGGTAGCTTCTTAACAAAGTAACCTGATAACATAGTAACATGGTAGCTTCTTAACAAAGTAACATAGTAACCTGATAACATAGTAACATGGTAGCTTGTTAACAAAGTAACATAGTAACTTGGTAACATGGTAGCTTGTTAAAAAAGTAACAAAGTAACCTGATAACATAGTAACATGGTAGCTTGTTAACAAAGTAACATTGTAACCTGATAACATAGTAACATGGTAGCTTGTTAACAAAGTAATATAGTAACTTGGAAACATAGTAACATGGTAGCTTGTTAACAAAGTAACATAGTAACTTGGAAACATAGTAACATGGTAGCTTGTTAACAAAGTAACATAGTAACATGGTAGCTTGTTAACAAAGTAACATAGTAACCTGGTAACAAAGTAACATGGTAGCTTGTTAACAAAATAACATAGTAACTTGGAAACATAGTAACATGGTAGCTTGTTAACAAAGTAGCATAGTAACCTGGTAACATAATAACATGGTAGCTTGTTAACAAAGTAACATATTAATTTGCTAATATGGTAACTTGTTAACATAGTAACATAGTTACTTGGTAACATGGTAACTTGTTAAAATAGTAACTTGGTAACATAATAACACAGGAACATAGTAACTTGGTAACATAATACCATGACATAGTATGACAATACACGGATGGTAACATATAACACAGGAACATAGTAACTTGGTAACATAATAACACAGGACATGTAACTTGGTAACATACCACAGGAACATAGTACTTGGTAACATAATAACACAGGAACAGTAACTTGGTAACATAATAACACAGGAACATAGTAACTTGGTAACATAATAACACAGGAACATAGTAACTTGGTAACATAATAACACAGGGGTAACATAGTAACTTGGTAACATAATAACACAGGAACATAGTAACTTGGTAACATAACACAGGAACATAGTAACTTGGTAACATAATAACAAGGACATAGTAAACTTGGTCATACACACATGAACATGTACTTGGTACATAACCAGGAACATAGTACTGGTAACATAATAACACAGGAACATAGTAACTTGGTACATATACACAGGGAACATAGTAACTTGGTAACATAATAACACAGGACCATACGTAACTTGGTAACATAATAACACAGGAACATAGTAAACTCGGTAACATAGTAACTTGGTAACATAATAACCATGGAAAACATAGCAACTTGGTAATAGTAACTTGGTAACATATAAAACAGGAACATGTAACTTGGTAACATAATAACAGAACATGTACTTGGTAACATAGTAACTTGGTAACATAACAACACAGGAACATAGTAACTTGGTAACATAATAACACAGGAACATAGTAACTACTTGGTAACATAATACACAAGAACATAGTAACTTGTAACATAATAACACATGAACATAGTAACTTGGTAACAATAACACAGGACATAGTAACTCGGTAACATAGTAACTTGGGTAACATAATACACAGGACATAGCAACTTGGTAACATAGTAACTTGGTACATAATACACAGGCACATAGTACTTTGGTAACATATAACACAGGACAGGTAACTTGTAACATAGTACTTGTACATAATAACCAGGACATAGTAACTTTGGTAACATAATAACTTGGTAACATAGTAACTTGGTACATAGTCACTTGGTAACATATACGCTTGGTAACATAATCAACACAGACACGTAACTGGGTACACAATACAGGAACATAGTCTTGGTAACAAATAACACAGAACACAGTAACTTGGTAACATAGTAACTTGGTAACATAGTAACTTGGTACATAATAACACAGAACATAGTAACTTGGTAACATAATAACACAGGAACATAGTAACTTGGTAACATAGTAACTTGGTAACATAGTAACTTGGTAACATAATAACACAGGAACATAGTAACTTGGTAACATAATAACACAGGAACATAGTAACTTGGTAACATAATAACTTGGTAACATAGTAACTTGGTAACATAATAACACATGGAACCATTAACTTGGTAACATAATAACACAGGAACATAGTAACTTGGTAACACAGTAACTTGGTAACATAATAACACAGGAACATAGGAACTTGGTAACATAATAACACAGGAACATAGTAACTTGGTAACATAATACCACAGGAACATAGTAACTTGGTAACATAATAACACAGGAACATAGTAACTGGTAACATAATAATAACACGGAACATAGTACTTGGTAACTAATAACACAAAGGAACTATAACTTGGTAACATAATAACACAGGAACATAGTAACTTGGTAACATAAAACACAGGAACATGGTAACTTGGTACATAACCCAGGAACATTAATCTTGGTACCACAAATACACAGAACATAGTAACTTGGTACATAAACACAGGAACATGTACCTTGGTAACAAATAAACAGAACATAGTACTGGTAACATATTAACTGGTACCTAAACCACAGGAACATAGCAACTTGGTAACAAGTAACTTGGTAACATAATAACACAGGAACATAGTACTTGGTACATAATAACAGAACACAGTAACTTGGTAACAAGTACTTGGTACATAGTAACTTGGTAACATAATAACACAGACACAGTACCTTGGTACACAATAACACAGAACATAGTAACTTGGTAACATAGTAACTTGGTAACTAGTAACTGGTAACATAATACACAGGAACACAGTAACTTGGTAACAATAATAACACGGAACATAGTACTTGGTAACATACTAACTTGGTACATAGTCAATTGGTACATAATAACACAGGAACCGTAACTTGGTAACATATAACCAGGAACTAGTAACTTGGTAACACAGTAACTTGGTAACATAATAACACAGAACATAGTAACTTGAACATAAAACACAGGACATAGTAACTTGGTAACATAATACCCAGGAACATAGTAACTTGGTAACATAATAACTTGGTGAACATAGTAACTTGGTAACATAATAACACAGGAACATAGTAACTTGGTAACATAACACAGGAACATAGTAACTTGGTAACATAATAACACAGGAACATAGTAACTTGGTAACATAATACACAGGAACATGTGTACTTGGTAACATAACACAGGAACATAGTAACTTGGTACATACTAACACAGGAACATAGTAACTTGGTAACATAATACCACAGGAACATAGTAACTTGGTAACATAATAACACAGGAACTTAGTAAATCTTGGTACACATAGTAACTTGGTAACATAATAACCAGAACATAGCAACTGTAAACATAGTAACGTTGGTAACATAATAACACAGGAACATAGTAACTTGGTAACATAATAACACAGGAACATGGTAACTTGGTAACATAGTAACTTGGTAACATAAAACACAGGAACATAGTAACTTGGTAACAAATAACACAGGAACATAGTAACTTTGGTAACATAATAACACAGGAACATAGTAACTTGGTAACATAATAACACAGGAACATAGTAACTGGTAACATAGTAACTTGGTAACATACTAACACAGGAACATAGCTAACTTGGTAACATAGTAACTTGGTAACATAATAACACAGGAACAATGTAACTTGGTAACATAATAACACAGAAAAATGGGAAAAAAAAAAAAAAAACAAACTAAACAAGTAACTTGGTAACATAATAACACAGGAACATAGCAACTTGGTAACATAGTAACTTGGTAACAGAATAACACAGGAACATAGTAACTTGGTAACATATTAACTTGGTAACATAATACACAGGAACATAGTAACTTGGTAACATAATAACACAGGAACATAGTAACTTGGTAACATAATAACACCGGAACATAGTAACTCGGTAACATAGTAACTTGGTAACATAATAACACAGGAACATAGCAACTTGGTAACATAGTAACTTGGTAATAATAAACAGAACATGGTACTTGGTACATATGTAACTTGGTAACATAATAAACACAGGAACATAGTTACACAGAAACACCTTGTAACAAGTAGTAATAATAACATGAACATGGTAACATAATACACAGGAACATAGTAACTTTGGTAAATATCTAAATGTTACCACCACAATAATAACCATGTCATTAACGCGACATATGTCCTTGCATATAAAGCAGGGATGAACATTGTACATAATACAAACATATTAATCGAACTAGTATGGATATACAGTCATTCTACTGGTAGCTAGTAATTGGAAATAAACACAATGTAACTGGTCTTAGTTCCTAAGTTTAGTTAAAAACCCGAACACATAAAGTAAAAAAAAAAAAAATGGTAACACTTACACAACATACTTGGTAAAAATAAGACCAGAACTAGTACGGCGGGGGTTGGGACAGAATATACACATGACATAGTACTTGTACATACACGAGTGAACTAGTACGGTCGGTAACTGGAACTTTGGTAACGAAGAACACAGAACATACCTTGTAACATACTTGGTAACTAATCACAGACATGGTAAATATGGTAACCATTAACGGAAAAAGTGGTCACCACACGTAAACGACGTGTCACTACGTACTTGGTGGAGACCGCTAGGAACTTGGTACATACGGAGCAATGTGGACAGGTAACGGGTACATAGTAACTTGGTAACACATATACACCTGACACACAGTACTAGGTAACCCAGACACAATCACACAGGAACATGAACTTGGGCTAATAACCAGAACACGAGTATCAAAAGATGGACAACAGAATACAAGGAAAATCCTTGGAAGCGTGGAGAGAGCGTAACAGAGTAACGGGTACAGAATACCCAGAACACAGTCACTTGGAGATACACAATAACACAGGAACATAGTAAGTTGTGGTCCCCTAGTAGTTGGTAACATAAAAGGGAACATATAACCAGAAACACAGTACGTGGTACATATACACAAGACAGTAGTAACGTGGTGAACATAGTACTTTGGGTAACATAACAACACAGACTATACTTCTGTACACATAATAGGGGGGGGGACACAGGCATAGGGTGTCTTGGTACATAATACACACAGGGACACTAGTACTACTCGTAACAGGACCGTGGAATAAGCACCAAGGACAGACACTGGTAAAATGAGTAACTTTGGGTGGGTCAACATCACCATCACAGGAACGATTGGCCACTGGAAGGCTGGAATATGTAACTTGGTATCAATAAATAACAGCGAACAATTACTTGGGAACATAATAACTTTGTAAACTAATAGGAAACTTGTACATAAGTAATTGGTACTAGTAACTTGGTAACATAAGACCCAAGGAACACAGTACTGGTACACCATCACACGAACAGTAGTAATTGGTACCTAGTAACAAGGAACACACTATAAACGGGTACACAATACACAGAACATAGTGAACTTTGGTACTATGACTTGGTAACATAGTAACTTGGTAACATAATAACACAGGAACACAGTAACTTGGTAACACAATAACACAGGAACATAGTAAGTTGGTAACATAGTAAGTTGGTAACATAGTAACTTGGTAACATAATAACACAGGAACACAGTAACTTGGTAACATAATAACACAGGAACATAGTAACTTGGTAACATAGTAACTTGGTAACATAACAACACAGGAACATAGTAACCTTACTTTATATTCAGTCTGAAGTGGTAGCCACATCCCATTAAAGGCCTGGATGGCCAGTAATGTGGACATACCCTGCTGATGATTGTACATATGGACGGTTGAACAGAGACAACACTGATCTTCCAGACTTTGTTTTGCTATTGTACAAATGATGGGAGACGTATTTCCAGCTGCACTGACTACATTTTACATTATAGTCCTAATAAAACAGGGTAACAATATAGAAAACACCCCAGATATAAACCCCTTAGTCCTAATGCTTTGTCTTGGTTAATGTTCATTCCTGCCTAATAAATGTCACTTTCTAAAGGTCATACTTTACTATAGTGCAGTAATGAGTTTATTTGCTTAGACATGCACAGAGCAAAGAAATACGGTTTCCTATAAAGACTTTTGCTACAACCCCCACCGTTCTTTTAACCGTTTTCCCGCTGTCACAGATCTCCATTCCTCTGGCCATACACTACAAACTAACCCCTCTGCACTGAGCATGTCTGAGATCACTGAACATGGGGGTGGGGGTGGCTTCATGCGCATTATTAAATTCCTAGCAGTGGAACAATCATGGTTCAGAACGTGTTTTAAGTCTACTTTCAAACACACAGCAAATGCAAAAGTTTCCTGATCAGTTCCGCAACAGGTCACCGCTAGAGACATGGTATGTAGCATTCCTCTAGCGGCAAACATCTGGAAATGCTCGGTTTCACTATTTGTCTGAAAGTAGCCTTAAGCTTCGTACACACGTCAGATAATTTTCCCGATTTGCCCGGTGAACGACCCATTGTGCGACATTCGTGTGAAAACGAAGCTTTAACGAACTTCTAAGACCAACGATCCACAACTATTCTCGGCTTTTTGCGACGATCAGCCTGGCAGATTCGTTCTGCTGATTGTCGTATGTTTGTACCTAGTCGGCAGATTATCGGTGTGATGTAAGATTGAATGAAATCAAAATAGACATTTGTAGAATAATCAACCCAGGCCTGGAACATATCAGATTCAAGTGACAGGATTGATGATGTTCTCACAAGTCTCTTTGACAGGAAGGGGAACTCTATCTCGCCTGCCAGTTAAAAGATCTCCCTGTGCAAATGAAATATTAACACTCTAAAATCCATTTTCGCCCAAGAATATTACATTTCATTGACAGAAAGGAACGAGACTCTAAAAGAAGAAACACTTTTCTTTACTTATCCGTGCTTGTTTTACAAAGAGCGCCACAAGGTTAGGAGCAGAAATGAAAATGTTTTGTAAGAAGGTGCCCCCTTTCCTCCATTCATTCAGAAGATTTTTCCTTTTTTTATACCCTTAACCATTTTAACTGCCTTCCTGCGCTTGGCTTTCTTGTTTGGAGAAGGTGTTTTTGAACTTGGAATAAAAGCCTTTATGCTAAGAAATGAAGACATCCCGTCGAGTTAGCGACACTGCCGCGGGCAGGAACATTTATCCTTTATGAAAGACTTCTCCGTGAAATGTCAGGCTTGTGTTAAAAGAACAGAGCGCTTCGGCTCCGGCAGACCTCAAAATAAACAAGGACTGTGGAATAAAAGAGTCTTTCTGACCATCACTATAGCAACAAATAAAAGCCGTGAATATGAGAGAGGAAGGTAAAAAAAAAAAACGCAGCTCGGCTCTGTAGGACCCATTTGTGAAATATCATTCATTGCATCGGAAACGCACTTTCCCACAACGCCGACCGCTTGTGACAATGGTTTTGTAGCCTCCGCATTTAGCCCTTTTACACTGTCTAGGCCTTCCGAGATGCGAATAAGGACAGGGAGGTAGAAATTAAAGGGGGGGAGCAACTTATTTGACTTTCAAGGACGTTTCATGGCAAGACGACAGATAAAAGCAGATTGCCAGACAAAGAGACAAATACAAGTTTCTAGCGCTGCAAGTGCAGCCAAATAATTAGAGAAACGTTTAAATGGAATGCGGAAACAAACGGTTTCCCTTACATGGAAAGAATTAAAGTTTCTCCCTACATCTGCAAGGAGCTAGTCAGTTGTAATTCAGCTCGTGTGGATTCCCTCTGGATACTCTGCTTTCCCACCAATCAGAAAGACGTACAGATGGGGGGTGCGTATGATTGGCTACGTTGTGGCGCATTTGCGAATTCGATTTTGCTATTTCCGTTTTGGAAACGCATTTGATTGTGCAAAAAAAATGGTGATCGCATGTGTTTTTGCATTCCCGCGATTTACATCTTATTTAAAATCGCATGCGAAATCGCGTGCGTAAAGTGTGAAAAACGGTTTATTGTGGCCTAGCCCTTAGGCTGGGTACACATGGGAAAATTTTTTGCCCCGACCGACCGTTCGCCACAAGTGAGAGTGAAAATCGCTGCTGACGAAAGTTCGCCACCTATTGTGCGGTGATCTACCGTCCCATCCAATCACCGTTTCATCTGGGCGAACGGGCGGCAGACATACGCTGGCGATTTTTCAGGCTGACCGACCGATACACAGCCTTAATAAGGAAATAAAAACAAAGATCTGGAGGAACCAATTGTAATTGGCCGTCTCCTGTTCCCTGATTAAACTGATAAAGGGAAAATGACCCTCTAATGACCCATATTGAATATCAATCGGACAGGAATGCAATCGCTAATGAATGCGCCGTCATTTTCTCGTACGTCTGTGTTTTACATTTGTGTTCCCTGCAGACCAATCATATCAATGATCATATGCACCAATGCCATTATTAGCTTATTAGTATATAAACAATATATATAGTATTAAATTAATATAGTATTAAACACAAACAATGAATCTTCGATCATATAACCGTCACTTTAAACGCAATGGACACGCCATTACAACATCCCCTGTTCCATTCATAGCAGAAATCCTCTTTTCCCTTTATTAATTTAATTGCCATTTTCAATAAAATGTTTCAACAGTTTTTCTGTTACACCGTTTGTTTGTCCCTCCTAAATTTGTCCATCTGCCGCCAAAGCCGCAATAAACACGGTAATATTCCAACCACCCTTATTCCTGGCGCGGGTTTGCAAAACGTGGGCTGTTTAACTCTCTCTGTGTTTAATGGGGGGAACACATGTCGTATCATAACCCAGTAAAGCGAGGTGATTAGCAGAGGTAATTAGCTGTAGTAACGATATTCCGTTACAGAATTTGCACTAATTGGAAAATGACTGCACTTTATAGAACGAAATAAACATCTGCGGCGAACACTTGGTTTCAAGGGAAATATTAAAAAATGAACCAATTTTATAGGTAAGGTTAATTTCCCCTTAGACATTAATCATTCAGGCTAATAAGCTTGTGCTAGGATTCAAGCAATATGGCAACGCACACTAATAAATATTAACAAATATACAGTCAATTGTTACTCTGGGATTAATAGACAATGTTATAAGTAAAATAAAACGATTATCTGTGTTATTGCAGATTAACAGAGAAGTGAGTTGCCAGATTGCTTGACTAGTAGCACAGACCATTAGACTATTTAGGACCTTTAGGGGGAGCTATTGCGTTACACTGTGTGGTACTAGTGAGATAATGACTGGGCCTTACAGACTTCTGCATATATCATCGCAAATAATTGATGTTCTGCTGTTAATTTGATGTTGATTATTATAGTTTATTTACTTAAGTTCATACCCAATAGATATAATAACTGTTATTCACAATGACAGCTTCAGTCTGGGGACCCCGGGGCCCAATAGGGCATATGTATCGCTGTCTGTAACCCAGCATGCACAGTACGCCACCATTGTCTGCATGGAATTTTATCCAGCCAATCATAACTGTTACTGTGCAAACTGGAAATATCTAATCATCCTGAATAGTGGGACTATTTATCAATTATAATTTGGACAGTGACCGCCCCTCTGGGTATAGGATAATTAAAGGGTATAAAAAGGATACAAAGGAAGAGCAATATAGTGAATAGGAAACAGTTCCCCTTTAAGAACTACTAAACTGCAAGTTCATTGTTTGACCTCTGACCTATCCAGTTGTTACATGAAGAGTCTATGGAGCAATGTTCATCAATGAGCAGCAGAGGGATCATGGAAATGTGATCCTGCTCTTCAGTGTCCTCAGCATTAGTCACCTTCAGGATGATCTTTGACTCTCTGTCCTCAGGGCATGTCTGGTTCTGCTGGTCCATGTGTGAAACTAATCAGTTCAGATGGTGCTAGGCAGCTCATGAGCTCCACTAATCCCACACGTTCTATTGCCTGCTATCCAAGGGGATGGGGCGTATTTGGCCAGTGACATCTGGAGAGCTCCATCCTGCTGACAGCTGTCAGTTAACTTTGCCCTCACTGCACCTACAAGATTCTCCTGGGTCTAAGGGCTCAGTGTGTTCTCCAGGAAAAATAATATTAATGAAACATGAGAGTCATAGAGTAGCCAATCAGAGGAGAAAAAGTGTTTTCTCTCTACACAAAGGAACCCACTACAACCTTCCATCTTACACACCACCCACAAATACACATAATATAGAACCCACCTCAACCTTCCATCTTACACACCACCCACCAATATAGATAATATAGAACCCACCTCAACCTTCCTTCTTACACACTACCCAACAATATAGATAATATAGAACCCACCCCAACCTTCCTTCTTACACACCACTCACAAATACACATAATATAGAACCCACCTCAACATAGTAACATAGTAACATAGTAATTAAGGTTGAATAAAGACATTCGTCCATCAAGTCCAACCTATTCCCTTTTTTTTTTTTTTTTTTTTTTTTTACCCTACCTAACAGTTGATCCAGAGGAAGGCAAAAAAACCCAGCTAAAAAAGGGGGGAAAAAATTCCTTCCTGACTCCAAACGGCAATCGGAAAGTATCCCTGGATCAACCAGATCTATATGCATTAATACCAGTAATTCTCAATATTTTTTAGTTTTAGAAACTTATCCAGGCCTTTTTTAAAGTTATTCAATGAACTTGCCATTACCACCTCTGCTGGAAGACAGTTCCACAGTTTCACCGTTCTCACTGTAAAGAAACCTCTCCTAACCTGAAGATGAAACTTCTTTTCTTCCAACCTTAAAGGATGTCCACGAGTCCTCTGATATGACCTATTAGTGAACAATGCACCAGAGAGTTCACTGTATGGGCCATTAATATATTTGTATAAGGTTATCATGTCCCCACGCAACCGCCGCTTCTCCAATGTAAACAGCCCTAACTTGTCTAATCTGCCTGCATATTCAAGCCCCTCCATTCCCCTTATTAATTTAGTTGCCCTTCTCTGGACTGCTTCCATTTCCAAGATGTCCCTTTTGTATATGGGATTCCAAAACTGCACCGCATATTCCAAATGAGGCCTTACCAGTGCCTTGTAAAGAGGGAGAATAATATTTTTCTCTCTTGAATCTATTCCCCTCTTTATACAAGACAATATCTTGCTAGCTCTAGCTGTTGCTACCTGGCATTGTTTGCTACAGCTAAGTCTGTTATCTACCAGAACCCCCAAATCTTTTTCCATTTCAGATGCACCTAACACAGAGTTATTTATGGTGTAGGTGGCACAGGGATTATTAAATCCCAAATGCATCACCTTACATTTATCAACATTGAATCTCATCTGCCATTCTGCTGCCCATTTTGATAATCTATCTAGGTCAGCTTGCAGCACTTTCACATCATTGGAAGTTTCCAAAGCTCTGCATAATTTAGTGTCATCAGCAAACACAGAGACCTTGCTCTCAATGCCCCCTTCTAAGTCATTTATAAACAGATTAAACAGAAGTGGCCCCAGTACAGAACCCTGAGGAACTCCGCTTAGAACTTTAGCCCACATAGATGTAGCTCCATTAACCACCACTCTCTGTTTGCGGTCCAATAACCAGTTCTCTATCCATGAACAAATGTTTTCTTCAAGGCCAACAGTCCTCAGTTTATACATTAGTCGCCTATGTGGCACAGTATCAAAGGCTTTTGCAAAATCCAAATATACCACATCCACAGCTGTGCCTGAATCTAACTTCTTACTCACTTCTTCATAAAAACCAATTAAATTTGTCTGGCATGATCTATTTCTCATAAATCCATGCTGACTACTACTAATAAGATGATCTCTGGAGACAAAGTCAAGGATATGATCCCTTAACAAAGTTTCCATCACCTTCCCTACCACTGATGTTAGGCTTACAGGTCTATAGTTACCAGGCTGTGAACGACTACCTTTTTTGAATATTGGTATTACATTGGCTTTTTTCCAATCCAGCGGCACATCCCCAGACAAAAGCGAATCTGAAAAGATGAGACACAGTGGTCTTGCTAGAACTGAACTAAGCTCTTTTAAAATCCTAGGATGCAATCCATCTGGTCCTGGCGCTTTATTGATATTAACTTTGTCTAATTGATTCCGTACCATATCCTCTGTTATCCAATGTGAAAACTCTTCATTTCCTCCCTGCACATTGTTACAATCCCTACTGTAAGGATTCTCAACAGTAAAAACCGATGTAAAAAAACGGTTTAGCAGATTAGCCTTTTCGGCATCCTCTACAACCACCTCAGCTCCATTATTTAATGGTCCCACATTCTCAGTCCTCATTTTTTTACCATTTATATACTTAAAAAACATCTTGGGGTTGGACTTGCTTTGTTCGGCAATCCGTATTTCATTTTCTATTTTAGCTAGTTTAATTGCTTTCTTGCACTCTTTATTACAACTTTTGAAGTCCCTGTAAGCCTGTTCTGTGCCTTCTGCTTTCAAAATTTGAAAAGCCCTTTTCTTTTTTTCCATTTCCCTTTTTACCTGAGCATTAAGCCATGCAGGAGTGGACCTAATTTTTTTACACTTGTTTCCTAAAGGTACCGATTTGGAGATGTTATAGTTTAATATCCCTTTAAAAGTGGTCCACATCTGCTCAGTATCTTTACCTAGAAACAGTTCCCCCCAGTCTATGAGCAGGAGCGATTCCTTTAAAAGCATAAAATTAGCTTTCCTAAAGTTAAAAGTTTTTGTTAAGCCAGTGCACTTTAGTTTTCTGCAACCTATATTAAATGACACTATATCATGGTCACTATTCCCTAAGCTTCCCATTACCTTCATCTCCAAAATGAGCTCTGGGTTATTAGATATCACCAGATCCAACAACGCATTCTTTCTAGTAGGAACTTCTACCATCTGTGAAAGAAAATGCTCATATAGGAAATTTAAGAACTTTATACCTTTTGAGGTGCTGGCAGTTCCATTACTCCAATCTATTTCAGGGTAGTTAAAATCCCCCATAACCAGAACATGCCCCATACCAGCAGCCTTCGCCAACTGCATATGGAGATTCATTTCCACCTCTTCCCCGGCATTTGGCGGCTTATAACACACTCCAACAATTAATTTACCTACCTTCTTGCTTCCTGTACACAGTTCCACCCATAATGTTTCTGCCGCATCGTTTGCTCCCCCATCTATTCCATCTTTTAAATTTGGCTTCAATTCCTGTTTAACATACATACATACTCCTCCTCCTTTCTTATTAACTCGGTCATGTCTAAATAAGGAGTACCCTTCAATATTTACTGTCCAGTCGTGTGAATCATTAAGCCATGATTCTGCTATACCAATTACATCATACCTTTCCTTTAGAGCTATTATTTCAAGTTCGCCGGTTTTTCCAGCCAGACTCCTTGCATTTGTAAACATACATTTTAGATTATCAATTGATTTACTTCCATACATGGTCGTACATGCCTCCTTATCCTCTATGCTCCCCCCTCCTCCTTCTCCTCCCTCCGTTGTGTTACTAGCCCCCAGATCCCTAACTTCTCTATCTACCCCTGTGTAGTTAAACGTTCCCTCCCCCCCCATACCTAGTTTAAAATCTCGTCCAACCCCCTAGCCATCTTCTCCCCCAAAACAGTTGCACCATCACCATTGAGGTGCAATCCGTCACTACTAAAGAGCCTGTAGCCAACAGAAAAGTCAGCCCAGTTCTCTAAAAACCCAAACCCCATCTCCTTACACCACTCTCTTAGCCACGCATTTATACTCCTGAGCTCCCGTTGCCTCCCTAGCGTAGCACGTGGCTGCGGTAGTATTTCTGAAATCACTACCCTGGAGGTCCTTGCTTTTAACTTGGCCCCTAATTCTCGGAAATCATTTTTAAGGACCACACCTCCACCTCTAACTTTGTCATTGGCACCAATGTGAACCAAGACCGCCGGGTCACTCCCAGCCCCACCCAATAATCTGTCTACACGATCCACCACATGTCGAACCCTAGCACCAGGCAGACAACACACTGTTCGGCATGCAGGGTCCTGGCGACAGATTACCCTATCTACCCTTCTAATAATAGAATCCCCTACCACTACCACCTGTCTATCCTTCCTAGCCCCCAGTTCTCCCTCCCTTGTATTGGAGATGGCCGTCCCCTGGGTGCTCAAGGGAAAGGCCCGCTCCATACATGCTGCTTCCGAGCCATCGTCCTCCACATCTTCACCTAAAATGGCAAATCTGTTGGGATCGACCAGCTGGGAAGAAGCCCCCCTATCCTTCCGTCCCCTACTTCCCCTGGTGACCCTTACAAATCTATCTTCCTTCTCCACCTTATCTGCCCCATCTCCACCCACCAGTTTACTGGCCCCTGCCAGTACCTGCATTTCCCCCAGGTTTGCCAAGTCCTGCAATGCTGCAAGTTTACCCCTTAGACTCTGTACCTCAGATTCCAAAAGGGCAACCCACTCACATCTGACACATACATAGGTCCCCTGGGGCGGCTGCTCCAAGATCCCATACATGCGGCAGGATGCACATTGCGCGGCCCCAACAAAACTGTCCATACTAAACAGCAATACACAGCAGAGACACAGCAGAGAAATAGTGTTGTTCTTAAACGCTTTCTTGTTTTAAACGCTTTAGTTTTTTAACGCTGTCAATTCTCTTAAAAACAGAAAAATCTCTTTAAAACAGGAAATCGCTCAGAGCTAATCGCTCATGGGAAAGGCCTTAAATGAGGTTCAAAACCAACCAGAGCCAACAGGCCTCAGCCAATTTAAACCAATTAGTTACACCCCCATCCAATCAGAGAGAGAGAGAGAAAAAAAAACCCTTTCCTTTGTCTCCTACCAGCCCCCGCTCCACAGGTAACAGTGTTTTTTAAACACAAGTATTTGTTTTAGTAATCCAGTGCTTTGAGTTTACTCAAACAATTCCTACCACCTTATTCAAGCAGTAAGTAGTAAAAAAAAATAAAAATACACTAGTGATTAATTACTTACACAGGCACCCTCCTAGAAATAAATAGTGTTAGGTTAGTACATTTACTAGGCTGCAACCACAGTTAATAAACGCTTTAGTTTTTTAACGCTGTCAATTCTCTTAAAAACAGAAAAATCTCTTTAAAACAGGAAATCGCTCAGAGCTAATCGCTCATGGTACAGACCTTAAATGAGGTTCAAAACCAACCTTCCTTCTTACACACCACTCACAAATACACATAATATAGAACCCACCTCAACCTTCCTTCTTACACACCACTCACAAATACACATAATAAAGAACCCACCTCAACCTTCCTTCTTACACACCACTCACAAATACACATAATATAGAAACCCATCTCAACCTTCCTTCTTACAACACACACTCACAATACACATAATATGAACCCACCTTATCTAACCTTCCTTCTTACACAACACACTCACAATACCTAAGTATAACACTAACCTCTCACACACACTCACCCACCATTGACCATCATTCACTACCACCACCCAACAATATAGATAATTATGATACCATTGCAACCTTCCTTCTTACCACCACCCAACATATCGATAATATAGAACCCCTCAACCTTCCATCTTACACACCACCCAACATATAGATAATATAGAACCATCCGCAACCTTCCTTACAAACACCACCCAACATAGACTTAATGTGAACCCACCTCAACCTTTCTTCTTACAACCACAGTTGGGCTCCACCCACAATATAGTAGTAATATAGAACCCAATCCCGACTTCCTCTTACACACCACCAGCAGCATATAGATATATAGATACCATCGCAACCTTCCTTCTTACACACCACCCAACAATAGATAATAATAAACCCACCTCAACCTCCTTCTTACCATACCACCCAACAATTAGATATAGAGAACCCAATCCCGACCTTCCTTCTTACACACCACCCAGCATATAGATAATATAGAACCCACCTCAACCTTCCATCATTACACACCACCCAAACAATATAGTAAATAGATACCATCGCAACCTTCCTTCTTACACACCACCAACAATATATAGCTAATGTAGAACCCACCTCAACCTTTCTTCTTACACACCACCCAACAATATAGAAAGTATAGATCCCAACCCCGGCTTTCCTCCTTACACACCACCAAACAATATAGATAATATAGAACCCACTCAACCTTCCTTCTTACATACCACCCAACAATATAGATAATATAGATCCCAATCCCGACCTTCCTTCTTACACACCACCAGCAATATAGATATATAGATCCTAACCCCGACTTTCCTTCTTACACACTACAACTACCAACATATAGATAATATAGAACCAGCACCTCAACCTTCCTTCTTACACACCACCCAACAATATAGATAATATAGAACCCACCTCAACCTTCCTTCTTACACACCACCCAACAATATAGCTAATGTAGAACCCACCTCAACCTTTCTTCTTACACACCACCCAACAATATAGATAGTATAGATCCCATCCCGGCTTTCCTTCTTACACACTACCCAACAATATAGATAATATAGAACCCACCTCAACCTTTCTTCTTACACCCCACCCAACAATATAGATAATATAGATACCATCGCAACCTTCCTTCTTACACACCACCAACAATATAGACTAATGTAAGCCCCCCTCAACCTTCCTTCTTCTACACACCAACCAACAATATAGATAATTAGAACCCAATCCGACCCTTCCTTCTACAGACACACCAACATGCAATATAATAAGTATAAACCATCGCAACCTTTTGCCACCCCCCCTTTCTTACACCCACACCCAACAATATAGATACATAGTACCTGCAACCTTCCCTTCACCCACCACTTACAAAGAACCTATTTCTTCTACAATATACCACCCAACAATATAGAAATGATATATAACCTAATTCCCGCTTTCCTTCCTTCACACACCACCACAACAATATAGATAATATAGACCCACCTCACCTTCCTTCTTACATAACACACCCAACATATAGATAATATATGATAACCCATCCCGACTCTCTCTTACACAACAAACACCACAGACAATTAGATAATATAGATACCCACCTCAACTTTCTTCTTACACACTCAACCCAACAATATAGATCATAGAATAGTCCCAACCCAACGCTTTCCTCTCCTTACCAAACACCACCACAAATATAGATAACTATAGACACCCACCCACCCTCCTTCTTTACATCAAACCATCCCAACAATATCGCTAAATGTAGAACCCAATCGACCTTTCTTCTTACCCACACCACCCACAATATAGATAATATAGATCCTAACCCCGCCTTTTCCTTCTTACAACACACTACCCAACAATATAGATAAATAGAACCCCCTCGACTTCCTTCTTAACACACCACCCCAATGATAGATAATATAGACCCAACCCTCAACTTCTCCTCTTTTACACAACTCACCCAACAATATAGACTAATTAGAACCCACCTTTCTACACGCCCACACTAAGAATAAACTAACCCCGGCTTTCCTTCTTACAACCACCCACAATATAGATAATATGATCCCTGACCTTCTAACCCACCCTATCAAAAACTCGCACCTCCTTCTTACACACCAACATAGAACCACCTCACTTCCTTTCAACACACCATATATTAACCCATCCACCCTTGCAACAGTATAGTAAAAAGAACCTACTCTTCAACACGCATAGAAATAATCACCAACCTCCTCTACAAACCCCCTATAGTATGAACCCCCTCCCTCTTCTCACAACCACCCAACAATATAGATAGTATAATCCCATCCCAGGCTTTTCCTTCTTACACACCACCCGACAATATCACTAAATATAGTAACCCACCTCAACCTTCCTTCTTACAACCCACCCAACAATTAGATAATATGAGATTCCCACCTCGACCTCCTTCTTACACACCACACATCTAGTAAAATGATCCTACCCCTGACTTCTTCTTACAACACTACCCAACACTAATAAAGTAATATAGAACCCACCCACGGAACTTCCTTCTTACCCACTACACCAACAATAGATAATATAGACCCCACCTCAACCTTCCTTCTACACACCCACCCAAAATATAGAGCTAATAGTAGAACCCCCCCAAACCTTTTCTTTCTTACTACACACCCACACACATATATAGATAAGTAGACCTAACCTCACACCCGGTTTCTTCTTACAGACCACCCACAATATAGATATATAGATCCCAACACCCGACTTCCTTCCTTCTACACACCCACCCCGACGCAATTAGATAAATAGATCCCACACCCAACTTTCCTTCTTACCACACTGACCCAACCAATATAGATACATGAACCCACCCCAACCTTCCTTCTTACACCCACCCACAATAGATAAATATAGAACCCACCTCAACCCTCCTTCTTTACACACCACCCCCACAATATAGCTATGTAAGACACCACCTCAAACACATTCTTCTTACACACCCCCAACAATATAATAGTAAAGGATCCACCCGACTTTCCTCTTACCACTACCCCAACATTAGATAATAGAGAACCGCACCTCAACCTTCCTTCTACACACCACCCACAAATATAGATAATATAAAACCCACCTCAACCCTCCTTCTACAACACCACCCACCAATAGCTGATGTAGAACCCACCTCAACCTCACTTCTTCTTACAATTACCACCACCCACAATATAGATAGTATAAGATCCCACCCGGCTTTCCTTCTTACAAACCTAACCCAACAATATAGATAATATAGAACCCCACCTCAACCTTCCTTCTTCACAACACACCAGCCCAACATATAGATAGATATAGTATACCCCCCAACCCCACCTTCTTCCTCACACCACCACCACAATATGCGATATAGAAACTCTCCCTCAACCTTCTTCTTACACAACCACCACATATAGATAGTATAGATCCCAACCCCGGCCTTCCTCTTACACACCACTCCAACAATTAGATAATATAGAACCACATGCCTCAACCTTCCCTACCCACCACCCAAACAAATAGCCCATACCCAATACCCCCCCACCTTTACCTAAACCAAAAAGCCAACCCAACAACCCAACCAATACACTATCAATAACCGATAACAATCCCACCCACGTCAACCTTTCTTCTTACAAGACACCCACAAATAATAGTTTTAATTATATAGACCCAACCCCGACTTCCTTCTTACACACCACCCAACAATAGAAATAATATAGATCCCACCGCAACCCTCCTTCTTACACCCACCCAACAATATAGATTAAGAACCAACCCACACCCAACCTTCTCTTCTTCACACCACCCAAACCACATAAATAGATAGTATACCATCCTCAATCCCGCTCCTCTTACACCACTACCCCACAAATATAGATTAATATAGAACCCACCTCAACTTCTTCTTACACCACACCCAACCATATAGATATATAGATATCCCAACCCACCGCTTTCCTTCTTAACAACTCACCCAAATATACTAATGTAGATACCCTCAACCTTCCCTCAACCACCCTTGATAAAAAATTCCTCCCCTTCTCTTACACCACCCCAACAATATAGATACATATAGAACCACCCTCAACCTTTCCTTCCTACACACCACCCAACATAAATATAGAATATAGAACCCCCACCTCCCTCTTCTCACACCAAAACACTACTGATGAACCCGACTCGACCTTTGACACCACACACCCAACAATATGTATCCAACCGCTTTACCATCAATATAATAATAGAACCCACCTTCAACCTTCCTATTACAACACAAACCACCCAACAATATTAGAAATATAGAACCCACCCACACCTTTCTTCTACACACCACCCAACAATATATTAGATAATATGAACCACCCCCAACCTC
>CM033472.1:15183304-15222439 GCA_019447015.1 Hymenochirus boettgeri
CCCCAACCTTTCTTCTTACACACCACCCAACAATATAGATAATATAGAACCCACCCCAACCTTCCTTCTTACACACCACCCAACAATATAGATAATATAGAACCCACCTCAACCTTCCTTCTTACACACCACCCAACAATATAGATAATATAGAACCCACCTCAACCCTCCTTCTTACACACCACCCAACAATATAGCTGATGTAGAACCCACCTCAACCTTTCTTCTTACACACCACCCAACAATATAGAAGTATAAGATCCCAACCCCGGCTTTCCTTCTTACACACCACTCCAACACATATATATGACCCCCTCAACCTTCCTTCTTATCACCACCAACTCCAAATACGACTAATAAGACCCAACCTCAACCTTCCTTCTTTACACACCGAACCCCACTCAAAATAGACATAATATAGACCAACCCACTAGCTTCCTTCTTACAACACACTCACACATAACTAATATGAACCCACCTCATACCTTCTCTTCACACCACCACCACAATATAATAATAGAAACCCCATCAACCCTCCTATCTTACACACCACCCAACAATATAGCTAATATAGATACCACTGCAACTTTCTTCTTACCCCCCACCCAACAACTGATAATATAGATCTACCCGGCCTCAACTTCCATCTTACAACACACCCAACAATATAGATAATATAGATCACCAATTCCGCAACCTTCCTTCTTACAACACACCCCCCGCAATCATAGACTAATGTAGATACCCCACCAACCTTCCTTCTTACACACCCCAACATGGGGTAGGGGTTAGGGCCACCCACTAACCTTCTTATACTGACCCCAAAGGTAAGATATAAGACCCCAATCCCGACTTCCTCTTACACACCCCACACATATAGAATGACCACTCACTTCCTTACCACCACAAAAAGCAATAACATCGCAACCTCCTTCTTACCACCACCCAACAATATAGTAATATAGAACCCACCTCAACCTTCCTTCTTTACACAACCACCCACAATTAGAATATAGAGAACCCAACTCCCGACGCTTCCTTCTTACACACCACCCCACATATAGATAATATAGAAACCCACCTCAACTTCCTATCATACATCCACCACCCAACAATATAGATAATGATAGATCCCATCCCGAACCTTCCTTCTTACCACACACCACCACAATATAGAGTATAAGATCTCAACCCACCCCAACCTTTCTTCTACCACCCACCCAACAAGTAGTATAATATAGAATCCCAACCTCACGCTCTTGCCTTCCACACACCAACCACAATATAGAATAATATGATACCCCCTTCAACCTTCCTTCTTACACAACCACCCAACAATATAGCTAATGAGAATCCCATCTCAGACCTTTCGTTCTTACACACCACCCCAGCAATATAGATATATAGAATCCTAACCCCCCGCTTTCCTTCTTCCTAACATCCACACCCAACCATATAGATATATAGATCCCCAATCCCCGACCTTCCTTCTTCCACACCACACCCAGCAATATAGATAATATAGATCCCAACCCCACTTTTCCTTCTTACACCCTCCCAACAATATAGATAATATAGAACCCACCTCAAACCTTCCTTCTTACACCCCACCCACAATATAATAATATAAGAACCCCACCTCAACCCTCCTTCTTACACACCACTCAACATAACTATGAGAACCCCCCTTCAACTTTCTTCTACACACCACCCAACCATTATGAATAGTATAGATCCCATCCCGGCTTTTCCGTTTCCTCTTACCCACACTACCACAAAATCTAGATAATATAGAACCCACCTCAACCTTCCTTCTTACCCACCACCAACATAGATATAATATAGAAACCCACCTCAACCCTCCTTCTTTACACAACCACCCCACAATAAGCTGAATGTAGAACCCACCTCAACCTTTCTTCTTTTACCAACCCCACACCCAACAATTAGATAGTAAGACCAACCCCGGCTTTCCTTCTTAACAACTACCCAACAATAAGCTAATATATAAACCACCTCAACCTTCCTCTCCACACCACCCAACAATATAGATAAATGTATAACCCACCCCACCTTTTCTAACCTTTCTTCTTACAACACACCACCCACACCAACATATAACCCTAATATAGACACCCAACACCTCAACTTTCCTCTACACCCACCTACCACCAACCACAATAACACTGTCACATATATAGAAAAAACTCCCAACCCCACATTTCCATTCTTACACACCACCCAACAATTAGATATATAGATACATCAACCAATTCCCTTCTTACCAGCTACCAACGATATAGAAATATAGAACCCCACCTCACACCTTAGTCTTACACAAACCACCCAACAATATAGAGATAGATATCATAACCTTCCATCTCAACACCACCAACATATACTAATAGCCACTAACCGTTTACCACACCCACAATATAGATAATCAGTAGAACCCACCTCACAACCTTCTCGTTTACACACCACCGCAGCAATATAGATATTAGATACTGACCTTCCTCAAACCCGCCAACAACTAGAACTTATGTTAAACCCTCACTCCTTCTTACCACCACTACCACAATATAGATCAAATATAGAACCAAACACCTCAACCTCCTGTCTTACAACACCACCCGGCACAATATGACTAATTATATAGAACCCCCCCACTTCACCCCACCGTCCTCATTACCACCACCCAAACAATAGAGTAATATAATACCCAATCGCAACCTCTTCTCTTACACACCCACCAACAAATATATAGATAATGTAGAAATCCCAGCTCACCGTTCCTTCTTACAAACCACACAAACAAATATAGATAGTATAGATACCCAACCCAACGGCTTCCACCCTTACACACCCCAACCAATAGAGAGGCTAGGATAGTAACCCACTCAACCTCTCCTTCTTACCACCAACCCACATATAGAATATTAGATCCCAATCCTCAACCTTCTCTCTTGGAACACCACCAGCCAAAATAGATAGTATAGATCCTAACCCCGGACTTTCCTTCTTACCACACTACACAAATATAGATAATTAGAAAAAAACCCACCTAACCTTCTTCTCACACCACCCAACAATATAGATAAATAGAACCCACTCACCAATCCTTCTTCACGCCACCACACAATTAGTAAGATAGAACCCACCTCAACCTTCTACCAACCCACATATAGGAAACCGAACGGCTTCCACATACCACCCAACAATTATAGATACTACTATCGATCCATCAGAACCCGATCCTTCTTACAACACCACCCACGAACTATGATAATATAGATACCCATCCCCAACGCTTCCTTCTTACACACAACCCAACAAATAGATAAATAGAGAACCACCTCAAACCTTTCCTTCGTACTTACCACCACCAACAATAGATTAATATAGAACCCATCCTCGACCTTCTCCTTCTAACCCACCAGCAAATAGATAATAAGACACCCACCTCAACCTTCCTTCTTACACACCACCCAACAATATAGATAATATAGAACCCACCTCAACCTTTCTTCTTACACACCACCCAACAATATAGATAGTATAGATCCCAACCCCGGCTTTCCTTCTTACACACTACCCAACAATATAGATAATATAGAACCCACCTCAACCTTCCTTCTCACACACCACCCAACAATATAGATAATATAGAACCCACCCCAACCTTTCTTCTTACACACCACCCAACAATATAGATAATATAGAACCCACCTCAACCTTTCTTCTTACCCCCCATATATATAAAGAAATCCACCTCAACAACTTCCTCTTAACACACCACTAACAAAATACACAGTAATGACAAAGGAACCCACCTCACCTTCCTTCTTACCACCACCACAAATCACATAATATAGAACCCACGCCCACATCAGTACATAGTAGTAACCTTAGAATTAAGGTGAATACAAGACATTCGTGCCATCAAGTCCCACCTATTCCCTTTTTTTTTTTTTTTTTTTTTTTGTTTACCCTACCAACAGGTTGATCACCCAGACGGAAGGCAAAAAACCCCAGCTAAAAGGGGGAGAAACAAAATTCACTTCCTGGACTCCAAACGGCAATCGGAAAGTATCCTGGGATCAACCAATTATAATGCATTAAACCATAATTCTTCATATTTTTTAGTTTAGAAACCTTATCCAGCCTTGTTTTAAAGTTTGTCAATGGATGACTTGCATGTACCACCTCTGCTGTGAGGACGTGTCCACAGTTGTCACCGTTCTCACTGTAAAGAAACCTCTCCTCTAACCTAAGATGAAACCTTTTCTTCCAACCTTAAAGTGATTTGTCCACGAGTCCTTGATGATGACCTATAGTGAACATGCACCAGGAGAGTTCACTGTAATGGGCCATTAATATATTTGTATAAGGTTATCATGTCCCCCACGCAACCGCCGCTTCTCCCAATGTAAACAGCCCTAACTTGTCTAATCTGCTGCTGCATATTTTCAGGCCCCTCCCATTCCCCTATTAATTTAAGTATGCCCCTTCTCTGATGGCTTCCATTTCCAAGATGTCCCTTTTTATATGGGATCCAAACGTGCACCGCATATTCCAACATGAGGCCTTACCATTGCCTTGTCAAGAGGGGGAGAATAATATTTTTTCCTCTCTTTGATCTATTCCACCCTCTTTATACAAGACAATATCTTGCTACTCTAGCTGTTGCCTACCCTGGCATTGTTTTGCCTCAGCTTAAGTCTGTTATTACAGAACCCCTCAAATCTGTTCCATTTCAGGACTGCACCTAACCACGCGAGTTATTATGGTGTAGGTGGCACAGGGATTAGTTAAATCCCAAATGCAGTCACCTTACATTTATCAACATGGAATCTCATCTGCCATTCTGCTGCCCATTTTGTAATCATCTAGTGTCCGCTTGCAGACTTTCACATCATTGGACAGTTTCCATCAAGTCTGCATACTTTAGTGTCAGTCAGCAACACAGAGACCTTGCTCATCAATGCCCCTTCTAAGTTAACTTTAAGAACAATTAAACAGAAGTGGGTCCGCAGTACAGAACCCTGAGGAACTGCACGCTCGGAACTTTAGGAGCCACATGAGAAATGTACTCCATTAACCGCCACCACCTCTGTTGCGGTCCAATAACCAGTCTTCGTTATCATGAAACAAAGTTTTCTTCAAGGCCAACAGTCCTCAGTTTTTACATGTAGTCCGCCTATGTGGGCCGAGGATCAAAGTGCTTTTGCAAATCCCAGTATACCACTCCGATTCAAGCTGTGCACCCAAAGGCCCTGAATCTAACTCTTACTCACTTCTCATAAAAACCATTAAATTTGTCTCGGCATGATACTATTCTCATAAATCCATGCTGACGACTACCTATAAGATGCATCTCTGGAGACAAAATCAAGGATATGATCCCTAACAAGTTGCTCACATCACCTCCCTACCACTCGATTTTAGTCTTACGGCTCCTTAGTTACCAGCTGTAACTACTACCTTTTTTTTGAATGTATTACATTGGCTTTTTCTCAATCCAGCGGCACATCCCCAGACCAAGGAATATTGAAAGATGAGAACACGTGGGTCTGCTTAGAACTGAACTAAGCCTCTTTTAAAATCTAGGTGCAATCCATCTGGTCCTGGCGCTTTATTGATATTAACCTTTGTCTAATTGATGTCCGACCATATCCTCTGTTACCAAGGGTGACAAAACTCTTCATTTCCTCCTCCGCAATTGTACCATCCGCTACTGTAAGGATTCTCAACAGTATTTATAAAAAACGATGTAAAAAAACGGTTTAGTAGATAGCCTTTTCGGCATCCTCTACAACCACCTCCAGCTCAATTATTTAATGGTCCCAAACAAATTCTCAGTCCTCATTTTTTGTTTATACCATTATATACTTAAAAAAATCTTGGGTTGTTGGACTTGCTTTGTTCGGCAATCCGTTATTTCATTTTCTATTTTAGCTAGTTTCATATTGCTTTCTGACACTCTTTATTTACCATCTTTGAAGTCACCTTAAGCCTGTTCTGTGACTTCTCTTCAAAATTTGAAAAGCCCTTTCTTTTTTTTCCCCATTCCCTTTTACCTGAGACTTAAGCCATGCCAAGTGGACCTAATTTTTTTTACACTTGTTTCCTAAAGGTAAACCCGATTTGGAGCAGTTTTAAGTTTAATATACCCTTTAAAAGTGGTCCACATCGCTCAGTATCTTTACCTAACGAAAACAGTTCCCCCCAGTCTATGAGCAGGAGCGATTTCTTTAAAAAAGCATAAATATAGTCTTTCCTAAATTTAAGAGTTTTTTGTACGCCAGTTGGCACATTTAGTTTCTGCAACCTATATTACAAGTGGACACTATAATCATGGTCACTATTTCCCTACGCTTCCCAGTACTGCATTCCCATTGCTAAATGAGCTCTGGGTTATGAGATATCAACAATTCAACAGCAACCATTCTTTTCTGAGTAGGAACCTCCCTACCATTGTTGAAAGAAAATGCTCATATAGGAAATATTTAAGAACTTATCCTTTGAGGTGCTGGCGTTCCATTACTCCACTCTATTTCAGGGTAGTTAAAATCCCCCATAACCAGGGAAAACATGCCCCATACCAGCGCCTTGCCAACTGCATAATGGAGATTCTATGTCCACCTCTGTCCCCGGCATTTGGGGCGCTTTGGTATAGCACAGGCTCCAACAATTAATTTACCTACCTTCTTGTTTCTGTCACAGTTCCACCACCCATAATGTTTCTGACCGCATCGTTTGCTCCCCCCCATCTATTCCATCTTTAAAGTTGGCTGTCAACCTGTTTAACATACATACATACTCCTCCTCCTTTCTTATTAACTCGGTCATGTCTAACTAAGGAGTTACCCTTCAATATTACTGTCCATCGCGTGTAATCATTAAGCCATTTGGATTCGCTATACCAATTACATCCTACAACCTTTCTTTAGAGCGATTATAGTCAAGTTCGCCGGTTTGCCAGCCAGACTTCCTTGAATTTGTAAACATACATTACCATATCAATTGTATTTATGTCCATACATGGTCGTACATGCTCCTTACCTCTATGCTCCCCCCAGCCTCCTGTCTCCCCCTCCGTTGTGTTAACTTAAGCCCCAGATCCTAACTTCCTATCTCCCCCGTTGTAGTTAAAACGTTCCCTCCCCCCCATACCTAGTTTAAAATCTCGCCAACCCCTAACCATCTTCTCACCAAAACGTTCACCTCAACCACTTGAGGTGCAATCGTCATACTAAAGAAGCCTGTAGCCAACAGAAAGTCACGCCCAGTTTCTCTAAAAAACCCAAACCCATCTCCTTACACCAGTGCTCTTAGCCACGCATTTATCTCTGAGCTCCCGTGCCTCCCTAGCGTAGCAACGTGGCTGCGGGTATAGGTCTTTCTGAAATCGAACTACCCTGGAGGCCCTTGCTTTTTAATCGTGGCTCCCTAATTCTCGGAAATGCATTTTGACAATATAGATAATATAGAACCCACCTCAACCTTTCTTCTTACAGACCACCCAACAATATAGATAGTATAGATCCCAACCCCGACTTTCCTTCTTACACACCACCCAACAATATAGATAATATAGATCCCAACCCCAACTTTCCTTCTTACACACTACCCAACAATATAGATAATATAGAACCCACCCCAACCTTCCTTCTTACACACCACCCAACAATAAACATAATATAGAACCCACCTCAACCCTCCTTCTTACACACCACCCAACAATATAGATAATATAGAACCCACCTCAACCTTTCTTCTTACACACCACCCAACAATATAGATAGTATAGATCCCAACCCCGACTTTCCTTCTTACACACTACCCAATAATATAGATAATATAGAACCCACCTCAACCTTCTTCTTACACACCACCCAACAATATAGATAATATAGAACCCACCCCAACCTTTCTTCTAACACACCACCCAACAATATAGATAATATAGAACCCACCCAACCTTCCTTCTTACACACCACCCAACAATATAGATAATATAGAACCCACCTCAACCTTCCTAATTACACACCACCCAACAATATAGATAATATAGAACCCATCCCAACCTTTCTTCTTACACACCACCCAACAATATAGATAATATAGAACAAAGTGCTATGTTCGAGTACTAACTCCAGGTGCTCTGTTAGAGTACTTACAAGTAACTAAAGTGCTAGTTTAGAGTACTAACTAATAGTCCTACGTTAGAGTCTAGACTAAGTGCTAGTTGAGTGGCGAGGACTAATTGTTAGGAGTGTGCCCGACTATAGTGCTTTTGTTGGGAGTGGTGCCAGCTTAAATTCATTTAAATGGAGGTATCGGCGCAACCTATGGGCCTTCCGTTTTGAAAACTCAATCCCAGCAGTTTCCTAGCAGAGCACTCAACTAAAAGCCAGGGAATGCTGGATTTGTAGTTGTCAAACAGGCAAGCCCAATAGTTGTGGTTTAACAACCGATAACCGACAGGTTATAGATCATTGCTTAGTGTTTTACATGTTGGGATTATAAAGCCAGTTTATTGATGAATCCCTGTGGACGGCCGCAGGTTGGGGGTGACATTGGATTGGAAGTGAATGGTTTTCTCTGAATGTTTCAGAATTGATACCAAATGGTTTAATACTTTTTGTAGTGTTTGTCGTGTATGTGTGTGTGTGTTGTAATTTGTGTATGTATGTGTGTGTGTGTATTTTAGTATAATTTGTGTATTATGTTTGTGTGTGGTAGTTGGTATAGTTTGTGTTTTATGTGTGTGTGTATTTAACCTCTATATCCTTTGTATATGATGTACAGTTTGTGATCCCTATTGAATAGTACAGATGGCGAAATCAAAGCCGTTCCGTGCGCAACGATTGTGTCGGGGTTCTGGGTTGTTTTTTCAAAAACTGAGAATGGGGTGTGTCGTGTTTTGCCCCATACCTCCAGGGTGGGGTTTGACAAATTTCAAATTTCCACCGTGGCAAATCCTTTTTGTCCCATTCGTTTTACCTTCCTGTCTCATTGCTCTGGGACCCTGGTACATTGTCCGACGGACCACCTTCTCTGTGGGGAAAACATCACCGCGCGCTACTGTTCGGTTGCCCTTTTACCATTACCATTTTTGGTAATCCTCCAACGCCGAATTCGTAATAACACAATGGGGTTCGGACAAAGATTCGGACAGGCGGAATTCCTCACTGTGAGTGGCGGTCGGGCACAAACTGTCTGTAGAAGAACCAGATCCATCCTGGGAAGTATCCACCACATACAGGTAAGACGCATCCTTTTTCCCTTTGATTTCTGTGTTTTCCTTCCCGGAACTTCTGTCACTCTACTTTGACTACTCGGGTGAAGCAAAAAAAATTTTTCTATTTCATTCATCGTGTGAATCTGTGTGGGGGGGGGGGTGGATTCAAGTAGATCACTGGCTTGAAAATGTATTCTTGAAGACTTCTCTAGTCAATTCCGACTGCCTTTCTCATTCAGAATGACTTGTTGTAAAACAACATTTTACCTTGCAGACGTTGGTGTCCGACCCCCCCCACCGCTCGATTTCGCTTGGTTTCATTATTTTCACATAAATGGCCTCCTTACACCTCTGCTGACCATCACATTCCTTTGCCATTGTTAAATTACACTTTTTCAAGGTATGTCCTTTATTCACTTAGATGTCAGATACACGCATGTCCTGACCCTAGGAATTGGCTCTTCTGTGCTGGGCCATACGTGATGCAGTTGCTGTTTGTCTCCCCCACATAAAATCAAGCAGGGGGGGAGGGTGGGTCTGTCGACTGCACTGCACGTGCGTATAATGAATGTCGCTGTTCTTGTGTTTTGGTATGTGTGGGTTCTTTCGGATGTCCAATGTCTGCCTCAGTGGGTGTGGTTCGGGTTGTAAAGCATACAGGGATACTATTTTTTTTTTGAAAATTCTTCTTATTTTCTCGGATGACCCCTGGCGAGCATATGGGTGACCATGGAGGGGTGGGTGGGCATGGGGTCCTCCTGTCCCTTTGCTATTTCCCCTTCACTGTTGGTATTTGTGGTTCTTTTCTTTCCTTCTACTCTACTTCTTTGTGACCAAGGCCCCTCTGATATCCACAAGTTTTAAGCGGCTCCGTCTGAGATTTGTTTCATTTCTTTAGCCTTCGCCTCTGATGCTAGAGGTGGGGGGGTTTCGACAACCACTGGTCTGCCATGTACAATGCTGTTTTGACACCTTACTCTGTGGCGTTCCTATAACCCTCGTAGCCATTATCTAAATCACGACCCTTAACACCTGGCTGTGATATGCTAATTGTGATTTTCCTTTTCCAGGGTACATAATTGCACAGATTCTTGTACAAGTCATTCTGATTGGAGAAAGCCGTCGGGATGCTAGCGAAACGTCTTCAAGAACTAAAAAATTTCAAGTCCAGTTGATCTAATTGAATACAACAATTACCATACCTGGATGAATGAAACCTTCACAAGCATATTTCTCTTTCATCCGTTATTTTGCTGTTTATGGATTAACTTAACTTTATTAGTTTCTGTCCTTTAATTAATCTTTGTAAATTACTACTTATCCCTTGTTTTGTGCTTTTATAAGTACCGCTGTGTACCCAAGTGGCGCTTTATGCACAAACATATATGCAATGTATACATACATATAAACGTATATACATATAAACCATGGTCAACAACACATTAATACTGTATAAGGTGGCTAGGCCACACTATCCTTTTTTTTCCTTATTTGCGGTCAGTTTCACATTCGATAGCACTTGCAGTTTTTTTCATAATTGGAAATCGCGGGAACGCAAAGTTTCTGCGATTTCAGATGGCCATTTTGCGATTGCGTATGTGTCTCGTTTCCATTTTTGGAAGCATGCGATCACCATGGTTTCTCCAAGCAAGTGCTAACGTTTCCTTAATGGGAATGGGGCAATCGGATGGAAAATCGTCACCGGAATCGCACGCCAATTGGTTGTGATTGAGCTTGCGATATGGTGCGATGCGAGGTTGGGCGTTGCCCTAAGTGACTGTATCAGTTGATTGGTGGTCCTGGACTAGAGAAAAAAGGACAAATTTAATTAACAATATACAGTCCGCCATCTGGAGGGGGGGGGGGGGCGTTTTGGACGTAGGGGATCACGGTCATTGTCAGATTCAAACATACATACATATTTCCTGTATAGAAATACTACAGTATACACACATACAAATATTAATGGTTACAGCGGTCACCCACGGAACTTAACAGTACATATTTTTCTGAGCGGTGTACTGCACTTTGTACATTATGCATAATATATATACAACTATATGTATACATACCTAAATACATACATATAGTGTATACATCCCTAAATACATACATATAGTGTCTACATACCTAAATAACACATACATTTGTATACATACCTAAATAATACAATATATGTATACCATAAAAGACATACATAGTGTAATCAGAATACTAAATAATATATATAGTGTATACATACCTAAATACATA
The DNA here is from genome assembly GCA_019447015.1 of Hymenochirus boettgeri. NCBI lineage: Eukaryota > Metazoa > Chordata > Amphibia > Anura > Pipidae > Hymenochirus > Hymenochirus boettgeri. Next base: position 15,194,805 of record CM033472.1, read on the forward strand.
CATATTGTACTACCTAATAGCATACATATGTGGTATAGCATACCTAAATACGTACATATAGGTGTATACATACCTAAATACATACATATAGTTAATACATAAAAAGTACTTGTGCTACTTTTACTATAAATGGCTCTGTGTTTAATGAATCCCTGTTGAAAGGGATCTTGGAGTTTTGGGGGATAACAACTTACAAGGTAGCAAGCAGTGCAGGCTGCAACAGCCAGAGCCTCATAGGTATTTGGTCTTGTTCAGCGAGGTATGGATTTCACGGAGGAAAATGGGTCTTCTCCTCTTCCTCCTCGATACACAGGCATGGTGGGGTTGGAAGGGAGCCTCATTGGAATATGCATGCATTTTGAATCCTGTGCACCAAAAAGGAATATTTGCTAATGGAAAGTTTCAGAGAAGGGCCTACATAAACTATCTGGGGCATTGTTCACCATAAAACATGTCAAAGGACAACGAGGAACATCCCGTAAGACTTGAGAAAAAAGTTTTACGTTCAAGCTCGGAAGGGTTTTTTCACGGCGAGAACGGTAAAGCTATGGAACTGTCCTTCCAGTGTACTTTTGGTTTATGGCGGGGGGTTCATTGGTCATTTAAAAAAAAGCTGGATGAATTTTTTTTCTGCAGACAAGGATGTTACACGTTACGGTATTGGATACATAAGTAAGTTGTCCAGAAATTTCCGATTGCCACTTCGGAAGGCTAGGAATGAATTTTTTTCCCCTTCATAAATTTGGGTGGGGTTTTTTTTGCCTTCCTCTGGGATCAACAGTTAGGCAGAATGAGGATATTTGCGAGATGGTTGGACTGGATGGGACGTAATTGTCTTTATCAACCTCAATACTTACGACTACTACATACCTATACCTACATAGAGTGTAAATACATCCCTAAATACAGATACATAATTATGTATCTACCTAAAGTAAATACTTATAGTGTAATACATGACATAAATACTACAATATGTGTATCATCCCTCAATACATAATATATAGTGTATACATACCTAAATGCCATACATAGTGTTTAAGACCTAAATACATCCAGAGTGTCTACCATACCTAATACATACATACATAATTAGTGTCTACATACCTAAATCATACATATATGTATACATACCTGAATACATACATATAGTGTATCATACCGCGTGAATAACATACATATAGTGTTACATACCTAATACATACATAGTGTGATACATACCTAAATACAATACTACTATAGGTGTATACATACCTAAATACATATCTTATGTATACATACCTAAATATATACATAGTGTATCCATCCTTAAATACATACATATAGTATATACAGGTACCGTAAATACTACATATGTGTATACATACCTAAATATATACATAGTGTATACATACCTAAGGGAACATACTATAGTATATACCGACCTAAAGAACATACATATAGTGGTATAATACCTAAATACATAAGACAGTGTATCTACATAAATACATACATAAGTGGTAATCAATACCTAACTATTACATAGTGGTATAAATACCTAGAATAGCGAGGTACATATAGTGTAAAGCATACTAAATCTCCCTACATATTAAGTTTACTACCTGCTAATACGTGTGATTGTTATACATACCTACCTCATAAATATAGTGTTATACATACCTCAATATATACATCGGGTATACATGCCATAATACCTCCATATATGTAATACTACCTAAATACATACATATAGTGTATTACATACCTAAATAATACATGTATGCTCGACATATATTGTAATTGAATACATACATACATACATGCCTATTACATACCTACTGCATACACATGTACCAAAGCATGTAAACCTTGGTTTTTCTGTTTTTGCAACAATGACTACCTTCTTTGGATTTTCACTTGACTCCATTTTCGCTGTTTTGAGGACCAGAATTAAAAGGGAAGAAGGTTTGGTTTTACAAGCGGCATCATTGAATCTGTGTTTTGTCCGCACAGATACTGGTCAAAGTCCTGTCTGCTAATTGAACAGGGTATAGAATTTTATTGGCAAAACGTTTAGTGGCTGATGAGCTCGTGTGGGCAACCATTTATAAGCTTGTCTTGTGTTTTCTTTTCTTTTGGTTGTCCAGGTTTTCCTGGGATGTCTTCACACAGTTACCGTGCCGGTATTGATGTAAGTTTTAACCCGACCTGAGCCTTGATCTGACTCCTGTGGCACAGTTGAGTTTTGAGGTAAGAGTTTAGAACTGGGGTGGATGGTGGAGAGGAAATTCAATGGTTTCATCAAACCCCCAACTGCACGGCAGGACCTTGTTACACACAGAGAATAATACTGACCTTCCAAGTTTTGCAGTTCTAAAACACAATGTAAACAATATAATAATAATATACGCCAGGCTAAAACAATATGGCTATGTGTGTGCTGCCGTGCATCCATTTTTTGCACATTCCCATCACCATTTGTTTTTGTTGCGAATCGCATGTATTGCGCGATAACAGAATATTGGCATACCTCGATGTGCAAATCACTGTAAGCATGCCCTTTGCGCATTTACGCTCTTACGCCGCTGGTGGTGTGGCCGCCGCCTATAAGAGTCATAAAAAAAAAAATAGTAATAGAAAGGAATTAAAATACATGTAAAATAAAACAAATGAATATTTATTTATAAAAATTAGAGGGTTGGACCTCTCTGACCTGTACAATATTTTTCTCTTAAAGTAAACCATCAGAGTGGGAGCTGCCGTAAGAGGACCGAGCTTGATCCAAACTTTTCATAGTTCGACAAACTCAACAATCCGAACTTGCCGCGAACGTGGTTTCGGGTAATTCCAATCTTCAGACCTATTTTTGCTAATTTCGAAATTCTATATCTATACTGTTCGCAACCCTCCATTTTGCGCCCATCACGCGTTTCGGTGATATTCTCGAATTCTCGTTTGATTTTGAATTCGGTAACCCTCGTAGGTATCAATTCGTATGCGGGTGGGCTCATTGTTAGCACTGATTCCTTGCAAGCACTGAGTCCTGAGGTCGATTCCACCCTTGGACACATCTAGAAAGGATTTTGGTATGTTCTCCCTGTGCTTGCCTGGTTTCCTGTTCCTCCGCACTCCGGTTTCCCCCACAGGCTACAAACTACTGATAGGTTGCACTAAATGTGCGTAGAATTTGTAAGCTCTTCGGGGCTGGCCGCTGGTGAATGTGTATACATGGAATGGTAAAGCGCGGGACGGAAGATGTTAGCGCTATATAAATCCCATATAATGTGTTATTCGGATACCCACGCACGAATGTCATGTTCGGCTTTTTGGTACCCTCAAATTTACCATTCAATTTGGAAAACCCTCAAATGTTATCATCGTTACCCTCGAATGTAATGTTCATTTTTTAGTACCCTCGAGATGTAACATTCAATCAGCACCCTGATGAATCATGGCTAACCCCTTAATGGTAATGTTTGATTTTTTTGGTAAAATCACAAATATATCATATCCGTAAACGCCTTGATTGGGCCATAACCCTCGAATGGTAAATTGTGTTTTGAAACCTGGCAATTGCACGACCGGAGGGGAACGTGTTTAAAAACGCGTTTTGGTGATATTTACAACATGTTCCCCACCATGTTCCCAGATGCCCAGCCGTTTCAGCAAGTTTATCATATGCTATTTTTTTGCTATTATTTATTCCAGACCTTTCGAGCTATTTTTCCTCTCAATGACTACTGGGCTCTTTCCGAACTTGAACTAAACAACTTCCGTAAGTGTGGCCATCCCTACTGTAAAACTGAAGCAGTAGGAGGTTGGCAAGGAACAGGTTTGCGGTGGGTGTGTGGGTCCATACCAGATGATGAGGGTGAAGAGGTAATTTGGGGGATATTCTAATCCTGGACATCTGAGTAGAATTCTATCTACCTGATTCTTTGAGGGTGCGTTGAGAGGGTAATCACTGACTTTGTATGCATGTATTTTGGGGACATGCAAATGAGCAACAAAATTTCCTGCAGTTTTATAAATAATGTAGATAATTATCAGATCCCTGGCAAATAACACCAATTCGTACTGTTCCGCAGCCCCTGAGTTTCACCCAATTGGAACACCACTGGAACGGGAACATAGGGAAATGTTAGACGTTGTAGTGTTGGATTGGGTTCAGTGACAACTTACGGTAAGGGAAATGGGGGTGTCGATTATCATGTGACTTATCCATAATTATATTGTAATGGCGGGTCTTGGGAGGGTCCAGTAGCAGGAAATTGAAACAACGGGTTAAGGCCACTGGCCCCCCCCCCCCATTTTTATTTTATCTGATGAAAGCCAAGCACTATCCTATATTGGTTTTTATACGATAGTTATAAATGGTATAATTTACCTATATTGGGATTTCATTATAATGATATTCGAGTACTAATCTCTATAACTAGTTCTGGGGGTCCTAATTGTCATTGTGACGGAACCTTCGGACTGAAGGAATGTTCCAGTTAACCAAAGAACCAATAGTAGTGCAGGGTTCTGGGAAACCATAACCAGGGTCTAGGCATGGAGTTCCTTCCAACAGAATCTACATTCAAACATTTATATCATTATTGGTTTGACGTTACCACTAAGGCTGAAACTTTACGCTCGTACACAACGTTGGATAATTGTTCGTATGATGCAGCCACTAACGAGCAATCGCACACATTCTTCAACAAATAAGCATCAACTATCGTCAAGACCAACGACCGTTGACTATTGTCGCTTTTTCCGACAACCACCTGCGGATTGGTTCTTTTTGTTCTGCGGATTATGGTATATGTGTACACACTGTCGGTAGATTATCGTTAAACGTTCTACGCTACGGAAAAATATATACTAAAAGCGCCGAGTGGGCAGGACTGCTTTCGTATTTACGTTCTTTATGTTGACGTCTAGATCTAACAACGTTGCTGTGGTACAGATGTATTCATTTGAGGATTAACGAGAGGTCGTTAAACATTCCTCGTCTGATCGAGCGAATTAACCAACTTGTGTACGAGGCTTTTAGCATGCCTGTGGTCTCATTGGCTTCTCCACCAGAGAAAAAAGTTCTGCTGCCTGTGTGAACAGATTACGTGTGTAATCCGGCCAACTGACTGTGGTTTGGTTTGTTTTTGGATTGAAACATGGCCAGTTTGCCGTTGACAAACAATAACAATCCCAAAGGTTCCTCTCTTCTTTGTTTTGACTAGTTTTACTAATGGCGAAAGTTATGGCCGAGACTATTTAATACACAGAGGATTCTTCCCTGCGATTTTTGTGCTAACTAGAATCAGATTGTTTCACTTTGGGCTCTGGGATAAAGAACTTTGACAAACGCTGCCTTTGCTGAGTGTGGGGTTGGTTGTAGTAACGGTTTGGAATACTGCATTGTGTGTTTTGTGGCTAAGGGAAGTGAAGTCTGATTAGCGAAGGAAGGACTAGAATCCATAACGTGACCCCTGCTTATAACAATGAGTCAGGAATTAGATCATCAGTCTGGAAAAAGTTTGAATCAATATTTATTTATGCCCAGTTTATAAATGGAAATGGTTCAAATTACCGTTAACAATACGGTTGGCAAACTTGTCACCTTTCACCAAGTTCAGCACCACTGATAGTGTTTTGTGTTTTAAGTAAATGCACAGCCCTCATTAAAGACCGCACAAATAACCGTCAGACAGTGCAAAAATGTTCAACCGTTTTCAACCAATAGTTTCCAACTACCAAGTTTGAGGCCAATTGTTTGGTAGTATTACAGACTGTTTGATGTTTGGCACCCAAATTAATGGTCTTACAATGGTAGATGTAGCAACTATTTACTTGTTATAGTTAATAGTACTTGTTACTAAGTACGACATAGTAACCTAGTAACATAGTAGCTTGTTAACAAAGTAACTATAACTTTGGTAAGCATGGTAGCTTGTTAAGAAGTCACAAAGTAACCTGATAACATAGTAACATGGTAGGTTTCGTTACAAAGTAACATTGTAACTTGGTCAACATTGTAGCCTTGTTAACAAGTAACAAAGTAACCTGATAACATAGTAACATTGTAGCTTTCTTTCTTACAAAGTACATTGTAACTTGGTACATGGTAGCATTGTTAAAAAGTAAAAGTAACCCTGATAACATATATAAACATGGTAGCTTCTTAACAAGTAACATTGTTACCTTGGTAACATGGTAGCTGTTACAAAATAACAAGTAACTGATAACAAGTAAATGGAGCTCTTAACAAAGTAACATTTTAACTTGGTAACATGGTAGATTGTTAAAACAGTCAAAAGTAACCTGAATAACATAGTAAACCTTGTAGCTTCTTTACCAACTACATTGGTAACTTGGTAACATAGTAAGCTTGTTGTAAAAAAGTACAAGTAACCTATACCATAGTAACTAGTAGCTTCTTACAAAGTAACATTGTAACTGGTAACATGGGTACTTGTTAAAAAAGTACAAAGTAACACTGATAACATAGTACACTGGTAACTTCTTAACAAAGTACCATTGTAACTTGGTACATGGTAGCTTGTAAAAAAGTTAAACAAAGTAACCCTATAACATAGTACAGGGTAGCTTTCTTAAAAGTAACATTGGTCAACTTGGGTAACATGGTATCTCTGTTTAAAAAGTAACAAAGTAACCTGATAACATAGTACAATTGTAGCTTCTTACAAGTAACATGTAACCTGAACATAGTAACATGGTAGCTTGTTACAAAGTAAACATAGTAACGTGATCAACATAGTACATGGTAGCTTCTTAACCAAATAACAAGTACCTATAACATAGTAAACATGGTAGCTTGTTACAAAGTAACATTGTAACCTGATAACATAGTAACATGGTAGCTTCTACAATTCCCTGATAACATAGTAACCATGGTAGCAGTTCTTACCAAGTAACATAGTAACCTGATAACATAGTAACATGTAACTTGTTAACAAGTAACATAGTAACTTGGTAAACATGGTAGCTGTTAAAAAGTAACAAAGTAACCTGATAACATAGTAACATGGTAGCTTTGTTAAACAAAGTAACATTGTAACCTGATAACATGAGTACATGGTAGCTTGTTAACAAATAAAAACAACAAAAATTTAAAAAAAAGGTAAAACTTGGAACATAGTAAAACTGGTAGCTTGTTACAAGTAACATAGTACTGGAAACATAGGTTAACAGGGTAGCCTTGTTACAAAGTACCATAGTACATGGTAGCTTGTTAACAAAGTAACTAGTAACCTGGTAACAAAGTAACATGGTAGCTGTTAACAAAATAACATAGTAACTTGGAAACATGTAACCTGGTAGCTGTTAACAAGTAGCATCGTAACCTGTAACATAATAACATGGTAGCTTGTTACAAAGTAACATTTAATTGCTATCTGGTACTTGTTAAACATAGTACATCGTTAACTTGTAATTAACATGGTAACTTGTTTTCAAATAGTACTTGGTACATAATAACACAGGAAACATAGTAACTTGGTAACATAATACACATTAACTTGTAAAACTTGTAACATCACAACACAGGAACTATTAACTGGGTAACATATAACACAGGCACAAGTAACTTGGTAACATAATAAACACAGAAACATAGTAACTTGTAACATAATAACACAGGAACATGGTAACTTGGTAACATAACACAGGAACATAGTACCCTTGGTACCCTAACACAGGAACATAGTACTTGGTTAACCTAATAACACAGAAACATAGTTAACTGTAACATAATAACACAGGAACATAGTAACTTGTGTAACATAATAACTTGTAAATAGTAACTTGGAACATAATAAACACAGTAACATGTAACTTGGTAACCTATCACACAGGACATAGTAACTTGGTAACATAATCCACATGGACATAGTCACTTGGTAACATAATAACACAGAACATGGTAACTTGGTACATACACGGAAACATAGTAAACTTGGTAACATATAACACAGGAACATGTAACTTGGTACATAATAACCCAGGACATAGTAGCTTGTAACATATAACACAGGAACATAGTAACCTTGGTAACATAATAACCCAGGACCATATTAACTCGTAACATAGTAACTTGTAACATAATAACACAGAACATAGCAAACTTGGTACATAAGTACTTGGTAACATAATACACAGACAAGTACTTGGTAACATAAGAACACAGACCATGGTAACTTGGTAACATAGTAACTTGGTTAACTAACACCACAGGAACATAGTACTTTGGTACATCATAACACAGGAACACGAGTCAACTTGTAACATAATAACACCGGACATAGTACTGGTACATAATAACCAGGACATAGTAACTTGGTAAAATAATTAACACGGAACGCGATATTAACTCGTAACAAGTAACTTGGTACATACATAATCACACCAGGAACATAGCACTTGGTAACTATCACTTTGTACATACATAACACAGGAACAGATAACTGTAACAAATAAACAGGAACATGGTAACTGGTACATAGTAACTTGGTAACATAATAACACGGAACAATCGTAACTTGGTAACATAATAACTGTAACATATAACTTGGTACTATACCTTGTAACATAGTAACTTGGTAACATATACCACAGAACACAGTAACTTGTACCCAATACACAGGAACATAAGTCACTTGGTAACAATAAAACACAGAAACAACAGTAATTTGGTCTAGTAACTTGGTAACCATAGTAACTTGGTAACATATAAAACAGAACACATAACTTGGGTAACAACAAACACAGGAACATAGTAATTGGTACTCCTAGTAACTTGGTACATAGTAACTTGGTAAGACATAATAACACAGAACAAGTAACTTTGTGACAAATAACCCCGGAACATAGTACTTGGTAACATAATCGAACTTTTGTACCATAGTAAAACTTGGTACATAATAACACGAACACAGTAACTTGTACATAATAACACAGGAACATAGTAAACTTGGTAACAACAAAAAGTAACTTGTAACATAAACACGGAAACATATTACTTGGTAACATATAAACACAGGAACATAGTAACTTGTAACATAATAACACAGTACATGTAACTTGGTAACATAATAACACAGGAACATAGTAACTTTTTTTTGTAACATAATAACACAGAACATAGTAAACTTGGTAACATATAACACAGGAACATAGTAACTTGGTACGAATAACACAGGACATAGTAACTTGGTAACATAATAACACAGGACATGGTAACTTGGTAACATAACACAGAACATAGTACTTGGTAACCATAAGACACAGAACATGTTACCTTGGTAACATAATAACACAGGAACATAGCAACTTGGTACATAATACACAGGAAACATAGTAAACTCGTACAAGTACTTTGTAACATAATAACACAGTAACAAGCAACTTGGTCACATAGTAACTTGGTAAACATAATAACACAGGAACATAGTAACTTGGTCAACATACTACCACAGGCACACAGTAATTTGGTAACATAGTAACTTGGTAACATAGTAACTTGGTAACATAATAACACAGGACACACGTAACTGGTAACACACTAACACAAGGAACATCGTCAACTTGGTAACATAGTAACTTGGTAACACATAGTAACTTGGGTAACATTAACCACAGACACAGTAAACTTGGTAACATAATAACACAGACATAGTAACTTGGTACATAAGAACTTGGTAACATAGTAACTTGGTAACATAATAACACAGGCACACAGTAACTCGGTAACATACTAACAACAGAACATAGTAACTGTTAAAAGTAACGGGTAACATAATAACACCAGGACTTTAACTGTAACTATAACACAGGAACATAGAGAACTTGGTACATAATACCACAGGACCATAGTAAACTTGGTACATAATGAACTTGGTACATAGTAACTTGGTAACAATAATACACAGGACATAGTACTTGGAACTAATAACACAGGAACATAGTAACTGGTAACATAATAACCAGGAACATAGTACTTGGTACATAATACACAGCACATGGTAACTGGTACCACTACACAGGAAACATAGACTTGGTAACATGAATAACACAGAGATACATATAACTTGGGTAAGCATAATAACACGGAACCTAGTACTTGGTAACATAATAACACTAGGAAAGCAAGAACATCGTAAAGCTTGCGGTAAATATACAACAGGAACATATAATTTCCGGTAAACATTACGGTACATAGTAACCTTGGTAACATAATAACACAAGAGACTAGTGAACTTGGTAACATTAATAACACAAGGAAACATGTAACTGGTAACCATAGTAACTTGGGTAATAATAACAACAGACATAGAGGGAACATAGGTAAAATTGGGCGTAACATCATACACAGGCGAACATAGTACTTGGGTAAATAATAACCCAGGACACTGAGTAACTTGGTGTAAGCAGCATACCGTACACCATAACGAACACTAGGAACTACTAGTAACTTTGGTTAACATAATAACAAAGGAACCTAGTACACCTTGGTACACATAACACGGAACTATAACTTTGGTAAGCATTAATAACACAGGAACATAGTAACTTGTTAAAATATAACAAGGAACGCGTGTAACTAATAATACAGCGAAATAGCAACTGGACTAGGTAACCTTGGTCTACATAAACACAGGAACTAGTAATACTTGGTAACATAATCACAGGGAACATAGTAACTTGGTACATAGATGGTAACAAGGAACAGCATACGTAACTTGGGATAACATAATACACAGGAACATTAGTACACTTGTACAAAAACACAGAAGGCATAGTAACTGGTAACATAGTAAGCTTGTGTTAACATCATAACACAGGAACATAGAACGGCGTAACTTAAGAGGAACTAGTAAAACTGGTACACATATATACACAGGAACATAGGCTAAACTCGGTCAAGTACTTGGTACAAACACGTACAATAGCAACTTGGTAAACTATTAACTTTAACACTAAAATAGACACAATTGGACATAGGTAACCTTGGCTAACAAAATAACACAGGAACTGTAACTTGGTAACATAGTAAACTTCGACTAATAACACAGGTACCATAGAAAACTAGGAACATAGTAACTTGGTAAACAGTAAATCACACAGAAACATAGTACTGGTAACATAATAACACAAGGAACCTAGTAGTAACACTTGGTAACATAATACCCCGAACATGTAATTGTAACATAATAACACGGAACATATATTGTAAACATAACAGGTAACATAGTAACTTGTCACAAGGAACAAGATTGGTAACATAACAAAGACATGTAATGACCACAAGAGACACGAAATGTCCGGGTAAAATAGTAACTTGGTAACACATAATAACCACGCACTAGGCAACATGGTAACATGAGTTAAACATTAAAACGGAACTGGAAACTTATGTCGGTACACATAATAAACAGGAACATAGTAACTGTGGTAACAGTCATACACAGAACATAGTAAGCTTGGTAACCTAAATACACAGAACAAGTAAACTGGTAACATAAAAAACAGGAACTAGTAACTTGGTTGTAACATAATAACACAGGACAACATAGGTACTCGGTAACAAAGTTAACTTGGTAACATTAACACAGGAACAACAACAAAAAAAAACCTTTGGTAACATAGTAACTTGGTAACATAAAAACACAAGGACACGGTAATGGTAACTAGTGAATTCGGTAACATAATAAAACAGGAACATGTAAACTTGGGTAACATATATACTTGGTCAACATAGTAATGGTAAACATAGGTAGCTTGGTAACATAGTAAACTTGGTAACAAATACACAGGAACGACATAACTTGGGTAACGCACCATAACACAGGCAGGAACATAGTAACTTGGTAAACATAATACACAGAGACACGAGTAACTTGGGTAACACAATACACAGGGCAACACAATAGTAACGTTGGAACATAGTAAACTTGTAACATAGTAACTTGGTAACATAATAACACAGGAACAGTATAACTTGGTGAACATCACGAATAATATCATGTGTGTACACATAGTAAGCGTCTGTAACACAGACCTTTAAGCTTGGTAACATATATCACTGGACCTATAAACGGTAACACTAGTAACTTGGTAACAATAACACAGAAACAGTAGTAACTGGTAAACAATTAAGATAACAACAGGAACATAGTAAACATTCGTAACACATAATAACACCAGGAACATAGTAACTTGTAACTAATACACGCTTCTCGGAACATAGTAACATACTTGGTTAACATAATACACCAGGAACATTAGCCTCTTGGTAACATAGTAATTTGGTACATAATAAACACAGAACATGGTAACTTGGTAACATAGGAACGTTGGTACACATAAACACAGGAAACATATAACTTGGTAACATAATAATTGGTAAGCATAGTAACTTGGGTCAACATGTACTTGGGTACAAGTAACCCTGGTAACGCATAATAAACAGGAAGCACAGTAACGGTGTGGTAACACAATACACAAGGAAACCTATTAGACTAACTTGGTAACATAATACACAGTGAAACAGTAAGTGGTAACACAATAACACAGGACGAAGTAACTAGTAAATAGAACTTGGGTAACGTAGTAACTTGGTAACATAACTAAGTGCGTACATAATGAAGTGAACAACAAGTAACTTCGGTAACACAATACACACAGGAACATAGTAAGTTGGTACCATAGTGAAGTTGGTGAAGCATGAGAAGCTTGGTAACATAATACACGAAGCAGTCACTTCGGTAAACAACTAACACAGGAACATAGTAACTTGTAAACATAGGTAACTTGGTAACATAACAACAGCGAGGAGGACTAGTACCTACTTTATATTCATTCGAGAGTGTGCCACATCCCATTAAGGCCTGGATGGCCCAGTATGTGGACATACCCTGCTGATGATGTACTATGGACGGTTAACAGAGACCAACACTGATCTGGCAGGATTTGTTTGCTTTGGAACAAAGATGGGAGACCTATTTCCAGCTGCAACTGACTACATTTTACCATTATAGTCTAACTAAAAACATGGTCGGTAACAATATAGAAAACACCCCCAGATATAAACCCCTTAGTCCTAATGCTTTGGCTTGGTATAATGTTCATGTCATGCCTAATCAAATCGTCACTTTTGTCTAAAGGTTCATACTTAAGCTATAGGGCGAGTAATGAGTTTTATTTGCTTAGAACATGACAAGAGCCACGAATACGGTTTCCTATAAAGACTTTTGCGTACAACCCCCACGTTCTTTTAGACCGTTTTACCCAGCTGTTTCACAGATCTCCATTCCTCGGGCATACACTACAAACTAAACCCCTACTGCACATGAGCATGTCTGAGAATCACCTGAAAATCCGCATGGGGGGGTGGCTTCGGCGCATTATTACAATTCCTAGCGTGGAACAATCATGGTTCAGACGTGTTTAACGTCGTACTTTCAAACACACCGCAAAATGCAAATAGTTTCCTGATCAGTTCCGCAAATGTCACCCGCTAGAGACATGTATGTAGCATTCTCTAGCGCGCAAACATCTGGAGAATGCGTCCGGTTTCACTATTGTTCTGAAACGTAGCTTAAGCCGTACAACACTGCATTAATTTTCCCCCGATTTGCCACGGTGAACGGGCCCCATTGTGCGGAGCTTTTCGTGGAGAACACGACAGCTTAACAGAACTTCTAAGACCAACGATCCACAACTATTCTGCTTTGTTGCGGACGATCAGCCTGGCAGATGTCGTCTTCGGATGATTTCGTATGTTCGATACCTAGTCGGCCAGATTATCGTTGTTGGTATGTAAGATTGAATGAAATCAAAATAACATTTGTAAATAATTCAACCAGGCCGGAACATACAGATTCAAGTGGACCGGATTGATGACTGTTCTCACCAAGTTCTTTTGACAGGAAAGGGGAACTCTATCTCCGCCTGCCAGTTCAAAAGATCTCCCTGTGCAAAGGAAATATTACACACTCTAAAATCCTCAATTTTTGCCCAAGAATATTACATTTCATTGACAGAAAGGAACGAGACTCTAAAGAAGCAAAACTTTTCTTTACTTATCCGTGCTTGTTTTAACAAAGAGCGCCACAAGGTTAGGAGCAACTGAAAATGTTTTGAAGAAGGTGCCCCCCCCTTTCCTCCATTCATTCCAAAGAGTTTTTTTCCTTTTTTCGCACTACCCTTACCCATTTTTAACACTGCCGTTCCTGCGCTGGCTTTCTTGTTTGGAGAAGAGTGTTTTGAACTTGGAAGTAAAAGCCTTTGATGGCTAAGAAATGAAGAACTCCCGTCGAGTTCGCGACACTGACTCGCAGGGCAGACATTTACATTTATGAAAGGCGGACTTCTCCCGTGAAATGTGGCTTGTGAATTAAGAACAGAGCGCTTCGGCTCCGGCAAGACCTCAAAATAACAAGGACTGTGGAATAAAAGCTCTTTGACATCATCACTTAGCAACAATAAAAGCCGTGAATTGTATGAGATAGAAGTATAAAAAAAAAAAACGCTCAGCTCGGCTCTGGTAGGACCCATTTGTGAAATATCATTCCCTGCATCGGAAACGCACTTGCCCACAACCCGAGCCGCTATGGTAGGTGCAAATGTTTTGTAGCCTGCCCCGCCATGTTTAGCCCTTTTTACACGTGTCTAGGGCCCTTCCGAGATGCGAATACAGACAGGGAGGGGTGAAATTAAAGGGGGGGACAACGTTATTTGACTTCAAGGAACGTTTCATGGCTAAGACGACAGATAAGAAGCGATTGCCAGACAAGCGACAAGAACAGTTTTCTAGCGCTGCAAAGTGCAGGCCAATAATTAGAGAAACGTTTAAAGAATGCGAGAACAAATCGGTTTTCCCTTACATGGAAAGAATTAAAGTTTTCCCTACCATCTCCCAAGGAGCTAGCAGTTGATTCAGCTCGTGTGATTCCCTCGGGGGGGGGGGGGGGGATTACTCGCGGCTTTCCCCCACCAATTGCAGACAGACGTACAGATGGGAGGGTGCGTTGATGGCTACGTTGGGCGCATTTGCCGATATCGATTTTGTTATTTCCGTTTTGGAAAGCGCATTTTATGTGCAAAAAAATGGTGATCGCATGTGTTTTGCATTCCCGCCGCGACTTTACATTTAATTTAAAATCGCTGAGAAATCGCGTGCGTAATTTGGAGAAAAACGGTTTGATTGTGCCTAGCCCCTTACGGCTGTGTACCAGGTGATAAATTTTGCCCCGGGGCCCAGACGCCCTTGACGCCACAAGTGAGAGGAAATCGTGCTGACGAAAGTTCGCACACCTATTGTGCGGTGATCTACCGGTCCCATCCAATCCCGTTTCACATCTGGGGCGACACGGGGCGGCAGCATACGCTGGCGATATTTTCAGGCGTGACGGGCGACCGATACAGACCAGCCCTTAATAAGGAAATATAAAACACAAGATCTCTGGAGGGAAACAATTGTAATTGCGTCGTCTCCGTTCTTCCCTGATTAAACACTGAAGTAAAGGGAAAAGTGACCTCGATAATGACCCTACTGTGATATCAATCGGACAGGAATGCAATCGCGTAGATGAATGCGCCGTCATTGTTCGTACGACGTGTTTTTACATTTGTGTTCCCTGCAGACAATCATAGCAATGACAGATGCCCACAATTCCATTATTAGCTGTATAGTAGATAAAAGCAATATTGTAGTCTAGTATTAAATTAATATAGTAGATTAAACACAAAACAATGAATCTCGA
Organism: Hymenochirus boettgeri; assembly: GCA_019447015.1. NCBI lineage: Eukaryota > Metazoa > Chordata > Amphibia > Anura > Pipidae > Hymenochirus > Hymenochirus boettgeri. The sequence goes on from CM033472.1 coordinate 15,210,551, forward strand.
TCGATCGTAACCGCTCACTTTAAACGCCGACGTGCGATTACAACGCGCGATGGGCCCTGCCACCCGAAGGGCAACCGGGTGGCGGGCCCCGCTCGGGGTCCCCCCCCGGTATCCGGTCTCATGAAGAAATCCTCTTTTCCTTTACTTTATATTTAATTGCCATTGTAACATAAATTTCACAGCCGTTTTTCTGTTACAGACACCGTTGTTGTGTCCTCCTAAATTTGTCCATCTGCCGCTCAAAGCCGCATAAGAACACGGTAAATATTCCAACCACCCTTATTCCTGGCGCGGGTTTCAAAACGTGGGCTGTTTAAACTCTCTCTTGTTTGAATGGGGGGAACACATGTCGTATTAGCATAAGCCCGTAAAGCGACCAGGGTGATTAGCAGACCGGTAATTAGCTGTAGTAAACGATATCCTCCGTTACAGAATTTGCACTAATTGGGAAATGACTGCAACTTTTATATAGACCGAAATAAACATCTGCGGCGAACACGTTGGTTTCCAAGGGAAATATGTAAAAAGGAAACCAATTTTATAGGGTGAAGGTTAATTTCCCCTTCAGACTTTACATCAGTCAGCTAATAAGCATTGTGCTGAGGATTCAAGCAATAGGGCAGACGCACACTAATAAAAGTTACCAAATATACACGTCAATTGTTACTCTGGGACTAATAGACAGTGATAAGTAAAATAAAACGATGGTATCTGGGTTATTGCAGATTACACAGAGAAGTGAGTGCCAGATTGCTTGACTAGACTAGCACAGACCATCTAGACTGATTTAGGCACCTTTAAGGGAGAGCACTTGTACCTTGTCGGTACAGTGATACTTAAACCAGGGACGGCACAGGTGGGTGGGGTGGAGCTGCGCGCCGGACGCCCGCCCCCCCCCACGCCCGAGGGTGACTGGGGGAGGGGCCCGTGCGTGGGCGGCGGGGGGGGTGTCCGTGGGCGAGCGGGGGGGGCGGGGGGGGGGGGGGAAGAACTCTTGCGGTTGGCATATATCGGTCGCAATAATTGATGTTCCACTGCTGTTAATTTTATGTTGATTATTATAGTGTTATTGTACTTAAGTTCATACCCAATAATATAGTATAACTGTTATCACAATGAGCAGCTGTCAGTCTGGGACCCGGGCCGGGCATATATCCTCCGTTAACCCGCTAACGCCTCCGCCGACACTTGTCTACGCATGCTGTATCGACCAATGCAACCATGTTCACATACGCCACTGCGAACTTGTCATCATTGAAAGGGTATTTATCCAGCAATCAAAGAACGCACTTGTGAACAAACGTGGACTATCCCGCCGCACCTACGGGTGACATGATCAATTATAACAGGACAGTGACCCCGGCCCTTTGTGGTATCTATTAGTTATAAAAGGATACAAGGGAAGAGCGAATAGGTGTTAATAGGAAAACAGTTCCCCTTTAATAACTACAAACCTGGCCAAGTCATCTGTTTGACCTCTGACCGATCCAGTGGTTAAATGAAGGTCTATGGAAGCCTGTTCTCATGACAGCAATGGATCATGGAGAATGTGATACTTCGCTCTTCAGTGTTCCTCAGCATTCAGTCACCTTCAGTTATGATCTTTGTACTCCTGTCCTCAGGGCATGTCTGGGTTCGCGTGGTCCATGTGTGGAAACTAATCGTTTCAGATGGTGCTATGCAGCTGCATGAGCTCCCACTAATCCACACGTTCTATTGCCTGCTATCCAAGGGGATGGGGCGATATGTTGGCCATGACGATCTGGACGAGCTCCACCCTGCTGACAGCCTCAGTTAAAACTTTGTTGCCTCACCTACACACTGACCCACCACAACGATGACCTCTCCCTGGGTCCCACAACCGCGCCCGCGCTCAGGCCCCCTTTTTCCGTGTCCCAGGAACAAATAATATTAATAGAACCATGAGGAGTCATAGCGAGATGCAGCTTCCAGCTTAATGACTACAGGCCGATATACTAGCGAGGAAGCAGAAACCAGTGTTTTGTCTCGTATACCCAAAGGAACCCACTACAACCTTCCATCTACACCAACACACCCACAAATACACCATAAGTATAGAACCCCACACTACAACTCCTTCTTTACAACACCCACCCCAATCTGGATAATAAGAACACCCAAAACCTTCTTCTTAAACACCAGTCTTAACAATATAGATAACTCAAGAACCCACCTCAACCTTCACTCATTACAACACCACTCCAAATACACATAATAAAAAAAAAGAAAGGGAACCCCCACCTCACTTCCATCTAGCACACACTCACAGATACACATATATAGAACCACCTAAACCCTTACTTCGACACACCACTCACAAATAAACATAAATAGAACCCCCTAACCTTCCTCTACGACACACTCACACTAATACACTAATATAGTAACCCACGCTAACGAGTTCCTTCTACACACCACTCACACAATCAACATAAGAATAGGAACCCAGCCCAACTCCTTCCATCTTCAACACCACCCACCAATATAATAGATAATATAGGAACCCAACTCAACCTTCCTTATTACACCCACTCACAACATACAACATACTAAAGAACCACCTCAACCTCCTATCTACCCACACACACTCACAAATACCGCCACTAAAGAACCCACTCAACCTTCCTGCTTACACACATACACTCCAGCTCAAAATACACATAAGTTATAGAACCCACAGCTCAACTTCCTTCTTACACACCACTCAGCAAATACACATAATATAGAACCCCCCTTCAAACCTTCCATCTTACACACCAGCCCACCACATATAGATAATATAGAAACACCGACCTCAAACCTTCCGTCATCTTACATACACACACGCCCTTATAAATTAGGAAATCCCACCTCAACACTTCCTTGCTTAACACCACTAACAAAATACACAGTAATGACAAAGGAACCCACCTCACCTTCCTTCTTACACACCACTCACAAATACCATAATATAGAACCCACCCATCACATAGTAACAAGTAGTAACACTTAAATTAAGGGTTGAATAAACATTCGTCCATCAGTCCCACCTATTCCCTTTTTTTTTTTTTTTTTTTTTTTGTTTTACCCTAGCCTAACAGGTTGATGCACGCAGACCCGGAAGGCAAAAACCCCAGCTAGAAAGGGGTGAAAGAAAAAATTCTTCCTGACCCAAACGGCAACGGAAAGTATCCCTGGCGAAACCAGATTAAATGCATTAATACCATAATTCTTCATATTTTTAGTTTAGAAACTTATCCAGCCTTTTTTAAAGTTATTCAATGATACTTGCCATGTACCACTCTGCTGTGACAGACGTGCCACAGTTGTCACCGTTCTCACGTAAAGAAACCTCTCCTTCAACCGTAAGATGAAACCTTTTCTTCCAACCTTAAAGGAGTTTGTCCACGAGTCCTACTGATATGACCTATAGTGAACATGCACCAGTGAGAGTTCACTGTAATGGGCCATTAATATATTTGTATAAGGTTATCATGTCCCCGCACGCAACCGCCGCTTCTTCTCAATGTAAAACAGCCCTAAACTTGCTAATCTCCTGCTGCATATTTTCCAGCCCCCCCATTCACCTATTAATTTAAGTATTCCCTTCTCTGGATGTCTTCCATTTCCAAGATGTCCCTTTTGTATATGGGATGTCCAAAACGTGCACCGCATATTCCAAATGAGGCCTACCATGCCTTGTACAAGAGGGGAGAATAATATTTTTTCTCTCTTGAATCTATTCCCCCTCTTTATGACAAGACAATATCTGCTACTCTAGCTGTTTGCTACCCTGCTTGTTTTTGCCTACAGCTAAGTCTGTTATCTACCAGAACCCCTAAATCTGTTTCGCATTTCAGCTGCACCTAACCACGCGAGTTTTATGGTGTAGGTGGCACAGGGATTAGTAAATCCCAAAGAGTTCAACCTTACATTTATCAACATTGAATCTCATCTGCCATTCTGTGCCCATTTTGATAATCGATAGTGTCAGCTTGCAGCATCTTTCGACATCATTGGACAGTTTCCATAAGCTCTGCATATTTAGTTGTGCAGCCAGCAACACAGAGACCTGCTCTCAAGGCCCCTATCTAAGTTTTTATAGAACAGATTTAACAGAAGTGGGCCCCAGTACAGAACCCTGAGGAACTCAGCTTCTTGGAACTTAGAGGCCACATGAGAATTAGCTCCATTAACCCCCCACTGTCTGTTGCGGTCCAAATAACGCAGTATTCTTACATGAGAAACAAAGGTTTTCTTCAAGGCCAACAGTCCTCAGTTTATGTACATTGTCCCGCCTATGTGGGCACGCAGGATCAAATGCTTTTGCAAATCCACAGTATACCCCCGATCAAGCTGTGCGCCCCAGCCCTGAATCTAACTCTTACTCACTTCTCATAAAAACCATTAAATTTTGTCGTTGGCCATATACTATTTCTCATAAATCCACTGCTGACTACTACTAATAGATCATCTCTGGAGACAAAATCAAGGACTATGATCCTAACAAGTTGCCCATCTCACTCCCTAACCACTCGATTTAGGTCTTACGGTCTTAGTTACACAGCTGTAACGTACTACCTTTTTTTTGATATTGTATTACATTGGGGCTTTTTCTCAATCCAGCGGCACATCCCCAGACCAAGCGAATACTGAAAGATGAGGAACAGTGTGTCTGCTTAGAACTGAACTAAGTCCTCTTTTAAAATCTAGGATGCAATCCATCTGGTCCTGGCCTTGTTTGATATTAACTTTGTCTAATTGATGCCGACCATATCCTCTGTTACCAATGTGAAAAACTCTTCATTTCCTCCTCCGCAATGTACATCCGCTACTGTAAGGATTCTCAACAGTATATAAAAACGATGTAAAAAAACGGTTTAGCAGATTAGCCTTTTCGGCACCTCTACAACCACCTCCAGCTCACATTATTTAATGGTCCCCAACAATTTCTCAGTCCTCTTTTTTGTTATCCATTATATACTTAAAAAAACATCTTGGGTTTTGGACTTGCTTTGTTTCGGCAATCCGTTATTTCATTTTCTATTTTAGCTAGTTTATAATTGCTTTCTTGCACTCTTTATTACAATCTTTGAAGTCACCTAAGCCTGTTCTGTGCCTTCTTCTTCAAAATTTGAAAAGCCCCTTTTATTTTTTTCCATTCCCGTTTACCTGAGAACTTACACCATGCGAAGGGACCTAATTTTTTTACACTTGTTTGCCTAAAGGTTAAACCCGATTTGGAGCATTTTAAGTTTAATATCCTTTAAAAGTGGTCACATTGCTCAGTACTTTACCTAGAAAAACAGTTCCCCCAGTCTATGACAAGGAGCGATTTCCTTTAAAAGCATAAATTAGGTGCTTTCCTAAATTTAAAAGTTTTTTTGTAGCCAGTGGCACCTTTAAGTTTCGCAAACCTATATTAATGGGAACCGTATAACATGGTCACTATTCCCTAGCTTCCCAGTTACTCTTCCATTCTCAAATGCAGCTGCTGGGTTATGTAGATATCAACAGATCACACAACGATTCTTTCTAGTAGGAACTTCCTACCATTGTGAAAGAAAATGCATCATATAGGAAATATTTAAGAACTTATACCTTTTGAGGTGCTTGCGTTCCATTACTCCCATTATTTCAGGGGTATTAAAATCCCCCATAACCAGGGAAACATGCCCCATACCAGCGCCTTCGCCAACTGCATAATGGAGTATTCATGTCCATCCACTCTGCCCCGGCATTTGGGCGCTTTGGATAGACACAGGCTCCAACAATTATTTACCTACCTTCTTGCTTCCTGTCACAGTTCCACCACCATAATGTTTCTGGACGCATCGTTTGCTCTCCCCCACTATTGCACATCTTTAAATTTGGCTGTCATACCTGTTTAACATACATACAACTCCTCCTCCTTTCTTAATTAACTCGGGTCATGTCTAAATAAGGAGTTACCCTTCAATTTTACTGTCCATCGTCGTTGTGAATCATTAAGCCTTTTTGGATTCTGCGTATACCAATTACATGCCTAACACCTTTCTTTAGAGCGATTATGTCAAGTTCGCCGGTTTTCCAGCCAGACTTCCTTGAATTTGTAAAATACATTGTAATATCATTGATTTATGTCCATACATGGTCGTAATGCTACCTACCTCTATGCGTCCCCCCCCCCTCCGTCTCCGCCCTCCGGTGTGTTAACTAGCACCCCAGTCCTAACTTCCTATCTCCCCCGTGTAGTTTAAACGTTCCCTCCCACCCCTACCTAGTTTAAAATCTCGCCAACCCCCTAACCATCTCTCACCCAAAACGTGTCACCATCAACCACTTGAGGGTGCAATCGTCATACTAAGCGAGCCTGTAGCCAACCGAAATCAGCCCAGTTTCTCTAAAAAACCCAAACCCATCTCCTTACACCCATCTCTTAGCCACGCATTTATCTCCTGAGCTCCCGTTGCCTCCCTAGCTAGCAACGTGGCTGCGGGTAGCTACTTTCTGAAACTCGACTACCCTGGAGGGTCCCTTGCTTTTAATCGTGGCCCCTAATTCTCGGAAATAGATTTTTAAGGACCCACACATCCAACCTAACTTTGGTCATCATGCACCAATGGGAACACAAGACCGGGCCGTAAGCTCCAGCCCCACCCAATATCTGTCTACACGAGTTCCACCACCATGTCGAACCTAGCACCAGGCGAGACAAGACACACTGTCCCCGCAGCAGGGTCTGGCGACAGGATTACCGCTATCTACCCTTCTAATAATAGAATCCCCTACCACTACCCCCTCGTCATTCCTTCCTAGGCCCCATCTTCCCTCGCCTGTATTGGAGAATGGCGCGTCACCCTGGGGTCTCAAGGGAAAGCCCCGCTCCATTCCTGCTGCTGTCCAGACCGCCAGCGTCCTCCACATCTTCACCTAAAATGGCAAACTATGTTGGGATCGACCAGCTGGGAAGACAGCCCCCCCTATACTTCCGTCCCCTACTTTCCCTTTTCACCTGTTGACCCTTACAAACTACTCCTTCTCACACCTTATCTGCCCCGATCCTCACCAACCAGTTTTACTGGCCCCATGCCAGTGACCTCATTTCCCCCAGGTTTGCAGTCCTGATGCTGCATAGTTTCCCCTGTTAGACTTGTACCTCAGATCAAAAGGGGCAACCCACTCACATTCTCTGACACATACATAGGTCCCTGGGGATGGCTGCTCCAGATCCCATACATGGTCAGGATGCACATTTGCGTCGGCCCAACAAACTGTCCATACTAAACAGCATACACAGCGAGAGCACAGCAGAGAATAGTGTTGTTCTTAAAACGCTTTCTTGTTTTAAACGCTTTTAGTTTTTTAAACGACTGTGTCCCAATTCTCTTAAAAACAGACAAAATGACTCTTTAAAACAGGACATCGCTCAGAGCACGCTAGAGGCCTCCCCGGCGCGCAAGCCGGGACGGCGCCTGCGCGGGCGCCCCCCGCACCATGAGGTTCAAAACCAACCAGTAGCCAAACAGGCCTCACCAATTTAAACCAATTAGTGTTACCACCCGGCCCCAGTCCATCAGAGAGAGAGGAGGAGAAGAGAAAAAAAAACCCTTTCCTCTTTGTCTGCCGTACCGAGCCACCCCTCCACGGTAACAGTTTTTTTAAACACCAAGTATTTGTTTAGTGATACCAGGCTTTGGTTTTACTCAAACAAGTTCCCTACCACCTATTCAAGCAGTAAGTAGTAAAAAAAAATAAAAATACATAGTGATTAATTTACAATTACGACGTCACCTCCAGAAAAGAATAGTGTTTGGTTAGTACATTACTAGGCTGCACCACCAGTTAATTATAAAACGCTTTAGTTTTTCAAACGCTGCAATCTCTTAACAACAGACAACAATACTCTTTAAAACAGGAAAGTCCGCTGCAGAGCTCAATGCTCATGCTTACAGACCTTAAATGGTAGACACCCGTTACAGCCCACACTCCACCACCCTCCATCAATCTTAGACACCACCACCCCCTCAACCTTCTCTTACACCACCAACCCCACAATAATAATAACGAACCTCCACCTCCCCATTCCCTTCTTACCACACCTACCACCACACATCACCCAACAACCCATAATATACCCGTACCTCACACCTTCCCCCATTCTACCCACACACAAACCAAAATGACCCCATCCACCTTCCCTACACAACAAACTCACAACCCCTAATATAAACCCATTAACCTTCATTCCCTACCACACCACACTCCACCACAACCACATACACCAACTATACTAAGAAACCCCTACCCCAACTATCCATCTACACACCACCCAACAATATAGATAATATATGATACCATTGCAACCTTCCCTTCTTACACAGCCACCAACGATATAGGAAATATAAGACCCACCTCAACCTTACCATCTTACACAACCACCCAACAATATAGATTACTATAGATACACATCGCAAACCTCCATTCTGTCACACAACCACCAACACATATAGCTAATGTAGAACCCACCTCAAACCTTTCTCTTACCACACACCCACAATAGTAGATAATAGTAGAACCCATCCCGACTTCCTGTTACACACCACACACCCGCAATATAGATAATCTAGATACCATCGCAACCTTCCTTCGTTACACAAACCACACGCCAAACACATCTAGATAATAATGTAGAACCCACCTCACCTTCCTCTTCCAACCACCCAACAAGATAGATCAAATAGAAACCAATCCCGACCTCCTTCTTACACACCACCCAGCCATATAGACTAATATAGAACCCGCCAACCTTCCATCCCCCGCTTTCCACACCACCCAAACAATATAGAGTAAATGATACCAATCGCAACCTCCTTCTTACACACCAACCAAAATATATAGCTAATGTAGAACCCAGCCTCAACCTTCTTCTTACAAACCACCACAACAAATATAGAAGTATAGATCCCAGACCCCGGCTTCCCTCCTTACACACCCCCAACATAGAGGGAAGATAGACCCCCTCAACCTTCCTCTTCATACCACCCAACAATATACGAAATATGATCCCAATCCCGAACCTCCTTCTTGACACACCACCAGAATATAGATATATAGATCCTAACCCCGAGCTTTCCTTCTTACAACTACAACACATATAGATAATATAGAAAAACACACCTACACCTTCCTTCTTACACACCACCCACAATATAGATAATATAGAACCCACTCAACATCCTTCTTACACACCCCCAACAATCATAGCTAATTAGAACCCACCTCAACCTTTCTTCTACACCCACCCAACAATCAGAGTAGTATAGATCCTCGAACCCGGCCTTTCCTTCTTACATTACCACCCAACATTATAGATATAATATGATCCCATTCCGAACCTCCTTCTTACAACACACCCGCCGCAATTAGATAATATAGATACCAGCGCAACGCTTCCTTCTTACACACAACCCAACAATATAGATAATTAGAACAAACCACCTCAACCTTCCTTCGTTACTACTACCACCCAACATATAGATTATATAAACCCCAATCCCGACCTTCCTTCTTACACACCACCCAGCAAATAGAAAATATAGAACCCCACCTCACCTTCCATCCTTACACACCCACCCAACAATATGCTAATATATGATACATCGCAAACCTCCTTATTACACAACCACCCAACAATATACTAATGTAGCACCCACCTCAACCTTTCTTCTTTCACACAACCACCCACAATATAGAAATTATAGATCCCAACCCCGGCTTTCCTTCTTACAACACCACCCAACATATAATAATATAGAACCCACCTCAACCTTCCTTCTACATCCACCCCAACAATATAGATAATATAGATCCCAATCCCGACCTTCCTTCTTACCTACACACCACCAGCAATATAGATAATATAGATCCTCAACCCACCCCGACTTTCCTTCTACACCCTACCCAACAAGATAGATAATATAGAACCCACCTCAACCTCCTTGCTTACCACACACCACCCACAATATAGAATAATATAGAATACCCCCTCACACCCTCCTTCTTACACACACCACCCAACAATATAGCTAATGTAGAACCCACCCTCAACCTTTCTTCTTACACACCACCCAACAATATAGATAGTATAGAATCCTAACCCCAGGCTTCCTTTCTCTAACATCCCACCCAACCATATAGATCATATAGATCCCCAATCCCCGACCTTCCTTCTTCCACACCACACCCAGCAATATAGATAATATAGATCCCAACCCCACTTTTCCTTCTTACACCCTCCCAACAATATAGATAATATAGAACCCACCTCAAACCTTCCTTCTTACACCCCACCCACAATATAATAATATAAGAACCCCACCTCAACCCTCCTTCTTACACACCACTCAACATAACTATGAGAACCCCCCTTCAACTTTCTTCTACACACCACCCAACCATTATGAATAGTATAGATCCCATCCCGGCTTTTCCGTTTCCTCTTACCCACACTACCACAAAATCTAGATAATATAGAACCCACCTCAACCTTCCTTCTTACCCACCACCAACATAGATATAATATAGAAACCCACCTCAACCCTCCTTCTTTACACAACCACCCCACAATAAGCTGAATGTAGAACCCACCTCAACCTTTCTTCTTTTACCAACCCCACACCCAACAATTAGATAGTAAGACCAACCCCGGCTTTCCTTCTTAACAACTACCCAACAATAAGCTAATATATAAACCACCTCAACCTTCCTCTCCACACCACCCAACAATATAGATAAATGTATAACCCACCCCACCTTTTCTAACCTTTCTTCTTACAACACACCACCCAACATATAGATAATATAGCACCCACACCTCAACTTTCTTCTTACAGACCGAACCACAATAGTAGATATTAGAAGATCCCAACCCCGACTTTCCTTCTTTACAACCACCCAACAATTAGATATATAGATCTCCAACCCCAACTTTCCTTCTTACCACTACCCAACACTATGATAATATAGAACCCCACCCCACCTTCCGTCTTACACAAACCACCCAAACAATAAACATAATATATAACCCCCTCAACCCTCCTTCTTACAACACCACCCACAAATAGATAATCTAGTGAATCCCACCTCACAACCTTTCGTCTTACACACCAACCCACAATATAGAAGTATGATCCCAACCCCGACTTTCCTCTCTTCTTACACACTACCCAATTATGATAAATATAGAACCCAGAACCCACCTCAACCTTCCTTCTTAACACACCACCCCACAATATAGATAATTATATAGAACCCCCCCCTCAACCCCAACCCTCCTTCTTACCACCACCCAACAATATAGCTAATTAAACCCACCTCAACCTTTCTCTTACACACCCACCCAAATATATTAGTATAGATCCCATCCCGGCTTCCTTCTTACACACACTACACAACAATATAGATAATATAGAACCCACCTCAAAACCTTCCTTCTTACAACCCCAACCCCACATAGAGATAATATAACCCACCTCAACCCTCCTTCTTACCACCAAACCCACCTATAGCTATGTAGAACCACCTCAACCCTTTCTCTTAACACCCACACCTACCCAACAATAGATAGTATAGATCCCAACCCCGGCTTTCCCTTCTTACCCACACTACCCAAAATATAGATAATTAGAACCCACCTCAACCTTCTTCTCACACCTACCCCCAAGACAATATAGATAAATAGAACCCACCCCAACCTTCTTCTACCCACCACCCCACAATATAGATAAGATAGAACCCACCTCAACCTTCTCTTACAGACCCACCCAACAATATAGATAGTCTAGATCCCAACCCCGACTTTCCTTCTTACACACACCACCCACCATATGATAATATAGAATCCCAACC
>CM033472.1:15222595-15560730 GCA_019447015.1 Hymenochirus boettgeri
CCAACCTTTCTTCTTACACACCACCCAACAATATAGATAATATAGAAGCCACCCCAACCTTCCTTCTTACACACCATCCACTAATATAAATAATATAGAACCCACCTCAACCCTCCTTCTTACACACCACCCAACAATATAGATAATATAGAACCCACCGGAAAATTTAAGAACTTTATACCTTTTGAGGTGCTGGCAGTTCCATTACTCCAATCTATTTCAGGGTAGTTAAAATCCCCCATAAACCAGAACATGCCCCATACCAGCAGCCTTCGCCAACTGCATATGGGATTCATTTCCACCTCTTCCCGGCATTTGGCGGCTTATAACACACTCCAACAATTAATTTACCTACCTTCTTGCTTCCTGTACACAGTTCCACCATAATGTTTCTGCCGCATCGTTTGCTCCCCCATCTATTCCTCTTTAAATTTGGCTTCAATTCTGTTAACATACATACATTACTCCTCCTCCTTTCTATTAACTGGTCATGTCTAAATAAGGAGTACCCTTCAATATTTACTGTCCAGTCGGTGAATCATTAAGCCATGATCTGCTATACCAATTACATCATACCTTTCCTTTAGAGCTATTATTTCAAGTTCGCGGTTTTTCCAGCCCCAGACTCCTTGCATTTGTAAACATACATTTAGATTATCAATTGATTTACTTCCATACATGGTCGTACTGCCTCCTTATCCTCTATAGCTCCCCCTCCTCCTTCTCCTCCCTCCGTTGTGTTTACTAGCCCCCAGATCCCTAACTTCTCTATCTACCCCTGTGTAGTTAAACGTTCCCTCCCCCCCCCATACCTAGTTTAAAATCTCGTCCAACCCCCTAGCCATTTCTCCCCCAAAACAGTTGCACCATCACCATTGAGGTGCAATCCGTCACTACTAAAGAGCCTGTAGCCAACAGAAAAGTCAGCCCAGTTCTCTAAAAACCCAAACCCCATCTCCTTACACCACTCTCTTAGCCACGCATTTATACTCCTGAGCTCCGTTGCCTCCCTAGCGTAGCACGTGGCTTGCGGTAGTTTTCTGAAATCACTACCTGGAGGGCCTTGCTTTTAACTTGGCCCCTAATTCTCGGAAATCATTTTTAAGGACCACACCTCCACTCTAACTTTGTCATTGGCACCAATGTGAACCAAGGACGCCGGGTCACTCCCAGCCCCACCCAATAATCGTCTACACGATCCACCACATGTCGAACCCTAGCACCAGGCAGACAACACACTGTTCGGCATGCAGGGTCCTGGCGACAGATTACCCTATCTACCCTTCTAATAATAGAATCCCCTACCACTACCACCTGTCTATCCTTCCTAGCCCCCAGTTTCTCCCCCTGTATTGGAGATGGCCGTCCCCTGGGTGCTCAGGGAAAGGCCCGCTCCATACATGCTGCTTCCGAGCCATCGTCCTCCACATCTTCACCTAAAATGGCAAATCTGTGGGATGACCAGCTGGGAAAGAAGCCCCCCATCCTTCCGTCCCCTACTTCCCCCTGGTGACCCTTACAAATTCTTCCTTCTCCACCTTATCTGCCCCATCTCCCACCCACAGTTTACTGGCCCCTGCCAGTACCTGCATTTCCCCCGGTTTGCCAAGTCCTGCAATGCTGCAAGTTTACCCCTTAGACTCTGTACCTCAGATTCCAAAAGGGCAACCCACTCACATCTGACACATACATAGGTCCCCTGGGGCGGCTGCTCCAAGATCCCATACATGCGGCAGGATGCACATTGCGCGGCCCCAAAAACTGTCCATACTAAACAGCAATACACAGCAGAGACACAGCAGAGAAATAGTGTTGTTCTTAAACGCTTTCTTGTTTTAAACGCTTTAGTTTTTTTAACGCTGTCAATTCTCTTAAAAACGAAAAATCTCTTTAAAACAGGAAATCGCTCAGAGCTAATCGCTCATGGGAAAGGCCTTAAAGAGGTTCAAAACCAACCAGAGCCAACAGGCCTCAGCCAATTTAAACCAATTAGTTACACCCCCATCCAATCAAGAGAGAGAGAGAGAAAAAAAAACCCTTTCCTTTGTCTCTACCAGCCCCGCTCCACAGGTAACAGTGTTTTTTAAACACAAGTATTTGTTTTAGTAATCCAGTGCTTTGAGTTTACTCAAACAATTCCTACCACCTTATTCAAGCAGTAAAGTAGAAAAAAAAATAAAAATACAATAGTGATTAAAACTTACACAGGCACCCTCCTAGAAATAAATAGTGTTAGGTTAGTACATTTACTAGGCTGCAACCACAGTTAATAAACGCTTTAGTTTTTTAACGCTGTCAATTCTCTAAAAACAGAAAAAAATCTCTTTTAAAACAGGAAATCGCTCAGAGCTAATCGCTCATGGTACAGACCTTAAGAAGGTTCAAAACCAACCTTCCTTCTTACACACCACTCACAAATACACATAATATAGAACCCACCTCAACCTTCCTCTTACACACCACTCACAAATACACATAATAAAGAAACCCACCTCAACCTTCCTTCTTACACACCACTCACAAATACACATAATATAGAACCCATCTCAACCTTCCTTCTTACACACCACTCACAAATACACCTAATATAGAACCCACCTTAACCTTCCTTCTTACACACCACTCACAAAATACACATAATATAGAACCCACCTCAAACTTCCATCTTACACACCACCCAACAATATAGATAATATAGATACCATTGCAACCTTCCTTCTTACACACCACCCAACAATATAGATAATAGAACCCACCTCAACCTTCCATCTTACACACCACCCAACAATATAGATAATATAGGACCATCGCAACCTTCCTTCTTACACACCACCCAACAATATAGCTAATGTAGAACCCACCTCAACCTTCTTCTTACACACCACCAACAATATAGTAATATAGAACCCAATCCCGACCTTCCTTCTTACACACACCCAGCAATATAGATAATATAGATACCATCGCAACCTTCCTTCTTACACACCACCCAACAATATAGATAATATAGAACCCACCTCAACCTTCCTTCTTACATACCACCCAACAAATAGATAATATAGAACCCAATCCCGACCTTCTTTTACACACCACCCAGCAATATAGATAATATAGAACCCACCTCAACCTTCATCTTACACACCACCCAACAATATAGATAATATAGATACCATCGCAACCTTCCTTCTTACACACCACCCAACAATATAGCTAATGTAGAACCACACATCAACCTTTCTTCTTACACACCACCCAACAATATAGAAAGTATAGATCCCAACCCCGGCTTTCCTTCTTACACACCACCAAACAATATAGATAATATAGAACCCACCTCAACCTTCCTTCTACATACCACCCAACAATATAGATAATATAGATCCCAATCCCGACCTTCCTTCTTACCACCACCAGCAATATAGATAATATAGATCCTAACCCCGACTTTCCTTCTTAACACTACCCAACAATATAGATAATATAGAACCACCTCAACCTTCCTTCTTACACAACACCCAACAATATAGATAATATAGAACCCACCTCAACCCTCCTTCTTACACACCACCCAACAATATAGTAATGTAGAACCCACCTCAACCTTTCTTCTTACACACCACCCAACAATATAGATAGTATAGATCCTAACCCGGCTTTCCTTCTTACATACCACCCAACAATATAGATAATATAGATCCAATTCCGACCTTCCTTCTTACACAACACCAGCAATATAGATAATATAGATACCATCGCAACCTTCCTTCTTACACACCACCCAACAATATAGATAATATAGAACCCACCTCAACCTTCCTTCTTACATACCACCCAACATATAGATAATATAGAACCCAATCCCGAACTTCCTTCTTACACACCACCAGCAATATAGTAATATAGAACCCACCTCAACCTTCCATCTTACACACCACAACAATATAGATAATATAGATACCATCGCAACCTTCCTTCTTACACACCACCCAACAATATAGCTAATGTAGAACCCACCTCAACCTTCTTCTTACACAACCACCCAACAATATAGAAAGTATAGATCCCAACCCCGGCTTTCCTTCTTACACACCACCAACAATATAGATAATATAGAACCCACCTCAACCTTCCTTCTTACATACCACCCAACAATATAGATAATATAGATCCCAATCCCGACCTTCCTTCTACACACCACCAGCAATATAGATAATATAGATCCTAACCCCGACTTCCTTCTACACAATACACCAACAATATAGATAATATAGAACCCACTCAACCTTCCTTCTTACACACACCCAACAATATAGATAAAAGAACCACCTCAACCCTCCTTCTTACACACCACCAACAATATAGCTAATGTAGAACCCACCTCAACCTTTCTTCTTACACACCACCCAACAATATAGATGTATAGATCCTACCCCGGCTTTCCTTCTTACATACCACCCAACAATAGATAATATAGATCCCAATCCCGACCTTCCTTCTTACACACCACCCAGCAATATAGATAATATAGATCCCAACCCCAACTTTTCCTCTTACACACTACCCAACAATATAGATAATATAGAACCCACCTCAACCTTCCTTCTTACACACCACCCAACAATATAGATAATATAGAACCCACCTCAACCTCCTTCTACACACCACCAACAATTAGCTAATGTAGAAACCCACCTAACCTTCTTTTTACACACCACCCACAATATAGATAGTATAGATCCATCCCGGCTTTCCTTCTTACACACTCACCCAACAATATAGATAATATAGAACCCACCTCAACCTTCCTTCTACACAACCACCCAACAATATAAGATAATATATAAACCCACACTCAACCTCCTTCTTACACACCACCCAACAATATAGCTGATGTAGAACCCACCTCAACCTTTCTTCTTACACACCACCCAACAATATAGAAGTATAGATCCCAACCCCGGCTTTCCTTCTTACACACTACCCAACAATATAGATAATATAGAACCCACCTCAACCTTCCTTCTTACACACCACCCAACAATATAGATAATATAGCACCACCCCAACTTTCTTCTTAACACACCACCCAACAATATAGATAATATAGAACCCACCTCAACTTTCTTCTTACAGACCACCCAACAATATAGATAGTATAGATCCCAACCCCGACTTCCTTCTTACACACCCACCCAACAATATAGATAATATAGATCCCAACCCCAACTTCCTTCTACACACTACCCAACAATATAGATAATATAGAACCCACCCCAACCTTCCTCTTACACACCACCCAACAATAAACATAATATAGAACCCACCTCAACCCTCCTTCTTACACACCACCCCAATATAGATAATATAGAACCCACCTCAACCTTCTTCTTACACACCACCCAACAAGATAGATAGTATAGATCCAACCCCGACTTTCCTTCTTACACACTACCCAATAATATAGATAATATAGAACCCACCTCAACCTTCCTTCTTACACACCACCCACAATATAGATAATATAGAACCCACCTCAACCCTCTTCTTACACACACCCAACCAATAGCTAATGTAGAACCCACCTCAAACCTTTTTCTTACACACCACCCAACATATAGATAGTATAGATCCATCCCGGCTTTCCTTCTTACTACACACTACACCAACAATATAGATAATATAGAACCCACCTCAACCTTCCTTCTTACACACCACCCAACAATATAGATAATAGAAACCCACCTCAACCCTCCTTCTTACACACCACCCAACAATATAGCGTGATGTAGAACCACCTCACCTTTCTTCTTACACACCCACCAA
The DNA here is from genome assembly GCA_019447015.1 of Hymenochirus boettgeri. Taxonomy (NCBI): domain Eukaryota; kingdom Metazoa; phylum Chordata; class Amphibia; order Anura; family Pipidae; genus Hymenochirus; species Hymenochirus boettgeri. Next base: position 15,228,419 of record CM033472.1, read on the forward strand.
CAATATAGATAGTATAGATCCCAACCCCGGTTTCTTCTTACACCACTACCCAACAATATAGAATAATATAGAACCCACCTCAACCTTCCTTCTCACACACCACCCAACAAAATAGATAAATAGAACCCACCCCAACTTTCTTCTACACACCACCCACAATATAGATAATATAGAACCCACCTCAACCTTTCTTCTTACAGACCACCCAACAATTATGATAGATAGATCCCAACCCGACTTTCTTCTTACACACCACCCAACAATATAGATATATAGATACCAACCCCAACTTTCCTTCTTACACACTACCCAACAATATAGATAATATAGAAAAACCACCCCAACCTTCCTTCTTACACACCACCCAACAATAAACATAATATAGAACCCACCTCAACCCTCCTTCTTACACACACCCAACAATATAGATAATAAGAACCCACCTCAACTTTTTCTTACACACACCCAACAATATAGATAGTATAGATCCAACCCCGACTTCCTTTTACCACACTACCCAATAATATAGATAATATAGAACCCACCTCAACCTTCTTCTTACACACCACCCACACAATATAGATAATATAGAACCCAACCCAACCCTTCTTCTAACACACCACCCAACAATATAGATAATATAGAACCCACCCAACCTTCCTTCTTACACACCACCCAACCAATATAGATAATATAGAACCACCCAACCTTCCTAATTACACACCACCAACAATATAGATAATATAGAACCCATCCCAACCTTTCTTCTTACACAACCACCAACAATATAGTAATATAGAAGCCACCCCAACTTCCTTCTTACACACCATAAATAATAAATAAATAGAACCCACCTCAACCTCCTTCTTACACACCACAACCAACATATAGATAATATAGAACCACCCCAACATTCCTTCTTTACACACCACCCAACAATATAGATAATATAGATCCCACCTCAACCTTTCTTCTTACACACACCACCCAGCAATATAGATAATATAGAACCCACTTGCATGCTAAGCCTCTGAGGAGAGGAGGAGCAGAGGGCCAGGTTAGGTCACAAAAGGTACTGGAAGCAGGAAGTTTGAACATTATTTTCAAATAATTTCTCACAGGCTGCAGTTGGAGATGTGATCCAGGCTCATTTAAAGCAAAGACTGCAGGCTTTTGTTTAACTCTAACTGTTGGAGATCACAGTTGCCTTTAAGGTGTCATAGCAAATGCAGTTAATTCCAGGGTTATCCATTGGATCCTCTAAATATGTGTGATGACTGTTTATGGTTGGTTGGTTAGTAGTGCTCATTATGGGGGATTAGAAGACACAAAAACAAGACAAATCTCTTTCCCTTGGGATTAAACATAGAAATGTCTGGGACGGTCAGGAGGGAAGTTCTGGTAATAATCGTTCTACGTTATTGGACATGGACTGGATCTAATGTGTTTGTAGCCAAACTTAGTTCAATTACCATCCGGGGGTTGGTGTTAACACAGTCTGGGTCTGTGTATCACACAAACAGGAGGGGGGCTCATGGTCTGAATCATAACATTAATTTGTCTTATATTAAAGATCAACCACACAATCCAATAGACATTTAACAGTCAGTTCGGTTATAATCATGTGTGCCAGCATGTTCTATACATGTGAATGGTCCCTGATGTCTGGCTTGAACTGTAATTAAAAGCGTGTCTTCCCGCAGTCTATGAACCTGGTAACATTCCAAACAGTGGTTACATCAACTGTATTATACTCCTTAGCTAAATAGAAAGACTGTCGGTTACCTACAAGGGGCAGAAGTTTTTCTGGGTTGTCTACTGAAAACTTTTTTCTGTGCAATTTTGCCATTTATTGTTGTGGCTGCCATACTGCTTGCATCAGCTAAAACGAGGAAGAGCTCATCAGCACCCCTAAAAACGTGATGTTGGTGTGCATTCAATGTAGTCGGAATATCAAGGTTGGGTTCAACTAGTGCAAAACAGTATGACATTTCCTCACTTGCATGAACTGGGACAAATAGTTAGATTAGGAATGTTGTCAGGGCAGAGTACAGTATGTAAAGGATAGTGTAGCCTTTATTTAATGTGGTCAGCAGTTTTGTGATTGTAAATGAAACTTAAGATTTAAATGTGGTGCAATACAGATGACATTCACTAGCACCAATAATAAAATTTATGACCTCACTAAGTACTGTTTGTTTGAAAGATACATTCATGGTTTCATATATACAGGTTATATATGTGTCTATAAATATCCTTAATGGTGAGTAGTTCCTGTGTTATTAGAACGTATGTCTTTACTTTTTCGGTTATTATCTTATCTTCAGGCTAGGAAAAACTTAAATATGATCTATCATTGACCATTTTTCTGGATGACATGCTAGGTAGGGCTCATGAGTAGGCTAAAAAAAGGACGTATGTCTTAATTTCAGGGTTTGGCAGAGTGATGTAGAGGATGATGTCAGTTGGTTTTACTGTCTCGCTTGCCTATCCCTGTCTAAAATCTATAGACGGGTATTATGGGCACAGTCTAGTGGATAAACTAGGTGGACGTATCTCTTATACAACCTCCAATAATATGTTACTATGTAACTGTAGACAGACATTATGGGTAGGGTATAAAGGTTGAGAATAGATGGATGTATGTCTTTATACAACCTCCAATACTATGTTTATGTAACTGTTATACAGACATTATGGGTAGGGTATAAAGGTTGGACTAGATGGACGTATGTCTTATACAACCTCCAATACTATGTTACTATGTAACTGTTATACAGGCATTATGGGTAAGGTTATAAAGGTTGGACTAGATGGACGTATGTCTTTATACAACCTCCAATACTAATGTTTTACTATGTAACTGTTATACAGGACATTATGGGTAATTAAAGGTTGGACTAGATGGACGTATGTCTTATACAACCTCCAATACTATGTTACTATGTAACTGTTATCAGGACATATGGGTAGGGTATAAAGGTTGGACTAGATGGACGTGATGTCTTTATACAACCTCCAATACATGTTACTATGTAATGTTTACAGGCATTATGGGTAAGGTATAAAGGTTGGACTAGATGGAGTATGTCTTTATACAACCTCCAAATCTATGTTACTATGTAACTGTTAGACAGGCATTATGGGTAAGGTATAAGGTGGATAGATGGACGTATGTCTTATACAAACTCCAATAATATGTTACTATGTAACTTTAGACAGGCATTATGGGTAGGTATAAAGGTTGGATTAGATGGACGTATGCCTTTATATAACCTCCAATAATATGTTACTATGTAACTGTTAGACAGGCATTATGGGTAAGGTATAAAGGTTGGACAGTAGATGGACGTATGTCTTTAACAACCTCCAATAATATGTTACATGAACTGTTAGACAGGCATTATGGGTAGGTATAAAGGTGGGACTAGATGGACGTATGTCTTTATACAACCTCCATAATAGTTACTAGTAACTGTTAGACAGGGCATTATGGGTAGGGTATAAAGGGTGGATTAGATGGACGTATGCCTTTATATAACCTCCATACTTGTACTATGTAACTGTTAGACAGGCATTATGGGTAAGGTATAAAGGTTGGACTAGATGGACGTATGTCTTTATACAACCTCCAATACTATGTTACTATGTAACTGTTATACAGGCATTATGGGTAAGGTATAAAGGTTGGACTAGATGGACGTATGTCTTATACAACCTCCAACTATGTTACTATGTAACTGTTAGACAGGCATTATGGGTAAGGTATAAAGGTTGGACTAGATGGACGTATGTCTTTATACAACCTCCAATAATATGTTACTATGTAACTGTTAGACAGGCTTATGGGTAGGGTATAAAGGTTGGATTAGATGGACGTATGCTTTAATAACCTCCATAATATGTTACTATGTAACTGTTAGACAGGCATTATGGGTAGGATAAAGGTTGGAAGATGGACGTATGTCTTTATACAACCTCCAATTAATATGTTACTATGTAATGTTAGACAGGCATTATGGGTAAGAGTTAAAGGTTGGACTAGATGGACGTATGTCTTTATACAACTCCAATAATATGTTACTATGTAACTGTTAGACGGCATTATGGGTAGGGTATAAAGGTTGGATTAGATGGACGTATGCCTTTATATAACCTCCATTACTATGTTACTATGTAACTGTTAGACAGGCATTATGGGTAAGGTATAAAGGTTGGACTAGATGGACGTATGTCTTTACACCTCCAATACTATGTTACTATGTAACTGTTAGACAGGCATATGGGTAAGGTATAAAGGTTGGACTAGATGGACGTATGTCTATACAACCTCCAATATATGTTACTATGTAACTGTTAGACAGGCATTATGGGTAAGGTATAAAGGTGGACTAGATGGAAGTATGTCTTTATAAACCTCCAATACTATGTTACTATGTAACTGTTAGACAGGCATTATGGGTAAGGTATAAAGGTTGGACTAGATGGACGTATGTCTTTATACAACCTCCAATACTATGTTACTATGTAACTGTTATACAGGCATTATGGGTAAGGAATAAAGGTTGGACTAGATGGACGTATGTCTTTATACAACCTCCAATACTATGTTACTATGTAACTGTTAGACAGGCATTATGGGTAAGGTATAAAGGTTGGACTAGATGGACGTATGTCTTTATACAACCTCCAATAATATGTTACTATGTAACTGTTAGACAGGCATTATGGGTAGGGTATAAAGGTTGGATTAGATGGACGTATGCCTTTATATAACCTCCATTACTATGTTACTATGTAACTGTTAGACAGGCATTATGGGTAAGGTATAAAGGTTGGACTAGATGGACGTATGTCTTTATACACACTCCAATAATATGTTACTATGTAACGTGAGACAGGCATTATGGGTAGGGTATAAAGGTTGGATTAGATGGACGTATGTCTTTATACAACCTCCAATACTATGACTATGTAACTGTTAAGGTGCCCATACATCTATAAGATTTTACTACCGACGAGCACTCACGCGATGTTATCGATGCTGCCGGAATCGCTTCTCCCGATCTTACATTCGGACGTCATGCGTCGCAAATCCATTATTTTGTTATCGCATGTCGGTCGAATGTAAGATCGGGAGAAGCGGTTCGGCAGGATAAGGAACAGCGTAGTGCTCAGCGGGTAGTAAAATCATAGATGTATGGGCCCTTTAGACAGACATTATGGGTAGGTATAAGGTTGGACTAGATGGACGTATGTCTTTATACAACCTCCATATTTGTACTATGTAAATGTTAGACAGACATTATGGGTAGGGTATAAAGGTTGGGCGAGATGGACGTTGTCTTTATTCAACCTCCATACTATGTTACTATGTAACTGTATACAGGACATTATGGGTAGGGTATTAAAGGTTGGACTAGATGGCCGTATGTCTTTATACAACCTCCATTACTTGTTACTATGTAACGTTAGACAGACATTATGGTAGGGTATAAGGTTGAACTAGATGGACGTATGTCTTTATACAATCTCCAATACTATGTTACTAGTAAGTTACAGACATTATGGGTGGGTATAAAGGTTGGACAGATGGACTATGTCTTATACAAACTTTTATACTGTTGTACTATGTAGCTGTTAGGCATTATGGGTAAGGTATAAAGGTTGAACTAGATGGACATATGTCATTTATACAACCTCCAATACTATGTTACTATGTAACTGTATACAGACATTATGGGTAGGGTATAAAGGTTGAAATAGATAGACATATGCATTATGCAACCTTGAATATTATGTTACTATTTAATTATTAGACAGGCATTATGGGTAGGGTATACATTTTGACTAGATGGACATATATGGGCACCTTAAAGGAGAACTAAACTTACCTATTTTTAATCCTCATATGAAAGCCTTCTCCCCAGAACACCTATACAGCTCTTTCTAGTAAGTTTCATTTAGAATATGTAAATAATAGATTCTGTAACAAAGAAGGCTTCCATGTTGTTGCCAGTACAACTCATAGTCTATGCTGGCTTCAAAGAGCTATGCCCCTAAACCCATGCCTCTATGTAAAGAGGTTCTTGGTGGCGCACCATGTAACTGCGTGATTTTAGGATCACACAGCCCAAGAAGTCACAAGTTCAAATCCCCTAGTTTTACTTAAAACAATACAACATAGTCTACTGCCCGAGTTTATGGTGTTTTGTTGTTTGTTTCAATCATGTTTCTAGAAAAAATTATACAATTACATATGTACAAACTTATATATAGCAGCATCTGTTTTTTAATTACCAACCAGCGTGGATTGCTGACAGCTTTCCTGGAGCAATATGAAACAGTGAACTGATTTTACTGACATTTACCCAAATGTACTTACTTCATTGGTTGTGCAGTGGTGACACACAGCTAAAGGGCTGGGTTTGGAAACAAACAGACCATGGGGACACAGGTTCAAATCCCCAGGCATTTAATTTCTTTTTTGTTGTCTATTATGTTTGTAGCAAATATATAGAGATTTGCTAAATACCCCCATTAGCCCTTGTGGCATAGAGATAGAAACTTTTTCTTTCTAGCAAGACACAGAAGGGTTCAGGTTCGATTCCCCATACTTTCTTTTACTGAAAAGTTATATCTGTTTTCTACAGCCATGAAAATGCAAATATACTTTTCTTTTAGGAATTTTCATTGTTAGGGACAGGAGCATTTGATGTGTTTACAGAAAAACAGCAACTGAAATCTGTGTTCTGTGTCAGAGGGAGGGATCTCTGAGCTGTAACATGATTGGCTGTCAGCTTCCAGTAAGCAAGGCTGCACTTCCTGTGAAGCGTACTGATACACTTAGTGGGTGTTTCCAGATAGGTGAATTATGGAGCTGACCCCTAGTCCCCACAGGTTATTTTCCTAAATCACCCAGCATTCACAACAAAGAGAGAGTGAGATACAGCTTTTTGTATCTTTTGTGAATGTGCTCTTTCTATTGGGGCAATGTTATCTGAGACTTTAGTTCCCCTTTAAAGTGAAGAGTGTGGAGTCTAGTGCTGTAACGCACTGTCCCTTTTATATTACCTTGACTCTCTACTCCCAACCTTGTTATGATGTCATTATACCCAACCCCGTGCACATTTTGCTGGTGGACCCATTACTGCTCTCTGTGTCATTGGGACCAATGTACCAGTTGGGTTATTTACCCCATGTAATGTTCTCAGTAATATTTCCATTACTGTGTAAATTGCAAATACCAATAAAGTGCACAGAGAGACCCACTCAAAATTGGTTTGTTTGCGTGCGCCCCATAAATCGCCATAGCAACAAACTTGCCTCTATTTTTATATCAAACAGCCAAATGTACCGTCAGTTATCACCTCTTAGAGTACAAAGTGCAGAGAGCTCTTCACTGGGTGCCCTATTATCGGAAAAATAGCCATACCTGGATATAGGGAACATTGAAGGTCTCAAGACAATTTAAGAATTTGTTTTTATAAAGCAATCGGCAATTTACTCTGTAGCTGGAGTGACATTCCATCTTAGTGGTTATGAAGGATTTAATATCTGTATTTTCCTCCAAAGAGAAATCTACAGATCAGTACAGTAAATAGTCAATACAGTAAATGAGTCGTATTAAAGGGCAAATCCACGCAAAAACAGAAAATCTGCATTGGTAATCCCCCCCCCCCCCCAATTAAACGCAATAATTGAAAGCTGAAAGATCAAAGGTAAACTGTTATGTAGAAAGAAATGTTCACCGTCTTCTCTCTGCCCTCTCAAAAGCCATCTCTCAAGTCATACGAGCTCGCACGGGCTCAAGCAGGCAGCAAGGGGGATAATATTAGTTATTGCTGCTAACTGGAAGAAACAGGAGGAAGTAACAGGCAGAATTTCATGTTAGACTTACATCTCTCAGATTTTGGAGTTACGGGATGATTAACCTATATCCAATTTCAACCCTGTGCACAGCATCTTGCACTGTCGGGTTTGCAAACCTTCAGAGCGCGACAAATGTTTTGGAAATGCAGCGATTTCTAAAGTTCGTTATTATGATATTATTTAGAACTGTCTGAAAGTCTTTCAAAAATCTAGGCAAACGTGGTTTAGCAACTACACAAACATTTAGTGATTCTTTCATCTCAATAAGTAAATTCGAGTTACATTTCTGTTTAAAATCCAGACCATGGTGGGAAAACAAAGATAAGGACCCAGTCAGCCTAACCATAACCTGTTGTTTGGTGATATACCCAGATTAGATATTTACGAATAAATTAAAGGGGAACGTGGTCTGCAAAACAAGTAAGTTTAAATAAAGGCCAGTTTCCCCCTTTAAAATGAGCCATCAACCACCTCTCTACGTGCTCCACAGCCCAAGATATACAGAAATGACTGACAGAAAGTTAATCGGTGGGGAGGCTGAATTGTGACATTCCGAGGCTTCTCCTGCAAAATGCCGCTGGCGAGCACAGCCTCAGACTCCCTCAGTGTGTGAGGGAGACAGGAAGTCCCTCCTCCTCTTGCTGTGTGAAGTCCTGACCGAGAAGGTGAGGGGGGGTCTGTGTAACCCACAACACCCGCGAGTGGGCGGGTGTTAGACTAGGCATCCGTGAGAGGGCGGGGGCCACAGCACCCACGATTGGGCGGGGCCCACCTGGGGCTGAAGATAATGGGTTATGGGGGGCCTGCAACTGGAGGGACCATGCGGTCCATGAGTGGAGGGACCAGGGGGGCTGCAAAGGGTAGGAGGAGACATAGGACAGACGACTGAAGTTTCAGAGCAGGAAGCAGGAAGTGCAGGGGACCTGGTTATGCTGCGCCATATCACATACAAAAATGTAAATATCTTCAAAACTAGTGCAAAATAAACAATGGAAATAGATTGCAAAAATCTCAGGGGAGCAATTCCTATCAATTTACCTAAAGTCATTTTGGACCACAGTTTCCCTTAAGACCACAGAGACATCTTTCTTTTTTGGGAACAATCGACACACAGCTTTATTAATAATAAAATGAAATATGCCCTTTTTGCATATAACCACCCTGTACACCCTTGCATACTATAAACCATACTTGCTAGACCATCACTTGACCTAGACATCTAGCCGTAGATCTCAGCTTGAATGCCAACCTCTGTCTTGCCAGAAGGCATGTAACGGCTCCATAAATTATCCAGCAAGGGGTGTACCCGCCAGCTGTACCTCGGTCACCGGCTAGCTTAAAATGGCATCAGTGACCGCATATAGCTTCCCCTTATCTCGGCGCCGCACCTCGTGAGACCAGCGTGAACTGCTAGCTGCGTCGGGGTTTGCAGTACCCTAAATCGGACATATGATTGTTTTACATGAGTTTGCTAGCCTATCGCAGTGAGCTTTTTTGCAAAATGTGGAATATTGTCACAGGATATCCCTGTAACATAATAGGATCTTTTTTTAATACTCTCCTGATCTGCACGGACCCTGTTCCTCATAGACTGTGAGCTCCTTTGGACAGAATAACTGTACAATGTACATCCTCCCTGATTTCATATCTGTATTGAACTGTATTTATTGACAACACGCTTTCCCTTGTGACACCCTAAATAGAAATCTATAGCTACAGATACGCACAAGACACTCAGAGATTAGTTGCTCACCAAGCACAATCCTTACAAGGCCTGTCGGGAATGGGTAAAATGTTAGTGGTTTTTTTTTTTTTAAAGGACCAGTTATAAATCAGGTGGACAATTTACAAGTCTTCACTTTTATAATGAAAAGCACCAATGTATATATCCTTTAGAAATTCACTAAACTATCCATGGCTTTATAATATAAATAGCCCTAAATAGTCTGTAAATTATATCATTATAAATGTTGATTTGTTGTGTCATCGGTTATATAATCTATGTCATCCGTTATAATCAGCTTTTAGCTTGTGAAGGTTCTCATTCATCCAGGTCAGGTATATCTGTTGTATTTGGTTAGATCAACTGCATCTTAAGGGAAAAAACAAAGACCTTTGAAGATGTCAACATCTTGCAAAGGAACATGACTGGTTCAAGAGAGGTGTCAAGGAGGCCATTTATGTGAAATAAACCAAGCCTGAATAGAGGGGTGGGGGGTCGACACCAACTGTCTGCCCTGTACACATGCTGTTTTGACACCTTACCCTGGGCAGTTTCATTAACACCTCTTAACCTCAATGCCAGTACACACCTTGCATTCAGAAGGTCCCTAATACCTGGCTTTGTAATAATGCTAATTGTACAATCATTCTAAATTGAGAAAGCCAGTCGGATGAAAAATCTCCAAGAACTAAACTTTAAGTCCAGTTGATCTAACTGAATATAACAGATATAATAAGTGTTTATCTATGTCATCCTATATAATAAAGGCCTAATGTTCGTTTGTGATCGTGTGTAGCTTTTGTAGTGCGCATGGGTAAGGAGGATCTTCAGCTGCGCATGAACGAACAAAACCGGTGAGAGACAAGCTCCATGACCCGGACGAAAGTTCCATGATCGACGGAGAGAGAGAGAGAGAGAGGTTTAGTATGTAATCAGTTAATCAGGCTTAGCGAGTCTCGTTAATCAGTGTTTAGCTATGTCATCAGTTATAATCAGGTGGATAGCTATGCATCAGTTATAATCAGTGGATAGCTATGTTCATCAGTTAAATTAGTGGATAGCTATGTACAAGTTATAATCAGTGGTAGCTATGTCATCAGTTATAATCAGTGGATATAGCTATGTAATACAGTTATAATCTGTGGATAGCTATGTCATCAGTTATAATCAGTGGATAGCTATCTCATCAGTTAGTTACAGTGGGTAGCTATGTATCAGTTATAATCAGTGGATGGCTATGTCATCAGTTATAATCAGTGTTTAGCTATGTCATCAGTTATATCATGTGTATAGCTATGTCATCAGTATAATCAGAATGGATAGCTATCTCATCAGTTATATCAGGGTGCATAGCTATGTCATCAGGTATAATCAGTTTTAGCTATGTATCAGTTATAATCAGTGATAGCTATGTCATTAGTTATAATCAGGATAGCTTGTATACTTTTGTGGTCACAAATCTACTTCTCTATCTGGTATCAACCCAACATCCTGTGCCTGTGGAACGTGACATTGTGTCTCTCCTGCTGCAGACTGGGGAGTGATGAGGAATTATTATAAGGTATTGTTGTTTGTAGAACTGTAACAATGGTTTCTTTTCTCCAAATTGATGACTGGATCATAATTCAGGTTTGGTGGTTTTCTTGGTCCTGTCAGCAGTTCAGTACTGTAGACCGGCATGACACCGACTGAAGTCACTGGAAGTGGGAGCCAACAATGCAGATAATCTAATATTAACTTTGCTATAGATGGAAGAGGAATTGATTTTCTGTTTCTTGTCTTTAATTTGCGATTCACTGCGGTTGGAACAAAAAATAAACTCAAATCCCACGACTGCGAAACCCACCCTATGTCACGGAGCACATGGGAGCAGTCAGATGGCACATACCAGCCCTGAGTCATACAAATGGTTTCGGTAGCACAGGTGGCAGTCCACAATACAGGATAACGGGGTGCTCAGGTTAGAGGGCTAACATTATATTACCAGTGGGGGGCACTGTCTCCCTACATCATTTTAATAAGTCCCTTATATTAATTTAGTATTACACTGTATGATACATGTGTGTTGTACACAGATGCCTTGCGAACAATCAAATTGATAGTATGGGAAGGAGGACCATACTGCTCCCTCTACTGCCATGCAATGAAACATTCAAATGCTGCATGCATTTCCAAGATGTTAAAGTAATAAATATGAGAATATTTGCTGTTATGGGAAGTTCCAGTTCGGACCCAGACAGGGACCCCTAGTACAGTCTATAAGGGAGCTGCAGATTTGACACCTATTCCCAGGCTATCAAGAGGCAGTTCAACCCTAAAATGAAATCTTTATATTAATAGGTAGATCACTCACAAAACCAATAGTTATAAAGCTGAGAGATGTAGGACTAACCCCACTCGGGGGAACAGCGCCGAGAGCAGATTGCTTACGGTGTGTGCTCCCCTTTCAATAGAATCAGTGGTGCAAATTCCATGTGTTAGAGCAAAAATAGTTGTGAATTCACCTGTTAGGTGCTTCCCCATATCTTTCTTGTGCTAGAGAATTTAGGTTGTCTTACATCTCTAAGATTTCCAACTATTGCAGTGTGGCGGTTGAGAAGTGGGCTTGCCTTTCCACTGTCTTGCAGGGTCAAATATTGGCTTTGGGATTGAATTTGGTGAATTGTTGGCACATTAACATGTTTAAAATGATGCCTTGCACACTGCATCATGGGATGAAATCCTCTCGTGACTGGTCTTGTTTAGATTAGTCTAGTTAACCCTTGATTGGTTATGATCAGAAGGGGCCTGGATATGTTTCATTGTACTCATATGTAGGAAAATCCCTACATACAGGACTCTCTTACCCCGTAGTGGGGATTTATAAAATTGCGTTGTGGCTCTGTTAGCGATGCGCTTGGTGGATGAGCCTCTCTTTCCGTCGCTGCTATAAATATAATTATGCAAATTCCTTCCTGATTGGCACCTTTCTGTGGTTGATTTGCCCCAAATCCAAAACGGATCAATTCCCCCCCCATAGACTGTAACGTGCAAACAAACCGCAGTCCTCGTGGCACTACAGACTAAAAGCTTTTCATAATGTTAATGTATTTCGGTGGCAGGGGGCTCTGTAATTAGACTAAGGACACCTCGGCTGTGCTGTTGCATTGTTTGTAAATGGATGTTTTTCTTTTCTCCGCAGTAATTGGATATTTTACTGTATGGAGGGCAGCGCTCGCTACGAAGGAGGGAATCATGGAGAGATTCTCAAAATAAAGCAGGTTCAGAGCAGGGGATGTTCTAGAGTGAGAACTGCAACTTTCAGCAGAACCAGTCCACTTAAGGACTCTGGGAACTGTAGTTCGGCCACAATTCAGCGAAATTCACAACCTTCTACGATGGGCACGTGACCTGAAATGCGGATCGGATAATGATCTAATGGGAGCTATAATGGGCTGTTATTAAATAATGGTTTTCCAGAGATGGAGCTACCAACTGCATTGAACTTAATGAGTTCTGTGCTTTGAGCTGGTGAAATCGCTTTCCCACAAAGTAACTGTAAATTGTAGAACTTAGAAATCTATAAAAACTATTTAACAGACTGGATCGGCCTGTGGGAAGAGACTTAACAGGCTAAATAACCAAATTAGGTGGGACCTCTAGGAACTAACAAGTGGTAGTAAAAGTTGATTAAGAGCTGCAGGAAAGCAAGACTTTGCAGGTTAGCACAACAGCCTCTGTTTTACATGACGACCATATGAATGGCCAACAAAAATGGTGATTGCGCGTTTTATCAAACCGGACCGCAGCGTTGTACTGAGCGAAGTCGTCGGGACAAATGGATTCGCATTGCGCAGATTTTGTGGACAGACGGGGCCTCCTGAACGAAGAACAAGAATTCCATTTTCAGTTTGGAACAAGGGCTGGACACACTACGCGAGCTTTCACGCATTTCGCTAGCGATGCGCCCGCCATTTCGCTAAAATGGAATCGCGGGAACACGAAAATTCCAGTTATAGCTGGCATTAAATACTTACGGGTGGGTGAGATAATCCCAGAGCCTTGCAGACTCTGGTAAGGTCCCGTACGAGATTGCTAGGCATTTGAATATAAAGGGATAATAGAATACGGGAATACCCCTGTGGTTATGAAATAGAGGGAGAAAGAATATTCAGAAATACCCCTGGTTATGATATAGAGGGAGATAGAATATTCAGGAAACCCCGTGTTATGAAGATAAAGGGAGAATGTAGATACAGGAATACCCCGTGTTATGAAATAAAGGGAGAATAGAATATTAAGGAATACCCCCGTGTTAGAATATAAAGGGATAATAGAAAATATTCGGGAAAACCCCTGTGGTATGAATATAGAGGGAGAATAGAATATTCAGGAATTACCCCTGTGTTATGAATATAGAGGGAGAATAGATATTCAGGAATACCCCGTGTTATGAATATAAAGGGAGAATAGAATATTGGAGAACCCCCGTGTATGAATATAAAGGGAGAATAGAATAGTCGGGAATACCCGTGTTATGAATATAAAGGGAGAATAGAATATTCGGGAATACCGTGTTATTGAATATAAAGGGAGAATAGATATTCGGAATACCCCCGTGTTATGAATATAGAGCAGAATAGAATTTTGGTATGAATATAGAGGGAAGGAGAATAGAAATATTCGGGAATGTACCAGTGTATATCTTAAAGGGGAATAATAGAAATTCAGGAATACCCCCTGGTTCATGAAATATAGCACTGGACGTATGTCTTTATACAACCTCCAATACTATGTTACTATGTAACCGTTATACAGACATTATGGGTAGGGTATAAAGGTTGGACTAGATGGACGTATGTCTTTATACAACCTCCAATACTATGTTACTATGTAACCGTTATACAGGCATTATGGGTAGGGTATAAAGGTTGGACTAGATGGACGTATGTCTATATACAACCTCCAATACTATGTTACTATGTAACTGTTATACAGACATTATGGGTAATGTATAAAGGTTGGACTAGATGGACGTATGTCTTTATAAAACCTCCAATACTATGTTGCTATGTAACTGTTATACAGACATTATGGGTAGGGTATAAAGTTTGGACTAGATGGACGTATGTCTTTATACAACCTCCAATACTATGTTACTATGTAACTGTTATACAGACATTATGGGTAGGGTATAAAGGTTGGACTATATGGACGTATGTCTTTATACAACCTCCAATACTATGTTACTATGTAACTGTTAGACAGGCATTATGGGTAAGGTATAAAGGTGGACTAGATGGAAGTTGTTTTTATACAACCTCCAATACTATGTACTATGTAACGTTATACAGGCATTTAGGGTAAGGATAAAGGTTGGACTAGATGGACGTATGTCTTATACAACCTCCAATACTATGTTACTATGTAACTGTTACAGGCATTATGGGTAGGTATAAAGGTTGGACTAGATGGACGTATGTTTATACAACCTCCAATAATATGTTACTATGTAACTGTTTAGACAGGCATTATGGGTAGGGTATAAAGGTTGGATTAGATGGACGTATGCCTTTATATAACCTCCATTATATGTTCTAGTTAATGTTAGACAGGCATATGGGTAATGTATAAAGGTTGGACTAGATGGACGTATGTCTTTATACAACCTCCAATACTATGTTACTATGTAACTGTTAGACAGACATTATGGGTAGGGTATAAAGGTTGGACTAGATGGTTGTATGTCTTTATTCAAGCTCCAATACTATGTTACTATGTAACTGTTATACAGACATTATGGGTGGGGTTTAAAGGTTGGACTAGATGGATGTATGTCTTTATACAACCCTCAATACTATATTACTATGTAACTGTTATACAGACATTATGGGTAGGGTATAAAGGTTGGACTAGATGGACGTATGTCTTTATACAACCTCCAATACTATGTTACTATGTAACTGTTAGACAGGCATTATGGTAGGGTATAAAGGTGGATTAGATGGACGTATGCCTTTATAAACTCCATACTATGTTACTATGTAACTGTTAGACAGGCATTATGGGTAAGTATAAAGGTTGGACTAGATGGACGTATGTCTTTATACAACCTCCATACTATGTTACTATGTAACTGTTATACAGGCATTATGGGTAAGGTATAAAGGTTGGCTAGATGGGTATGTCTTTATACAACCTCCAATACTATGTTACTATTAACTGTTAGACAGGCATTATGGTAAGGTATAAAGGTTGGACTAGATGGACGTATGTCTTTATACAACTCCAATAATATGTTACTATGTAACTGTTAGACAGGCATTATGGGTAGGGTATAAAGGTTGGATTAGATGACGTATGCCTATTAACCTCCAATAATATGTTACTATGTAACTGTTAGACAGGCATATGGGTAAGGTATAAAGGTTGGACTAGATGGACGTATGTCTTTATACAACCTCCAATAATATGTTACTATGTAACTGTTAGACAGGCATTATGGGTAGGTATAAAGGTTGGACTAGATGGACGTATGTCTTTATACAACCTCCATAATATGTTACTATGTAACTGTTAGACAGGCATTATGGGTAGGGTATAAAGGTTGGATTAGATGGACGTATGCTTTATAAACCTCCTTACTATGTTACTATGTAACTGTTAGACAGGCATTATGGGTAAGGTTAAAGGTTGGACTAGATGGACGTAGTCTTTATACAACCTCCAATACTATGTTACTATGTAACTGTTAGACAGCATTATGGGTAGGTATAAAGGTTGGACTAGATGGACGTATGTCTTTATACAACCTCCAATACTATGTTACTATGTAACTTTTAGACAGGCATTATGGGTAAGGTATAAGGTTGGACTAGATGGACGTATGTCTTTATACAACCTCCAATACTATGTTACTATGTAACTGTTAGACAGGCATTATGGGTAAGGTATAAAGGTTGGACTAGATGGACGTATGTCTTTATACAACCTCCAATACTATGTTACTATGTAACTGTTCTCAGGCATTATGGGTAAGGATAAAGGTTGGACTAGATGGACGTATGTCTTTATACAACCTCCAATACTATGTTACTATGTAACTGTTAGACAGGCATTATGGGTAGGTATAAAGTTGGACTAGATGGACGTATGTCTTTATACAACCTCCAATAATATGTTACTATGTAACTGTTAGACAGGCATTATGGGTAGGGTATAAAGGTTGGATTAGATGGACGTATGCCTTTATAACCTCCATTACTATGTTACTATGTAACTGTTAGACAGGCATTATGGGTAAGGTATAAAGGTTGGACTAGATGGACGTATGTCTTTATACAACCTCCAATAATATGTTACTATGTAACTGTTAGACAGGCATTATGGGTAGGGTATAAAGGTTGGATTAGATGGACGTATGTCTTTATACAACCTCCAATACTATGTAACTATGTAACTGTTAAGGTGCCCATACATCTATAAGATTTTACTTACCCGACCGAGCACTCACGCGATGTTCATCGATGCTGCCGGAATCGCTTCTCCCGATCTTACATTCGACCGTCATGCGATCGCAAAATCCCATTCATTTTGTGATCGCATGTCGGTCGAATGTAAGATCGGGAGAAGCGGTTCCGGCAGGATCGAAGGAACATCGCGTGAGTGCTCAGTCGGGTAAGTAAAATCTTATAGATGTATGGGCACCTTTAGACAGACATTATGGGTAGGGTATAAAGGTTGGACTAGATGGACGTATGTCTTTATACAACCTCCATTACTTTGTTACTATGTAACTGTTAGACAGACATTATGGGTAGGGTATAAAGGTTGGACGAGATGGACGTATGTCTTTATTCAACCTCCAATACTATGTTACTATGTAACTGTTATACAGACATTATGGGTAGGGTATAAAGGTTGGACTAGATGGCCGTATGTCTTTATACAACCTCCATTACTATGTTACTATGTAACTGTTAGACAGACATTATGGTAGGGTATAAAGGTTGAACTAGATGGACGTATGTCTTTATACAATCTCCAATACTATGTTACTATGTAACTGTTAGACAGACATTATGGGTAGGGTATAAAGGTTGGACTAGATGGACATATGTCTTTATACAACTTTTAATACTGTGTTACTATGTAGCTGTTAGGCATTATGGGTAAGGTATAAAGGTTGAACTAGATGGACATATGTCATTATACAACCTCCAATACTATGTTACTATGTAACTGTTATACAGACATTATGGGTAGGGTATAAAGGTTGAACTAGATAGACATATGTCATTATGCAACCTTGAATATTATGTTACTATTTAATTATTAGACAGGCATTATGGGTAGGGTATACATTTTGGACTAGATGGACATATATGGGCACCTTAAAGGAGAACTAAACTTACTTATTTTTAATCCTCATATGAAAGCCTTTCTCCCCAGAACACCTATACAGCTCTTCTCTAGTAAGTTTCATTTAGAATATGTAAATAATAGATTCTGTAACAAAGAAGGCTTCCATGTTGTTGCCAGTACAACTCATAGTCTATGCTGGCTTCAAAGAGCTATGCCCCCTAAACCCATGCCTCTATGTAAAGAGTTTCTGGTGGCGCACCATGTAACTGCTGTGATTTTAGGATCACACAGCCCAAGAAGTCACAAGTTCAAATCCCCTAGTTTACTTATAAAACAATACAACATAGTCTACTGCCCGAGTTTATTGGTTTTTTGTTTGCTTGTTTCAATCATGTTTCTAGAAAAATATATACATATCTACATATGTACAAACTTTATATATAGCAGCTCTGTTTTTTAATTACCAACCAGCGTGGATTGCTGACAGCTTTCCTGGAGCAATATGAAACAGTGAACTGATTTTACTGACATTTACCCAAATGTACTTACTTCTATTGGTTGTGCAGTGGTGACACACAGCTAAAGGGCTGGGTTTGGAAACAAACAGACCATGGGGACACAGGTTCAAATCCCCAGGCATTTAATTTCTTTTTTTTGTTTCTATTATGTTTGTAGCAAAATATAGAGATTCTGCTTAAATACCCCCATTAGCCCTTGTGGCATAGAGATAGAAATCTTTCTTTCTAGCAAGACACAGAAGGTTGCAGGTTCGATTCCCCATACTTTCTTTTTACTGAAAAGTTAATATTCTGTTTCTTACAGCCATGAAAATGCAAATATTACTTTTCTTTTTAGGAATTTATCATTGTTAGGGACAGGAGCATTTGTAATGTGTTTACAGAAAAACAGCAACTGAAATCTGTGTTCTGTGTCAGAGGGAGGGATCTCTGAGCTGTAACATGATTGGCTGTCAGCTTCCAGTAAGCAAGGCTGCAGCTTCCTGTGAAGCGTACTGCATACACTTAGCTGGGTGTTCCCAGATAAGGTGAATTATGGGAGCTGACCCCTAGTCCCCACAGGTTATTTTCCTAAATCACCCAGCATTCACAACAAAGAGAGAGGTGAGATACAGCTTTTTGTATCTTTGTGAATGTGCTCTTTCTATTGGGGCAATGTTATCTGGAGACTTTAGTTCCCCTTTAAGAGTGAAGAGTGTGGAGTCTAGTGCTGTAACGCACTGTCCCTTTTATATTACCTTGACTCTCTACTCCCAACCTTGTTATGATGTCATTATACCCAACCCCGTGCACATTTTGCTGGTGGACCCATTACTGCTCTCTGTGTCATTGGGACCAATGTACCAGTTGGGTTATTTACCCCATGTAATGTTCTCAGTAATATTTCCATTACTGTGTAAATTGCACAATACCAATTAAAGTGCACAGAGAGACCCACTCAAAATTGGTTTGTTTGCGTGCGCCCCATAAATCGCCATAGCAACAAACTTGCCTCTATTTTTATATCAAACAGCCAAATGTACCGTCAGTTAATTCACCTCTTAGAGTACAAAGTGCAGAGAGCTCTTCACTGGGTGCCCTAGTTATCGGAAAAATAGCCATACCTGGATATAGGGGAACATTTGAAGGTCTCAAGACAATTTAAGAATTTGTTTTTATAAAGCAATCGGCAATTTACTCTGTAGCTGGAGTGACATTCCATCTTAGTGGTTATGAAGGGATTTAATATCTGTATTTTCCTCCCAAAGAGAAATCTACAGATCAGTACAGTAAATAGTCAATACAGTAAATGAGTCGTATTAAAGGGCAAATCCACTGCAAAAACAGAAAATTCTGCATTGGTAATCCCCCCCCCCCCCCAATTAAACTGCAATAATTAGAAAGCTGAAAGATCAAAGGCTAAACTGTTATGTAGAAAGAAATGTTCACCGTCTTCTCTCTGCCTCTCAAAAAGCCTACTCTCCAAGCTCATTACGAGCTCGCACGGGCTCAAGCAGGCAGCAAGGGGGATAATATTTAGTTATTGCTGCTAACTGGAAGAAACAGGAAGAGAAGTAACAGGCAGAATTTCATGTTAGACTTACATCTCTCAGATTTTGGAGTTACGGGATGATTAACCTATATCCAATTTCAACCCTGTGCACAGCATCTTGCACTGTCGGGTTTGCAAAACCTTCAGAGCGCGACAAATGTTTTGGAAATGCAGCGATTTCTAAAGTTCGTTATTATGATATTTATTTAGACACTGTCTGAAAGTCTTTCAAAAATCTAGGCAAACGTGGTTTAGCAACTACACAAACATTTTAGTGATTCTTTCATCTCAATATAGTAAATTCTGAGTTACATTTCTGTTTAAAATCCAGACCATGGTGGGAAAACAAAGAATAAGGACCCAGTCAGCCTAACCATACACCTGTTGTTTAGGTGATATACCCAGATTAGATATTTTACGATAAATTAAAGGGGAACTGTGGTCTGCAAACAAGTTAAGTTTAAATAAAAGGCCAGTTTCCTACCTTTAAAATGAGCCATCAACCACCTCTCTACGTGCTCCACAGCCCAAGATATACAGAAATGACTGACCAGAAAGTTAATCGGTGGGAGGCTGACTTGTGACATTCCCGAGGCTTCTCCTGCAAAATGCCGCTGGCGAGCACAGCCTCAGACTCCCTCAGTGTGTGAGGGAGACAGGAAGTCCCTCCTCCTCTCTGCTGTGTGAAGTCCTGACAGAGAAGGTAGAGGGGGGGTCTGTGTAACCCACAACACCCGCGAGTGGGCGGGTGTTAGACTTAGGCATCCGTGAGAGGGCGGGGCCACAGCACCCACGATTGGGCGGGGCCACATGGGGCTGTAAGATAATGGGTTATGGGGGGCCTGCAACTGGAGGGACCATGCGGTCCATGAGTGGGAGGGACCAGGGGGGCTGCAAAGGGTAGGAGGAGACATAGGACAGACTGACTGACAGTTTCAGAGCAGGAAGCAGGAAGTGCAGGGGACCTGGTTATGCTGCTGCCATATCACATACAAAAATGTAAATATCTTCAAAACTAGTGCAAAATAAACAATGGAAATAGATTGCAAAAATTCTCAGGGGAGCAATTCCTATCAATTTACCTAAAGTCATTTTTGGACCACAGTTTCCCTTTAAGACACAGAGACATCTTTCTTTTTTGGGTAACAATCGACCACAGCTTTTATTAATAATTAAAATGAAATATGCCCTTTTTGCATATTAACCACCACTGTACACCCTTGCATACTATAACCATACTTGCCTAGACCATACTTGCCTAGACCATCCTAGCCGTAGATCTCAGCTTGAATGCCAACCTCTGTCTTGCCAGAAGGCATGTAACGGCTCCATAAATATATCCAGCAAGGGTGTACCCGCCAGCTGTACCTCGGTCACCGGCTAGCTTAAAATGGCATCAGTGACCGCATATCGCTTCCCCTTATCTCGGCGCCGCACCTCGTGAGACCAGCGTGAACTGCTATGCGCGTCGGGGTTTGCAGTACCCTAAATCGGACATATGATTGTTTTACATGAGTTTGCTTAGCCTATCGCAGTGAGCTTTTTTGCAAAATGTGGAATATTGTCACAGGATATCCCTGTATACATAATATGGATCTTTTTTTTAATACTCTCCTGATCTGCACGGACCCTGTTCCTCATAGACTGTGAGCTCCTTTGGACAGATAACTGTCACAATGTACATCCTCCTCCCTGATTTCATTATCTGTATTGAACTGTATTTATTGACCACACAGCTTTCCCTTGTGACACCCTAAATAGAAATCTATAGCTACAGATACGCACAGACACTCAGAGATTAGTTGCTCACCAAGCAATCAATCCTTACAGGCCTGTCGGGAATGGTAAAATGTTAGTGGTTTTTTTTTTTTTTAAAGGACCAGTTATAAATCAGGTACAATTTACAAGTCTTCACTTTTATAATGAAAAGCACCAATGTATTATATCCTTAGAAATTCACTAAACTATTCCATGGCTTATAATATAAATAGCCCTAAATAGTCTGTAAATTATATCATTATAAATGTTGATTTGTTGTGTCATCGGTTATATAATCTATGTCATCCGTTATAATCAGCTTTTAGCTTGTGAAGGTTCTCATTCATCCAGGTCATGGTATATCTGTTGTATTTGGTTAGATCAACTGCATCTTAAGGAAAAAACAAAGACCTTTGAAGATTGTCAACATCTTGGCAAAGGAACATGACTGGTTCAAGAGAGGTGTCAAGGAGGCCATTTATGTGAAAATAAACCAAGCCTGAATAGAGGTGGGGGGGTCGACACCAACTGTCTGCCATGTACAATGCTGTTTTGACACCTTACCCTGGGCAGTTTCATTAACACCTCTTAACCTCAATGCAGTCACACCTTGCATTCAGAAGGTCCCTAATACCTGGCTGTAATATGCTAATTGTACAATTCATTCTAAATTGAGAAAGCCAGTCGGATGAAACATCTCCAAGAACTAAACTTTAAGTCCAGTTGATCTAACTGAATATAACAGATATAATAAGTGTTTATCTATGTCATCCTATATAATAAAAGGCCTAATGTTCGTTTGTGAATCCGTGTGTAGCTTTTTGTTAGTGCGCATGGGTAAGGAGGAGTCTTTCAGCTATGCATGAACAGAAACAAAACCGGTGAGAAGACAAGCTCCATGACCCGGACGAAAGTTCCATGATCCGGACGAGAGAGAGAGAGAGAGAGAGAGTTTAGTTATGTAATCAGTTATAATCAGTGCTTAGCGATGTCATCGGTTATAATCAGTGTTTAGCTATGTCATCAGTTATAATCAGTGGATAGCTATGTCATCAGTTATAATCAGTGGATAGCTATGTCATCAGTTATAATTAGTGGATAGCTATGTAATCAGTTATAATCAGTGGATAGCTATGTCATCAGTTATAATCAGTGGATATAGCTATGTAATCAGTTATAATCAGTGGATAGCTATGTCATCAGTTATAATCAGTGGATAGCTATCTCATCAGTTATTATCAGTGTTTAGCTATGTCATCAGTTATAATCAGTGGATGGCTATGTCATCAGTTATAATCAGTGTTTAGCTATGTCATCAGTTATAATCAGTGTATAGCTATGTCATCAGTTATAATCAGTGGATAGCTATCTCATCAGTTATAATCAGTGCATAGCTATGTCATCAGTTATAATCAGTGTTTAGCTATGTCATCAGTTATAATCAGTGGATAGCTATGTCATTAGTTATAATCAGTGGATAGCTATGTCATACTTTTTGTGGTCACAAATCTACTTCTCTATCTGGTATCAACCCAACATCCTGTGCCTGTGGAACTGTAACATTGTGTCTCTCCTGCTGCAGACTGGGGAGTGATTGAGGATATTATTATAAGGTATTGTTGTTGTAGAACTGTAACAATGTGTCTTCTTCTCCAAATTGATGACTGGATCATAATTCAGGTTTGGTGGTTTTCTTGGTCCTTGTCAGCAGTTCAGTACTGTAGACCGGCATGACACAGACTGAGTCACTGGAAGTGGGAGCCAACAATGCAGATAATCTAATATTAACTTTGCTATAGATGGAAAGAGGAATTGATTTTCTGTTTCTTGTCTTTAATTTGCGATTCACTGCGGTTGGAACAAAAAATAAACTCAAATCCACAGACTGCGAACCCCACCCTATGTCACGGAGCACATGGGAGCAGTCAGATGGCACATACCAGCCCTGAGTCATGACAATGGTTTCTGGTAGCACAGGTCTGGCAGTCCACACTACAGGATAACGGGGTGCTCAGGTTAGAGGGCTATACATTATATTACCAGTGGGGGGCACTGTCTCCTTACATCCATTTTAATAAGCTCCTCTTATATTAATTTAGTATTACACTGTATAGATACATGTGTGTCTGTACACAGAATGCCTTGCGAACAATCAAATTGAATAGTATGGGAAGGAGTGACCATACTGCTCCCTCTACTGCCATGCAATGAAACATTCAAATGCTTGCATGCATTTCTCAAAGATGTTAAAGTAATAAATATGAGAATATTTGCTGTTATGGGAAGTTCCAGTTCGGACCCAGACAGGGACCCCTAGTACAGTCTATTAAGGGAGCTGCAGATTTGACACCTATTCCCAGGCTATCAAGAGGCAAGTTCAACCCTAAAATGAAATCTTTATATTATATAGGTAGATCACTCACAAAACCCCAATAGTTATAAAGCTGAGAGATGTAGGACTAACCCCACTCGGGGGAACAGCGCCGAGAGCAGATTGCTTACGGTGCTGCTCCCCTTTCAATAGAATCAGTGGTGCAAATTCCATGTGTTATTGCAATAAATAGTTGTGAATTCACCTGATTAGTGTGCTTCCCCATATCTTTCTTGTGCTAGAGAATTTAGGTTAGTCTTACATCTCTAAGATTTCCAACTATTGCAGTGATGGCGTTTGAGAAGTGGGCTTGCCTTTCCACTGTCTTTGCAGGGTCAAATATTTGGCTTTGGAATTTGAATTTGGTGATATTGTTGGCACATTAACATGTTTAAAATGATGCCTTGCACACTGCATCATGGGATGAAATCCTCTCGTGACTGTGTCTTGTTTAGATTAGTCTAGTTAACCCTTGATTGGTTACTGATCAGAAGGGGCCTGGATATTATGTTCATTGCTACTCATATGTAGGAAAATCCCTACATACAGGACCTCCTTACCCCTGTAGTGGGGATTTAAAATTGCGCTTGTGGCTCTGTTAGCGATGCGCTTGGTGGATGAGCCTCTCTTCGCGTCGCTGCTATAAATTATAATTATGCAAATTCCTTCCTGGATTGGCACCTTTCTGTGGTTGATTTGCCCCAAATCCAAAACGGATCAATTCCCCCCCCATAGACTGTAACGTGCAAACAAACCGCAGTCCTCGTGGCACTACAGACTAAAAGCTTTTCATTAATGTTAATGTATTTCGGTGGCAGGGGGCTCTGTAATTAGACTAAGTACACCTCGGCTGCTGCTGTTGCATAGTTTGTTAAATGGATGTTTTTCTTTTCTCCGCAGTAATTGGATATTTTACTGTATGTAGGGCAGCGCTCGCTACGAAGGAGGGAATCATGGGAGAGATTCTCAAAATAAAGCAGGTTCAGAGCAGGGGGATGTTCTAGAGTGAGAACTGCAACTTTCAGGCAGAACCAGTCCACTAAGGACTCTGGGAACTGTAGTTCGGCCACAATACAGCGAAATTCACAACCATTCTACGATGGGCTACGTGACCTGAAATGCGGATCGGATAATGATCTAATTGGGAGCTAATAATGGGCTGTTATTTAAATAAAATGGTTTTCCAGAGATGGAGCTACCAACTGCATTGACCTTAATGAGTTCTGTCGGCTTTGAGCTGGTGAAATCGCTTTCCCACAAAGTAACTGTAAATTGTAGAACTTTAGAAATCTATAAAACTATTTAACAGACTGGATCGGCCCTGTGGGAAAGAGACTTAACAGGCTAAATAACCAAATTAGGTTGGGACCTCTAGGAACTAATCACGTGGTAGTAAAAGTTGAATTAAGAGCTGCAGGAAAGCAAGACTTTGCAGGTTAGCACACACGCCTCTGTTTTACATGACGACCTATGCAATGCGCACCAAAAATGGTGATTGCGCGTTTTATCAAACCGGACCGCAGCGTTGTACTGAGCGAAGTCGGTCGGGACAATGGATCGCATTGCGCAGATTTTGTGGACAGACGGGGCCTAGAACGAAGAACAAGGAATTCCATTTTCAGTTTGGAACAAGGGCTAGGCCACACTAGCGAGCTTTTCACGCATTTTCGCTAGCGATTGCGCCCGCCATTTTCGCTAAAATGGAAATCGCGGGAACACGAAAATTCTCAGTTATAGCTGGCATTAAATACTTACGTGTGGGTGAGATTCACCCAGAGCCTTGCAGACTCTGGTAAGTCCCGTACGGAGATTTGCCTAGAGCATTTGAATATAAAGGGATAATAGAATATTCGGGAATACCCCTGTGTTATGAATATAGAGGGAGAATAGAATATTCAGGAATACCCCTGTGTTATGATATAGAGGGAGAATAGAATATTCAGAATACCCCGTGTTATGAATAATAGGGAGAATAGAATATTCAGGAATACCCCCGTGTTATGAATATAAAGGGAGAATCGAATATTCAGGAATACCCCCGTGTTATGAATATAAAGGGATAATAGAATATTCGGGAATACCCCTGTGTTATGAATATAGAGGGAGAATAGAATATTCAGGAATACCCCTGTGTTATGAATTAGAGGAGAATAGAATATTCAGGAATACCCTCTGTATGAATATAAAGGGAGAATAGAATATTCGGGAATACCCCCGTGTTATGAATATAAAGGGAGAATAGAATATTCGGGAATACCCGTGTTATGAATATAAAGGGAGAATAGAATATTCGGGAATACCCGTGTTATGAATATAAAGGAGAATAGAATATTCGGAATACCCCCTGTTATGATATAGAGGCAGAATAGAATATTCGGTTATGATATAGAGGAGTAGAATATTGGGAATACCCCCGTGTTATGAATATAAAGGGAAATAGAATATTCAGGAATACCCCCGTGTTATGAATATAGAGGGAGAACAGAATATTCAGGAATACCCCCGTGTTATGAATATAGAGGGAGAATAGAATATTCAGGAATACCCCCGTGTTATGAATATAGAGGGAGAATAGAATATTCGGTTATGAATATAGAGGGAGAATAGAATATTCGGAATACCCCCGTGTTGAATATAAAGGGAGAATAGAATATTCAGAATACCCCCGTGTTATGAATAAAAGGGAGAATAGAATATTCGGGAATACCCGTGTTATGAATATAGAGGGAGAAAGAATATTCAGGAATACCCCTGTGTTATGAATATAAAGGAGAATAGAATATTCGGGAATACCCGTGTTATGAATATAGAGGGAGAATAGAATATCGGGAATACCCTTGTTATGAATATAGAGGGAGAACAGAAATTCAGGAATACCCCCGTGTTATGAATATAAAGGGAGAATAGAATATTCGGGAATACCCGTGTTATGAATATAGAGGGAGAATAGAATATTCAGGAATACCCCGTGTTGTGAATATAAAGGGAGAATAGAATATTCGGGAATACCCCGTGTTATGAATATAGAGGGAGAATAAATATTCGGAATACCCCGTGTTATGAATATAGAGGGAGAATAGAATATTCAGGAATCCCCCTGTGTTATGAATATAGAGGGAGAATAGAATATTCAGGAATACCCCTGTGTTAATATATAAAGGGAGAATAGAATATTCAGGAATACCCCTGTGTTTGTGAATATAGAGGGAGAATAGAATATCCAGGAATACCCTGTGTTATGAATATAGAGGGAGAATAAAATATTCGGGAATACCCCGTGTTAGAATATGAGGGAGAATAGAATATTCGGGAATACCCCTGTGTTATGAATATAGAGGGAGAATAGAATATTCGGGAATACCCCTGTGTTATGAATATAGAGGGAGAATAGAATATTCGGGAATACCCCTGTGTTATGAATATAGAGGGAGATAGAATATTCAGGAATACCCCTGTGTTATGAATATAAGGGAGAATAGAATATTCAGGAATACCCCTGTGTTTGAATATAGAGGGGAATAGAATATTCAGGAATACCCCTGTGTTATGAATATAAAGGGAGAATAGAAATTCAGGAATACCCCTGTGTTTATAATATAAAGGAGAATAGAATATTCAGGAATACCCTGTGTTATGAATATGAGGAGAATAGAATATTCAGGGAATACCCCTGTGTTATGAATATAAAGGAGGAATAGAATATTCAGGAATACCCCTGTGTTATGAATATAAAGGGAGAATAGAATATTCAGGAATACCCCTGTGTTATGAATATAGAGGGGAAATAGAATATCCGGAATACCCCTGTGTTATGAATATAGAGGGAGAATAGAATATTCAGGAATACCCCCTGTGTATGAATATAAAGAGGGAATAGAATATTCAGGAATACCCTGTGTATGATATAAAGAGGGAATAGAATATTCAGGAATACCCCTGTGTATGAATATAAAGAGGGAATAGATATAGGGAATCCCCCGTGTTTATGAATAAAAGGGATAATAGAATATTCAGGATACCAGACTTGTCCTTTAAAGGGGGAAGTTATACATTTCGGAAAACCAAGTAGAGACTCACTTCACTGTAAATCATCTTATACTGATAATACCAAAATAAAGGTTACACTTAAAGGAGTTACCGTATTTAGTGATTGGAAAACTAAGCAAGCATTTTTAAGAGTTTTAATAAATATGCCCAGGGAGGGTGCTGTTTCTTTGAAGCTTGCAGACAAAATCTCATTTACTTAAATTGTAGTCTTGTTCTATTAGACTGTTTTCAGGGAAGTTAACACGTGCTGTTAACCCTGCATTGATTTGTTGTGGGTTTATTAAAAGTTTAATGAATTCTGTTCTTTAATCACAAGTGGCACAAATGACAGCCAATCAGCCCCACTCTGCGCTGCTTCTCTAATCCACTTAACATGCACAGATCCACTAAGACAATCTACTGCTGCCCCCTTGAATGAGTTGCCCCTGGAACTGCGTATTTAGATGGAACTGCTGTTGACTATCATGTCCTGTATTTATGGAGACAATCACAGTAACGACAACAGGGCCAGGGTTATGAACA
The DNA here is from genome assembly GCA_019447015.1 of Hymenochirus boettgeri. Lineage (NCBI taxonomy): Eukaryota > Metazoa > Chordata > Amphibia > Anura > Pipidae > Hymenochirus > Hymenochirus boettgeri. Next base: position 15,257,104 of record CM033472.1, read on the forward strand.
AACAATTATGAATTCTGTTATTTAGTAACAATATTCTATTCCTCTTTATAATTTATACAAGGGGGCTTCCCGAAGAGTCTATTCCCTCTTATATCTACACAGGGTATTTCAGGAATACCCCCGTGTTATGAATATAAAGGGAGAATAGAATATTCAGGAATACCCCCGTGTTATGAATATAAAGGGAGAATGGTATCCTGAATATTCTATTATCCCTTTTTATTCATAAACACGGGGGTATTCCCTATATCTATTCCCTCTTTATATTCATACACAGGGGTATTCCTGAATATTCTATTCCCTCTTTATATCATACACAGGGGTATTCCTGAATATTCTATTCCCTCTTTATATTCATACACAGGGGGTATTCCTGAATATTCTATTCTCCCTCTATATTCATAACACAGGGGTATTCCGATATTCTATTCCCTCTATATTCAAACACAGGGGTATTCCTGAATATTCTATTCTCCCTTTATATTCATAACACAGGGTATTCCTGAATATTCTATTCCTCCTTTATATTCATAACACAGGGGTATTCCCTGAATATTCTATTCTCCTCTATTCATAACACAGGGTATTCCTGAATATTCTATTCTCCTTTATATTATAACACAGGGGTATTCCTGAATTTCTATTCTCCCTTTATATTCATAACACAGGGGTATTCCTGAATATTCTATTCCCCTCTATATTCAAAAACAGGGGTATTCCGAATATTCTATTCTCCCTTATATTCATAACACAGGGGTATTCCTGAATATTCTATCTCCCTCTATATTCATAACACAGGGGTATTCCCGAAATTCTATTCTCCCTCTATATTCATAACACAGGGGTATTCCCGAATATTCTATTCTCCCTCTATATTCATAACACAGGGGTATTCCCGAATATTCTATTCTCCCTCTATATTCAACACGGGGTATTCCCGAATATTTTATTCTCCCTCTATATTCATAACACAGGTATTCCTGATATTCTATTCTCCCTCTATATTCAAAACACAGGGGTATTCCTGAATATTCTATTCTCCCTTTATATATTAACACAGGGGTATTCCTGAATATTCTATTCTCCCTCTATATTCATAACACAGGGGGATTCCTGAATATTCTATTCTCCCTCTATATTCATAACACGGGGTATTCCGAATATTTATTCTCCCTCTATATTCATAACACGGGGTATTCCCGAATATTCTATTCTCCCTTTATATTCACAACACGGGGGTATTCCTGAATATTCTATTCTCCCTCTATATTCATAACACGGGTATTCCCGAATATTCTATTCTCCCTTTATATTCATAACACGGGGGTATTCCTGAATTTCTGTTCTCCCTCTATATTCATAACAAGGGTATTCCCGATATTCTATTCTCCCTCTATATTCATAACACGGGTATTCCCGAATATTCTATTCTCCTTTATATTCATAAACAGGGGTATTCTGAATATTCTTTCTCCCTCTATATTCATAACACGGGTATTCCCGAATATTCTATTCTCCCTTTTATTCATAACACGGGGGTATTCTGAATATTCTATTCTCCCTTTATATTCAACACGGGGGTATTCCGAATATTCTATTCTCCCTCTATATTCATAACCGAATATTCTATTCTCCCTCTATATTCATAACACGGGGTATTCCTGAATATTCTATTCTCCCTCTATATTCATAACACGGGGGTATTCCTGAATATTTGTTCTCCCTCTATATTCATAACACGGGGGTATTCCTGAATATTCTATTTCCCTTTATATTATAACACGGGGGTATTCCCAATATTCTATCTCCTCTATTATCATAACCGAATATTCTATTCTGCCTCTATATGCATTTAAACAAGGCCCGTGTTATGAATATAAAGGGAGAATAGAATATTCGGGAATACCCGTGTTATGAATATAAAGGGAGAATAGAATATTCGGGAATACCCCCGTGTTAAGAATCGAGAGGGAGAAAGAATATTCAGGAATACCCCCGTGTTATGAATATAGAGGGAGAATAGAATATTCAGGAATACCCCCGTGTTATGAATAGAGGGAGAATAGAATATTCGGTAATACCGGAAATAAAGAGGGAGAATAGAATATTCGGAATACCCCGTGTTTATGAAATAAAGGGAGAATAGAATATTCGGGAATACCCGTGTTATGAATATAGAGGGAGAATAGAATATTCGGGAATACCCGTGTTATGAATATAGAGGGAGCCGCTCTATATTCATAACCACGGTATTCCCGATATTCTATTCTCCTTTTATATTCATAACACAGGGGTATTCCTGAATATTCTCTCCCCTCTATATTCATAACACGGGTATTCCCGAATATTCTATTCTCCCTTTATATCATAACACGGGGATTCCTGAATATTCTATTCTCCCTTTATATTCATAACACGGGGGTATTCCCGAATATTCTATTCTCCCTCTATATTCATAACCGAATATTCTATTCTCCCTCTATATTCATAACACGGGGGTATTCCTGAATATTCTATTCTCCCTCTATATTCACACGGGTTCCTGAATATTCTGTTCTCCCTCTATATTCATAACACGGGGGTATTCCTGAATATTCTATTCTCCCTTTATTTCATAACACGGGGTATTCCGAATATTCTATTCTCCCTCTATATTCATAACCGATATTCTATTCTGCCCTATATTCATAACACGGGGGTATTCCCGAATATTCTATTCTCCCTTTATATTCATAACACGGGTATTCCCGAATATTCTATTCTCCCTTTATATTCATAACACGGGTATTCCCGAATATTCTATTCTCCCTTTATATCATAACACGGGGTATTCCCGAATATTCTATTCTCCCTTTATATTCATAACACGGGGGTATTCCTGAATATTCTATTCTCCCTCTATATTCATAACACAGGGGTATTCCTGAATATTCTATTCTCCCTCTATATTCATAACACAGGGTATTCCCGAATATTCTATTATCCCTTTATATTCATAACACGGGGGTATTCCTGAATATTCGATTCTCCCTTATATTCATACACGGGGGTATTCCTGAATATTCTATTCTCCCTTTATATTCATAACACGGGGGTATTCCTGAATATTCTATTCTCCCTCTATATTCATAACACAGGGGTATTCTGAATATTCTATTCTCCCTCTATATTCATAACACGGGGTATTCCCGAATATTCTATTATCCCTTTATATTCAATGCTCTAGGCAAATCTCCGTACGGGACTTACCAGAGTCTGCAAGGCTCTGGGTGAATCTCACCCACACGTAAGTATTTATGCCAGCTATAACTGAGAATTTTCGTGTTCCCGATTTCCATTTTAGCGAAAATGGCGGGCGCAATCGCTAGCGAAAATGCGTGAAAAGCTCGCTAGTGTGGCCTAGCCCTTGTTCCAAACTGAAAATGGAATTCCTTGTTCTTCGTTCTAGGCCCCGTCTGTCCACAAAATCTGCGCAATGCGATCCATTGTCCCGACCGACTTCGCTCAGTACAACCGCTGCGGTCCGGTTTGATAAAACGCGCAATCACCATTTTTGGTGCGCATGCATAGGTCGTCATGTAAACAAGAGGCGTGTGTGCTAACCTGCAAAGTTCTGCTTTCCTGCAGCTCTTAATTCAACTTTTACTACCACGTGATTAGTTCCTAGAGGTCCCAACCTAATTTGGTTATTTAGCCTGTTAAGTCTCTTTCCCACAGGGCCGATCCAGTCTGTTAAATAGTTTTATAGATTTCTAAAGTTCTACAATTTACAGTTACTTTGTGGGAAGCGATTTCACCAGCTCAAAGCCGACGAACTCATTAAGGTCAATGCAGTTGTAGCTCCATCTGGTATCCTGAATATTCTATTATCCCTTTTTATTCATAAACACGGGGGATTCCCTATATCTATTCCCTCTTTATATTCATACACAGGGGTATTCCTGAATATTCTATTCCCTCTTTATATCATACACAGGGGTATTCCTGAATATTCTATTCCCTCTTTATATTCATACACAGGGGGTATTCCTGAATATTCTATTCTCCCTCATATTCATAACACAGGGGTATTCCGATATTCTATTTCCCCTCTATATTCAAACACAGGGGTATTCCTGAATATTCTATTCTCCCTTTATATTCATAACACAGGGGTATTCCTGAATATTCTATTCCTCCTTTATATTCATAACACAGGGGTATTCCTGAATATTCTATTCTCCTCTATTCATAACACAGGGTATTCCTGAATATTCTATTCTCCTTTATATTATAACACAGGGGTATTCCTGAATTTCTATTCTCCCTTTATATTCATAACACAGGGGTATTCCTGAATATTCTATTCCCCTCTATATTCAAACACAGGGTATTCCTGAATATTCTATTCTCCCCTTATATTCATAACACAGGGGTATTCCTGAATATTCATCTCCCTCTATATTCATAACACAGGGGTATTCCCGAATATTCTATTCTCCCTCTATATTCATAACACAGGGGTATTCCCGAATATTCTATTCTCCCTCTATATTCATAACACAGGGGTATTCCCGAATATTCTATTTCCCTCTATTCATAACACGGGGTATTCCCGAATATTTTATTCTCCCTCTATATTCATAACACAGGTATTCCTGGATATTCTATTCTCCCCTCTATATTCCAAACACAGGGGTATTCCTGAATATTCTATTCTCCCTTTATATATTAACACAGGGGTATTCCTGAATATTCTATTCTCCCCTATATTCATAACACAGGGGGATTCCTGAATATTCTATTCTCCCTCTATATTCATAACACGGGGTATTCCGAATATTTATTCTCCCTCTATATTCATAACACGGGGTATTCCCGAATATTCTATTCTCCCTTTATATTCACAACACGGGGTATTCCTGAATATTCTATTCTCCCTCTATATTCATAACACGGGTATTCCCGAATATTCTATTCTCCCTTTATATTCATAACACGGGGGTATTCCTGAATTTCTTTCTCCCTCTATATTCATAACAAGGGTATTCCCGATATTCTATTCTCCCTCTATATTCATAACACGGGTATTCCCGAATATTCTATTTCCTTTTATATTCATAACACAGGGGTATTCCTGAATATTCTCTTAGAATAGAATATTCGGGAATACCCGTGTTATGAATATAGAGGGAGAACAGAATATTCAGGAATACCCCCGTGTTATGAATATAAAGGGAGAATAGAATATTCGGGAATACCCGTGTTATGAATATAGAGGGAGAATAGAATATTCAGGAATACCCCCGTGTTGTGAATATAAAGGGAGAATAGAATATTCGGGAATACCCCCGTGTTATGAATATAGAGGGAGAATAGAATATTCGGGAATACCCCCGTGTTATGAATATAGAGGGAGAATAGAATATTCAGGAATACCCCTGTGTTATGAATATAGAGGGAGAAATAGAATATTCGGGAATACCCCCGTGTTATGATATAGAGGAGAATAGAATATTCGGAATACCCCGTGTTTATATATAGAGGAGAATAGAATATTCATAATACCCCTGTGTTATGAATATAGAGGGAGAATAGAATATCCAGGAATACCCCTGTGTTATGAATATAGAGGGAGAATAGAATATTCTGGATATTATCATTCTCCCTCTATATTCATAACACAGGGGTATTCCTGAATATTCTATTCTCCCTTTATATTCATAACACAGGTTTCCTGAATATTCTATTCTCCCTCTATTTCATAACACAGGGGTATTCCTGAATATTCTATTCTCCCTCTATATTCATAACACGGGGGTATCCCGAATATTCTATTCTCCCTCTATATTCATAACACGGGGTATTCCGAATATTCTATTCTCCTCTTTATATTCACAACACGGGGGTATTCCTGAATATTCTATCTCCCTCTATATTCATAACACGGGTATTCCCGAATATTCTTTCTCCCTTTATATTCATAACACGGGGGTATTCCTGATATTCTGTTCTCCCTCATATTCATAACACGGGTATTCCCGAATATTCTATTCTCCCTCTATATTCATACACGGTATTCCCGAATATTCTATTCTCCTTTTATATTCATAACACAGGGGTATTCCTGAATATTCTCTCCCTCTATATTCATAACACGGGTATTCCCGAATATTCTATTCTCCCTTTATATCATAACACGGGGGATTCCTGAATATTCTATTCTCCCTTTATATTCATAACACGGGGGTATTCCCGAATATTCTATTCTCCCTCTATATTCATAACCGAATATTCTATTCTCCCTCTATATTCATAACACGGGGGTATTCCTGAATATTCTATTCTCCCTCTATATTCACACGGGTTCCTGAATATTCTGTTCTCCCTCTATATTCATAACACGGGGGTATTCCTGAATATTCTATTCTCCCTTTATTTCATAACACGGGGTATTCCGAATATTCTATTCTCCCTCTATATTCATAACCGATATTCTATTCTGCCCTATATTCATAACACGGGGGTATTCCCGAATATTCTATTCTCCCTTTATATTCATAACACGGGTATTCCCAATATTCTATTCTCCCTTTATATTCATAACACGGGTATTCCCGAATATTCTATTCTCCCTTTATATCATAACACGGGGGTATTCCCGAATATTCTATTCTCCCTTTATATTCATAACACGGGGGTATTCCTGAATATTCTATTCTCCCTCTATATTCATAACACAGGGGTATTCCTGAATATTCTATTCTCCCTCTATATTCATAACACAGGGTATTCCCGAATATTCTATTATCCCTTTATATTCATAACACGGGGGTATTCCTGAATATTCGTTCTCCCTTATATTCATACACGGGGGTATTCCTGAATATTCTATTCTCCCTTTATATTCATAACACGGGGGTATTCCTGAATATTCTATTCTCCCTCTATATTCATAACACAGGGGTATTCTGAATATTCTATTCTCCCTCTATATTCATAACACGGGGTATTCCCGAATATTCTATTATCCCTTTATATTCAATGCTCTAGGCAAATCTCCGTACGGGACTTACCAGAGTCTGCAAGGCTCTGGGTGAATCTCACCCACACGTAAGTATTTATGCCAGCTATAACTGAGAATTTTCGTGTTCCCGATTTCCATTTTAGCGAAAATGGCGGGCGCAATCGCTAGCGAAAATGCGTGAAAAGCTCGCTAGTGTGGCCTAGCCCTTGTTCCAAACTGAAAATGGAATTCCTTGTTCTTCGTTCTAGGCCCCGTCTGTCCACAAAATCTGCGCAATGCGATCCATTGTCCCGACCGACTTCGCTCAGTACAACCGCTGCGGTCCGGTTTGATAAAACGCCAATCACCATTTTTGGTGCGCATGCATAGTCGTCATGTAAACAAGAGGCGTGTGTGCTAACCTGCAAAGTCTGCTTTCCTGCAGCTCTTAATTCAACTTTTACTACCACGTGATTAGTTCCTAGAGGTCCCAACCTAATTTGGTTATTTAGCCTGTTAAGTCTCTTTCCCACAGGGCCGATCCAGTCTGTTAAATAGTTTTATAGATTTCTAAAGTTCTACAATTTACAGTTACTTTGTGGGAAGCGATTTCACCAGCTCAAAGCCGACGAACTCATTAAGGTCAATGCAGTTGTAGCTCCATCTCCCTATCTCGATTGTATGCCCCTGCACCCACACTTGCGTCTAACGGTGTCATGGCCCCTATCGCCCCCCTGCACTAGACGTAGTAACGCTACTGTCCCTTCACTACAGTATGTCTTCCCTTTATTTCTAGCAGGTGCACACAGTTAAAGGCAGTAATGCAATGAGTGTAAAACGTCACCTACCTCTACAGCAACACACCAATGGTACGCCCCGCGATATAAAATAAGGCTCCCAGGTTATTGAGGATCACTAGTAACACCCCTAGGCAGAAAGAAAAAATATTGCAAGATGGTATTTTATTTAAACAGGAACCAGACAGCCAATGACATTGCGCCACTACTAAAAAAAACTGTTTTCATTGGCTGAACTATTGCTGGATGTCACAATGGTGCAGCCAATCAAAATAAATAAATAAAGAAAATCAAGTTAAAAGTACTTTTCTTACTGTATATTTATCAGTAGGTGGTGCCATATTACGTTATAGCTCTGGATTAGGACAGGGCCGCCATCAGACTTTTCTGGCCCCATACCAGTAAATTACTGGACCCAAAAAACACACACACTTAACAGACAGTTACCACAGATAGAAAACATGCATATTGCTGCCAAAATTGATTGGCACAAACTCTAATAACTGGTTAATACACAGACACTCACAAATGATTGGCACAAACTTAATAACTGTGTATACAGACACTCACAAAATCATGGCACAACATCTATATACTGGGTTAATACCAGACACGCACAAAAATGATTGGACAAACTCTAATAAACACTGGTAATACACACGACAATCACAAAAATGATTGGCACAAACTCTAATAACTGGTTGAACACAGACACTCAACAAAATCATTGTCACAAACTCTATAACTGGTTAATACACAGACAACTCACAAAATCATTGGCACAAACTCTAATAACTGGTAATAACAAGACACTCACAAAATGATGGCACAAACTCTTAATAACTGGTTAAAACACAGACACTCACAAAATCATTGGACAAACATAACTGGTTAATACAGACACTACAAAAATTGACAAATCTTAATAACTGGTTAATACACAGACACTCACAAATCATTGGCACAAACTCTAATAACGGTAATACAACAGACACTCACAAAATATTGGCACAAACTCTAATAACTGGTTAATACACAGACACTCACCAAACTCATTGGCACAAACTCTAATAACTGGTTTACACACAGCACTCACAAACTACATGGCACAAACTCTAAAAACTGGTTGACACCAGACACTACAAAATCATTTGGCACAAACTTAAACTGGTTATACACAGACACTCACAAACTCATTGGCCAAACTCTAATAACTGGTTAATACACAGACACTCACAAAAATCATGGCACAAACTCTAATAACTGGTTACACACAGACACTCAAAAATATGGCACAAACAACTCTAATAACGGTTAATACACAGACACTCACAAAATCTTGGCACCACAACTCTAATAACTGGTTAATACACAGACACTCACAAATCATTGGCACAAACTCTAATAACTGGGTAATACACAAGACACTCACAAAATCATTGGCCACAAACTCAATAACTGGTTGACACACCGACATCACAAAAGATGGCACAAAACTCAATAACTGGTTAATACACAGACACTCACCCAAATCATTGGCACAAACTCTAATAACTGGTTAATACACAGACACTCAAAACTCATTGGCACAAACTCAATAAACGTAATACACAGACACTCACAAAATCATTGGCCACAACTCAATAACTGGTTAATACACAGACATCACAAATGATTGGCACAAACTCTATAAACTGGTTAATACACAGACATCACACAAAATGGCAACAAACTCTAATAATGGTTGACACCAGACACTCACAAATCATTGGCACAAACCTAATAACTGGTTGACACACAGACACTCACAAAATCATTGGCACAAACTCTAATAACTGGTTGACACACAGACACTCACAAAATCATTGGCACAAACTCTAATAACTGGTTGACACACAGACACTCACAAAATCATTGGCACAAACTCTAATAATGGTAATACACGACACTCACAAATCATTGGCACAAACTTAATAACTGGTTGACACACAGACACTCACAAAATGATTGCACAAACTCTAAAACTGGTTGACACACAGACACCACAAACTCATGGCACAAACTCTAATAACTGGTTACTACACATACACTCACAAACTCACTCATGGCACAACTCTAAACTGGTATACACAGACACTACACAAATCATTGGCACAAACTCTAATAACTGGTTAATACACAGACACTCACAAAATCATTGGCACAAACTCTAATAACTGGTTAATACACAGACACTCACAAAATGATTGGCACAAAACTCTAATAACTGGTTAATACACAGGACACTCACAAAATCATTGGCCAAAACTCTAATAACTGGTTGACACACAGACACTCACAAAATGATTGGCACAAACTCTAATAACTGGTGACACACAGACACTCACAAACTCATTGGCACAAACTCTAATAACTGGTTAATACACAGACACTCACAAAACTCATTGGCACAAACTCTAATAAAACTGGTTGACACACAGACACTCACAAACTCATTGGCACAAACTCTAAAACTGGTTAATACACAGACACTCACAAACTCATTGGCAAAAACTCTAATACTGGTTAATACACAGACACTCACAAAAATCATGGCACAAACTCTAATAAATGGTTAACACACAGACACTCACAAAATTATTGGCACAAATCTAACAACTGGTTAATACACAGACACTCACAAAATGATTGGCACAAACTATACAACTGGTTAATACACAGACACTCACAAACTCATTGGCACAAACTCTAATAACTGGTTAACAACACAGACACTCACAACTCATTGGCACAAACTCTAACAAGGTTGACACACAGACACTGTCAACATTTTGGCACAAGACTCTATAAATGTTTGCCACAGACACTGGTAAAATCAATGGCACAAATTATGGAAGGTTGGCACACAGACACTGGTAAAATCATTGTGTGCCAACCATTAATCAGAGTCTGAGCCAATGATTTATCAGTGTCTATGTTCCAACCATTTATCAGAGTCTGTGCCAGAGACTCTAATGAATGGTTGGCGCACAGACACTGATAAAACCATTGGCACAACTCTGATAAATGGTTGGCACCCAGACTAATAATGGTTGGCACACAGGCACTGGTAAAATAAATCATTGGCACAAAATCTGATTAAATGCTTGGCACCCAAACTCTATTATATGGTTGGCATGCAGACACTGATAAAATCATTGCACAGACCATGATAAATGGTTCCCCCTTCCATGGATGAGAAGTACCCACTGGATAAGCACTCCACAGCCATGTAGGCAAGGCATAATCAATAAAAATTCACACATGCAATTAGTTAGACTGCACAGCACACTGTTTGGGCTGGCTGCTGGTGGATCATTGTTGGAAATGGATACCTTTCGTCAGGTCCTGGTTCTGCCTTCCTCTGTGCGCATCAAGAGAGAGACAGCACCAGGCTGCAGAGTGAAGCGCGCTACAGCAGACGGCCATCAGAGTGACGAGACTGACACCATTGAGTAACTTGGGGCCGTTCTACGTCCGTGCTCGGAAGTTTAAGAATAAATTATATTGCGGGCCTCACTTACTTTAGTAGCTGGGGTCTTCGGGCCCAGAAGCCTTCAGGCACGGACAGGAGAATGTCCGATTGGACAATGGTATGCAAAAGAAAAAAACTTCTGGTAAATTAAAAGGCATCTTAACCTTTCAAAGGAAAATGTTTTTTTCTCCCTTCCAATGCCAAAAGTTTTACTGCCTCCTTCCAAGCTCTTACAAGCTCGCACATGCTCAGAGACAGGTAGGGAAATGGCATTCAGTGATTGGCAGTGATGTCATCTTTTACACCATGACTGACAGCTGCTAGCAAAAAAATGGGGTCTGTCAAAACATCTGGCACCATTTCAGGTTAGTCACACATCTCTCAGTTTTCTAAAAATTGCAGGTTTGGGGTGTGATTTAGTATACACAAATTTTAATTTCATCGCCAGACTTTCCTTTAAATTCCCACGTTCATTGGCAGTTGTTTAGTGAATGCCACATGATCTCTAGATGTGAAACCAAAGCTCAGTCTGTGGACTCTATTCAAGCAGATTCCAGCTCTATCCAATATTGGAAACACAAACTACCTGGTGCATCTCTCTGCCAGTCAGACAATCCTCCCTGCTCAGAGTGGGTCGTCTCTCGTTTGGATTCTCTCCGACAGCACGAATCGGGCACCAGATCATATGGGTGCTGTGTCTTAAAGCGAAAGGCATCCTCAAAATCCTCCGGTCCGTTGACTCCACAGCAACCAAACTGCGAAGGAGTCAGAGGCACTTAATGAAAGGCGCATTGGTAACATTACAACAGCAAAAGTTGGACATGTTTAATGAGGGAAAAGGAGGAAGTAACTTTCACTTTCTTTACCGTAATCATAACCGAGTTCCACGTAGAGGAGAATACCTCGGTAATATTGCTCCATGGTAATGCTCTTCAGTTCTTGGTAAAGAAATCCCTTGTCAAATAGAAAAGATCATGTGATTAATGGCGGTAAAAATGTCTTCCAAGCTACCAGTAATGGGACGCAAAGTTTACGGTTGGGTATCGTTACAGCTAAATGTAAAGCTGTACAGTACCATGCAGTAGTAGACTACAGTTACGCGGTTTTGATAGGCAATCATACAATTAAGATGGCGATCAAAGTCATAAAATTACTGATCGTTAAAGGCACGGTATTGAAAAAATGGTCCTTTGCACCATGGGAAGTTGGCCCTGTTTGTCCTAACCTGGTATACACAATAAAGGGCCAACCCCATCAGTTCATTACTGGCTGATGGTGTTACCGGGAAACCATTTCCGATGCCGACGATCGTTTTGCCGTAAAAATTCCCTGTAGTATAGGGAGATGGCCACAGCATTCTTATGTGAGAGACTGTTGATGCTAAGCTGGACATATATCTAGATCTTCTCTTGGCCAAGCCAACCAAATAAACGCTCCCTTTCATGTAATAAATTTTGGAACACATGTTGTAATATAAACATATTAAGTGCTATGAAATGATGTAAACATATTGGACAATTTATACAGATGAGGATTTCACACCGTTTAACAAGACAATGAGGTTCCGCCAAACATCTTACTTACGTTCTCACGGAAAAGAAACGCCAGGATTGCAGCCGACAGCTCTGCCAGAAATATCACCAGGATAAACAGAAAGAACTGAAAGACAGAAAAGGGGGCAGCGAATTGAACTTGAAAATGTATGAAGATGTCATATCCCGTTCACAGTCATTCTTTTATGATAACCCGCGGGATAGGACGTTTTGCTACTGTGGGTTATTGTATATGGCCCTTAATGAGCAATGCAAAGTGATTTTTGGCTTATTGTGACCAACGGTGCGGTCACACAGGGGAGGACTGGGACCTTTTGGTGAAAGTGACCCTTTCATGTTAGATTGCAACATTTTTACCATGCCTACTTTGCTAGGGTCACACATTTTGTTTAGTGGCTCCAATATTTGAAGGGATAATAGCCAAACAAGGTGGAGATTCTTTGTATTTTTGTATTGTGCTGCTGGATCTTTGAGTAGAATCTATTTGTCATTCATTGCAATCAGTACATTCCGGTTTTTACAGGGACATGTTATACAATGTATATATATAGAATATGGACTCACAGAATCACCTGTAACGATGATATGTAAAAATAGTGTGCCTAAGCAATTATATGTCAGAGGGTGAGTAGTGGCCCTGTATATGAGACAGAGAGTAGGTAGGGGCCCTGTGTAAGAGACAGGGTAAGTAGGGAACCTGTGTATGAGACAGATAGTAAGTAGGGGCCCTGTGTAAGAGACAGAGAGGAAGTAGGGACCCTGTGTATGAGCAGAGGGGAAGTAGGGACCCTGTGTATCAGACGAGAGTAAGTTGGGACCCTGGGTATGAGACAGAGGGTAAGTTGGGGACCCTGTGTATCAGACAGAGAGTAAGTAGGGACCCTGTGTATGAGACCGAGGGTAAGTTGGGACCCTGGGTATCAGACAGAGAGTAAGTAGGGACCTGTGTATGAGACAGAGGGTAAGTTGGGACCCTGTGTATCAGACAGAGAGTAAGTTGGGAACCTGTGTATCAGAAAGAGAATAAGTTGGGACCTGCTTATCTCTGTCTGATACACAGGGTCCCTACTTACCCTCTGTAGTCCTGAGTTCGATTCCACCCTTGGACACATCTGCAAGGGTTTGTATGTTCTCCTGTGCTTGCGTGGGTTTATCCGGTTCCCCCACAAACATAAAGACATACTGATAGGTTGTATGTGTCAAATAACTGTGCTAGATTTTAAGCTCTTTGGGCAGGGCCTGATGTGAATGTATCCATGTAATTGTAAAGCGCTACAGAAGATGTTGGCGCTATAAAATCCCCAATAATAATTAATATTAGAATATAATAGGGGCCCTGTGTATGAGACAGAGAGTAAGTAGGGGCCCTGTGTATGAGACAGAGGTAAGTAGGGGCCTGTGTATCGACAGGGGTAAAGGGGCCCTGTGTATGAGACAGAGGGTAAGTAGGGGCCCTGTGTATGAGGCAGAGGGTAAGTAGGGGCCCTGTGTATGGACAGAGGTAAGTAGGGGCCCTGTGTATGAGACAGAGGGTAAGTAGGGGCCCTGTGTATGAGACAGAGGGTAAGTAGGGGCCCTGTGTATGAGACAGAGTGTAAGTAGGGGCCCTGTGTATCAGACAGAGGGTAAGTAGGGGCTCTGTGTATGAGACAGAGGGTAAGTAGGGGCCCTGTGTATGAGACAGAGGGTAAGTAGGAGCCGTGAGATACTTACAAATAGCAGCAGGCACTTATTTTTCTGATGGCTCCACAGCAGCCCAGAAAGCCCAGTAGGAAAAGCATGCCCCCATGGCCAGGACGAGAAGGCACCCATGAACAGTAGAGGGTTGTCGCAATGATCTCCCGGAAGCCTGTAGGGTCAACGAGAACCCAGACGCCGAGTCCAGTAAAAAGGCACCACCGAGCTGCACAATTGAGAGACGATAGGGTATTATAATATAGTTATTATAGTATATATATTTAATTAATAACGGTAATTATTATATATAGTTATTATTATACAGATATTTTATAATTATATTATATTATTAAATCATTATTAGTTATATATAGTTATAATCTACCCCCTAATGGATCCCTGTGGGACCCAAATGTCTAATAGTATATTTATATTTGGTGTGCTACTACGTAGTAGTGCCCATTATAACCAGGAAACAGTCCAGCAGGGGTAAGAGTGGCATGTAGGGCAGTGGGGGGTGGGTTTAGTATAGAGGGGGTGTCAATATCTGGAAGGGTTCTGTCACAGCCTGGTGCACATAGAGGGGGGTGTTCTGCCATCGCAGTAAGTCAGTTTAAATTAGGGGGAAGGGGCAGACCTGGGAAAAGTTAGGGCCAAGGGGCCACATGTGGCCTGTTGGCTGCCTGACTGGCCCCTCAATAATTGACCTGTACCCCAAAAATCATAATATTAACTCATTGTCCCGGCTGGATAATTGATTTATTTTTATTAGTTTATTTTATAGAAAAATAATGACCTGATCAATTGATCTTGATGGATCTATTAAAATATTCAATGAACAAGGTATCTTTGTATAAAATCAGTTTTGCAATCTCTAATGAGAATTGAGTATTGGTCCGGCCCTTCCGACATGCAAGTTTCCTTGCGGGCCCCTGTGAAATGTAATTGCCCATCCCTGCAGTAGGGGCCCAGTCAAGCGGGAAAATAGCCATGTTATTTAGCTTATGACCATGATCTATTTACAATGATCTTTGTCAGGTACCAGAAAAATACAAAACCAATAATATTAATAAATAGAATCTACAGGGTTATTAAAAAAAAGTTCTTATCGTTTAAAGGTGCTAGTTTGCCCCAACCAATCAGATGTTAGCTTTCAAATGTTAATAAGATCTGATTGGTTGGGGCAAATTTAGCACCATTCTAACGATAAGAACTTTTATGAATAACCCCAAGTTTCTTATTTTGCTTGTTGGATTGGGGCCCATATACACACCAATATCGATTGGAGATCACGGCATCCTGCGATTGCTATTGGTCAGATAAAAAAGTTCTAACAAAGTAACCAACGATGGTAGGATATGAAATATCCTGATACTGTACAACCAGGATTGGTACATGTATGGGCCCTGACTGTCAAGTTCCAACGGAATCATTCGTGTAAACAGAGACTTACGAATATAAAGAAGTTGAATATAAACATGAGGTATTTGATGCAGCTCAGAACTGTTCCTTCCATGTCTGCAGATTCTTCCCTTGTCGCTGCAAATAGAAAATAATAAATCACCAAAATGTACTACTTGCCCTTTAATTTATAACAAGACTTGTCCCTTTAAAGGGGAAGTTATACCTTGGAAACAAGTATGAGACTGCACTTCACCTGTAAATTCATCTTATACTGATAATACCAACATAAAGGTTACACTAAAGGATTACAGATTTATTGATTGGAAAAAACTAAGCAAGCATTTTTAAGAGTTTTAATAAATATTGCCCAGTGGAGGGTGCTGTTTCTTTGAAGCTTGCAGACAAAATCTCATTTTACTTAAATTGTAGTCTTTGTTCTATTAGACCTGTTTTTCAGGGAAGTTAACACGTGCTGTTAACCTTGCATTGCATTGTGGGTTTATTAAAGTTTAATGAATTCTGTTCTTTAATCACAAGTGGCCACAAGAGCAGCCAATCAGCCCCACTCGCGCTGTCTTCTCTAAATCCACTTAACATGTCACAGATCCACTAAGGACAACTACTGCTGCCCCTTGGAAATGAGTTGCCCCTGGAGTGGCGTATTTAGATGGTAACTGCTGTGACTATCAATGTCTGTATTTATGGAGACAATCACAGTAAACGAAACAGGGCAGGGTTATGGAACAAACAATTATGAATTCTGTTATTTGTAACAATATTCTATTCCCTCTTTATATTTATAACACAGGGGGTATTCCTGAATATTTATTCCCTCTTTATATTCATAACACAGGGGTATTCCTGAATATTCTATTATCCCTTATATTCATAACACGGGGGTATTCCCGAAATTCTATTCCCTCTTTATATTCATACACAGGGGTATTCCTGAATATTCTATTCCCTCTTTATATTCATACACAGGGGGATTCCTGAAATATCTATTCCCTTTATATTCATACACAGGGGGTATTCCGAATATTCTATTCTCCCTCTATATTCAAACACAGGGGTATTCCTGGATATTCTATTCTCCCTCTATATTCATAACACAGGGGGATTCCTGATATTCTATTCTCCCTTTATATTCATAACACAGGGGTTCCTGAATATTCTATTCTCCCTTTATTCATAACACAGGGGTTTCCTGATATTCTATTCTCCCTCTATATTCATAACACAGGGGTATTCCTGAATATTCTATTCTCCCTTTATTCATAACACAGGGGTATTCCTGAATATTCTATTCTCCCTATATTCATAACACAGGGGTATTCCTGATATTCTATTCTCCCTCTCTATATAAACACAGGGTATTCCTGAATATTCTATTCTCCCTTTATATTCATAACACAGGGGTATTCCGAATATTCTATTCTCCCTCTATTCATAACACAGGGGTATTCCCGAAATTCTATTCTCCCTCTATATTCATAAAACAGGGGTATTCCCGATATTCTATCTCCCTCTATATCATAACACAGGGGTATTCCCGAATATTCTATTCTCCCCTATATTCATAACACGGGGGTATTCCCGAATATTCTATTCTCCCTCTATATTCATAACACAGGGGTATTCCTGATATTCTATTCCTCCTCTATATTCATAACACGGGGTATTCCTGAATATTCTATTCTCCCTTTTATTCATAACACGGGTATTCCGAATATTCTATTCTCCCTATATATAACACAGGGGTATTTCTGAATATTCTATTCTCCCTCTATATTCATAACACGGGGGTATTCCCGAATATTCTATTCTCCCTCTATATTCATAACACGGGGTATTCCGAATATTCTATTCTCCTTTATATTCACAACACGGGGTATTCCTGAATATTCTATTCTCCCTCTATATTAAACACGGGTATTCCCGAATATTCTATCTTCATCTCCCTTTATATTCATAACACGGGGGTATTCTGAATATTCTTTCTCCCTCTATATTCATAACACGGGTATTCCCGATATTCTATTCTCCCTCTATATTCATAACACGGGTATTCCGAATATTCTATTCTCCTTTTATATTCATAACACAGGGGTATTCCTGAAATTCTATTCTCCCTCTATATTCATAACAGGGTATTCCGAATATTCTATTCTCCTTTATATATAACACGGGGTTTCCTGAATATTCTATTCTCCCTTATATTCATAAAACGGGGGTATTCCCGAATATTCTATTCTCCTAATATTCATAACACGAATATTCTATTCTCCCTCTATATTCATAACACGGGGGTATTCCTGAATATTATATCTCCTCTATATTCATAACACGGGGGTATTCGAATATTCTGTTCTCCTCTATATTCATAACACGGGGGTATTCCTGAATATTCTATTCCCTTATATTCATAACACGGGGGTATCCCGAATATTCTATTCTCCCTCATATTCATAACCGAATATTCTATTTCTGCTCTATATCATAAACACGGGGGTATCCGATTATATTTCTCCCTTTATATTCCTAACAAGGGGTATTCCCGAATATTCTATTCTCCCTTATATTCATAACACGGGTATTCCCGAATATTCTATCTCCCTTTATATCATAACACGGGGGTATTCCCGAATATTCTATTCTCCCTTTATATTCACAACCAGGGGTATTCCTGAATATTCTATTCTCCCTCTATATTCATAAAACACAGGGTATTCCTGGATCTATTCTCCTCTATATTCATAACCCAGGGGTATTCGAAATTCTATTATCCCTTTATATTCATAACACGGGTATCCTGAATATTCGATTCTCCCTTTATATTCATAACACGGGGGTATTCCTGAATATTCTATTCTCCCTTTATATTCATAACACGGGGGTATTCCTGACGGAATACCCCCGTGTTTGATAATAAAGGGAGAATAGAATATTCACGGAATACCCCCGTGTTATGAATATAAAGGAGAATCGAATATCAGGAATACCCCCGTGTTATGAATATAAAGGGATAATAGAATATTCGGGAATACCCTGTGTTATGAATATAGAGGGAGAATAGAATATTCAGGAATACCCCGTGTTATGAATATAGAGGGAGAATAGAATATTCAGGAATACCCCCGTGTTATGAATATAAAGGGAGAATAGAATATCGGGAATACCCCCGTGTTATGAATATAAAGGGAAATAGATAATTCGGGAATACCCGTGTTATGAATATAAAGGGAGAATAGAATTTCGGGAATACCCGTGTTATGAATATAAAGGGAGAATAGAATATTCGGAATACCCGTGTTATGAATATAGAGGCAGAATAGAATATTCGATGGTTATGAATATAGAGGGAGAATAGAATATTCGGGAATACCCCGTGTTATGAAATAAAGGGAGAATAGAATATTCAGGGAATACCCCGTGTTATGATATAGAGGGAGAAAAATATTCAGGAATACCCCGTGTATGATATAGAGGGAGAATAGAATATTCAGGAATACCCCCGTGTTATGAATATAGAGGAGCAATAGAATATTCGGTTATGAATATAGAGGGAGAATAGAATATGGAATACCCCCGTGTTATGAATATAAAGGAGAGATAGAATAATTCAGGAATACCCCCGTGTTATGAATATAAAGGGAGAATAGAATATTCGGGAATACCCGTGTTATGAATATAGAGGGAGAATAGAATATTCAGGAATACCCTGTGTTATGAATATAAAAGGAGAATAGAATATTCGGGAATACCCGTGTTATGAATATAGAGGGAGATAGAATATTCGGGAATACCCGTGTTATGAATATAGAGGGAGAAAAGAATATTCAGGAATACCCCCGTGGTATGAATAAAAGGGGAATAGAATATTCGGGAATACCCGTGTTATGAATATAGAGGGAGAATAGAATATTCAGGAATACCCCGTGTGTGAATATAAAGGGAGAATAGAATATTCGGGAATACCCCGTGTTATGAATATAGAGGGAGAATAGATATTCGGGAATAACCCGTGTTATGAATATAGAGGGAGAATAGATATTCAGGAATACCCTGTGTATGATAGAGGGAGAATAGAATATTAGGAATACCCCTGTGTTATGAATATAAAGGGAGGAATAGAATATTCAGGAATACCCCTGTGTTATGAATAAGAGGGAGAATGAATATCCAGGAATACCCCTGTGTTATGAATATAGAGGGAGAAGAATATCGGGAATACGGATACCCCGTGTTATGAATATAGAGGGAGAATAGAATATTCGGGAATACCCCTGTGTTATGAATATAGAGGGAGAATAGAATATTCGGGAATACCCTGTGAGAATATAGAGGGAGAATAGAATATTCGGGAATACCCCTGTGTTATGAATATGAGGGAGAATAGAATATTCAGGAATACCCCTGTGTTTGAATATAAAGGAGAATAGAATATTCAGGAATACCCCTGTGTTATGAATATAGGGAGAATAGAATATCAGGAATACCCCTGTGTTATGAATATAAGGGAAATAGAATATTCAGGAATACCCTGTGTTATGAATAAAGGGAGAATAGAATATTCAGGAATACCCCTGTGTTATGAATATAGAGGGAGAATAGAATATTCAGGAATACCCCTGTGTTATGAATATAAAGGGAGAATAGAATATTCAGGAATACCCCTGTGTTATGAATATAAAGGGAGAATAGAATATCAGGAATACCCCCTGTGTATGAAAATAGAGGGGAATAGAATATCCGGAATTCCCTGTGTTATGAATATAGAGGGAGAATAGAATTTCAGGAATACCCCCTGGTGTATGAATATAAAGAGGGAATAGAATATTCAGGAATACCCCTGTGTATGAATATAAAGAGGGAATAGAAATATCTCGGAACCCCTGTGTATGAATATAAAGAGGGAATAGAATATTCGGGAATACCCCGTGTTATGAATATAAAGGGATAAAGAATATTCAGGAATACCCCTGTGTTATGAATATAAAGAGGGAATAGAATATTCGGATACCCCCTGTGTATAAATATAAAGAGGGAATAGAATATTGTTACTAAATAACAGAATTCATAATTGTGTTCCAAACCCTGCCCTGTTTCGTTTACTGTGATTGTCTCCATAAATACAGGACATGATAGTCAACAGCAGTTACCATCTAAATACGCCACTCCAGGGGCAACTCATTCCAAGGGGGCAGCAGTAGATTGTCCTTAGGATCTGTGACATGTTAAGTGGATTTAGAGAAGCAGCGCAGAGTGGGGCTGATTGGCTGCTCATTGTGGCCACTTGTGATTAAAGAACAAATTCATTAAACTTTAATAAACCCACAATGCAATGCAAGGTTAACAGCACGTGTTAACTTCCCTGAAAAACAGGTCTAATAGAACAAAGACTACAATTTAAGTAAAATGAGATTTTGTTGCAAGCTTCAAAGAAACAGCACCTCCACTGGGCAATATTTATTAAAACTCTTAAAAATGCTTGCTTGTTTTTCCAATCAATAAATACTGTAATCCTTTAAGTGTAACCTTTATGTTGGTATTATCAGTATAAGAGAATTTACAGGTGAGTGCAGTCTCATACTTGTTTTTCCAAAATGTATAACTCCCCTTTAAAGGGACAAGTCTTGTTATAAATTAAAGGGCAAGTAGTACATTTTGGTGATTATATTATTTTTCTATTTGCAGCGACAAGGGAAGAATCTGCAGACATGGAAGGAACAGTCTGAGCTGCATCAAATACCTCATGTTTATATTCAACTTCTTTATATTCGTAAGTCTCTGTTTACACGAATGATTCCGTTGGAACTTGGACAGTCAGGGCCCATACATGTACCAATCCTGGTTGTACGATATCAGGATATTCTATATCCTACCATCGTTGGTTACTTTGTTAGACATTTTTATCTGACCAATAGCAATCGCAGGATGCCGTGATCTCACAATCGATTTGGTGTGTATATGGGCCCCAATCCAACAAGCAAAATAAGAAACTTGGGGGTTATTCATAAAAGTTTTATCGTTTAGAATGGTGCTAAATTTGCCCCAACCAATCAGATCTTATTTAACATTTGAAAGCTAACATCTGATTGGTTGGGGCAAAACTAGCACCATTTTAAACGATAGAACTTTATTATTAATAACCCTGTAGATTCTATTATTAATATATTGGTTTTGTATTTTTCTGGTACCTGACAAAGATCATTGTAAATAGATCATGGTCATAAGCTAAATAACATGGCTATTTTCCGCTTGACTGGGCCCCTACTGCAGGGATGGGCAATACATTTCACAGGGGCCGCGCAAGGAAACTTGCATTGTCGGAAGGGCCGGACCAATACTCATTCTCATTAAAGAGATTGCAAAACTGAATTTTATACAAAGATACCTGTTCATTGAATATTTATAGTCCATCAAGATCAAATTGATCAGGTCATTATTTTTCTAAAAATAAACTTAATAAAAATAAATCAATTATCCAGCCGGGGACAATGAGTTAATATTATGATTTTTGGGGTACAGGTCAATTATTGAGGGGCCAGTCAGGGGCAGCCAACAGGCCACATGTGGCCCCTTGGCCCTAACTTTTCCCAGGTCTGCCCCTCCCCTAATTTAAACGACTTACTGCGATGGCAGAACACCCCCTCTATGTGCACCAGGCTGTGACAGAACCCTTCCAGATATTGACACACCCCTCTATACTAAACCCCCCCCCACTGCCCTACATGCCACTCTTACCCCTGCTGGACTGTTTCCTGGTTATAATGGGCACTACTACGTAGTAGACACACAAATATAAATATACTATTAGACATTTGGGTCCACACGGGATCCATTAAGGGGGTAGATTATAACTATATAAAACTAATAATGATTTAATAATATAATAATAATTATAAATATCTGTAATAATAACTATATATAATAATTACCGTAATATTAATTAAATAATATATACTATAATAACTATATTATAATAACCCTATCGTCTCTCAATTGTCAGCTCGGTGGTGCCTTTTTACTTGGACGGCGTCTGGGTTCTCGTTGACCCTACAGGCTTCCGGGAGATCATTGCGACAAACCCTCTACTGTTCATGGGTGCCTATCTCGTCCTGGCCATGGGGGCGATGCTTTTCCTACTGGGCTTTCTGGGCTGCTGTGAGCCATCAGAGAAAATAAGTGTGCTGCTATTTGTAAGTATCTCACGGGCTCCTACTTACCCTCTGTCTCATACACAGGGCCCCTACTTACCCTGTCTCATACACAGAGCCCCTACTTACCCTCTGTCTGATACACAGGGCCCCTACTTACACTCCTGTCTCATACACAGGGCCCCTACTTACCCTCTGTCTCATACACAGGGCCCCTACTTACCCTCTGTCTCATACACGGGCCCCTACTTACACTCTGTCTCATACACAGGGCCCCTACTACCCTCTGCCTCATACACAGGGCCCCTACTACCCTCTGTCTCATACACAGGGCCCCTACTTACCCTCTGTCTGATACACAGGGCCCCTACTACACTCTGTCTCATACAAGGGCCCCTACTTACTCTCTGTCTCATACACAGGGCCCCTATATATTCTTAATATTATTATTATTGTGGATTTATATAGCGCCAACATCTTCTGTAGCGCTTTACAATTACATGGATACATTCACATCAGGCCCTGCCAAAGAGCTTAAAATCTAAGCACAGTTATTGACACAACAACCTATCAGTATGTCTTATGGTTGTGGGGGAAACCGGTAAAACCCACGCAAGCACAGGGAGAACATACAAACTCTTGCAGATGTGTTCCAAGGGTGGAATCGAACTCAGGACTACAGAGGGTAAGTAGGGACCCTGTGTATCAGACAGAGAGTAAGCAGGGTCCCAACTTTTCTCTTTCTGATACAAGGGTCCCAACTTACTCTCGTCTGATACACAGGGTCCCAACTTACCCTCGTCTCATACACAGGGTCCCTACTTACTCTCTGTCTGATACACAGGGTCCCAACTTACCCTCTGTCTCATACACAGGGTCCTACTTACTCTCTGTCTGATACACAGGGTCCCAACTTACCCTCTGTCTCATACACGGGTCCAACTACTCTCTGTCTGATACACAGGGTCCCTACTTACCCTCTGTCTAACACAGGGTCCCTACTTACTCTCTGTCTCTTACACGGGCCCCTACTTACTATCTGTCTCATACACAGGTTCCCTACTTACCCTGTCTCTTACACAGGCCCCTACCTACTCTCTGTCTCATATACAGGGCCACTACTCACCCTCTGACATATAATTGCTTAGGCACAACTATTGTACATATCATCGTTACAGGTGATTCTGTGAGTCCATATTCTATATATATACATTGTATAACATGTCCCTGTAAAACCGGAATGTACTGATTGCAATGAAATGACAAATAGATTCTACTCAAAGATCCAGCAGCACAAATACAAAAATACAAAGAATCTTCCACCTTGTTTGGCTATTATCCCTTCAAATATTGGAGCCACTAAACAAAATGTGTGACCCTAGCAAAGTAGGCATGGTGAAAAATGTTTGCAATCTAACATGAAAGGGTCACTTTCACCAAAGGTCCCAGTCCTCCCCGTGTGACCGCACCGTTGGTCACAATAAGCCAAAAATCACTTTGCATTGCTCATTAAGGGCCATATACAATAACCCACAGTAGCAGAAACGTCCTATACCGCGGGTTATCATAAAAGAATGACTGTGAACGGGATATGGACATCTTCATACATTTTCAAGTTCAATTCGCTGCCCCCTTTTCTGTCTTTCAGTTCTTTCTGTTTATCCTGTGATATTTCTGGCAGAGCTGTCGGCTGCAATCCTGGCGTTTCTTTTCCGTGAGAACGTAAGTAAGATGTATTGGCGGAACCTCATTGTCTTGTTAAACGGTGTGAAATCCTCATCTGTATAAATTGTCCAATAGTGTTTAACATCATTTCATAGCACTAATATGTTTATATTACAACATGTGTTCCAAATAATTTATTACATGAAAGGGAGCTGTATATTTGTTGGCTTGGCCAAAGAGAGATCTAGTATATGTCCAGCTTCTAGCATCGAACAGTCTCTACATAAGAAGTTCTGTGGCCATCTCCCTATACTAACAGGGAAATTTTAACGGCAAAACGATCGTCGGCATCGGAAATGGTTTCCCGGTACACACATCAGCCAGTAATGAACTGATGGGGTTGGCCCTTTATTGTGTATACCCAGGTTAGGACAAACAGGGCCAACTTCCCATGGTGCAAAGGACCAATTTTTCAATACCGTGGCCTTTAACGATCAGTAATTTTATGACGTTGATCGCCATCTTAATTGTATGATTGCCTATCAAAACCGCGTAACTGTAGTTACTACTTGCATGTACTGTACAGCTTTACATTTAGCTGTAACGATACCCAAACCGTAAACTTTGCGTCCCATTACTGGTAGCTTGGAAGACATTTTTACCGCCATTAATCACATGATCTTTCTAGTTGACAAGGGATTCTTTACCAAGAACTGAAGAGACATTACCATGGGAGCAATAGTACCGAGGTATTCTCCTCTACGTGGACTCGGTTATGATTACGGTAAGAAAAGTGAAAGTTACTTCCTCCTTTTCCCTCAGTAAACATGTCGCACTTTTGCTGTTGTAATGTTACAATGCGCTTTCTTAAGATGCCTCTGACTCCTTCGCAGTTTGGTTGCTGTGGAGTCAACGGACCGGAGGATTTTGAGGATGCCTTTCGCTTTAAGACACAGCACCCATATGATCTGGTGCCCGATTCGTGCTGTCGGAGAGAAATCCAAACGAGAGACGGACCAATCTTGCAGGGAGGATTGTCCTGACTGGCAGAGAGATGCACCAGGTAGTTTGTGTTGTCCATATTGGATAGAGCTGGAATCTGCTTGAAAGGTCCACAGACTGAGCTTTGGTTTCACATCTAGAGATCATGTGGCATTCACTAAACAACTGCCAATGAACGTGGGAATTAAAGGAAAGTCTGGGGTGAAATTAAAATTTGTGTATACGTAAATCACACCCCAAACCTGCATTTTTAGAAAACTGAGAGATGTGTGACTAACCTGAAACTGGTGCCAGATGTTTTGACAGACCCCATTTTTTTGCTTAGCAGCTGTCAGTCATGGATGTAAAAGATGACATCACTGCCAATCACTGAATGCCATTTCCCTACCTGTCTCTGAGCATGTGCGAGCTTGTAGAGCTTGGAGAGGAGGCAGTAAAACTTTGGCAGATGGAAGGGAGAAAAAACATTTCCTTTGAAAGGTTAAGATGCCTTTTAATTTACCAGAAGTTTTTTTCTTTTGCATACCATTGTCAATCGGACATTCCCTGTCCGTGCCTGAGAGGCTTCTGGGGCCCGAAGACCCCAGCTACTAAAAGTAAGTGGAGGCCCGCAATAATTTAATTCTTAAACTTCCGAGCACGGACGTAGAACGGCCCCAAGTTACTCACATGGTGTCAGTCTCGTCACTGATGGCCGTCTGCTGTAGCGCGCTTCACTCTGCAAGCCTGGTGCTGTCTCTCTCTTTGATGCAGCACAGAGGAAGGCAGAAGCCAGGACCTGACGAAAGGTATCCATTTCCAACAATGATCCAGCCAGCAGCCAGCCACAAACAGTGTGCTGTGGCAGTCTAACTAATTGCATGTGTGAATTTTTATTTAGATTATGCCTTGCCTAATGGCTGTGGAGTGCTTATCCAGTGGGTACTTCTCATCCATGGAAGGGGGAACCCATTATCAGTGTCTGGTGCCAATGATTTTATCAGTGTCTGCATGCCAACCATATAATAGAGTGTTGGGTGCCAAGCATTTAATCAGAGTTTGTGCCAATGATTTATTTTACCAGTGCCTGTGTGCCAACCATTTATTAGTCTGGGTGCCAACCATTTATCAGAGTTGTGCAATGGTTTTATCAGTGTCTGTGCCGCCAACCATTCATTAGAGTCTCTGGCACAGACTCTGAAAATGGTTGGAACATAGACACTGAAAATCATTGGCTCAGACTCTGATAATGGTTGGCACACAATGATTTTACCAGTGTCGTCTGTGTGCCAACCATTCATCATAATTTGTGCCATTGATTTTACCAGTGTCTGTGTGGCAATTTATCAGAGTCTGTGCCAAACATGTTGACAGTGTCTTGTGTGTCAACCAGTTGTTAGAGTTTGTGGCCAATGAGTTTGTGAGTGTCTGTGTGTTAACCAGTTATTAGAGTTTGTGCCAATGAGTTGTGAGTGTCTGTGTATTAACCAGTTGTTATAGTTTTTGCCAATCATTTGTGAGTGTCTGTGTATTAACCAGTTGTTAGAGTTGTGCCAATGATTTTGTGAGTGTCTGTGTGTTAACCAGTTATTAGAGTTTGTGCCAATGATTTTGGAGTGTCTGTGTATTAACCAGTTATTAGAGTTGTTGCCAATGAGTTTGTGAGTGTCTGTGTATTAACCAGTTATTAGAGTTTGTGCCATGAGTTTGTGAGTGTCTGTGTGTCAACCAGTTATTAGAGTTTGTGCCAATGAGTTTGTGAGTGTCTGTGTATTAACCAGTTATTAGAGTTTGTGCCAATGTTTGTGAGTGTCTGTGTGTCACCAGTTATTAGAGTTTGTGCCAATCATTTTGTGAGTGATGTCTGTGTGTAACACCAGTTATTAGAGTTTGTGCCAATGATTTTGTGAGTGTCTGTGTATTAACCAGTTATTCGAGTTGTGCCAATCATTTTGTGAGTGTCTGTGTATTAACAGTTATTAGAGTTTGTGCCATTGTTTGTGAGTGTCTTGTATTAACCAGTTATTAGAGTTTGTGCCAATGATTTTGTGAGTGTCTGTGTATTAACCAGTTAGAGTTTGTGCCAATGAGTTTGTTGAGTGTGTCTGTGGTTAACGTTATAGAGTTTGTGCCAATGAGTTTGTGAGTGTCTGTGTGTCAACCAGTTATTAGAGTTTGTTGCCAATCATTTTGTGAGTGTCTGTGTGTCAACCAGTTATTAGAGTTTGTGCCAATGATTTGTGGAGTGTCGTGTATTAACCGTTATTAGAGTTGTGCCAATCATTTTGTGAGTGTCTGTGTGTCAACCAGTTATTAGAGTTGTGCCAATGATTTTGTGAGTGTCTGTGTGTCAACCAGTTATTAGAGTTTGTGCCAGATTTTGTGAGTTGTCTGTGTGTCAACCAGTTATTAGAGTTTGTGCCAATGATTTGGTGAGTGTCTGTGTGTCAACCAGTTATTAGAGTTTGGCCAATGATTTTGTGAGTGTCTGTGTATTAACCAGTTATTAGAGTTTGTGCCAATCATTTGTGAGTGTCTGTGTATTAACCAGTTATTAGAGTTTGTGCCAATGATTTGTGAGTGTCTGTGTATAACCAGTTATTAGAGTTTGTGCCAATGATTTGTGAGTGTCGTGTATTAACCAGTTATTAGAGTTTGTGCCAATATTTGTTGGTGTCTGTGTATTAACCAGTTATAGAGTTTGTGCCATCATTTTGTGAGTGTTGCGTGTGTGTCAACCAGTTATTAGAGTTTGGGCCAATGATTTGTGAGTGTCTGTGTATTAACCAGTTATTAGAGTTTGTGCCAATGAGTGTGAGTGTCTGTGTATTAACCAGTTATTAGAGTTGTGCCAATGATTTGTGAGGTCTGTGTATTAACCGTTATTAGAGTTTGTTCTTTTGGGGGGGCCCAATAGTTTGTGAGTGTCTGGTGTCAAACCAGTTATTAGGAGTTTGTGCCATGATCGTTTGTGAGTGTCTGTGTATTACCAGTTATTAGAGTTTGTGCCAATGATTTGTGGGTGTCGTGTGTTAACCAGTTATTAGAGTTTGTGCCAATGATTTTGTGAGTGTCTGTGTGTCAAACCAGTTTAGAGTTTGTGCCAATGAGTTGTGAGTGTCTGTGTGTCAACAGTTATTAGAGTTTGTGCCAATGAGTTTGTGAGTGTCTGTGTATTAACCAGTATTAGAGTTTGTGCCAATATTTTGTGAGTGTCTGTGTATTAACAGTTATTAGAGTTTGTGCCAATGATTTTGTGAGTGTCTGTGTATTAACCAGGTATTAGAGTTTGTGCCAATGATTTTGTGAGTGTCTGTGTATTAACCAGTTATTAGAGTTTGTGCCAATGATTTGTGAGTGTCTGTGTTATTAACCAGTTATTAGAGTTTGTGCCAATCATTTGTGAGTGTCTGTGTATAACCAGTTTTAGAGTTTGTGCATGATTTTGTGGTGTTGTTTAACCAGTATTTGAGTTTGCACAATGATTTTGTGAGTGTCTGTGTTAACCAGTTATTAGATTTGTGCCAATCATTTGTGAGTGTCTGTGTATTACCATTATAGAGTTTGGCCATCATTTTGTGGTGTCTGGTATTAACCAGTATTAGAGTTGTGCCATGATTTGTGAGTGTCTGTATAACCAGTATAAGTTGTCATCATGGAGGTTCTGGTTACCATATAGTTTGCAATGATTTTGGCACAATAATGTGTTCTGTCTGTGTGTAACATCTGTGTTGGTGTGTTTGTTATGGGGTCCAGTATTTACTGGTATGGGGCCAGAAAAGTCTGATGGCGGCCCTGTCTAATCCAGAGCTATAAGTAATATGGCACCACCTACTTAAATATACAGTAAGAAAATGTACTTTTAACTTGATTTTCCTTATTATTTATTTTGATTGGCTGCGACCAGATTGTGACATCCAGCAATATGTCCAGCCAATGAAAACAGTTTTTTTTAGTAGTGGCTGCAATGTCATTGGCTGTCTGGTTCCTGTTTAAATAAAATACCATTCATTGCAATATTTTTCTTTCTGCCTAGGGGTGTACTCAGTGATCCTCAATAACCTGGAGCCTTATGTTTATATCGCGGGGGCGTTAGCCATTGGTGTGTGGCTGTAGAGTGAGGTGACGTTTTACACTCATAGATACTGCCTTTAACCTGTGTGGCACCTGCTAGAAATAAAGGGAAGACATACTGTAGTGAAGGGGAACAGTACGTTACTACGTCTAGTGCAGGGGGCGATAGGGCCATGACACCGTTAGACGCAAGGGGGTGCAGGGGGCATAACAATCAGATAGGGGCCATGACACCGTCAGATGCAAGGGGGGTTCAGGGGGGCATAACAATCAGATAGGGGCATGACACCGTCAGATGCAGGGGGTGCAGGGGGCATGACAATCAGATAGGGGCCATGACACCGTCAGATGCAAGGGGGGTGCAGGGGGCATAACAATCAGATAGGGGCCATGACACCATCAGATGAAAGGGGGGTGGAGGGGGCATAACAATCATTAGGGAAACATGACACCGTCAGATGCAAGGGGGTGCAGGGGGCATAACAATCAGATAGGGAACATGACACCGTCAGATGCAAGGGGTGCAGGGGGGCAAAACAATCAGATAGGGGCTATGACACCATCAGATGCAAGGGGGGTGCAGGGGGGCATAACAATCAGATAGGGAACATGACACCGTCATGCAAGGGGGTTCAGGGGGGCATAACAATCAGATAGGCTATGACACCGTCAGATTCAAGGGGGGCATAACAATCAGATAGGGAACATGACACGTCAGATGCAAGGGGGTGCAGGGGGGCATAACAATCAGATAGGGGCTATGACACCGTCAGATGCAAGGGGGGCCATAACAATCAGATAGGGAACATGAACACCGTCAGATGCAAGGAGGGGCAGGGGGCATAAACAATCAGATAGGGGCTAGACACCGTCAGATGCAAGGGGGGTGCAGGGGGCATAACAATCAGATAGGAACATGACACAGTCAGATGCAAGGGGGGTGCAGGGGGGCATAACAATCAGATAGTGCTATGACACCATCATAGAGCAGGGGGGTTAGGGGGGCATAAAACAGATGGGGCTATGACACCATCAGATGCAAGGGGGTACAGGGGGGCATAACAATTAGATAGGGGCCATGAGACCGTCAGATGCAATTTGTTTACATTCATTGAATGTAAAAAATAGGATATTAGAAACCACAGGGGCATTCCGTGACCTTTATAAAAGCTGTGATGTTGGTGCTTTCATGTGGTCACTGATCTCTTCTGTGGACTTACAATATTCTTATAAATTACAGTTGGGGTACATATCCACTTATAATTTATAGTTATTAGGATTCTGGGATTACAGCGGAGTCATAACATATCTGTTTTGGAGACTCCGTGTGAACACTGTAACCTGGTACAAACCCTTTTTAAGTTCCCAGAATCCTCAGCATGTTGTAAACTGCGGGTTAGTTTAATTAGCGATCTGTGTTTCTAGCTAGATAATGTCTGTGGTGTGCTGTTGTTGCCCCCTTGCTTTCAGAATATGGTACTACTTCTTATTCTTGTCTTTTTCTTTTCCCCCAGCTTTGCGATGGTTTTCGCAATGTGCTTGTTTCGTGGAATCCAGTAAAAGGATCTCCCAGGGGAAGATTTTGTGCCCAACTTTCTGGGACATCGTAATCTCGTGCCCCCTAAAAGAAACTTCAATATAAGTTGTTTCCACCCTCCCCTGTATGAATGTTTCACTGAGCCCCCTGTGGTCTGGAGAGATTTTGCTTTGTGGCTTTATCATCCATAGTCACATCACTAGAGATATTTCAGTGGAACATGAATTGGTATATAATGGTCATAGCCAACCTACAAGGCAGGAACAAATATTATTTCCTTGTATGGTTCACCATGACCAGCCAAAAACTTTATCTAAGTGGCCAGATCAGCCACCAATCTTTATCCACATGGCCAGATCAGCCACCAATCTTATCACCACATGGCCAGATCAGCCCCCAATCTTTATCACATGGCCAGATCAGCCATCAATCTTTATCCAAAAAGCCAGACCAGCCACCAATCTTTATCCATGTGCCAGATCAGCTACAAACCTTTACCACCATGGCCAGATCAGCCACCAATCTTTATCCTCGTGGCCAGAAGTGCTGCGGATTCTAAGGCCTAGACTTAATAGGTGTTTCCCACAGAATAGTTGTATTGCCACAAATGATAAACAGCCAGTGCATGATGGGAAACAGCAGAAAATATATATATTTTTTTTTTTGGAATGCCACGACGAATGGCTTGAGCCCGCACGGTTGCTATTTGCATGCGAGCTGGGGGGGGGGATTACTTACCTGAATGACTACTGTGGACTTCATTCACCCACCCCAGGCCTGCACTAGGGCTGGCTGTGCTCGGTTGTTCTACGAATGTACTGTATATAGATTTCGCCTCCCCCTAGGTGATGATATTCACTTATACACATATAACGAGAGGCCCCCTCATAGCAACAGGTCTGGTTCAGTAGAACTATGATGGGGGGAGGGCTTTGCACTATTTGCACATTGAAATCACCAGCAGGTGCATTAGGTATTGTGTGCTTAACAATAAACGAGAATAGAGGGAACGCTCCACGTATCGGTTACGGCCATCCACGGTTCTGAATTAAACAAATGTGCAGTGGAACCAGACAATCTGTACTGACGCTATTCTTTATCTGTTCGGTGGCGGACGGGCAGGGTATCCAGGTGTAGGACACACTGTGTGTTGTCGCCATACATTTTCCTTAGCACTTTTGGCAATTCACAAGGCTCTAGGAACTGACAGATTAGATGGCCGTGGGTGATAGATCCATATTTCTTATCACAGTTGGTTTCCAGACGTTTTCCATAAAAAAAACTTTAGTTGAAAGGTTTGCTGCAGGAAAATCGCTGCCAAAATAAATTTTATTCATCTTACGAGGCAAATACAGGACAGCAAGGGAGGCGGACCGTGTTCCCATAGAATCAGATGTCCATGATTGATGATTTAGTTGAACCCCAATGCACTTAGAGGAAGTACAATTTGGTTCCAGTGTAATTAAAGGGAAATATGTGGTCTCTATTCGATCCCCCATACCTTTCAAACTAGCCAGAATGATCTCTAGCAGTTGTCAATCCAAAGTTATAGACTTGTAAATTCTCGCTTTCTACTCTGCACTGTCTCTGTACGTCTCTGTATAGACGGTCATAAGCCCCACCCGCAAAATCTTCCTAAGCTTGTTTGTTTCCTTTGCTATGGAAATTTATTTTTTATTAGATTTTGTGGTTATATGAAGCATAAAGAAGTTCTGGGGTGGGTTGATTTCTCGTCCGCAGCTATGTACATCCTAAGTGGCATGCTCAAGCAGGGGTTTGCTGGTGATGCACAGCAGAAGCATCGGCCTGCGTACTGTCTGTAGAAACATGATCCTGGAGTTCATTTTAAAGGCAGTGTGCTCTTATAAATATAGGGCACCTTGTATGAGATCATCACGTTTCCCTTTAAAAGGGGCAAAGATTTTTGCAAATTGTCTGCAACTAACAGATTTCTGCATTTCCTCCCATGTGCAGTAAAGCAATATGGCTGCTTCACAAATCAAAACCCCTACACCGTGTTTGATTTAGAATAGCATTGATAAATGTAATTTATTCTTATTTTTATCATTCTGGTTTTTTTTAATGACGAAATCTCTGTGTGGGTAGTTTGTTAGAAAGTTTAAGCCGGTACACACAGGCAGATCTTTTTGCAGAATAATATGAGGAAAACAGAATATCCGCTCCACCCTTTAATATATTCAAATTGGGAGAGAGATTGAGTGGAAATCTGCCTGTGTGTACCCAGCCTTAAGGGCACTCACGTCCCTTACCGATTGCTGTTTAACCAGGCCCTGCTTGGGTCGGCTGGCTCTGATAGGTCAGAGAAGCGAGCTGGACAATGTTAGGAACTTATATGGTGAAATAGTCCAGTGAGGACAATATGAAAGTCAAATTAAAGGACAGTTGGTGAGATTTACATTCACTCTTGTGGGCCTGAGCGGAGTTAAATTTCAGGCAGTTCAGTTTATTGTCCTTGAGGTCATGCTTGTCGTATATTGCAGGTCACCCCTACAGACAATGTAGTTGGTTGCTACTGCAAAACTGCACCCAGGCTGTGTTCAGCCAACAAGGGAGGTTCCATGGGGCCTTGTTCTGAACTCCATTTTGTAATGTAAATGTTTGTTTATATTCGATAGTTATGCTAATGTTCTGGATTTTTGCTACTGTTAAATCCTTTCCTTGAAGACTCTGTTGTACGAAAGGGAAGGAGCAGGGCCGTGTGACCTCTTTTTCGTAAATAATAAATAAAAATATCAGTTACTGGGGGTTTTTCCGTTTTGTCAATTTTCACTTGTGCTGCACATTCTGGGTCACGCCCGACCACACTGGAAAATAAACGATACCACATATACACAATTGTCATGGGTTTCTGATGGTTTGGTTTTTTTTTGATTTTTCTTTTTTTCTCTGCTGTGTTGTACAGTGGTTTGGTCATAGAGGCTCTCCACAGTCCCCGGATCACCTAGGATCCACCAGCGAGCCATTCTGGGATAGAAACACCAGGGTTCCAGGACCCCAAAAACATTACTGGTGGTTTTAGAGTACAGAAGAAGACTGAAAGATGCTATATCATGTTTACTCTCCCCTAGTCTACTTTCTTCTAATGTGGTTAAGCTCTCGGGGCAGGGCCTGATTTGAAATCTATACAGTCTTGTTAAGCGCGTATTGAAGATTGTTTTGGCGCTTTAATATAAACCGCCATAATATAATAATATATGGGCAAGAGCCTCTATTATTTCACTGCGATATTTGGAGAACCCACATGCACCCCCTAGTGGTCCTGGCTTAGAAAAGCAACCACCAGTGCAAATAAGCAAAATATTCACATGTTTAATTTTGTCCCTAGTACCTCCTACTTACCAATAACACAATGTAGATAAACTGGGCAACCCTACAAGGGTATAACTACAGGTTATATATAGATATACATATTTATCTCACCTGTAAAAGACAGATAAACTGATTAAAAACCAGCCACTTAAGCCTAGTCTGACCTAACCAGACACCGGACCAATCAACAATGTATGTCCCACTCCTCCAGAACCATGGACGTTAAGATCCATCAAACAAACTTATTAAACATGAACGCACACTCCTAAATACAACATATCCCACAACAGACATATGAAACCAGGAATCACTTTTATAAAACTGATCATCTCTCAGCAGTCTCCCCTTTAATCATTTGTTACATAATTTCATTTTCTCGGGATTTAAGGTCCCTCATTACAAACAACGGGCATCGATGGCAGGAGAAGCACGGACAGAAGTTCACTGGGTCTGCGGAATGCACATTTTACTTATTTATGGCACTACTCCGACTGTATAGGTTTTTTGAAACGGTCCACAAAAACAATACCCCAAATCTCAAACCTCAACAAATAACAAACCAACTCCTCACCAGCTCAATGCCTGATAGGGCGGTAGGGGTGGGGTGGGTAATTCTTCTGTTCCCGTGATAGACAAAGATTTAGGTTCCGTAAATATAAGTGAGAACCAGAAGGACATTCAGAGATTTGTGCCCCTGGAGAAAAATGCCCACGTAGGAGCTCATATTGACATGTTTTAGTTCTAGTGCGAGATGCACGGTGAATTTCTCACAAATGAAAGTGTGGCCCTGTAAAAGTGGTTGGGTGGTCGGGAGGTCATGAGGTCCGACTACTCTCTGACGCGAACTAAATTATCAAAATGGAACATTTGTCATGGCATTGGACATCTGACTATAATTCAAGCTGAAAGGTGAAGGTTTGGTCAGATAAAGAAAACAAAATGCGGTGATTGAGAAAAATGAGGAACTTTATATGTTCTGTTTCCTTTCTGTCTTCTAAACCTTCCTAAAATAGACCTAGTTCCGTATCGTCATTATCATGAACCCTGCACCTTGTGTACTTCCATATGGTATTTAATTACAGTCAGAGCTAAAGATTGGGAGGAATGAGCTGAATCAGGATTTTGTCGCTACAAGAGACTGACCAAAAAACACGTGTATTGGACTCCAGGTATCAGCCAATATAGCGCGGCAATTAAAATTCCACTGTTTCTTTACAGTCCTTGATGTGATTACTGTTAGTATAGAGAATACAGACCCATGTTATAGGTTCTGTATTTTACATAGGAAGAAACAGTTTACCTGCAAAGTCCGAAGATTGCAAAAACCATTGAACCCCAGAAACCTAATTTTGTGCTAATACAGTTTGTCCGAGTTTCTATGTGCGGATCTGATTAGGTCTTAAACCAGGTGTGGGAGTAAATGCCAAATACAATGCAACCAGCGGCTGCTACCTTGGCTGTAAGGTACCCAGCATGTCGTTCCGAGACTGCAAAGCCAATGATCAAACCCCATTCAATTTAAGGTCAAGTAGCCTCCAAGTAAATGGAGTTTGGGCAATTGATCACTAATCCCTTTTAGAAATATCCTTTAATGGATAATGTTTTCAAGGAACAGAGCTTTTTTTTTTTGAAGGTGAGAAGGGAATGTTAAAAATGGAACATTAATTCTATCATCAATAACTTATCCAGAGGAGCATGCGTATCTGTGCCACACATAAAGGAGGCTGGTGCTTATGAGAGTAAACATGTTCCGAGCTCCAGCGTCCTTGCAGCAGTTTATGTCCATTAGTCATTGCTGTGAACAAAGGATTCCAAAAAGCCCCTTGAAGTGAATTGGGGGGGGGTGGGATAATGGAACTTTAAAGTTCTGACAGATGGCACGTGGAATAAAACATCACATGACTCCAAATTAAAAGTACTAGAGAGTGTCCCGTAAGGAGTGGACATCGGCGTGACTAACGTCCGGTCTCAAGCTCTTTTAGGTCGGGCGTCCTACTTGATAGTAGAAAAAAACGCTGATGAGCATAAAGAGAAGGCAAACTGAACAGAAGACGACCCAGCTGTCAGGGAAGAAGTTTCCGATCTCATCATGACTCCCGGTGTGTGACTGTACAGAACTAAAAGGACAAGGAGGGTTAAAGGATGGGATTGACCAATGGGGGTTTCCACATATTACAGGTGTATTTATGGCTTAGGTAAAATGCTACAATCCTCATTACCATTACCAAATGTTAAAAGACTAAACAACCATGTGGACAACATGGTAATTGACCTTGTGACTCCATAGGTGACGAGCTCTACATAATATTCACATATAAAGCAACATACCAAAACCGTCACCATTGTGTAACAACCGGTAACTATCTACATGGACAGTAAGACTTCATAGCAGCTCATCCAGGGTATAAAGAACTAAAACTTACATAGAAAAATAAAAGAACAGGTCAGCAATTCAGCACGGGGGTCATCACCCTATTTTTCTGAAAATGTAGAGATTAAAAGAGAAATAGTCTGAAAAGTCATTCTGGGGAGCCAGTTACCCAGCCTCATCTTTAGGGTCTTTCTACTGTGCTTCCAGCATCTGGGAAGGGTTTGAGCATG
This sequence comes from Hymenochirus boettgeri, assembly GCA_019447015.1. Classification (NCBI taxonomy): domain Eukaryota; kingdom Metazoa; phylum Chordata; class Amphibia; order Anura; family Pipidae; genus Hymenochirus; species Hymenochirus boettgeri. The sequence goes on from CM033472.1 coordinate 15,294,382, forward strand.
AGCTGGCCAACCCTCCCAGACACCAAACCCCAAGGAAACAATTCCTTATTTTTTTTTCTGGATGGACATATTCTTCTTTCTTGGTGGCCTCGTTCCTCAAGTTCACACCTCAAGCAAAAGGAGGAAGGGGGCTTGGGAAACAGCTGTTACCAAAAGGAGCGGGAAGAAAAAAAATGGTGCACGCAAGAAAGAAAAAGAAAATCTCCATTCAGGGAAACCAGTAAACAAGTAAACTATTGGGATAATGGTGTTCTTGGGGGGTCAGCATAGTTTCTATGAATGTGTGTGTGTGGTGTGTGTGTGGGTGGTGTGGGGGGGGGTTAATAAACACTATGCATCAGGGGTACAGAATAGCACTAATAAATATTTATATATTGTATAAATATAAAAAATATGCACAAATAACCTTTCCTAGGAACATAATGGATGCAACAAAAAAGGCTGTAAAACCCGTAGGCTAATTTTGGCATTGCGTTGTGTTAAGGAATCGAAAGGGGATTTAAACCTGTAGCTTACGGGACTGTGTGTGTTGCTAGAAACAGAGTATATGTGTATGTTGAGCCGTCCATAGAAGCTTCACAAACAGAAAAAGTTACATTAGAAACTTATCTTTTGGTTAAAAAGGAAGGCAAAAAAAAAAAAACAAGTAAAAACTTAATGAGATGTAACCGGAACAACGGACCATGGACACACTTAGTACAGAATTTATGTGATTGCAACTTAAGAGAATGTTATCTTACAGTGTGTCTTGTGGGAAAAGTGGTTAAAACATTAGGAATTAAAAAAGTTTGTTTCCTTTAAGATACATGTCCTATAATTAATTATTATACCGGATTATATCAAGGAAGTCGTTCCTTTAATTTAGAAAACATAGAACAAAATGTTTTGGATAATTTCTGACATTTGTCTGATCACTGTTATTCTCGGTTCGACAATCACCAGAGTCATACAACACACTTGGTTGTAATCCTTTACGGAACAGAAGGGGTTGGGCTTGCGACTGTAGCGTACGATTAAAGATTAAAAGAACACGTAACATGTGATGCGAGAAACCAGTTACAAAGCTTTGCTCAGTAAGGTGTCCATGGTATAATGACTTTACCTATTAAACTGGATGTAAGAAAAAAAAGCCTTGGTCAGCATGTCCCCGATCGTATAATGGACGTTCTCATGACGTGTAGGGAATCACGAGATTAGAGGATTACCCTACAAACAGAGCAGCGATGAGCCCTTTCATGCATAGGCCATAAAAAGAAAATAAAGGGTATAAGCAGTGGACGTGAACTGTCTTAATTGTCACTCACTAATAAGGCTCCACCGTACAACTCCATTGTGGACTTTTGCTGTGACGTACCGGGCCATCAAACCACTGACTCATATAAACTGATCTGCAGCGTCAAGGCCTGTAGAATCTATTAGTACATGATTGATCATGTACCTATGAACGCGTAGGGAGCATGTATAGAATAAACATATGGTGCAATGTTTCTAAAATATGGTTACGTAGAAACTTGCTGATATACAAAACAGCTGGAAATACGGCAATAATGTCCTATTAAACACAGTCAAAAGGTCTGGTAGACACCTCCGAGTAGGACGGATATGAACGAAACTCACCAACGCAGATACACCAAGCAACGAACGGCGGTATTCATCCGATAGGTACGGTGTGTATGCGGTCGTTTCGTGAGGCTTGGGGATCCGCCCGGCTGATGCACACAGTCGTTATCGAGAAAGGGGGCAAACCCCCATTCAATGATGTCTCCCATGTCTCGCAGTCGTTCCTCTTGTGTACAAGGGCTTAAATGTTCTCTTTAAGGGCAAGGTCCATCCCCCACAAATGAAAATTGAAATAAAGGTACAATCACTAAACATATCCCATAATGCACATAGTTAGAAAGCTAGAGATGTTAGTCTAACCTGAAACTTCGGCTGATGTTCGTTAACCCCTCTTGTATTGCATGCTCAGGAGCCCCATGAATAGTCGAAAAAAAAAAGGAAGGGGCTTCACCCAGACAATCAACCCCGTAACCCAGGGAGGGAGGCCTGTCACACGAATAAAGGTTGGCAGAATCATCTTGAGCGTCTAAAGACGTGTCGTTAAATGAACAGGCAAACAGTTCCAATGACACTTTCTCTACCAATAATTTCCAACCAAACAAATTGCTGTAGTGTCCGGTCCCTGATCAGTTTCCAGATTCTATACAGGACTCTACATAGACACTTCATATAGTCAAATTTGCGTTAACCATGAAATGTTACCCTTATACTGGTCGTAAATACACACACCAGTAAAAAAGAGCTGGTTCCCGATATTGCACGTCGGCCGGTCAGTATGCTGATTTTTTTCAAACGGAAACATTTAATCAACAATACGATTGTACGATTAGAATGCGTGATGCCCTGCTGGTAGAAAAACCCTGGCGACATCTGATTATTGTGCCGCAGATAAACTCCAATGATGAGCACCCAATATACTTACTAAACACTTACTCTACCCTGACCTACAGGAGAGAAAAAACCCACACAGGCACACAAAGGTCACGTCAGTCAGGTAAAAATACATTACATTGAGACACAGGACAAGGAGATCAAACATAATGATAAGAAGATGTCCCTTCCCTTTTAAACCCAAATGGTTTTCTAATGGGATAAAAGTGAATGGGATCAGGCCAATCCTAGGGATTACGTTTCCTTTAATTCCATGGGAAAAGTCAACAACACAGGAACCAAACGTGCAGCCTCATAACAGACGCTGGTTTCAATCGCCCCACCGTGCCCATAACTGGGGTTCTGATGGGTCAGAATTTGGTGTCATCATTCTCAGTGCCCAGCTGCTGCCAACCCAGCAAGTTCTCCTTTATGCTTGCCCACACTGAAAGATAACGAGCAATTTGACTATGTGTCCTTTTAACGCTAGGTTCTAGCTAGCGGCCCACTGTGTTCCAACATAAGCTTCCAGCAGGCGATTACAGATTGTACCCGAAAATATAGCAACTCACATTAAAAAAAGGAATGTGGGGAAAAAAAACAGAAAAAAAAAAAAAAACACATTAAATAAAATAAGATAAAAAAGTAAAAAAAAAAAAAAAAGAATAGAAAAAAAGGAGAAAAAAATACGAAATAAAAATGACCCCAGTCTAGGAAAAAAGGAGACAAGGAAAAAAAAAGATAAAGAAAAACAAATTTAAAACTTAAAAAAAAAAAAAGACAAATAAAAAACGGCAAAGTCAAAACAAAGAGGATTGCCCCCCCCACGTTTCACCTTAATGTATATAGTCACCTCACACTCAACCTAAGGATACCTGAAAATTCTCTCCCTCCCCCCCAACCCCCCCTTCAGGTTAAGGTTACAGGTCTCCAGTCTTAGGACTTACAATCTCTCAGGTTGACACATATATCAGATATACCTGCAGTCTCGGGGTTGGGGGTGATTAACTGATACAATTTTTATTGAGGGGTGGACTTGCTTTTAATAAGCAGAACCATCTGCCTTTCTGCAGCTTTTATTGTTTCGGAATTACATTTAACTCCACGTTTCCCTAGACATCACACGAGTTGGGTTCACATGTGAAATATGTCTATTTCTAAGATTCAAAAAATCCCACAATGCCCTAGTTCCCAATCAGGTCCCTTACCATGGACACCGACTCCTGGAAAATCATGCAGACAAACTGCCAACATCCTGTAGGAACAAAGACAAGGGGGACAGGTTAATTCACTGCATTACTCCCTGTTTAGGGCTACCTCTAGGGGGAGAGGAGAGCAGGATTCCAATCAGTGACATTGTATCCATTCATGAGGAAGTGGTTCGGAACCTTGTTTTTATGCTTTAGTTAAGATGTTCCCATCGATGTTGTATTTTGTGTTAGAACCAACACAGAAGACAATTCATGCATCATTTGAATCGGTGGTTAAGGAAAGATAAAAAACAAAAAAAAAAAGAAATTATACGTACGACAAACTAACACCCTTGTACTGGGCCAATACCTTAGGGAACAGACAAAACTCAGTCACAAAGGGAGTGATCCCACCAATTAACAATATTACATTATCATAGACTATATAACTAAGGTGATATTTTGTAATGGGAGCTCAGTGGTATAATCCTATAAAATCACCTCAGCTATGTCACTCAAGTTAATCCATTTTTATATTTCTTATATCCCCATCTCCCCCATTCCGGTGTTCATGCCGGGGGGGTGACAACGACTAACCAGTTTTTTGCTGTGTTTAACCTTCACATAACAGAACACTGCTGGAAGCTGCTCCTGACTTCATTAACCAAGGTCTCTCTCTCACCTCTTTCTCACCAAAGATTTGTTTAAAACGCATAGATGCGGCTGGGATATTCTTTTCTTACTGGGTTTAAGTTACAGAAGGTACGTGGGGATTTGAAGGTGGAACTAGGGACAGGCTAAATTTAAAATTGCGAATGAGGTTGAAGAACCCATACTATTGTATTACTAAAAAGAATGCTGCCCCTTCCATATAAATATAAGGACATTAAACGCCACCTCGGAGTGCCCTTCCTGTATAAAAGCACCCGGGCCTACGGCCTCGTGCTTCATATTGGTCAGGGAACTCCTCGGGCATTAATTATCCTTATATTTAACACTGTAAGGGGCGCATTATCCCTTATTATATCCTGGGAAATAGGTTAGCAAAACTTGCAATGTGTCTCAGTACCAGTGACTGGCGGTATACATCTGGGAGATGAAATCTCTTCTCCTAGACTTTTTAAAAGGCTTCATATAATATGTTACATCTTACATCAATCAATGAACGAATTACTACCCTGTGGGGTCAGATTTTTTTCCTTAATAATTGTTTTACCATATCATTATAGGCGAGTGATTAATGTCACAGTGAGAGGGAATCGTCTGTGGTAGCGAATATTGGAAATGCAGGTGGGGGGTTCTGAGAGCTATATTAAAGAAAATTGCGGCTGAGGGTAGGTACTTGCCCTTTATAATCAGATTCATTCCACTTTGTAACATGTCGCACAGATGATATTACCCCAGAAGACAACAGCACAACTGCCAGAGAACTGTTCATTTCCTCTAAAAACCTCACCCAAAGCTAATGAGCCCTAATCCACTTGTCAACGGGTCCTGTCTACCAATATGTATCGTACAAATACCACGGACATGACTCTTCCCTGTGTTATGCTGACTGAGAAACAAATGGCAGCTCCCCACCAAACATACTGTAAAGATACAAATTCCTCTAGGTGCCCAGAAACAGCTATTGTACACTCTTCAAAAGGATTACAGATGGCAGCTCCCACCAAAATAGCTGTAAAGATATGAATCGCTTTTTCGGACTATTAAAGTAACAATGGCAGCTCCCACCCAAACATAGCTGTAAAGATAGAATCCTTTTTCGAACTATTTAAAGGAACATATGGTGCAGCCTCCACACAAACATAGCTTTCTTGCTGGACACCAGAGGATTCATATCTTTACAGCTAGTTTTTTTTACATAACTAGGTATAGGATAGTCAGTATGGTTTAGCTCAAACTTCAAAAACCCAGTAATGCGTCACCCCAAACTTGCACTTTGTAACCATTTAAGGTTACAGATTATGGACTGACCCACTATTTGGTAAGGGGAATAGAAATAAGGATGCTTTTATAACCCAGAAGTATTAGCACACATGCGCCAATTAGCAAACCCCACCCCATTAAATCCCATTAAATCTGGTTCTTACCTAACCCAAAGTTGCCTTCATTGCAAATTTGATCTCATTTCCGAGAACCTGGAGATCTGACAGGAGGTAAAAATGGAAACAGTTCACAATATCCAGGAATATTGACCCCCAGTGGCTACAATGGTTATAATAAATATTCAACCCTGTAGGTACCGGTTAACGAGGAAATCTTACATGGATGTCAAAACTTGTGATAACAAATTAATGGCTTTAATTAGCGGAGAGGTCCCTGCAGAGAGTTGCCTTTTAAATACTTTAACGGTTTATGCTGGACCTGCGGTTCATTAAAACAGGGACAGAGGGGTTAAAGAATCTGAAAATGTGTCCATCCCATTGTGTCTGAACTCACACCTCAACTTTCTCCTATGATACAATAACCACATAGATATTGTACAGAGCAATGGCATCTCTGAGTTGTCATTCCAATGTTGTGAGTCATGGCAAATTAAAAAACCCTGAACCATCTAAACCCTAACCCAACATGGTGACGTTAAGGGGTTAAATAAAAACCGTTTGTTGGAATATTAAAACCGACAACTCTGACAAGACCAAACATATAAAAGCCGAGTGAAGAGTAAGATTAGAGGAGAAACTAAATGCAGTCCCTGCTCAACGAACCAGCGCTCTGCATGAAAGTTCGGAGAAGAAAGGACAAGCGAGATACGTCAAATGGACGACCTATAAGACAAAAAACCATTAATAAAATAAGGAAGAACTTTCTCTAAAGTGGAACCATATCTTTGAACTCATTGTGAGACGTGACAAGCGGGATTATGAAAAGCGACACCAGGACATTACTTTAAAGAGGCCTTCATGACGCAGTGGGGTGATTTATGTATTCGCATTGTGGATTAAAGGGAAGCTCTGGCTGTGTTATTTTATATCTGTACAGTGGCCGATATTTTGTGCCAGCTTAATTAGGCCAAGACCGACTTCAACGCATGAAAAACATTGTTGAATTCTGTGTCGCTTGAAGCGGCTTTTACGTGTTTTGCACTCATACACAGGGGATTGGGGTAAAAACAAATCACACGTCACGTTGTATCTGTGTCTGCTTCTATCGATTGCACAACGTGATTAGTGCGGATTTTGACATACAAAACGTAAACAAAAAGGGTGATCGAACATGCGGATAAATCACAACACATTGTAGCACACACGTGGGGCCACAATTGTACTTTTAAATTAAAAGTCAAGCGGAACCAAAGCGGTGAACGGATCGCAAAACCCACAAAAAAGACACGCTGTATGACACATGTCCGATAGGACACAATATAGCAAACCAAGCAACGCTATACACATACAATTATCGGGTGAAACGCTCCGATCGGAATATGTCACAGAAAGCTACACACAGTATTCTGGGGACTGCAATAAAGGTAAATAGATAAAGAGGGAGGTAGAGCTGTAATAAGCTTTAGCTTCAAGGGTGTACAGTGACTGCGGATCAGATACTGAACAGTCTGCTCGCACCTGCTCTAATGAGATGTACACCTGACTGTGTCACAAAGCTAGTCTACTCACCAATGCAGATGTAACCCTGACCATGTCACAAAGCTATTTCTACTCCACCAATGAGATGTAACCTGACCATGTCACAAAGCTGATTCTATCCACCAATGAGATGTAACCTGCTATTCTTCTCCCCCAATGAGATGAACCTGAACCGTGTCACACGATATTTCTAAACCACCAGAGATGTAACCCTGACCGTTTGTCACAAGCTATTTTACTCCACCATGAGATGTTAAACCTGCCATTGTCAACAAAGTATATCTCGCCACCAATGAGATGTACCCTGCTATTCTTCTCCCACATGATAGGGAACCTGGACCGTGTCACAAAGCTATTCTACCCCCTAATGAGATTAACTGACCGTTGTCACAAAGTTATTCTACGTCCTCCAATGAGATGAACCTGACGTGTCACAAAGCTATTCTACCCATCAATGAGATGTACCTGACGTGTCACAAAGCTATTCTACTCCACAATTAGATGTAACCTGCCGTGTCACAAAGCTATTTACTACTCCATCAAGAGACTGTAATGTATGTCTTCTCCCCCAATGAGATGTAAACCTACCGGTCAATCAAAGCTATTTAACTCCACCTCTGAGATGAACCTGACGTGTCACAAAGTATTCTAACTCCCCCAACAAGGAGATGGGCACGCTGACCGTTCCAAACTATTCTACTCCCCCATGAGATGGAACCTGACCGTGGTCCAAACTCTGATCTGAACTCCCCCATGAGATGGAACCTGACATGTGCAAAAGCTATTCTCACTCCCCCAATGAGAGGTAACCTGACTGTGTCACAAAGCTATTCTACTTCCCCCAATGAAGGAACCCTGACCGTGCTCACAAAGCTATTCTCCATCTACGCCCCAATGAGATTGAACCTGACGTGTTCAGCAAATGCATTATACCCCAATCAATGAGATGTAACCTGACCGCGTCGCACAAAGCCTCCCCATGAATGTACTACCTCCAGCGTTAAACATATGAGATGTATTCTTCTCCCATGAGTGACCGTGGGTCACAAAGCTATTTTACTCCCATCCCCAATGAGATGTAACTACCGTGAGCTATTCTACTGCCACCAAATGGATAGGCCTGCCGTGGTCAAAGCTATTTCGACTCCCCACATGGAGATGAACTGGACTGCGTGTCAAAAAGCTATCGATAACTCCCAATGAGATGGGAAACCTCGACCGTGTCCAAAGCTATTCAACTCCCCCAATGAGAGGAAACCTACACGTGTCACAAAGCTATTTACTCCCACATGATATGTAGACCTACCGTTGGTCACAAAGCGATTCTACCCTCAATGAGTGGACACCTGACGTTGTACACAAGCTATTCTACATCTACCCCCAAGAGATGTAGCGACTTGTCCGCTCGAAAAAAAAAGACCCCCAAGGAGACCGTGTCACAAAGCCTAATTCTATCCCCAATGAATTGAACCTGACGTGTCACAAGCTATTTATACTTCCCCCAATGAGATGGAAACCTGACGGCGGTCAAAACAAAGCTATTCTACTGCCCAATGCGAATGGAAACCTGGAATGTCACAAGACTATTTACTCCCCATAGAGATGACCTGACCTGTTCCCAAGCATTCGACTCCCCCAATAGATGGAACCTGACACCGTGTTTCACAAAGCTATTCTTACTAACCAAGGAGATGGAACCGGGACAGTGTACAAAGCTCTTCTACTCCCCAAATTGAGAGAACCTGACGGTGTCACAAAGCTTTTCTACTCCCCCAAATGAGATGGAAACCATGACCGTTGTCACAAAAGTATTTACTCCCCAATGAGATGGAACTGACCGTGTCACAAAGCTATTATACTCCCCCAATGAGATGGAAAACCTGACAGTGTCAACAAAGCTATCACTCCCCCAATGAGATGTAAACGGACGGTGTACAAAAGCTATTCTACTCCTACAATGAGATGGAACCTTGACCACATAACAACAAAGCTATTTTACTCCCCTAATGAGGGGGAATATGAACGTGTCACCCCCAAACGATATCTTCCACCAATGAGATGGAGATTTTGTGAGTGTCTGTGTATAACCAGTTATTAGAGTTTGTGCCAATGAGTTTGTGAGTGTCTGTGTGATTAACCAGTTATTAGAGTTTGTGCCAATGATTTGTGAGTGTTCTGTTTGTAAACCAGTTATTAGAGTTTGTGCCAATGATTTGTGAGTGTCTGTGTTAACCAGTATTAGAGTTTGTGCCAATGAGTTGTGAGTGTCTGTGTGCAACCAGTTATTAGAGTTGTGCCAATAGTTTGTGAGTGTCTGTGGTAACCAGTTATTAGAGTTTGTGCCAATGATTTTGTGAGTGTCTTGTGTTAACAGTTATTAGAGTTTGTGCCAATATTTTTGTGAGTGTCTGTGTATTAACCAGTTATTAGAGGTGCCAATGATTTTGTGAGTGTCTGTGTATTAACCAGTTATTAGAGTTTGTGCCAATGATTTTTGTGAGTGTCTGTGTATTAACCAGTTATTAGAGTTTGTGCAATGAGTTTGTGTGAGTGTCTGTGTAGTAACCAGTTATTAGAGTTTGTGCCAATGAGTTTGTGAGTGTCTGTGTGTAACCAGTTATTAGAGTTTGTGCCAACATTTTGTGAGTGTCGTTGTACTGTTCAACCAGTTATTAGAGTTGTTGCCAATGATTGTGAGTGTTTGTGTATTAACCAGTTATTAGAGTTTGTGCCAATCATTTTGTGAGTGTCTGTGTGTCAACCAGTTATTAGAGTTTGTGCCAATGATTTTGTGAGGTCTGTGTATAACCAGTTATTAGAGTTTGTGCCAATGATTTTGTGAGTGTCTGTGTGTCAACCAGTATAGAGTTTGTGTGCAATGATTTTGTGAGTGTCTGTGTGTCAACCAGTTATTAGAGTTGTTGCCAATGTTTTGTGAGTGTCTGTGTATTAACCAGTTATTAGAGTTTGTGCCAATATTTTGTGAGTGTCTGTGATTAACCAGTTATTAGAGTTGTGCCAATGATTTTGTGAGTGTCTGTGTATTAACCAGTTATTAGAGTTTGTGCCAATGATTTGTGAGTGTCTGTGTATTAACCAGTTATTAGAGTTTGTGCCAATGTTTTGTGAGTGTCTGGTAGTAACCAGTTATTAGAGTTTGTGCCAATCATTTGTGAGTGTCTGTGTTAACCAGTTATTAGAGTTTTGTGCCAATGATTTTGTTGAGTTGAACCAGTTATTAGAGTTTGTGCCAATCATTTTGTGAGTGTCTGTGTATTAACCAGTTATTAGAGTTTGTGCCAATCATTTTGTGAGTGTCTGTGTATTAACCAGTTATTAGAGTTTGTGCCAATGATTTTGTGAGTGTCTGTATTAACCAGTTATTAGAGTTTGTGCCAATCATTTTGTGAGTGTCTGTGTATTAACCAGTTATTAGAGTTTGTGCCAATGAGTTTGTGAGTGTCTGTGTATAACCAGTTATTAGAGTTTGTGGCCAATGAGTTTGTGAGTGTCTGTGTGTAACCAGTTATTAGAGTTTGTGCCAATTTTGTGAGTGTCGTGTCTGTTTAACCAGTTATTAGAGTTTGTGCCAATGATTTTGTGAGTGTTTGTGTATTAACCAGTATTAGAGTTTGTGCCAATCATTTTGTGAGTGTCTGTGTGTCAACCAGTTATTAGAGTTTGTGCCAATGATTTTGTGAGGTCTGTGTATAACCAGTTATTAGAGTTTGTGCCAATGATTTTGTGAGTGTCTGGTGTAACCAGTTATTAGAGTTTGTGCCAATGATTTGTGAGTGTCTGTGTGTCAACCAGTTATTAGAGTTGTTGCCAATTATTTTGTGAGGTCTGTGTATTAACCAGTTATTAGAGTTTGTGCCAATCATTTTGTGAGTGTCTGTGTGTCAACCAGTTATTAGAGTTTGTGCCAATGATTTTGTGAGTGTCTGTGTGTCAACCAGTTATTAGAGTTTGTGCCAATGATTTTGTGAGTGTCTGTGTATTAACCAGTTATTAGAGTTTGTGCCAATGATTTTGTGAGTGTCTGTGTATTAACCAGTTATTAGAGTTTGTGCCAATCATTTTGTGAGTGTCTGTGTGTCAACCAGTTATTAGAGTTTGTGGCCAATGATTTTGTGAGTGTCTGTGTGTCAACCAGTTATTAGAGTTTGTGCCAATGATTTTGTGAGTGTCTGTGTGTAACCAGTTATTAGAGTTTGTGCCAATGATTTGTGAGTGTCTGTGTAACCAGTTATTAGAGTTTGTTGCCATATATTTTGTGAGTGTCTGTGTGTTAACCAGTTATTAGAGTTTGTGCCAATATTTGTGAGTGTCTGTGTATTAACCAGTTATTGAGTTGTGGCCAATGATTTTTGTGAGTGTCTGTGTATACCGTTTTATTGAGTTTGTGCCAATGAGTTTTGAGTGTCTGTGTATTAACCAGTTATTAGAGTTTGTGCCAATGATTTGTGAGTGTCTGTGTATTAACCAGTTTATTGAGTTTGTGCCAATCTTTTGTGAGTGTCGTGTGTCAACCAGTTATTAGAGTTTGTGCCAATGATTTGTGAGTGTCTTGTGTATTACCAGTTATTAGAGTTTGTGCCAATGTTTTGTGAGTGTCTGTGTATTAACCAGTTATTAGAGTTTGTGCCAAGATTTTGTGAGTGTCTGTGTATTAACCGTTATTAGAGTTTGTGCCATATTTGTTGAGTGTCTGTGTGTAACCAGTTATTAGAGTTTGTGCCATGATTTTGTGAGTGTCTGTGTATTAACCAGTTATTAGAGTTTGTGCCAATGATTGTGAGTGTCTGTGTATTAACCAGTTTAGAGTTTGTGCCAATGATTTTGTAGTGTCTGGTGTCAACCAGTTTTTAGAGTTTGTGCCATGATTTGTGAGTGTCTGTGTGTCAAACCAGTTATTAGAGTTTGTGCCAATGATTTGGTGAGTGTCTGTGTTAACCAGTTATTAGAGTTTGTGCCAATATTTTGTGAGTGTCTGTGTGTAACCGTTATAGAGTTTGTGCCAATGATTTGTGAGTGTCTGTTATTAACCAGTTATTAAGTTTGTGCCAATGATTTTGTAGTGTCTGTATTAACCAGTTTTATAGTTTGTCCAATGATTTTGTGAGTGTCTGTGTTTAACCAGTTATTAGAGTTTGTGCCAATATTTTGTGAGTGTCTGTGTTATTAACCAGTTATTAAGTTTGTGCCAATGATTTGTGATTGTCTGTGTATTAACCAGTTATAGAGTTTGTGCAATGATTTTGTGAGTGTCTGTGTTCAACCAGTTATTAGAGTTTGTGCCAATAGTTTGTGATTGTCTGTGTATTAACCAGTTATTAGAGTTTGTGCCAATATTTTGTGGTGTCTGTTATTAACCAGTTATTAGAGTTTGTGCCAATGATTTTGTGAGTGTCTGTTACACAGTTATTAGAGTTTGTGTCCAATAGTTTGTGAGTGTCTGTGTATTAACCAGTTATTAGAGTTTGTTGCCAAAATTCTACATTTGTGGCAGCAATATGCATGTTTTCTATCTGTGGTAACCTGTCTGTTATATTTGTGGTTGTGTGTTATGGGGGTCCAGTAATTTACTGGTATGGGGCCCAGAAAAGTCTGATGGCGGCCCTGTCTAATCCAGAGCTATAAGTAATATGGCACCACCTACTGATAAATATACAGTAAGAAAATGTACTTTTAACTTGATTTTCCTTATTTATTTATTTTGATTGGCTGCGACCAGATTGTGACATCCAGCAATATGTCAGCCAATGAAAACAGTTTTTTTTAGTAGTGGCTGCAATGTCATTGGCTGTCTGGTTCCTGTTTAAATAAAATACCATTCATTGCAATATTTTTCTTTCTGCCTAGGGGTGTTACTCAGTGATCCTCAATAACCTGGAGCCTTATGTTTATATCGCGGGGGCGTTAGCCATTGGTGTGTTGGCTGTAGAGGTAGGTGACGTTTTACACTCATTGATTAACTGCCTTTAACTGTGTGGCACCTGCTAGAAATAAAGGGAAGACATACTGTAGTGAAGGGGAACAGTAGCGTTACTACGTCTAGTGCAGGGGGGCGATAGGGGCCATGACACCGTTAGACGCAAGGGGGGTGCAGGGGGCATAACAATCAGATAGGGGCCATGACACCGTCAGATGCAAGGGGGGTTCAGGGGGGCATAACAATCAGATAGGGGCCATGACACCGTCAGATGCAAGGGGGGTGCAGGGGGCATGACAATCAGATAGGGGCCATGACACCGTCAGATGCAAGGGGGGGTGCAGGGGGCATAACAATCAGATAGGGGCCATGACACCATCAGATGCAAGGGGGGGTGGAGGGGGCATAACAATCATATAGGGAACATGACACCGTCAGATGCAAGGGGGGTGCAGGGGGGCATTCATCCGGAAGGGGGAACCCATTTATCAGTGTCGTGCCAAGATTTTATCAGTGTCTGCATGCCAACCATATAATAGAGTTTGGGTGCAAGCATTTATCAGAGTTTTGGCCAATGATTTATTTTACCAGTGCCTGTGTGCCAACCATTTATTAGTCGGGGGCCAACCATTTATCAGAGTTGTGCCAATGGTTTTATCAGTGTCTGTGCGCCAACCATTCATTAGAGTCTCTGGCACAGCTCTGATAATGGTTGGAACATAGACACTGATAAAATCATTGGCTCAGACTCTGATTAATGGTTGGCACACAATGTTTTACCAGTGTCTGGTGCCAACCATTCATCATAATTTGTGCCATTGATTTTACCAGTGTCTGTGTGGCAAAAATTTATCAGAGTCTGTGCCAAAATGTTGACAGTGTCTGTGGGTCAACCAGTTGTAGAGGTTGTCCAATGAGTTGTGAGTGTCTGTGTGTTAACCAGTTTTAGAGTTTGTGCCAATGAGTTTGTGAGTGTTCTGTGTATTAACCAGTTGTTATAGTTTGTGCCAATCATTTTGTGAGTGTCTGTGTATTAACCAGTGTTAGAGTTTGTGCCAAGATTTTGTGAGTGTCTGTGTGTTAACCAGTTATTAGAGTTTGTGCCAATGATTTTGTGAGTGTCTGTGTATTAACCAGTTATTAGAGTTTGTGCCAATGAGTTTGTGAGTGTCTGTGTATTAACCAGTTATTAGAGTTTGTGCCAATGAGTTTGTGAGTGTCTGTGTGTCAACCAGTTATTAGAGTTTGTGCCAATGAGTTTTGTGAGTGTCTGTGTATTAACCAGTTATTAGAGTTTGTGCCAATGAGTTTGTGAGTGTCTGTGTGTCAACCAGTTATTAGAGTTTGTGCCAATCATTTTGTGAGTGTCTGGTGTCAACCAGTTATTAGAGTTTGTGCCAATGATTTTGTGAGTGTCTGTGTATTAACCAGTTATTAGAGTTTGTGCCAATCATTTTGTGAGTGTCTGTGTATTAACCAGTTATTAGAGTTTGTGCCAATGATTTTGTGAGTGTCTGTGTATTAACAGTTATTAGAGTTGTGCAATGATTTTGTGAGTGTCTGTGTATTAACCAGTTATTAGAGTTTGTGCCATGAGTTTGTGAGTGGCTGTGTATTAACCAGTTATTAGAGTTTGTGCCAATGAGTTTGTGAGTGTCTGTGTGTCAACCAGTTATTAGAGTTTGTGCCAATCATTTTGTGAGTGTCTGTGTGTAACCAGTTATTAGAGTTTGTGCCAATGATTTTGTGAGTGTGTGTATTAACCAGTTATAGAGTTTGTGCCATCATTTGTGAGGTCTTGTGTGCAACCAGTTATTAGAGTTTGTGCCAATGATTTGTGAGTGTCGTGTGTGTCAACGTTATTAGAGTTGTGCCAATGATTTTGTGAGTGTCTGTGTGCAACCAGTTATTAGAGTTTGTGCCAATGATTTGTGAGTGTCTGTGTGTCAACCGTTATTAGAGTTTGTGCCAATGATTTTGTGAGTGTCTGTGTATTAACCAGTTATTAGAGTTGTGTCCAATCATTTTGTGAGTGTCTGTGTATTAACCAGTTATTAGAGTTTGTGCCAATGATTTTGTGAGTGTCTGTGTATTAACCAGTTATTAGAGTTTGTGCCAATGAGTTTGTGAGTGTCTGTGTATTAACCAGTTATTAGAGTTTGTGCCAATGATTTGTGAGTGTCTGTGTATTAACCAGTTATTAGAGTTTGTGCCAATCATTTTTGTGAGTGTCTGTGTGTCAACCAGTTATTAGAGTTGTGCCAATGATTTTGTGAGTGTCTGTGTATTAACCAGTTATTAGAGTTTGTGCCAATGAGTTTGTGAGTGTCTGTGTATAACCAGTTATTAGAGTTTGTGCCAATGATTTGTGAGTGTCTGTGTATTAACCAGTTATTAGAGTTTGTGCCAATCATTTTGTGAGTGTCTGTGTGTCAACCAGTTATTAGAGTTTGTGCAATGATTTTGTGAGTGTCTGTGTATTAACCATATTAGAGTTTGTGCCAATGAGTTTGTGAGTGTCTGTGTATTAACCAGTTATTAGAGTTTGTGCAATGATTTGTGAGTGTCTGTGTGTCAACCAGTTATTAGAGTTTGTGCCAATGAGTTTGTGAGTGTCTGTGTGTCAACCAGTTATTAGAGTTTGTGCCAATGAGTGTTTGTGAGTGTCTGTGTATTAACCAGTTATTAGAGTTGTGCCAATCATTTTGTGAGTGTCTGTGTATTACCAGTTATTAGAGTTGTGCAATGATTTGTGAGTGTCGTGTATTAACCAGTTATTAGAGTTTGTGCCAATGATTTTGTGAGTGTCTGTGTATTAACCAGTTATTAGAGTTTGTGCCAATGATTTTGTGAGTGTCTGTGTATTAACCAGTTATTAGAGTTTGTGCCAATCATTTTGTGAGTGTCTGTGTATTAACCAGTTATTAGAGTTTGTGCCAATGATTTGTGAGTGTGTTGTCTGGATTAACCAGTTATTAGAGTTGTGACAATGATTTTGTGAGGGTCTGTGTGTCAACCAGTTTATTAGAGTTTGTGCCATCATTTTGTGAGTGTCTGTGTATTAACCAGTTATTAGGTTTGTGCCAATCATTTTGTGAGTGTCTGTGATTAACCAGTTATTAGAGTTGTGCCAAGATTTTGTGAGTGTCGTTTAACCAGTTATTAGAGTTGTGCCAATCATTTGTGAGAGTGTCTGTAACCAATTAGAGTTTGTGCCAATGATTTTGGCACAATATATGTGTTCTAGTCTGTGTGTAACATGTCTGTGTTGGTGTGTGTTATGGGGGTCCAGTAATTTACTGGTATGGGGCCCAGAAAAGTCTGATGGCGGCCCTGTCTAATCCAGAGCTATAAGTAATATGGCACCACCTACTGATAAATATACAGTAAGAAATGTACTTTTAACTTGATTTTCCTTATTTATTTATTTTGGATTGCGCGACAGATTGTGACATCCAGCAATATGTCAGCCAATGAAAACAGTTTTTTTTAGTAGTGGCTGCAATGTCATTGGCTGTCTGGTTCCTGTTTAAAAAATAAATACCATTCATTGCAATATTTTTCTTTCTGCCTAGGGGTGTTACTCAGTGATCCTCAATAACCTGGAGCCTTATGTTTATATGCCGGGGGCGTTAGCCATTGGTGTGTTGGCTGTAGAGGTAGGTGACGTTTTACACTCATTGATTAACTGCCTTTAACTGTGTGGCACCTGCTAGAAATAAAGGGAAGACATACTGTAGTGAAGGGGAACAGTAGCGTTACTACGTCTAGTGCAGGGGGCGATAGGGGCCATGACACCGTTAGACGCAGGGGGTGCAGGGGGCATAACAATCAGATAGGGGCCATGACACCGTCAGATGCAAGGGGGGTTCAGGGGGCATAACAATCAGATAGGGGCCATGACACCGTCAGATGCAAGGGGGGTGCAGGGGGCATGACAATCAGATAGGGGCCATGACACCGTCAGATGCAAGGGGGGGTGCAGGGGGCATAACAATCAGATAGGGGCCATGACACCATCAGATGCAAGGGGGGGTGAGGGGGCATAACAATCATATAGGGAACATGACACCGTCAGATGCAGGGGGTGCAGGGGGGAGGTATCCTGAATATTCTATTATCCCTTTTTATTCATAAACACGGGGGATTCCCTATATCTATTCCCTCTTTATATTCATACACAGGGTATTCCTGAATATTCTATTCCCTCTTTATATCATACACAGGGGTATTCCTGAATATTCTATTCCCTCTTTATATTCATACACAGGGGTATTCCTGAATATTCTATTCTCCCTCTATATTCATAACACAGGGGTATTCCGATATTCTATTTCCCCTCTATATTCAAACACAGGGGTATTCCTGAATATTCTATTCTCCCTTTATATTCATAACACAGGGGTATTCCTGAATATTCTATTCCTCCTTTATATTTCATAACACAGGGGTATTCCTGAATATTCTATTCTCCTCTATTCATAACACAGGGGTATTCCTGAATATTCTATTCTCCTTTATATTATAAACACAGGGGTATTCCTGAATTTCTATTCTCCCTTTATATTCATAACACAGGGGTATTCCTGAATATTCTATTCCCCTCTATATTCAAAAACAGGGGTATTCCGAATATTCTATTCTCCCCTTATATTCATAACACAGGGGTATTCCTGAATATTCATCTCCCTCTATATTCATAACACAGGGGTATTCCCGAATATTCTATTCTCCCTCTATATTCATAACACAGGGGTATTCCCGAATATTCTATTCTCCCTCTATATTCATAAACACAGGGCGTATATCCGGAATACCCCTGTGTTATGAATATAGAGGGAGAATAGAATATTCGGGAATACCCCCGTGTTATGAATATAGAGGGAGAATAGAATATTCGGGAATACCCCTGTGTTATGAATATAGAGGGAGAATAGAATATTCGTTGAGGAGAGATGTCATCGGTTATATAATCTATGTCATCCGTTATAATCAGCTTTAGCTGTGAAGGTCTCTATTCATCCAGGTCATGGTATTCTGTTGTATTTGGTTAGCATAACTGCATCTTAAGGAAAAAAACAAAGACCTTTGAAGATTGTCAACATCTTGGCAAAGGAACATGACTGGTTCAAGAGAGGTGTCAAGGAGGCCATTTATGTGAAAATAACCAAGCCTGAATAGAGGTGGGGGGTCGACACCAACTGTCTGCCATGATCAATGCTGTTTTGACACCTTACCCTGGGCAGTTTATTAACACCTCTTAACCTCAATGCAGTCACACCTTGCATTCAGAAGGTCCCTAATACCGGCTGTAATATGCTAATTGTACAATTCATTCTAAATTGAGAAAGCCAGTCGGATGAAACATCTCCAAGAACTAAACTTTAAGTCCAGTTGATCTAATGAATATAACAGATATAATAAGTGTTTATCTATGTCATCCTATATAATAAAAGGCCTAATGTTCGTTTGTGAATCGTGTGTAGCTTTTGTTAGTGCGCATGGGTAAGGAGGAGTCTTTCAGCTATGCATGAACAGAAACAAAACCGGTGAGAAGACAAGCTCCATGACCCGGACGAAAGTTCCATGATCCGGCGAGAGAGAGAGAGAGAGAGAGAGTTTAGTTATGTAATCAGTTATAATCAGTGCTTAGCGATGTCATCGGTTTAATCAGTGTTTAGCTATGTCATCAGTTATAATCAGTGGATAGCTATGTCATCAGTTATAATCAGTGGATAGCTATGTCATCAGTTATAATTGTGGATAGCTATGTAATCAGTTATAATCAGTGGATAGCTATGTCATCAGTTATAATCAGTGGATATAGCTATGTAATCAGTTATAATCAGTGGATAGGCTATGTCATCAGTTATAATAGTGGATAGCTATCTCATCAGTTATTATCAGTGTTTAGCTATGTCATCAGTTATAATCAGTGGATGGCTATGTATCAGTTATAATCAGTGTTTAGCTATGTCATCAGTTATAATCAGTGATAGCTATGTCATCAGTTATAATCAGGATGCTATCTATCAGTTATAATCAGTGCATAGCTATGTATCAGTTATAATCAGTGGTAGCTATGTATCAGTTTAATCAGTGGAAGTATGTCATTAGTTTATAATCAGTGGATAGCTATGTCATACTTTTTGTGGTCACAATCTACTTCTCTATCTGGTATCAACCAACATCCTGTGCGTTGGAACTGTAACATTGTGTCTCTCCTGCTGCAGACTGGGGAGTGATTGAGGAATTATTATAAGGTATTGTGTTGTAGAACTGTAACAATGTGTCTTCTCTCAAATTGATGACTGGATCTAATTCAGGTTGGTGGTTTTCTTGGTCCTTGTCAGCAGTTCAGTACTGGAGACCGGCATGACACAGACTGAGTCACTGGAAGTGGGAGCCAACAATGCAGATAATCTAATATTAACTTTGCTATAGATGGAAAGAGGAATTGATTTTCTGGTTCTTGTCTTTAATTTGCGATTCACTGCGGTGGAACAAAAATAAACTCAAATCCACAGACTGCGAACCCCACCCTATGTCACGGAGCACATGGGAGCAGTCAGATGGCACATACCAGCCTGAGTCATGACAATGGTTTCTGGTAGCACAGGTCTGGCAGTCCACACTACAGAGAAACGGGGTGCTCAGGTTAGAGGGTTTACATTATATTACCAGTGGGGGGCACTGTCTCCTTACATCCATTTTAATAAGCTCCTCTTATATTAATTAGTATTACACTGTATGATACATGTGTGTCTGTACACAGAACCTTGCGAACAATCAAATTGAATAGTATGGGAAGGAGTGACCATACTGCTCCTCTACTGCCATGCAATGAAACATTCAAATGCTTGCATGCATTTCTCAAAGATGTTAAAGTAATAAATATGAGAATATTTGCTGTTATGGGAAGTTCCAGTTCGGACCCAGACAGGGACCCCTAGTACAGTCTATTAAGGGAGCTGCAGATTTGACACCTATTCCCAGGCTATCAAGAGGCAAGTTCAACCCTAAAATGAAATCTTTATATTAATAGGTGTAGATCACTCACAAAACCCCAAAGTTTTAAAGCTAGAGAGATGTGGACTAAACCCCACTCGGGGGAACAGCGCCGAGAGCAGATTGCTTACGGTGCTGCTCCCCTTTCAATAGTCAGTGGTGCAAATTCCATTGTTTTATTGCAATAAATAGTTGTGAATTCACCGATTAGTGTGCTTCCCCATATCTTCTTTCTTGTGCTAGAGATTAGGTTGTCTTACATCTCTAAGATTCCAACTATTGCAGTGATGGCGTTTGAGAAGTGGGCTGCCTTCCACTGTCTTTGCAGGGTCAAATATTTGGCTTTGGAATTTGAATTTGGTGATATTGTTGGCACATTAACATGTTTAAAATGATGCCTTGCACACTGCATCATGGGATGAAATCTCTCGTGACTGTGTCTTGTTTAGATTAGTCTAGTTAACCCTTGATTGGTTACTGATCAGAAGGGCCTGGATATTATGTTCATTGCTACTCATATGTAGGAAAATCCCTACATACAGGACCTCCTTAACCTGTAGTGGGGATTTAAAATTGCGCTTGTGGCTCTGTTAGCGATGCGCTTGGTGATGAGCCTCTTCTTGCGTCGCTGCTATAAATTATAATTATGCAAATTCCTTCGGATTGGAACTTTCTGTGGTTGATTTGCCAATCCAAAAACGGATCAATTCCCCCCCCATAGACTGTAACGTGCAAACAAACCGCAGTCCTCGTGGCACTACAGACTAAAAGCTTTTCATTAATGTTAATGTATTTCGGTGGCAGGGGGCTCTGTAATTAGACTAAGTACACCTCGGCTGCTGCTGTTGCATAGTTTGTTAAATGGATGTTTTTCTTTTCTCCGCAGTAATTGGATATTTTACTGTATGTAGGGCAGCGCTCGCTACGAAGGAGGGAATCATGGGAGAGTTCTCAAAATAAAGCAGGTTCAGAGCAGGGGGATGTTCTAGAGTGAGAACTGAACTTTCAGGCAGAACCAGTCCACTAAGGACTCTGGGAACTGTAGTTGGCCACAATACAGCGAAATTCACAACCATTCTACGATGGGCTACGTGACCTGAAATGCGGATCGGATAATGATCTAATTGGGAGCTAATAATGGGCTGTTATTTAAATAAAATGGTTTTCCAGAGATGGAGCTACCAACTGCATTGCATTAATGAGTTCTGTCGGCTTTGAGTGGTGAAATCGCTTTCCCACAAAGTAACTGTAAATTGTAGAACTTTAGAAATCTATAAAACTATTTAACAGACTGGATCGGCCCTGTGGGAAAGAGACTAACAGGCTAAATAAACAAATTAGGTTGGGACCTCTAGGAACTAATCACGTGGTAGTAAAAGTTGAATTAAGAGCTGCAGGAAGCAAGACTTTGCAGGTTAGCACACACGCCTCTGTTTTACATGACGACCTATGCAATGCGCACCAAAAATGGTGATTGCGCGTTTTATCAAACCGGACCGCAGCGTTGTACTGAGCGAAGTCGGTCGGGACAATGGATCGCATTGCGCAGATTTTGTGGACAGACGGGGCTAGAACGAAGAACAAGGAATTCCATTTCAGTTTGGAACAAGGGCTAGGCACCACTAGCGAGTTTCACGCATTTTCGCTAGCGATTGCGCCGCCATTTTCGCTAAAATGGAAATCGCGGGAACACGAAAATTCTCAGTTATAGCTGGATTAAATACTTACGTGTGGGTGAGATTCACCCAGAGCCTTGCAGACTCTGGTAAGTCCCGTACGGAGATTTGCCTAGAGCATTTGAATATAAAGGGATAATAGATAATTCGGGAATACCCTGTGTTATGAATATAGAGGGAGAATAGAATATTCAGGAATACCCCTGTGTTATGATATAGAGGGAGAATAGAATATCAGGAATACCCCCGTGTTATGAATATAAGGGAGAATAGAATATCAGGAATACCCCGTGTATAATATAAAGGAGAATCGAATATTCAGGAATACCCCCGTGTTATGAATATAAAGGGATAATAGAATATTCGGGAATACCCCTGTGTTATGAATATAGAGGGAGAATAGAATATTCAGGAATACCCCTGTGTTATGAATATAGAGGGAGAATAGAATATTCAGGAATACCCCCGTGTTATGAATATAAAGGGAGAATAGAATATTCGGGAATACCCCCGTGTTATGAATATAAAGGGAGAATAGAATATTCGGGAATACCCGTGTTATGAATATAAAGGGAGAATAGAATATTCGGGAATACCCGTGTTATGAATATAAAGGGAGATAGAATATTCGGGAATACCCCGTGTTATGAATATAGAGCAGAATAGAATATTTCGGTTATGAATATAGAGGAGAGAATAGAATATTGGGAATACCCCGTGTTATGAATATAAAGGGAGAATAGAATATTCAGGAATACCCCGTGTTATGATATAGAGGGAGAAAAAGAATATTCAGGAATACCCGTGTTATGAATATAGAGGAGAATAGAATATTCAGGAATACCCCGCGTGTTATGAATATAGAGGGAGAATAGAATATTCGGTGTATGAATATAGAGGGAGAATAGAATATTCGGGAATACCCCGTGGTTATGAATATAAAGGGAGAATAGAATATTCAGGAATACCCCCGTGTTATGTATAAAGGAGAATAGAATATTCGGGAATACCCGTGTTATGATATAGAGGGAGAATAGAATATTCAGGAATACCCCTGGGTTATGATATAAAAGGAGAATAGAATATTCGGGAATACCCGTGTTATGAATATAGAGGGAGAATAGAATATTCGGGAATACCCTGTGTTATGAATATAGAGGGAGAACAGAATATTCCGGAATACCCCGTGTTATGAAATAAAGGGAGAATAGAATATTCGGGAATACCCTGTTATGAATATAGAGGGAGAATAGAATATTCAGGAATACCCCCGTGTTGTGAATATAAAGGAGAATAGAAATTCGGGAATACCCCCGTGTTATGAATATAGAGGGAGAATAGAATATTCGGGAATACCCCGTGTTATGAATATAGAGGGAGAATAGAATATTCAGGAATACCCCTGTGTTAGAATATAGAGGGAGAATAGAATATTCAGGAAACCCCTGTGTTATGAATATAAAGGGAGAAATAGAATATTCAGGAATACCCTGTGTTATGAATATAGAGGGAGAATAGAATATCCAGGAATACCCCTGTGTTATGAATTAAGAGGGAGAATAGAATATTCGGGAATACCCCCGTGTTATATAATAGAGGGAGAATAGAATATTCGGAATACCCCTGTGTTATGAATATAGAGGGAGATAGAATATTCGGGAATTCCCCTGTGTTATGAATATAGAGGGAGAATAGAATATTCGGGAATCCCCTGTGTTATGAATATAGAGGGAGAATAGAATATTCAGGAATACCCCTGTGTTATGAATATAAAGGGAGAATAGAATATTCAGGAATACCCCTGTGTTATGAATATAGAGGGAGAATAGAATATTCAGGAATACCCCTGTGTTATGAATATAAAGGGAGAATAGAATATTCAGGAATACCCCTGTGTTATGAATATAAGATGGAGCTACAACTGCATTGACCTTAATGAGTTCGTCGGCTTTGAGCTGGTGAAATCGCTTCCCACAAAGTAACTGTAAATTGTAGAACTTTAGAAATCTATAAAACTATTTAACAGACTGGATCGGCCCTGTGGGAAAGAGACTTAACAGGCTAAATAACCAAATTAGGTTGGGACCTCTAGGAACTAATCACGTGGTAGTAAAAGTTGAATTAAGAGCTGCAGGAAAGCAGACTTTGCAGGTTAGCACACACGCCTCTTGTTTACATGACGACTATGCATGGCACCAAAAATGGTGATTGGCGTTTTATCAAACCGGACCGCAGCGTTGTACTGAGCGAAGTCGGTCGGGACAATGGATCGCATTGCGCAGATTTTGTGGACAGACGGGGCCTAGAACGAAGAACAAGGAATTCCATTTTCAGTTTGGAACAAGGGCTAGGCCACACTAGCGAGCTTTTCACGCATTTTCGCTAGCGATTGCGCCCGCCATTTCGCTAAAATGGAAATCGGGAACACGAAAATTCTCAGTATAGCTGGCATAAATACTTACGTGTGGGTGAGATTCACCCAGAGCCTTGCAGACTCTGGTAAGTCCCGTACGGAGATTTGCCTAGAGCATTGAATATAAGGGATAATAGAATATTCGGGATACCCCTGTGTTATGAATATAGAGGGAGAATAGAATATTCAGAATACCCCTGTGTTATGAATATAGAGGGAGAATAGAATATTCAGGAATACCCCCGTGTTATGAATATAAAGGGAGAATAGAATATTCAGGAATACCCCCGTGTATGAATATAAAGGGAGAACGAATATTCAGGAATACCCCCGTGTTATGAATATAAAGGGATAATAGAATATTCGGGAATACCCCTGTGTTATGAATATAGAGGGAGAATAGAATATTCAGGAATACCCCTGTGTTATGAATATAGAGGGAGAATAGAATATTCAGGAATACCCCCGTGTTATGAATATAAAGGGAGAATAGAATATTCGGGAATACCCCCGTGTTATGATAAAAGGGAGAATAGAATATTCGGGAATACCCGTGTTATGAATATAAAGGGAGAATAGAATATTCGGGAATACCCGTGTTATGAATATAAAGGGAGAATAGAATATTCGGGAATACCCCCGTGTTATGAATATAGAGGCAGAATAGAATTATCGGTTATGAATATAGAGGGAGAATAGAATATTCGGGAATACCCCCGTGTTATGAAATAAAGGGAGAATAGAATATTCAGGAATACCCCCGTGTTATGAATATAGAGGGAGAACAGAATATTCAGGAACCCGTGTGAATATAGAGGGAGAATAGAATATTCAGGAATACCCCCGTGTTATGAATATAGAGGGAGAATAGAATATTCGGTTATGAATATAGAGGGAGAATAGAATATTCGGGAATACCCCCGTGTTATGAATATAAAGGGAGAATAGAATATTCAGGAATACCCCCGTGTTATGATATAAAGGGAGAATAGAATATTCGGGAATACCCGTGTTATGAATATAGAGGGAGAATAGAATATTCAGGAATACCCCTGTGTTATGAATATAAAAGGAGAATAGAATATTCGGGAATACCCGTGTTATGAATATAGAGGGAGAATAGAATATTCGGGAATACCCGTGTTATGAATATAGAGGGAGAACAGAATATTCAGGAATACCCCCGTGTTATGAATATAAAGGGAGAATAGAATATTCGGGAATACCCGTGTTATGAATATAGAGGGAGAATAGAATATTCAGGAATACCCCCGTGTGTGAATATAAAGGGAGAATAGAATATTCGGAATACCCCGTGTTATGAATATAGAGGGAGAATAGAATATTCGGGATACCCCCGTGTTATGAATATAGAGGGAGAATAGAATATTCAGGAATACCCCTGTGTTATGAAATAGAGGGAGAATAGAATATTCAGGAAACCTGTGTTATGAATATAAAGGGAGAATAGAATATTCAGGAATACCCCTGTGTTATGAATATAGAGGGAGAATAGATATCCAGGAATACCCCTGTGTTATGAATATAGAGGAGAATAGAATATTCGGGAATACCCCCGTGTTATGAATATAGAGGGAGAATAGAATATTCGGGAATACCCCTGTGTTATGAATATAGAGGGAGAATAGAATATTGGGAATACCCCTTGTTATGAATATAGAGGGAGAATAGAATATTCGGGAATACCCCTGTGTTATGAATATGAGGGAGAATAGAATATTCAGGAATACCCCTGTGTTATGAATATAAAGGGAGAATAGAATATCAGGAATACCCCTGTGTTATGAATATAGAGGGAGAATAGAATATCAGGTACCCCGTGTATGAATATAAAGGGAGAATAGAATATTCAAGGAATCCACCCTGGTGTTATTGATATAGAGGGAGAATAGAATATCCAGGAATACCCCTGTGTTATGAATATAGAGGGAGAATAGAATATTCAGGAATACCCCCTGTGTATGAATATAAAGAGGGAATAGAATATTCAGGAATACCCCTGTGTATGAATATAAAGAGGGAATAGAATATTCAGGAATACCCCTGTGTATGAATATAAAGAGGGAATAGAATATTCGGGAATACCCCCGTGTTATGAATATAAAGGGATAATAGAATATTCAGGAATACCCCTGTGTTATGAATATAAAGAGGGAATAGAATATTCAGGAATACCCCCTGTGTTATAAATATAAAGAGGGAATAGAATATTGTTACTAAATAACAGAATTCATAATTGTTTGTTCCATAACCCTGCCCTGTTTCGTTTACTGTGATTGTCTCCATAAATACAGGACATTGATAGTCAACAGCAGTTACCATCTAAATACGCCACTCCAGGGGCAACTCATTTCCAAGGGGGCAGCAGTAGATTGTCCTTAGTGGATCTGTGACATGTTAAGTGGATTTAGAGAAGCAGCGCAGAGTGGGGCTGATTGGCTGCTCATTGTGGCCACTTGTGATTAAAGAACAGAATTCATTAAACTTTTAATAAACCCACAATGCAATGCAAGGTTAACAGCACGTGTTAACTTCCCTGAAAAACAGGTCTAATAGAACAAAGACTACAATTTAAGTAAAATGAGATTTTGTCTGCAAGCTTCAAAGAAACAGCACCCTCCACTGGGCAATATTTATTAAAACTCTTAAAAATGCTTGCTTAGTTTTTCCAATCAATAAATACTGTAATCCTTTAAGTGTAACCTTTATGTTGGGTATTATCAGTATAAGATGAATTTACAGGTGAAGTGCAGTCTCATACTTGTTTTTCCAAAATGTATAACTTCCCCTTTAAAGGGACAAGTCTTGTTATAAATTAAAGGGCAAGTAGTACATTTTGGTGATTATATTATTTTCTATTTGCAGCGACAAGGGAAGAATCTGCAGACATGGAAGGAGACAGTCTGAGCTGCATCAAATACCTCATGTTTATATTCAACTTCTTTATATTCGTAAGTCTCTGTTTACACGAATGATTCCGTTTGGAACTTGGACAGTCAGGGCCCATACATGTACCAATCCTGGTTGTACGATATCAGGATATTTCTATATCCTACCATCGTTGGTTACTTTGTTAGAACATTTTTATCTGACCAATAGCAATCGCAGGATGCCGTGATCTCACAATCGATATTGGTGTGTATATGGGCCCCAATCCAACAAGCAAAATAAGAAACTTGGGGGGTTATTCAATAAAAGTTCTTATCGTTTAGAATGGTGCTAAATTTGCCCCAACCAATCAGATCTTATTTAACATTTGAAAGCTAACATCTGATTGGTTGGGGCAAAACTAGCACCATTTTAAACGATAAGAACTTTTATTTAATAACCCTGTAGATTCTATTTATTAATATTATTGGTTTTGTATTTTTCTGGTACCTGACAAAGATCATTGTAAATAGATCATGGTCATAAGCTAAATAACATGGCTATTTTCCCGCTTGACTGGGCCCCTACTGCAGGGATGGGCAATTACATTTCACAGGGGCCCGCAAAGGAAACTTGCATTGTCGGGAAGGGCCGGACCAATACTCAATTCTCATTAAAGAGATTGCAAAACTGAATTTTATACAAAGATACCTTGTTCATTGAATATTTTAATAGATCCATCAAGATCAAATTGATCAGGTCATTATTTTTTCTATAAAATAAACTTAATAAAAATAAATCAATTATCCAGCCGGGGACAATGAGTTAATATTATGATTTTTGGGGTACAGGTCAATTATTGAGGGGCCAGTCAGGGGCAGCCAACAGGCCACATGTGGCCCCTTGGCCCTAACTTTTCCCAGGTCTGCCCCTTCCCCCTAATTTAAACTGACTTACTGCGATGGCAGAACACCCCCCTCTATGTGCACCAGGCTGTGACAGAACCCTTCCAGATATTGACACCCCCTCTATACTAAACCCACCCCCCACTGCCCTACATGCCACTCTTACCCCTGCTGGACTGTTTCCTGGTTATAATGGGCACTACTACGTAGTAGCACACCAAATATAAATATACTATTAGACATTTGGGTCCCACAGGGATCCATTAAGGGGGTAGATTATAACTATATAATAACTAATAATGATTTAATAATATAATAATAATTATAAAATATCTGTATAATAATAACTATATATAATAATTACCGTAATATTAATTAAATAATATATACTATAATAACTATATTATAATAACCCTATCGTCTCTCAATTGTGCAGCTCGGTGGTGCCTTTTTACTTGGACTCGGCGTCTGGGTTCTCGTTGACCCTACAGGCTTCCGGGAGATCATTGCGACAAACCCTCTACTGTTCATGGGTGCCTATCTCGTCCTGGCCATGGGGGCGATGCTTTTCCTACTGGGCTTTCTGGGCTGCTGTGGAGCCATCAGAGAAAATAAGTGCCTGCTGCTATTTGTAAGTATCTCACGGGCTCCTACTTACCCTCTGTCTCATACACAGGGCCCCTACTTACCCTCTGTCTCATACACAGAGCCCCTACTTACCCTCTGTCTGATACACAGGGCCCCTACTTACACTCGTTCTACACAGGGCCCCTACTTACCCTCTGTCTGATACACAGGGGCCCCGACTTAAATCTCTGTCAATACACAGGGCCCTACTTACCCCTGCCTCATACACAGGCCCCTACTTACCCTCTGTCTGATACACAGGGCCCCTACTTACACTCTGTCTCATACACAGGGCCCCTACTTATCCTCTGCCATACACAGGGCCCCTACTTACTCTCTGTCTCATACACAGGGCCCCTATTATTATTCTTAATATTAATTATTATTGTGGATTTATATAGCGCCAACATCTTCTGTAGCGCTTTACAATTACATGGATACATTCACATCAGGCCCTGCCCAAAGAGCTTAAAATCTAAGCACAGTTATTTGACACATACAACCTATCAGTATGTCTTTATGTTTGTGGGGGAAACCGGATAAAACCCACGCAAGCACAGGGAGAACATACAAACTCCTTGCAGATGTGTCCAAGGGTGGAATCGAACTCAGGACTACAGAGGGTAAGTAGGGACCCTGTGTATCAGACAGAGAGTAAGCAGGGTCCCAACTTATTCTCTTTCTGATACACAGGGTCCCAACTTACTCTCTGTCTGATACACAGGGTCCCAACTTACCCTCTGTCTCATACACAGGGTCCCTACTTACTCTCTGTCTGATACACAGGGTCCCAACTTACCCTCTGTCTCATACACAGGGTCCCAACTTACTCTCTGTCTGATACACAGGGTCCCTACTTACCCTCTGTCTCATACACAGGGTCCCTACTTACTCTCTGTCTCTTACACAGGGCCCCTACTTACTATCTGTCTCATACACAGGTTCCCTACTTACCCTGTCTCTTACACAGGGCCCCTACCTACTCTCTGTCTCATATACAGGGCCACTACTCACCCTCTGACATATAAATTGCTTAGGCACACTATTTGTACATATCATCGTTACAGGTGATTCTGTGAGTCCATATTCTATATATATACATTGTATAACATGTCCCTGTAAAAACCGGAATGTACTGATTGCAATGAAATGACAAATAGATTCTACTCAAAGATCCAGCAGCACAAATACAAAAATACAAAGAATCTTCCACCTTGTTTGGCTATTATCCCTTCAAATATTGGAGCCACTAAACAAAATGTGTGACCCTAGCAAAGTAGGCATGGTGAAAAATGTTGCAATCTAACATGAAAGGGTCACTTTCACCAAAAGGTCCCAGTCCTCCCCTGTGTGACCGCACCGTTGGTCACAATAAGCCAAAAATCACTTTGCATTGCTCATTAAGGGCCATATACAATAACCCACAGTAGCAGAAACGTCCTATACCGCGGGTTATCATAAAAGAATGACTGTGAACGGGATATGGACATCTTCATACATTTTCAAGTTCAATTCGCTGCCCCCTTTTCTGTCTTTCAGTTCTTTCTGTTTATCCTGGTGATATTTCTGGCAGAGCTGTCGGCTGCAATCCTGGCGTTTCTTTTCCGTGAGAACGTAAGTAAGATGTATTGGCGGAACCTCATTGTCTTGTTAAACGGTGTGAAATCCTCATCTGTATAAATTGTCCAATATGTTTACATCATTTCATAGCACTTAATATGTTTATATTACAACATGTGTTCCAAATAATTTATTACATGAAAGGGAGCTGTTATATTGGTTGGCTTGGCCAAAGAGAGATCTAGATATATGTCCAGCTTCTAGCATCGAACAGTCTCTACATAAAGAATGCTGTGGCCATCTCCCTATACTACAGGGAAATTTTAACGGCAAAACGATCGTCGGCATCGGAAATGGTTTCCCGGTACACACATCAGCCAGTAATGAACTGATGGGGTTGGCCCTTTATTGTGTATACCCAGGTTAGGACAAACAGGGCCAACTTCCCATGGTGCAAAGGACCAATTTTTCAATACCGTGCCTTTAACGATCAGTAATTTTATGACGTTGATCGCCATCTTAATTGTATGATTGCCTATCAAAACCGCGTAACTGTAGTCTACTACTGCATGGTACTGTACAGCTTTACATTTAGCTGTAACGATACCCAAACCGTAAACTTTGCGTCCCATTACTGGTAGCTTGGAAGACATTTTTACCGCCATTAATCACATGATCTTTTCTAGTTGACAAGGGATTTCTTTACCAAGGAACTGAAGAGACATTACCATGGGAGCAATAGTACCGAGGTATTCTCCTCTACGTGGAACTCGGTTATGATTACGGTAAGAAAGTGGAAAGTTACTTCCTCCTTTTCCCTCAGTAAACATGTCGCACTTTTTGCTGTTGTAATGTTACAATGCGCCTTTCATTAAGATGCCTCTGACTCCTTCGCAGTTTGGTTGCTGTGGAGTCAACGGACCGGAGGATTTTGAGGATGCCTTTCGCTTTAAGACACAGCACCCATATGATCTGGTGCCCGATTCGTGCTGTCGGAGAGAAATCCAAACGAGAGACGGACCAATCTTGAGCAGGGAGGATTGTCTGACTGGCAGAGAGATGCACCAGGTAGTTTGTGTTGTCCAATATTGGATAGAGCTGGAATCTGCTTGAATAGAGGTCCACAGACTGAGCTTTGGTTTCACATCTAGAGATCATGTGGCATTCACTAAACAACTGCCAATGAACGTGGGAATTTAAAGGAAAGTCTGGCGATGAAATTAAAATTTGTGTATACGTAAATCACACCCCAAACCTGCAATTTTTAGAAAACTGAGAGATGTGTGACTAACCTGAAATGGTGCCAGATGTTTTGACAGACCCCATTTTTTTGCTTAGCAGCTGTCAGTCATGGATGTAAAAGATGACATCACTGCCAATCACTGAATGCCATTTCCCTACCTGTCTCTGAGCATGTGCGAGCTTGTAAGAGCTTGGAGAGGAGGCAGTAAAACTTTTGGCAGATGGAAGGGAGAAAAAAACATTTTCCTTTGAAAGGTTAAGATGCCTTTTAATTTACCAGAAGTTTTTCTTTTGCATACCATTGTCCAATCGGACAATTCTCCTGTCCCGTGCCTGAGAGGCTTCTGGGGCCCGAAGACCCCAAGCTACTAAAAGTAAGTGAGGCCCGCAATATAATTTAATTCTTAAACTTCCGAGCACGGACGTAGAACGGGCCCCAAGTTACTCACATGGTGTCAGTCTCGTCACTCGTGATGGCCGTCTGCTGTAGCGCGCTTCACTCTGCAAGCCTGGTGCTGTCTCTCTCTTTGATGCAGCACAGAGGAAGGCAGAAGCCAGGACCTGACGAAAGGTATCCATTTCCAACAATGATCCAGCCAGCAGCCAGCCACAAACAGTGTGCTGTGCAGTCTAACTAATTGCATGTGTGAATTTTTATTTAGATTATGCCTTGCCTACATGGCTGTGGAGTGCTTATCCAGTGGGTACTTCTCATCCATGGAAGGGGGAACCCATTTATCAGTGTCTGTGCCAATGATTTTATCAGTGTCTGCATGCCAACCATATAATAGAGTTTGGGTGCCAAGCATTTATCAGAGTTTGTGCCAATGATTTATTTTACCAGTGCCTGTGTGCCAACCATTTATTAGTCTGGGTGCCAACCATTTATCAGAGTTGTGCCAATGGTTTTATCAGTGTCTGTGCGCCAACCATTCATTAGAGTCTCTGGCACAGACTCTGATAAATGGTTGGAACATAGACACTGATAAAATCATTGGCTCAGACTCTGATTAATGGTTGGCACACAATGATTTTACCAGTGTCTGTGTGCCAACCATTCATCATAATTTGTGCCATTGATTTTACCAGTGTCTGTGTGGCAAACATTTATCAGAGTCTGTGCCAAAAATGTTGACAGTGTCTGTGTGTCAACCAGTTGTTAGAGTTTGTGCCAATGAGTTTGTGAGTGTCTGTGTGTTAACCAGTTATTAGAGTTTGTGCCAATGAGTGTCTGTGTATTTACCCAGTTGTTATAGTTGTGCAATCATTTTGTGAGTGTCTGTGTATTACCAGTTGTTAGAGTTTGTCCAATGATTTTGTGGTGTCTGTGTGTTAACCAGTTATTAGAGTTTGTGCCAATGATTTTGTGAGTGTCTGTGTTTAACCAGTTATTAGAGTTTGTGCCAATGTTTGTGAGTGTCTGTGTATTAACCATTATTAGAGTTTGTGCCAATGAGTTTGTGAGTGTCTGTGTGTCACCAGTTATTAGAGTTTGTGCCAGTATTTTGTGAGTGTCTGTGTATTAACCAGTTATTAGAGTTTGTGCCATGAGTTTGTGAGTGTCTGTGTGTCAACCAGTTATTAGAGTTTGTGCCAATCATTTTGTGAGTGTCTGTGTGTCAACCAGTTATTAGAGTTTGTGCCAATGATTTTGTGAGTGTCTGTGTATTAACCAGTATTAGAGTTTGTGCCAATCATTTTGTGAGTGTCTGTGTATTAACCAGTTATTAAGATTGTGCCAATATTTTGTGAGTGTCTGTGTATTAACCAGTTATTAGAGTTTGTGCCAATGATTTTGTGAGTGTCGTGTTATTAACCAGTTATTAATTTTGTGCCAATGAGTTTGTGAGTGTCTGTGTATTAACCAGTTATTAAGTTTGTGCCAATAGTTTTGAGTGTCTGTTGTCAACCATTTATTAGAGTTTGTGCCATCATTTTGTGATGTTCTGTGTGTCAACCAGTATTAGATTTTTGTGCCAATGATTTTGTAGTGTCTTGTATTACCCAGTTTTAGAGTTTGTGCCAATCATTTTGTGAGTGTCTGTGTGTCACCAGTTTTAGAGTTTGTGCCAATGATTTTGTGAGTGTCTGTGTGTCAACCAGTTATTAGAGTTTGTGCCAATATTTTGTGAGTGTCTGTGTGTCAACCAGTATGAGAGTTTGTGCCAATGATTTTGTGATGTCTGTGTGTCAACCATTATTAGAGTTTGTGCCAATGATTTTGTGAGTGTCTGTGTATTAACCAGTTATTAGAGTTTGTGCCAATCATTTTGTGAGTGTCTGTGTATTAACCAGTTATAAGAGTTTGTGCCAATGATTTTGTGAGTGTCTGTGTATTAACCAGTTATTAGAGTTTGTGCCAATGAGTTTGTGAGTGTCTGTGTATTAACCAGTTATTAGAGTTTGTGCCAATGATTTTGTGAGTGTCTGTGTGTCAACCAGTTATTAGAGTTTGTGCCAATCATTTTGTGAGTGTCTGTGTGTCAACCATTTTTAGAGTTTGTGCCAATGATTTTGTGAGTGTCTGTGTATTAACCATTTATTAGAGTTTGTGCCAATGAGTTTGTGAGTGTCTGTGTATTAACCAGTTATTAGAGTTTGTGCCAATGATTTTTGTGAGTGTCTTTGTATTAACCAGTTATTAGAGTTTGTGCCAATCATTTTGTGAGTGTCTGTGTCAACCAGTTATTAGAGTTTGTGCCAATGATTTTGTGAGTGTCTGTGTATTAACCAGTTTATTAGAGTTTGTGCCAATGAGTTGTGAGTGTTGTGTATAACCAGTTATTAGAGTTTGTGCCAATGATTTTGTGAGTGTCTGTGTGTCAACCAGTTATTAGAGTTTGTGCCATAGTTTGTGAGTGTCTGTGTGTCAACCATTTATTAGAGTTTGCCAATGAGTTGTGAGTGTCTGTGTATTAACCAGTTATTAGAGTTTTGTCCAATCATTTTGTAGTGTCTGTGTATTAACCAGTTATTAGAGTTTGTGCAAATGATTTTGTGAGTGTCTGTGATTAACCAGTTATTAGAGTTTGTGCCAATGATTTTGTGAGTGTCTGTGTATTAACCAGTTATTAGAGTTTGTGCCAATGATTTTGTGAGTGTCTGTGTATTAACCAGTTATTAGAGTTTGTGCCAATCATTTTGTGAGTGTCTGTGTATTAACCAGTTATTAGAGTTTGTGCCAATGATTTTGTGAGTGTCTGTGTATTAACCAGTTATTAGAGTTTGTGACAATGATTTTGTGAGTGTCTGTGTGTCAACCAGTTATTAGAGTTTGTGCCAATCATTTTGTGAGTGTCTGTGTATTAACCAGTTATTAGAGTTTGTGCCAATCATTTTGTGAGTGTCTGTGTATTAACCAGTTATTAGAGTTTGTGCCAATGATTTTGTGAGTGTCTGTATTAACCAGTTATTAGAGTTTGTGCCAATCATTTTGTGAGTGTCTGTGTATTAACCAGTTATTAGAGTTTGTGCCAATGATTTTGGCACAATATATGTGTTCTAGTCTGTGTGTAACATGTCTGTGTTGGTGTGTGTTATGGGGGTCCAGTAATTTACTGGTATGGGGCCCAGAAAGTCTGATGGCGGCCCTGTCTAATCCAAGCATAAGTAATATGGCACCACCTACTGATAAATATACAGTAAGAAAATGTACTTTAAACTTGATTTTCCTTATTTATTTATTTTGATTGGCTGCGACCAGATTGTGACATCCGCAATAGGTCAGCCAATGAAAACAGTTTTTTTTTTAGTAGTGGCTGCAATGTCATTGGCTGTCTGGTTCCTGTTTAAATAAAAATACCATTCATTGCAATATTTTTCTTTCTGCCTAGGGGTGTTACTCAGTGATCCTCAATAACCTGGAGCCTTATGTTATATCGCGGGGGCGTTAGCCATTGGTGTGTTGGCTGTAGAGGTAGGTGACGTTTTACACTCATTGATTAACTGCCTTTAACTGTGTGGCACCTGCTAGAAATAAAGGGAAACATACTGTAGTGAAGGGAACAGTAGCGTTACTACGTCTAGTGCAGGGGGGCGATAGGGCCAGACACCGTTAGACGCAAGGGGGTGCAGGGGCATAACAATCAGATAGGGGCCATGACACCGTCAGATGCAGGGGGTTAGGGGGGCATAACATCAATAGGGGCCATGACACCGTCAGATGCAAGGGGGTGCAGGGGGCATGACAATCAGATAGGGGCCATGACACCGTCAGATGCAAGGGGGGTGCAGGGGGCATAACAATCAGATAGGGGCCATGACACCATCAGATGCAAGGGGTGGAGGGGCATAACAATCATATAGGGAACTGACCCGTCAATGCAAGGGGGGTGCAGGGGGCATAACAATCAGATAGGGAACATGACACGTCAGATGCAAGGGTGCAGGGGGCATAACAATCAGATAGGGGCTATGACACCATCAATGCAAGGGGGGTGCAGGGGGGCATAACATCAGATAGGGAACATGACACGTCAGATGCAAGGGGGTCAGGGGGCCTAACATCAGATAGGGGCTATGACACCTCAGATTCAAGGGGGGCATAACAACAGATGGAACTGACACCGTCAATGCAAGGGGGGTGCAGGGGGCATAACAATCAGTAGGGGCTATGACACCGTCAGATGCAAGGGGGGCATAACAATCAGATAGGGAACATGAAACCGTCAGATGCAAGGGAGGTGCAGGGGCATAACAACAGATAGGGGCTATGACACCGTCAGATGCAAGGGGGGTGCAGGGGGCATAACATCAGATAGGAACATGACACCGTCAGATGCAAGGGGGTGCAGGGGGGCATAACAATCAGATAGTGGCTATGACACCATCAGATGCAAGGGGGGTGTAGGGGGGCATAACAATCAGATGGGCTATGACACCATCAAGAGCAAGGGGGGTACAGGGGGCATAACAATTAGATAGGGGCTGAGACCTGTCAGATGCAATTTGTTTACATTCATTGAATGTAAAAAATAGGATATTAGAAACCACAGGGGCATTCCGACCTTTATAAAAGCTGTGATGTTGTGCTTTCATGTGGTCACTGATCTCTTCTGTGACTTACAATATTCTTATAAATTACAGTTGGGGGTACATTATCCACTTTATAATTTAAGTTATTAGGATTCTGGGATAACAGCGGAGTCTAACATATCTGTTTTGGAGACTCCTGCTGTAACACTGTAACCTGGTAAAAACCCTTTTTTAAGTTCCCAGAATCCTCAGCATGTTGTAAACTGCGGTATTAGTTAATTAGCGATCTGTGTTTCTAGCTAGATAATGTCTGTGTGTGCTGTTGCCCCCTTGCTTTCAGAATATGGTACTACTTCTTATCCATTGTCTTTTTCTTTCCCCCAGCTGCTTGCGATGGTTTCCGCCATGTGCTTGTTTCTGGAATCCAGTAAAAGGATCTCCAGGGAAATTTTGTGCACAACTTCTGACATCGTAATCTCGTGGCCCCCTAAAAGAAACTTCAATATAAGTTGTTTCCCCCTCCCCTGTATGGATGTTTTCACTGAGCCCCCTGTGTCTGGGAGAGATTTTGCTTTGTGGCTTTATCAATCCATAGTCATCATCACTAGAGATTATTTCAGTGAACATGAATGGTATATTGGTCAATAGCCAACCTACAAGGCAGGAACAAATATTATTTCCTTGTATGGTTCACATGGACCAGCCAAAAATCTTTATCTACGTGCCAGATCAGCCACCAATCTTTACCACTGGCCAGATCAGCCACCAATCTTTATCCACATGGCCAGATCACCCACCAATCTTATCCACATGGCCAGATCAGCCATCAATCTTTATCCAAAAGGCCAGACCAGCCACCAATCTTTATCCATGTGGCCAGATCAGCTACAAACCTTTATCCACATGGCCAGATCAGCCACCAATCTTTATCCTCGTCCCAGAAGTGCTGCGGATTCTAAGGCCTAGACTTTAATAGGGTGTTCCCACAATAGTTGTATTGCCACAAAATGTAAACAGCCCAGCATGATGGGAAACAGCAGAAAATATATATATTTTTTTTTTTGGAATGCCACGACGATGGCTTGAGCCCGCACGGTTGCTGATTTGCATGCGACCTGGGGGGGGGGATTACTTACCTGAATGACTACTGTGGACTTCATCACCACCCCAGGCCCTGCACTAGGGCTGGCTGTGCTCGGTGTTCTACGAATGTACTGTATATAGATTTCCCTGCTCCCATAGGTGATGTGAAATTTCTACTTCTACACATATAACCGAGAGGCCCCCTCATAGCAAACAGGTCTGGTTCAGTAGAACTATGATGAGGGGAGGCTTGCACTATTTTGCACATTGAAATTCACCAGCAGGTGCATTAGGTATTGTGTGCCTAACAATAAACGAGAAATAGAGGGAAACGCTCCACGTATTCAGTTTACGGCCATCCACGGTTCTGATTAAACAATGTGCAGTGGAACCAGACAATCCTGTACTCGCTATTCTTTTATCTGTTCGGTGGCGGACGGGCAGGGTATCCAGGTGTAGGACACACCTGTGTGTATTGTCGCCATACATTTTCCTTCGCACTTTTGCAATTCACAACTCTAGAACTGACAGATTAGATGGCCGTGGTGTATGATCCATTTCTTATCACAGTTGGTTTCCAGACGTTTCCATAAAAAAAACTTTAGTTTGAAAGGTTTGCTTGCAGGAAAATCGCTGCCAAAATAAATTTTATTTCATCTTACGAGGAAAATACAGGACAGCAAGTTGGAGCGGACCTTGTTCCCATAGAATCAGATGTCACATTGATGATGATTTAGTTGAACCCCAATGCACTTTAGAGGGAATGTACAATTCTGGTTCCAGTGTAATTAAAGGGAAAATTGGTCTCTATTCGATCCCCCATACCTTTCAAACTAGCCTAGAATGATTCTCTAGCAGTTGTCAATCCAAAGTTATGACTTGTAAATTCTCCTTTCTACTCTGCACTGTCTCTGTACTGCTCTGTTATAAGCGGTCATAAGCCCACCCGCAAAATCTTTCCTTAAGCTTGTTATGTTTTCCTTTGCCTATGGAAATTATTTTTTCAGATTTGTGGTTATATGAAGCATAAAGAAGTTCTGGGGTGGGGCTTATGATTCTCTGTCCCAGCAGTATGATACAATGGGGCATGCTCAAGCCAGTGGTTTGCGTTGAGGTCCACGCAGGAAGCATCGGCCGCTACTGCTTTGTAGAAACATGATCCTGGAGTCATTTTAAAGGCAGTGTGCTCATTATAATATAGGGCACTTGTATGGAGATCACAGTTCCCCTTTAAAAGGGGCAAAGATTTTTGCAAATTGTCTGCACTAACAGATTTCTGCATTTCCTCCCATTGTGCAGTAAGCATATGTTCTGCTTACAAATCAAAACCCTACACCGTGTTGATTTGAATAGCATATTGATAAATGTAATTTATTCTTATTTTTTATTCATACTGGTTTTTTTTAATGACGAAATCTCTGTGGTGGGTGTTTGTTAGAAAGTTAAGCCTGGTACACACAGGCAGATTCTTTTTCTGCAGAATATAGAGGAACAGAATCTGCTCCACCACTTTAATATTATTCAATTGGGAGAGAGATTGAGTGGAAATCTGCCTGTGTGTACCCAGCCTTAAGGGCACTCACGTCCCTTACCGATTGCTGTATTTTAAACCAGGCCACTGCTTGGGTCGGCTGGCTCTGATAAGGTCAGAGAAGCGAGCTGGACAAATGTTAGGAACTTATATGGGAATAGTCCAGTGAGGGACAATATAAAGTCAAATTAAAGGACAGTTGGTGAGATATTACATTCACTCTGGTGGCCTGAGCGGAGTTAATATTTTCAGGCAGTTCAGTTTATTGTCCTTGAGGTCATTGCTTGTCGTATATTGCAGTCACCCCTACAGACAATGTAGTTGGTTGGCTACTTGCAAAACTGCACCAGACTGTGTTCAGCCAACAGGGGGAGGTTCCTTGGGGTCCATTGTTCTGAACTCCTTTTGTAAATGTAAATGTTTGTTTATATTCGATAGTTTGCTAATGTTCTG
The DNA here is from genome assembly GCA_019447015.1 of Hymenochirus boettgeri. Lineage (NCBI taxonomy): Eukaryota > Metazoa > Chordata > Amphibia > Anura > Pipidae > Hymenochirus > Hymenochirus boettgeri. The sequence continues at coordinate 15,333,885 of CM033472.1, forward strand.
TGATATTTTGCTACTGTTAAATCCTTTTTCTATGAACAGACGTCTGTTTTGTAACGAAGAGGGGAAGCGAGCAGGGCCGCTGTGCACCTCTGTTTTTCTGTAAATAATAAATAAAAATAAATATCATGGAATTTACTGGGATGGTTTTTTTCCTGTTTTGTTAATTTTCAATCTGTGCTGCAATCTCATTGGGTCACGCTCTGATCCAATGGAAAAATCGGGTCCACAGATATCAGACAATTGTGAATGTTTGTGGTGGGGTTGTGGTCAGTGGGAAGAGTTCCACCCAGTCCCCCGTAATCACCTAGGGATCCACCAGCGAGCAATTCTGGGATAGAAACCAGGGTTCAAGGACCCCAAAAACATTACTAGGTGGTTCTAGTACAGAGAAGACCTTGAAAGATGCTCATATCACCCTGTCCACTTCTTCTTTAATTGTTTAAGCTCTTCGGGGCAGGGCCTGATTTGAACTTATACATGTAATTGTAAACGGCTATGGAGATGTTGGCGCTATATAATCCGCAATAATAATAATAATAATTGTGCAAGAGCCTCTATTATTTCACTCGTATTTTGGAGAACCCACAATGCACCCCCTAGTGGTCCTGGCTTAGAAAGCAACCACCAGTGCAAATAAGCAAAATATTCATGTTAATTTTGTCTCTAGTACCTCCTATCTACAATAAATACAAATGTAGATAAACATGGGCAACCTTACAGGGGTATAACTACAGTTTATATAGATATACATATTTATATCACCTGTAAAGAACGATAAACTGATTAAAACCCAGCCCTTAAAGCCTAGGTCTGACCTAACCAACACGCACCTAATTTAATGAATCCTCCCAGAACCATGGACGTTAAGATCCACAAACAAACTTATTAACCTGAATACGCACACTCCTAAATAAACATATCCCACAACAGACAATATGAAACCAGGAATCACTTTTATAAAACTGATCATCTCTCAGCAGTTCCCTTAATCATTTGTTACAATAATTTCATTTTCTCGGATTTAAAGGTCCCTCATACAAACAAAGGGCGATAGCAGGAAGCACGGACAGAAGTTCACTGGGTCTGCTGAATGCACATTTTATTACTTATTATGGAACGTACTGAGGTATTAGGTTTTGAAACACAAATAAAAAATAAACCCAAAAAACATCACATATCACAAATTAGCTCAATGTGAAAGGGGGTGGGGTGGGTAATTCTCTGTTCCGTGAAGACAAAGATTTAGGGTTCCGTAAATATCAAGTGAGGAACCAGAAGGACATTCAGGATTTGTGCCCCTGGAGAAATGCCCAAGTAGAGCTCATATTGACATGTTTAGTTCTAGTGCGAGATGCACAGGTGAGACATTTCTCACAAATGAAAGTTGCCCGGTAAAAGTGTGTTGGGTGGTCGGAGGTCATGAGGTCCGACTTACTCTCTGAGGAACCTAAATATATCAAAATGGAACATTTGTCATTGGATTGGAACATCTGAACTATAATTCAGCTGAAAGGATGAAGGTTTGGTCAGATAAAGAAAACAAAATGGCGTATTGGAGAAACAATGAGGAACTTTATAATGTTCTCGTTTTCCTTTTCTGTCTTCTAAACCTTCCTAAAATAGACCTAGTTCCTATCGTCATTATCTGAACCCTCACCTTGTGTACTTCCTATCTGGTTATTTAATTACAGTCAGAGCTAAAGATTGAGGAGGAATGAGCTGAATAGGAATTTTGTCGGCTACAAGAGACTTCCAAAAAACACTTATTGGACCTCCAGGTATCACCAATATAGCGGGCAATAAAATACACTGTTTCTTTACAGTCCTTGATGTGATTACTGTTATGTATAGAGAACTACAGACCCATGTTAAGGTCTCGTATTTTACATAGGAGAAACAGTTTAACCTGCAACGTCCGAAAGATTGCAAAACCATTGAACCCCAGAAAACCTAATTTTGCTGCTAAATACAGTTTTGTCCGATGTTCTTATTGTGCCTGATCTGAAGGTCTTAAACCAGGTGTGGGCTTAAATGCCAAAATACAATGCAACCAGGCTGCTACCTTGGCTGTAAGGTACCCACATGCTGTTCCGGACTGCAAAGCCAATGATCAAACCCCATTCTTTAAAGGTCAAGTAGCCTCCAAGTAAATGGAGCTTTGGGCAATTGATCACTACTCCTTTTAGAATATCCTTTAATGGTAATGTTTTCAGACAGAGCTTTTTTTTTTGAAGGTGAGAAAGGGAATGTTAAAAATGGAACATTAAATTCTATCATCAAATAACTTATCCCAGAGGAGCATGCGTATCTGTGCCACCAATAAAGGGGTCGGTGCTTATGAGAGTAAACAGTTTCCACTCCAGCGTCCCTTGCAGCATTTATGTCCATTTAGTCATTGTGTGGGAACAAAAGGATTCCAAAAGCCCCTTGAAGTGACCGTGGGTGGGGGTGGGGATATGATACCTTTAAAGTTCTACAGATGGCACGTGATAAAACCATCATGACTCCAAATTAAAAGTAATGAGAGTCGTCCGTAAGGAGTGACATCGGCGTGACTAACGTCCGGTTCAAAGCTCTTAGGTCGGCGTCCTACTTGATAGTAGAAATAAACGCTGATGAGCATAAAGAGAAGCAACTGAACAGAAGGACGCCAGCTGTCAGGGAAGAAGTTCCGATCTCAATCATGCTCACGGCTGTGACTGTACAGAAACATAAAAGGACAAGGAGGGTTAAAGGGATGGGATTGACCAATCGGGGGGTTCCAACATATTACAGTGTTTTATGGCTTAGGTAAAATGCTACAATCCTCATTACCATCTACAATGTTAAAAGACTAAACCACCATGTGGACACATGGTATTGACCTTGTGACTCCATAGGTGACGAGCTCTACATAATTATTCACCATTATAAAGCAACTACAAAACTCGTCACCACTTTGTAACAACCGTATACTGATCTACATAGGACAGTAAGACTTTCATAAGCTCATCCAGGGTATAAAGAACTAAACTTACATAGAAACTAAAAAACAGTCAGCAATTCAGCACCGGGGTCATCACCCTATTTTTCTGAAAATTGTAGTTAAAAGAGAAATATGTCTGAAAAGTCATTCTGGGGAGCCAGTTACCCAGCCTCATCTTTAGGGTCTTTCTACTGTGCTTCCAGCATCTGGAAGGGTTGAGCATGAGCTGGCCCAACCCTTCCCAGACCCCAAACCCCAAGGAAACATTCCTTATTTTCCTGGATGACATATTCTTCTTTCTTGGTGGCCTCGTTCCTCAAGGTTCACACCTCAAGCAAAGGAGAAGGGCTTGGGAAACAGCTGCTACCCAAAGGAGCGGGAAAAAAAAAATGGTCCAGCAAGAAAGAAAAAGAAAATCTCCATTCGGAACACCAGTAAACAAGTAACTTGGGATAATTGGTGTTCTTGGGGGTCAGCATAGTTTCTATGAATGTGTGTGTGTGTGTGTGTGTGTGTGTGTGTGTGTGGGGGGGGGTTAATACCACTATACATCAGGGTACAGAATAGCACTTAAATAAATATTATATATTGTATATAATATAAAAAATATGCACAAATAAACCTTTCCTAGGAACATAATGGATGCAAACAAAAAGGCTGTAAAACCCGTAGCTATTTTGCATTGCTTTGTTAAGTAATTCAGGGATTTAAACCTGTAGCTTCATGGGCTGTGTTTTCAGAAACGAGTATTTGTATGTTGAGCCGCCAGAGCTTCCACAAAGAAAAAAGTTACATTTAAAACTTTATCTTTTGTTAGAAAAGGAGCAAAAAAAAAAAACAGTAAAATTAATGAGATTAACCGGCACACATGGACAACTTAGTTACAGAATTTATGTGAATGCAACTTAATAGAGAAGTATCTTACAATGTTGTTTTTGTGAGAAAAGTGGTTAAACATTAGGAATTAAAAAAGTTTAGTTCTCCTTTAAAGATAATGTCCTATAATTCAGTTTACCGATTATATCAAGGAGTCTGTCCTTTATTTAGAAAAATAGAACAAAATGTTTTGATAATTCTGACTATTGTCCTGATACACTTTATATTTCTCGGACATCCCAGATCACTACAAAACTTGTTGTAATGCCTTGTACTGAACAGAAGGTGGGGCTGTGAGACTGTAGCTGTACGATTACAGATTAAAAGAAACAGTAACATGGGATGCAGAAACCAGTTACAAGCTTTGCTCAGAAGGTGTCCATGGTATATGACTTACCTATAAACTGGTGGTAAAGAAACAAGCCTTGGTCAGCAGTGTCCATCGTATAATGACTTCTCTGACGTGTACAGGGAATTCCAGATATTAAGAGATACCTCCAAACAGAGCAGCGTGAGCCCTTTCATTCATGGCATAAAAAGAAATTAAAGGGTAAAGCAAGGGACGTGAACTTGTCTTAATTGTCACTCACTGAATAGGCTCCACCGTACACCGTGTGGACGTTTTGCTGCTGACTGTACCGCCATCAAACACTGCTTCATATAACTGATCTGGCAGCGTCAAGGCCTAAATTATAAATATTGTCATGTACCATGAACCTGTGTAGGCATGTATAGATAACACATATGGGGCATGTTTCTAAAAATATGGTTGAAACTGCTGATATGACAAAAACACTGAAATACTGGCAATAATGTCCTATTACACAGTCTAAAAGGTCTGTAGACACCTCCGATAGGACGGACTATGAAAGACTCCCAAGCGCAAGATACACAGCAACGAACGGCGTTTCATCCGATAGTCACGAGTTTGTATGCGTTCGTTCGTGAGGCGTTGGTTGATCCGCCACGGCTGATGCACACAAGTACGATTATCGGGCAAAACGCCCATTCATCATTGTCTCCATGTTCTCGGCATCGTTCTCTTGTGTACAAGGCTTAAATGTTCTCTTTAAGGGCAAGTCCACCCCCCCAAATGAAAAATTGAATAAAGGTAAATCACTACACATATCCCATAAATGCAATAGTAGAAATCTAAGAGATGTAAGTCTAACCTGAAATGCTGGCTGATGTTCTGTTACCCCTCTTTTTGCAGGCTCAGACCCCATGAATAGTCAGTTCACCCAGACAATCACCCTAACCCAGGGAGTGAGGCCTGTCACACAGATAAGTTGCAGAATACATCTTGCAGGTCTAAGACAGTGTCTTTAAATGAACAGGCGATACAGTTCCAATGACACTTTCTTTCTACCAATATTTCCCACCAAACAAATTGCTTATGATTGGTCCCTGATCAGTTTCAGATTCCTAGTCCAGACTCTACTAGACATTCAATATAAGTTCAATTTGCAGTAACCAATGAAATGTTACCTTATTACTGGTCTACACACACCAGTCCTGGGTTCCCGATATTGTACGATCGCCGGTTCATGTGGCTGATTTTTTTCAAACGGAAACATTTTTATCAGACCAATACCGATTGTACGATAGTGCGTGTATGCCCTGCTGTAGAAAAACCTGGCGACATCTGATAGTTTGCCGCAGATAAACTCAATGAATGAGCCCCAAATACTTCTAAAAATCTTCTACCCTGACCTACAGGAGAGAAAAACCCCACACAGGACACACAAAGTCACGTCAGCCAGTAAATCATTACATTGGACACAGACAAGGATCAAACATAAGTAAGAAGATTGTCCCTGTCCCTTTTAACCCAAATGGTTTTCTAATGGATTAAAGTGAATGGGATCAGGGCCATCCTAGATTCCTTCTCCTTTAATATCCATGGAAAAGTCAACACAGGACACCACACTGCAGCCTCTAACAGAGCGCTGGTTCAATCGCCCACCGTGCCCGATACTGGTCGATCGGGTCAGAATTTGGTCAATCATTTCTCAGGTGCCCAATCTCTCCAACCCCAAAGTTCTCCTTTAATGCATCACCACACTGAAAGATACAGAGCATTTGAACTAATGTGTCAGCTTTACCTAGGTTCATAGTAGCCCACTGTGTTCCACCCTAAAGCTTCCAGCAGATTACAGATTGTACCCTAAATATGAGCACTCACATTAAAGGCATGTTCACCCCCTTAATTTAAAAATTGTATTTTTAATTCACCCTCAAAAACTACAATAGCTGTAAACATAGACTAACCTGGAAAATGTTCTCTCCTCCCCCCCCCCCCTTCAGGTTAGGTTATCTCTCCAGTTAACTTACATCTCTCAGGTGACACATAATCAGATTATAACTGCAGTTCTGGGTTTGGGGTGTTAACCTGAATACAATTTTTATTGAGGGTGGACTTGCCTTTTAAGCAAACATCAATGCCTTTCTGCAGTTTATTTATTCGAATTACATTTACTCCACGTTTCCCTTAGACATCAACGATTGGTTCACATGGAAATATGTCTATTTCTAAGATTCAAATCCCACAATGCCCTAGTTCCCAATCAGGTTCACACTTACCATGACAGCGACTCCTGTGAAAATCACTGCAGAGACAAACTGCCACATCCTGTAGGGAACAAAGACACAGGGGGACAAGGTTAATTCACTGCATTTCCCTGTTAGTGTGCTACCTCTAGGGGGAGAGGAGCAGGATTCCAATCAGTTACATTGTATCCCTTCATGAGGAAGTGTTCGGAACTGTTTGTTTAGTTAAAGATTTTCCCATCTAGTTGTATTTTTGTGTAAAACCACACAGAAGACAAGTCATTCATCATTGAATGCGTGGTTAAGGAAAGATAAAAAAAAAAAAAAGAAATTATCCGTACGACACACTCTAACCACCTTGTACTGCCAATACCCTTAGGAACAGATAAACTACAGTACAAATGGAGTGATCCCCACCAATTACACAATTACATTATCACTATATAATACATAAGTGTGATATTTTGTAATGGGAGCTGCAGTGGTATATATCCTTATAAAATCACTCAGCTATTGTCACTAGTGACTCATTTCTTATATTTCTTATATCCCACTGCTCCGCCCATTCCGTGTGTTCATGCCTGGACAACGACTCACATTTTTGCTGTGTTTAACTTCACTAACAGAACCTGCTGGAGCTGCTTCCTGTCACTTCATAACCAATGTCTCTCTCCTCCTCCACAAAGATTTGTTTAAACGCTAGATGCTGGGCTGGGATATTCCTTTCTACTGGGTTTAATTTACAAAGGTAGCTTGGGATTTAAGGTGGAACTAGGGACAAGGCAGAATTTAAAATGCGAATGAGGTGAAGAACCCGATACTTATGTATTATAAGAATATGCGCCCCTTCACATTATAATATAAGGACATTACGCCCCCTCGAGTTCCCTGTCCTGTATAAAAGCACCCGGCCTACGGCCTCGTGCTTCTATATGGTCAGGGAACTCCTCGTGGCATAATATCCTTATATTACACGTAAGGGGCGCATTATCCCTTATATAATATCCTGGGAAATAGTTAGCAAACTTGCAATGTTCTCAGTAGCCAGTAGATGGCGGTATACATCTGGGAGAATGAAATCTCTTCTCCTAGACTTTTAAAAGGCTTCATATAATATGTAACATCTACAGCAATCATGAAGCGGAATTACTACCCTGTGGGGTCAGATTCTTTTTCCTTAATAATCCTGTTTACATTCATTTAGGCGAGTGATTATGTCACAGTGAGAGGTAATTGCTGTGTACGAATATTGGAAATGCAGGTGGGGGTTCTGAGACTATATTAGACGAAAATTGCTGCTGAGGGTAACTTGGCCTTATATCAGATATTCATCACTTTATACAGCGACAATATGATCATTACCCAGAAGACACAGCAACATGCAGAGAAAGTTCCATTTCCCTCTAAAACCTCACCCAAAGCTAATGAGCCCTAATCACTGTCACCCGTGTCCTGTCTACCAATATGTACGATACAAATACACAGGACATCTCTTCCCTGTGTTATGCTGACTGAGAAACAACATTGGCACTCCCACCCAAACATAGCTGTAAAGATACAAATCCTCTAGTGCCCAGAAACAGCTATTTTACACTCTCAAAAGGATTCGTATGGCAGCTCCCACCCAAATAGCTGTAAGATATGAATCCTTTTCGAACATTTAAAGGTAACAATAGGGCAGCTCCACCCAAACATAGCTGTAAAGATATGAATCCTTTTTCGGAACTATTTAAAGGAAACATATGGCAGCTCCACACAAACATAGTTTGCTGGACACCTAGAGGATCATATCTTTACAGCTATTTTACACTCAGTATGGTATAGGATTCAGTATGGCCGTCAGATGCAAGGGGGGTGCAGGGGGGCATAACAATCAGATAGGGGCTATGACACCGTCAGATTCAAGGGGGGCATAACAATCAGATAGGGAACATGACACCGTCAGATGCAAGGGGGGTGCAGGGGGGCATAACAATCAGATAGGGGCTATGACACCGTCAGATGCAAGGGGGGCATAACAATCAGATAGGGAACATGACACCGTCAGATGCAACGGTGGTGCCTTTTACTTGGACTCGGCGTCTGGGTTCTCGTTGACCCTACAGGCTTCCGGGAGATCATTGCGACAAACCCTCTACTGTTCATGGGTGCCTATCTCGTCCTGGCCATGGGGGCGATGCTTTTCCTACTGGGCTTTCTGGGCTGCTGTGGAGCCATCAGAGAAAATAAGTGCCTGCTGCTATTTGTAAGTATCTCACGGGCTCCTACTTACCCTCTGTCTCATACACAGGGCCCCTACTTACCCTCTGTCTCATACACAGAGCCCCTACTTACCCTCTGTCTGATACACAGGGCCCCTACTTACACTCTGTCTCATACACAGGGCCCCTACTTACCCTCTGTCTCATACACAGGGCCCCTACTTACCCTCTGTCTCATACACAGGGCCCCTACTTACACTCTGTCTCATACACAGGGCCCCTACTTACCCTCTGCCTCATACACAGGGCCCCTACTTACCCTCTGTCTCATACACAGGGCCCCTACTTACCCTCTGTCTGATACACAGGGCCCCTACTTACACTCTGTCTCATACACAGGGCCCCTACTTACTCTCTGTCTCATACACAGGGCCCCTATTATTATTCTTAATATTAATTATTATTGTGGATTTATATAGCGCCAACATCTTCTGTAGCGCTTTACAATTACATGGATACATTCACATCAGGCCCTGCCCAAAGAGCTTAAAATCTAAGCACAGTTATTTGACACATACAACCTATCAGTATGTCTTTATGTTTGTGGGGGAAACCGGATAAAAACCCACGCAAGCACAGGGAGAACATACAAACTCCTTGCAGATGTGTCCAAGGGTGGAATCGAACTCAGGACTACAGAGGGTAAGTAGGGACCCTGTGTATCAGACAGAGAGTAAGCAGGGTCCCAACTTATTCTCTTTCTGATACACAGGGTCCCAACTTACTCTCTGTCTGATACACAGGTCCCAACTTACCCTCTGTCTCATACACAGGGTCCCTACTTACTCTCTGTCTGATACACAGGGTCCCAACTTACCCTCTGTCTCATACACAGGGTCCCTACTTACTCTCTGTCTGATACACAGGGTCCCAACTTACCCTCTGTCTCATACACAGGGTCCCAACTTACTCTCGTGTCTGATACACAGGGTCCCTACTTACCCTCTGTCTCATACACAGGGTCCCTACTTACTCTCTGTCTCTTACACAGGGCCCCTACTTACTATCTGTCTCATACACAGGTTCCCTACTTACCCTGTCTCTTACACAGGGCCCCTACCTACTCTCTGTCTCATATACAGGGCCACTACTCACCCTCTGACATATAAATTGCTTAGGCACACTATTTGTACATATCATCGTTACAGGTGATTCTGTGAGTCCATATTCTATATATATACATTGTAAACAATGTCCCTGTAAAAACCGGAATGTACTGATTGCAATGAAATGACAAATAGATTCTACTCAAGATCCAGAGCACAAATACAAAAATACAAAGAATCTTCCACCTTGTTTGGCTATTATCCCTTCAAATATTGGAGCCACTAAACAAAATGTGTGACCCTAGCAAAGTAGGCATGTGAAAAATGTTGCAATCTAACATGAAAGGGTCACTTTACCCAAAAGGTCCCAGTCCTCCCCTGTGTGACCGCACCGTTGGTCACAATAAGCCAAAAATCACTTTGCATTGCTCATTAAGGGCCATATACAATAACCCACAGTAGCAGAAACGTCCTATACCGCGGGGTTATCATAAAGAATGACTGTGAACGGGATATGGACATCTTCATACATTTTCAAGTTCAATTCGCTGCCCCCTTTTCTGTCTTTCAGTTCTTTCTGTTTATCCTGGTGATATTTCTGGCAGAGCTGTCGGCTGCAATCCTGGCGTTTCTTTTCCGTGAGAACGTAAGTAAGATGTATTGGCGGAACCTCATTGTCTGTTAAACGGTGTGAAATCCTCATCTGTATAAATTGTCCAATATGTTTACATCATTTCATAGCACTTAATATGTTTATATTACAACATGTGTTCCAAATAATTTATTACATGAAAGGGAGCTGTTATATTGGTTGGCTTGGCCAAAGAGAGATCTAGATATAGTCCAGCTTCTAGCATCGAACAGTCTCTACATAAAGAATGCTGTGGCCATCTCCCTATACTACAGAGGAAATTTTAACGGCAAAACGATCGTCGGCATCGGAAAGGTTTCCCGGTACACACTAAGCCAGTAATGAACTGATGGGGTTGGCCCTTTATTGTGTATACCCAGTTAGGACAAACAGGGCCACTTCCCATGGTGCAAAGGACCAATTTTTCAATACCGTGCCTTTAACGATCAGTAATTTTATGACGTTGATCGCCATCTTAATTGTATGATTGCCTATCAAAACCGCGTAACTGTAGTCTACTACTGCATGTACTGTACAGCTTTACATTTAGCTGTAACGATACCCAAACCGTAAACTTGCGTCCCATTACTGGTAGCTTGGAAGACATTTTTACCGCCCTTAATCACATGATCTTTCTAGTTGACAAGGGATTTCTTTACCAAGGAACTGAAGAGACATTACCATGGGAGCAATAGTACCGAGGTATTCTCCTCTAGTGGAACTCGGTTATGATTACGGTAAGAAAGTGGAAAGTTACTTCCTCCTTTCCCTCAGTAAACATGTCGCACTTTTTGCTGTTGTAATGTTACAATGCGCCTTTCTTAAGATGCCTCTGACTCCTTCGCAGTTTGGTTGCTGTGGAGTCAACGGACCGGAGGATTTTGAGGATGCCTTTCGCTTTAAGACACAGCACCCATATGATCTGGTGCCCGATTCGTGCTGTCGGAGAGAAATCCAAACGAGAGACGGACCAATCTTGAGCAGGGAGGATTGCTGACTGGCAGAGAGATGCACCAGGTAGTTTGTGTTGTCCAATATTGGATAGAGCTGGAATCTGCGAATAGAGGTCCACAGACTGAGCTTTGGTTTCACATCTAGAGATCTGTGGCATTCACTAAACAACTGCCATGAACGTGGGAATTTAAAGGAAAGTCTGGCGATGAAATTAAAATTTGTGTATACGTAAATCACACCCCAAACCTGCAATTTTAGAAAACTGAGAGATGTGTGACTAACCTGAAATGGTGCCAGATGTTTTGACAGACCCCATTTTTTTGCTTAGCAGCTGTCAGTCATGGATGTAAAAGAGACATCACTGCCAATCACTGAATGCCATTTCCCTACCTGTCTCTGAGCATGTGCGAGCTTGTAAGAGCTTGGAGAGGGCAGTAAAACTTTTGGCAGATGGAAGGGAGAAAAAACATTTTCCTTTGAAAGGTTAAGCTGTTTAATTTACCAGAAGTTTTTCTTTTGCATACCATTGTCCAATCGGACAATTCTCCTGTCCCGTGCCTGAGAGGCTTCTGGGGCCCGAAGACCCCAAGCTACTAAAGTAAGTGAGGCCCGCAATATAATTTAATTCTTAAACTTCCGAGCACGGACGTAGAACGGCCCCAAGTTACTCACATGGTGTCAGTCTCGTCACTCGTGATGGCCGTCTGCTGTAGCGCGCTTCACCTCTGCAGCCTGGTGCTGTCTCTCTCTTTGATGCAGCACAGAGGAAGGCAGAAGCCAGGACCGACGAAAGGTATCATTTCCAACAATGATCCAGCCAGCAGCCAGCCACAAACAGTGTGCTGTGCAGTCTAACTAATTGATGTGTGAATTTTTATTTAGATTATGCCTTGCCTACATGGTGTGGAGTGGCTTATCCAGGGGTATTCTCATCCATGGAAGGGGGAACCCATTTATCAGTGTCTGTGCCAATGATTTTATCAGTGTCTGCATGCCAACCATATAATAGAGTTTGGGTGCCAAGCATTTATCAGAGTTTGTGCCAATGATTTATTTTACCAGTGCCTGTGTGGCCAACCATTTATTAGTCTGGGTGCCAACCATTTATCAGAGTTGTGCCAATGGTTTATCAGTGTCTGTGCGCCAACCATTCATTAGAGTCTCTGGCACAGACTCGATAAAGGTTGGAACATAGAACACTGATAAAATCATTGGCTCAGACTCTGATTAATGGTTGGCACACAATGATTTTACCAGTGTCTGTGTGCCAACCATTCATCATAATTTGTGCCATTGATTTTACCAGTGTCTGTGTGGCAAACATTTATCAGAGTCTGTGCCAAAATGTTGACAGTGTCTGTGTGTCAACCAGTTGTTAGAGTTGTGCCAATGAGTTTGTGAGTGTCTGTGTGTTAACCAGTTTTAGAGTTTGTGCCAATGAGTTTGTGAGTGTCTGTGTATTAACCAGTTGTATAGTTTGTGCCAATCATTTTGTGAGTGTCTGTGTATTAACCAGTTGTTAGAGTTTGTGCCAATGATTTTGTGAGTGTCTGTGTGTTAACCAGTTATTAGAGTTTGTGCCATGATTTTGTGAGTGTCTGTGTATTAACCAGTTATTAGAGTTTGTGCCAATGAGTTTGTGAGTGTCTGTGTATTACCAGTTATTAGAGTTTGTGCCAATGAGTTTGTGAGTGTCTGTGTGTCAACCAGTTTTAGAGTTTGTGCCAATGAGTTTGTGAGTGTCTGTGTATTAACCAGTTATTAGAGTTTGTGCCAATGAGTTTGTGAGTGTCTGTGTGTCACCAGTTATTAGAGTTGTGCCAATCATTTTGTGAGTGTCTGTGTGTCAACCAGTTATTAGAGTTTGTGCCAATGATTTTGTGAGTGTCTGTGTATTAACCAGTATTAGAGTTTGTGCCAATCATTTTGTGAGTGTCTGTGTATTAACCAGTTATTAGAGTTTGTGCCAATGATTTTGTGAGTGTCTGTGTATTAACCAGTTATTAGAGTTTGTGCCAATGATTTTGTGAGTGTCTGTGTATTAACCAGTTATTAGAGTTTGTGCCAATGAGTTTTGGAGTGTCTGTGATTAACCAGTTATTAGAGTTTGTGCCAATGAGTTTGTGAGTGTCTGTGTGTCAACCAGTTATTAGAGTTTGTGCCAATCATTTTGTGAGTGTCTGTGTGTCAACCAGTTATTAGAGTTTGTGCCAATGATTTGTGAGTGTCTTGTATTAACCAGTTATTAGAGTTTGTGCCAAATTTTGTGAGTGTGTTGTGTGTAACCAGTTATTAGAGTTTGTGCCAATGATTTTGTGAGTGTCTGTGTGTCAACCAGTTATTAGAGTTTGTGCCAATGATTTGTGAGTGTCTGTGTGTCAACCTTATTAGAGGTTTGTGCCAATGATTTTGTGAGTGTCTGTGTGTCAACCAGTTATTAGAGTTTGTGCCAATGATTTTGTGAGTGTCTGTGTATTAACCAGTTATTAGAGTTTGTGCCAAATTTTGTGAGTGTCTGTGTATTAACCAGTTATAGAGTTTGTGCCAATGATTTTGTGAGTGTCTGTGTATTAACCAGTTATTAGAGTTTGTGCCAATGAGTTTGTGAGTGTCTGTGTATTAACCAGTTATTAGAGTTTGTGCCAATGATTTGTGAGTGTCTGTGTATTAACCAGTTATTAGAGTTTGTGCCAACATTTTGTGAGTGTTGTGTGTCAACCAGTTATTAAGTTTGGCCAATGATTTTGTGAGTGTCTGTGATTAACCAGTTATTAGAGTTTGTGCCAATGAGTTTGTGAGTGTCTGTGTATTAACCAGTTATTAGAGTTTTGCCAATGATTTTGTGAGGTCTGTGTATTAACCAGTTATTAGAGTTTGTGCCAATCATTTTGTGAGTGTGTGTGTCAACCAGTATTAGAGTTTGTGCCAATTGTTTGTGAGTGTCTGTGTATAACCAGTTATAGAGTTTGTGCCAATGAGTTTGTGAGTGTCTGTGTATTAACCAGTTATTAGAGTTTGTGCCAATGATTTTGTGAGTGTCGTGTGTCAACCAGTTATTAGAGTTTGTGCCAATGAGTTTGTGAGTGTGTGTGTCAACCAGTTATTAGAGTTTGTGCCAATGAGTTTGGGAGTGTCGTGTATTAACCAGTTATTAGAGTTTGTGCCAATCATTTGTGAGTGTCTGTGTATTAACCAGTTATTAGAGTTTGTGCCAATGATTTTGTGAGTGTCTGTGTATTACCAGTTATTAGAGTTTGTGCCAATGATTTTGTGAGTGTCTGTGTATTAACAGTTATAGAGTTTGTGCCAATGTTTGTGAGTGTCTGTGTATTAACCAGTTATTAGAGTTTGTGCCAATCATTTTGTGAGTGTCTGTGTATTAACCAGTTATTAGAGTTTGTGCCAATGATTTGTTTGTGAGTGTTGTAAACCAGTTATTAGAGTTGTGACAATGATTTTGTGAGTGTCTGTGGTTCAACCAGTATATTTGAGTTTGCCAATCATTTTGTGAGTGTCTGTGTATTAACCAGTTATTAGAGTTTGTGCCAATCATTTTGTGAGTGTCTGTATTAACCAGTTATTAGAGTTTGTGCCAATGATTTTGTGAGTGTCTGTATTAACCAGTTATTAGAGTTTTGTGCCAATCATTTTGTGAGTGTGTGTATTAACCAGTTATTAGAGTTTGTGCCAATGATTTTGGCACAATATATGTGTTCTAGTCTGTGTGTAACATGTCTGTGTTGGTGTGTGTTATGGGGGTCCAGTAATTTACTGGTATGGGGCCCAGAAAAGTCTGATGGCGGCCCTGTCTAATCCAGAGCTATAAGTAATATGGCACCACCTACTGATAAATATACAGTAAGAAAATGTACTTTTAACTTGATTTCCTTATTTATTATTTGATTGGCTGCGACCAGATTGTGACATCCAGCAATATGTCAGCCAATGAAAACAGTTTTTTTTAGTTGTGTGCTGCAATGTCATTGGCTGTCTGGTTCCTGTTTAATAAAAATACCATTCATTGCAATATTTTCTTTCTGCCTAGGGGTGTTACTCAGTGATCCTCAATAACCTGGAGCCTTATGTATATCGCGGGGGCGTTAGCCATTGGTGTGTTGGCTGTAGAGGTAGGTGACGTTTTACACTCATTGATTAACTGCCTTTAACTGTGTGGCACCTGCTAGAAATAAAGGAAGACATACTGTAGTGAAGGGGAACAGTAGCGTATACGTCTAGTGCAGGGGGGCGATAGGGGCCATGACACCGTTAGACGCAAGGGGGGTGCAGGGGGCATAACAATCAGATAGGGGCCATGACACCGTCAGATGCAAGGGGGGTTCAGGGGGCATAACAATCAGATAGGGGCCATGACACCGTCAGATGCAAGGGGGTGCAGGGGGCATGACAATCAGATAGGGGCCATGACACCGTCAGATGAAGGGGGGTGGCAGGGGGCATAACAATCAGATAGGGGCCATGACACCATCAGATGCAAGGGGGGTGGAGGGGGCATAACAATCATATAGGGAAATGACACCGTCAGATGCAAGGGGGGTGCAGGGGGCATAACAATCAGATAGGGAACATGACACCGTCAGATGCAAGGGGGTGCAGGGGGGCATAACAATCAGATAGGGGCTATGACACCATCAGATGCAAGGGGGGTGCAGGGGGCATAACAATCAGATAGGGAACATGACACCGTCAGATGCAAGGGGGTGCAGGGGGGATAACAATCAGATAGGGGCTATGACAGTCAGATTCAAGGGGGGCATAACAATCAGATAGGGAACATGACACCGTCAGATGCAAGGGGGGTAGGGGGGCATAACAATCAGATAGGGGCTATGACACCGTCAGATGCAAGGGGGGCATAACAATCAGATAGGGAACTGACACCGTCAGATGCAAGGGAGGTGCGGGGGCATAACAATCAGATAGGGGCTGACACCGTCAGATGCAAGGGGGGTGCAGGGGGGCATAACAATCAGATAGTGGCTATGACACCATCAGATGCAAGGGGGGTGTAGGGGGGCATAACAATCAGATAGGGGCTATGACACCATCAGATGCAACGGTGGTGCCTTTTTACTTGGACTCGGCGTCTGGGTTCTCGTTGACCCTACAGGCTTCCGGGAGATCATTGCGACAAACCCTCTACTGTTCATGGGTGCCTATCTCGTCCTGGCCATGGGGGCGATGCTTTTCCTACTGGGCTTTCTGGGCTGCTGTGGAGCCATCAGAGAAAATAAGTGCCTGCTGCTATTTGTAAGTATCTCACGGGCTCCTACTTACCCTCTGTCTCATACACAGGGCCCCTACTTACCCTTGTCTCATACACAGAGCCCCTACTTACCCTCTGTCTGATACACAGGGCCCCTACTTACACTCTGTCTCTACACGGGCCCCTACTTACCCTCTGTCTCATACACAGGGCCCCTACTTACCCTCTGTCTCACACAGGGCCCCTACTTACACTCTGTCTCATACACAGGGCCCCTACTTACCCTCTGCCTCATACACAGGGCCCCTACTTACCCTCTGTCTCATACACAGGGCCCCTACTTACCCTCTGTCTGATACACAGGGCCCCTACTTACACTCTGGTCTCATACACAGGGCCCCTACTTACTCTCTGTCTCATACACAGGGCCCCTATTATTATTCTTAATATTAATTATTATTGTGGATTTATATAGCGCAACATCTTCTGTAGCGCTTTACAATTACATGGATACATTCACACAGGCCCTGCCCAAAAGCTTAAAATCTAGCACAGTTATTTGACACATACAACCTATCAGTATGTCTTTATGTTTGTGGGGGAAACCGGATAAAAACCCACGCAAGCACAGGGAGAACATAAAACTCCTTGCAGATGTGTCCAAGGGTGGAATCGAACTCAGGACTACAGAGGGTAAGTAGGGACCCTGTGTATCAGACAGAGAGTAAGCAGGGTCCCAACTTATTCTCTTTCTGATACACAGGGTCCCAACTTACTCTCTGTCTGATACACAGGTCCCAATTACCCTCTGTCTCATACACAGGGTCCCTACTTACTCTCTGTTGATACACAGGGTCCCAACTTACCCTCTGTTCTCATACACAGGGTCCCTACTTACTCTCTGTCTGATACACAGGGTCCCAACTTACCCTCTGTCTCATACACAGGGTCCCAACTTACTCTCTGTCTGATACACAGGGTCCCTACTTACCCTCTGTCTCATACACAGGGTCCCTACTTACTCTCTGTCTCTTACACAGGGCCCCTACTTACTATCTGTCTCATACACAGGTTCCCTACTTACCCTGTCTCTTACACAGGGCCCCTACCTACTCTCTGTCTCATATACAGGGCCACTACTCACCCTCTGACATATAAATTGCTTAGGCACACTATTTGTACATATCATCGTTACAGGTGATTCTGTGAGTCCATATTCTATATATATAATTGTAAAAATGTCCCTGTAAAAACCGGAATGTACTGATTGCAATGAAATGACAAATAGATTCTACTCAAGATCCAGAGCACAAATACAAAAATACAAAGAATCTTCCACCTTGTTTGGCTATTATCCCTTCAAATATTGGAGCCACTAAACAAAATGTGTGACCCATAGCAAAGTAGGCATGTGAAAAATGTTGCAATCTAACATGAAAGGGTCACTTTACCCAAAAGGTCCCAGTCCTCCCCTGTGTGACCGCACCGTTGGTCACAATAAGCCAAAAATCACTTTGCATTTGCTCATTAAGGGCCATATACAATAACCCACAGTAGCAGAAACGTCCTATACCGCGGGGTTATCATAAAGAATGACTGTGAACGGGATATGGACATCTTCATACATTTTCAAGTTCAATTCGCTGCCCCCTTTCTGTCTTTCAGTTCTTTCTGTTTATCCTGGTGATATTTCTGGCAGAGCTGTCGGCTGCAATCCTGGCGTTTCTTTTCCGTGAGAACGTAAGTAAGATGTATTGGCGGAACCTCATTGTCTGTTAAACGGTGTGAAATCCTCATCTGTATAAATTGTCCAATATGTTTACATCATTTCATAGCACTTAATATGTTTATATTACAACATGTGTTCCAAATAATTTATTACATGAAAGGGAGCTGTTATATTGGTTGGCTTGGCCAAAGAGAGATCTAGATATAGTCCAGCTTCTAGCATCGAACAGTCTCTACATAAAGAATGCTGTGGCCATCTCCCTATACTACAGAGGAAATTTAACGGCAAAACGATCGTCGGCATCGGAAAGGTTTCCCGGTACACACTAAGCCAGTAATGAACTGATGGGGTTGGCCCTTTATTGTGTATACCCAGTTAGGACAAACAGGGCCACTTCCCATGGTGCAAAGGACCAATTTTTCAATACCGTGCCTTTAACGATCAGTAATTTTATGACGTTGATCGCCATCTTAATTGTATGATTGCCTATCAAAACCGCGTAACTGTAGTCTACTACTGCATGTACTGTACAGCTTTACATTTAGCTGTAACGATACCCAAACCGTAAACTTTGCGTCCCATTACTGGTAGCTTGGAAGACATTTTTACCGCCCTTAATCACATGATCTTTTCTAGTTGACAAGGGATTTCTTTACCAAGGAACTGAAGAGACATTACCATGGGAGCAATAGTACCGAGGTATTCTCCTCTACGTGGAACTCGGTTATGATTACGGTAAGAAAGTGGAAAGTTAACTTCCTCCTTTCCCTCAGTAAACATGTCGCACTTTTTGCTGTTGTAATGTTACAATGCGCCTTTCTTAAGATGCCTCTGACTCCTTCGCAGTTTGGTTGCTGTGGAGTCAACGGACCGGAGGATTTTGAGGATGCCTTTCGCTTTAAGACAAGCACCCATATGATCTGGTGCCCGATTCGTGCTGTCGGAGAGAAATCCAAACGAGAGACGGACCAATCTTGAGCAGGGAGGATTGCTGACTGGCAGAGAGATGCACCAGGTAGTTTGTGTTGTCCAATATTGGATAGAGCTGGAATCTGCTGAATAGAGGTCCACAGACTGAGCTTTGGTTTCACATCTAGAGATCTGTGGCATTCACTAAACAACTGCCCATGAACGTGGGAATTTAAAGGAAAGTCTGGCGATGAAATTAAAATTTGTGTATACGTAAATCACACCCCAAACCTGCAATTTTAGAAAACTGAGAGATGTGTGACTAACCTGAAATGGTGCCAGATGTTTTGACAGACCCCATTTTTTTGCTTAGCAGCTGTCAGTCATGGATGTAAAAGAGACATCACTGCCAATACTGAATGCCATTTCCCTACCTGTCTCTGAGCATGTGCGAGCTTGTAAGAGCTTGGAGAGGGCAGTAAAACTTTTGGCAGATGGAAGGGAGAAAAAACATTTTCCTTTGAAAGGTTAAGCTGTTTAATTTACCAGAAGTTTTCTTTTGCATACCATTGTCCAATCGGACAATTCTCCTGTCCCGTGCCTGAGAGGCTTCTGGGGCCCGAAGACCCCAAGCTACTAAAGTAAGTGAGGCCCGCAATATAATTTAATTCTTAAACTTCCGAGCACGGACGTAGAACGGGCCCCAAGTTACTCACATGGTGCAGTCTCGTCACTCGTGATGGCCGTCTGCTGTAGCGCGCTTCACTCTGCAGCCTGGTGCTGTCTCTCTCTTTGATGCAGCACAGAGGAAGGCAGAAGCCAGGACCGACGAAAGGTATCCATTTCCAACAATGATCCAGCCAGCAGCCAGCCACAAACAGTGTGCTGTGCAGTCTAACTAATTGATGTGTGAATTTTTATTTAGATTATGCCTTGCCTACATGGTGTGGAGTGGCTTATCCAGGGGTATTCTCATCCATGGAAGGGGGAACCCATTTATCAGTGTCTGTGCCAATGATTTTATCAGTGTCTGCATGCCAACCATATAATAGAGTTTGGGTGCCAAGCATTTATCAGAGTTTGTGCCAATGATTTATTTTACCAGTGCCTGTGTGGCCAACCATTTATTAGTCTGGGTGCCAACCATTTATCAGAGTTGTGCCAATGGTTTATCAGTGTCTGTGCGCCAACCATTCATTAGAGTCTCTGGCACAGACTCGATAAAGGTTGGAACATAGAACACTGATAAAATCATTGGCTCAGACTCTGATTAATGGTTGGCACACAATGATTTTACCAGTGTCTGTGTGCCAACCATTCATCATAATTTGTGCCATTGATTTTACCAGTGTCTGTGTGGCAAACATTTATCAGAGTCTGTGCCAAAATGTTGACAGTGTCTGTGTGTCAACCAGTTGTTAGAGTTGTGCCAATGAGTTTGTGAGTGTCTGTGTGTTAACCAGTTTTAGAGTTTGTGCCAATGAGTTTGTGAGTGTCTGTGTATTAACCAGTTGTATAGTTTGTGCCAATCATTTTGTGAGTGTCTGTGTATTAACCAGTTGTTAGAGTTTGTGCCAATGATTTTGTGAGTGTCTGTGTGTTAACCAGTTATTAGAGTTTGTGCCATGATTTTGTGAGTGTCTGTGTATTAACCAGTTATTAGAGTTTGTGCCAATGAGTTTGTGAGTGTCTGTGTATTACCAGTTATTAGAGTTTGTGCCAATGAGTTTGTGAGTGTCTGTGTGTCAACCAGTTTTAGAGTTTGTGCCAATGAGTTTGTGAGTGTCTGTGTATTAACCAGTTATTAGAGTTTGTGCCAATGAGTTTGTGAGTGTCTGTGTGTCACCAGTTATTAGAGTTGTGCCAATCATTTTGTGAGTGTCTGTGTGTCAACCAGTTATTAGAGTTTGTGCCAATGATTTTGTGAGTGTCTGTGTATTAACCAGTATTAGAGTTTGTGCCAATCATTTTGTGAGTGTCTGTGTATTAACCAGTTATTAGAGTTTGTGCCAATGATTTTGTGAGTGTCTGTGTATTAACCAGTTATTAGAGTTTGTGCCAATGATTTTGTGAGTGTCTGTGTATTAACCAGTTATTAGAGTTTGTGCCAATGAGTTTTGGAGTGTCTGTGATTAACCAGTTATTAGAGTTTGTGCCAATGAGTTTGTGAGTGTCTGTGTGTCAACCAGTTATTAGAGTTTGTGCCAATCATTTTGTGAGTGTCTGTGTGTCAACCAGTTATTAGAGTTTGTGCCAATGATTTTGTGAGTGTCTGTGTATTAACCAGTTATTAGAGTTTGTGCCAAATTTTGTGAGTGTGTTGTGTGTAACCAGTTATTAGAGTTTGTGCCAATGATTTTGTGAGTGTCTGTGTGTCAACCAGTTATTAGAGTTTGTGCCAATGATTTGTGAGTGTCTGTGTGTCAACCTTATTAGAGGTTTGTGCCAATGATTTTGTGAGTGTCTGTGTGTCAACCAGTTATTAGAGTTTGTGCCAATGATTTTGTGAGTGTCTGTGTATTAACCAGTTATTAGAGTTTGTGCCAAATTTTGTGAGTGTCTGTGTATTAACCAGTTATAGAGTTTGTGCCAATGATTTTGTGAGTGTCTGTGTATTAACCAGTTATTAGAGTTTGTGCCAATGAGTTTGTGAGTGTCTGTGTATTAACCAGTTATTAGAGTTTGTGCCAATGATTTGTGAGTGTCTGTGTATTAACCAGTTATTAGAGTTTGTGCCAACATTTTGTGAGTGTTGTGTGTCAACCAGTTATTAAGTTTGGCCAATGATTTTGTGAGTGTCTGTGATTAACCAGTTATTAGAGTTTGTGCCAATGAGTTTGTGAGTGTCTGTGTATTAACCAGTTATTAGAGTTTTGCCAATGATTTTGTGAGTGTCTGTGTATTAACCAGTTATTAGAGTTTGTGCCAATCATTTTGTGAGTGCTGTGTGTCAACCAGTTATTAGAGTTTGTGCCAATTGTTTGTGAGTGTCTGTGTATTAACCAGTTATAGAGTTTGTGCCAATGAGTTTGTGAGTGTCTGTGTATTAACCAGTTATTAGAGTTTGTGCCAATGATTTTGTGAGTGTCGTGTGTCAACCAGTTATTAGAGTTTGTGCCAATGAGTTTGTGAGTGTGTGTGTCAACCAGTTATTAGAGTTTGTGCCAATGAGTTTGGGGTGTCGTGTATTAACCAGTTATTAGAGTTTGTGCCAATCATTTGTGAGTGTCTGTGTATTAACCAGTTATTAGGTTTGTGCCAATGATTTTGTGAGTGTCTGTGTATTACCAGTTATTAGAGTTTGTGCCAATGATTTTGTGAGTGTCTGTGTATTAACAGTTATAGAGTTTGTGCCAATGTTTGTGAGTGTCTGTGTATTAACCAGTTATTAGAGTTTGTGCCAATCATTTTGTGAGTGTCTGTGTATTAACCAGTTATTAGAGTTTGTGCCAATGATTTATTTGTGAGTGTTGTATAACCAGTTATTAGAGTTGTGACAATGATTTTGTGAGTGTCTGTGGTTCAACCAGTATATTTGAGTTTGGCCAATCATTTTGTGAGTGTCTGTGTATTAACCAGTTATTAGAGTTTGTGCCAATCATTTTGTGAGTGTCTGTATTAACCAGTTATTAGAGTTTGTGCCAATGATTTTGTGAGTGTCTGTATTAACCAGTTATTAGAGTTTTGTGCCAATCATT
Source organism: Hymenochirus boettgeri (assembly GCA_019447015.1). Taxonomy (NCBI): domain Eukaryota; kingdom Metazoa; phylum Chordata; class Amphibia; order Anura; family Pipidae; genus Hymenochirus; species Hymenochirus boettgeri. Next base: position 15,356,728 of record CM033472.1, read on the forward strand.
TTGTGAGTGTCTGTATTAACCAGTTATTAGAGTTTGTGCCAATGATTTTGGCACAATATATGTGTTCTAGTCTGTGTGTAACATGTCTGTGTGGGTGTGTTTTATGGGGGTCCAGTAATTTACTGGTATGGGGCCCAGAAAAGTCTGATGGCGCCCTGTCTAATCCAGAGCTATAAGTAATATGGCACCACCTACTGATAAATATACAGTAAGAAAATGTACTTTTAACTTGATTTCCTTATTTATTATTTGATTGGCTGCGACCAGATTGTGACATCCAGCAATATGTCAGCCAATGAAAACATTTTTTTTAGTTGTGTGCTGCAATGTCATTGGCTGTCTGGTTCCTGTTTAATAAAAATACCATTCATTGCAATATTTTCTTTCTGCCTAGGGGTGTTACTCAGTGATCCTCAATAACCTGGAGCCTTATGTATATCGCGGGGGCGTTAGCCATTGGTGTGTTGGCTGTAGAGGTAGGTGACGTTTTACACTCATTGATTAACTGCCTTTAACTGTGTGGCACCTGCTAGAAATAAAGGAAGACATACTGTAGTGAAGGGGAACAGTAGCGTACTACGTCTATGCAGGGGGGCGATAGGGCCATGACACCGTTAGACGCAAGGGGGGTGCAGGGGGCATAACAATCAGATAGGGGCCATGACACCGTCAGATGCAAGGGGGGTTCAGGGGGGCATAACAATCAGATAGGGGCCATGACACCGTCAGATGCAAGGGGGGTGCAGGGGGCATGACAATCAGATAGGGGCCATGACACCGTCAGATGAAGGGGGGTGGCAGGGGGCATAACAATCAGATAGGGGCCATGACACCATCAGATGCAAGGGGGGTGGAGGGGGCATAACAATCATATAGGGAACATGACACCGTCAGATGCAAGGGGGGTGCAGGGGGCATAACAATCAGATAGGGAACATGACACCGTCAGATGCAAGGGGGTGCAGGGGGGCATAACAATCAGATAGGGGCTATGACACCGTCAGATGCAAGGGGGGTGCAGGGGGGCATAACAATCAGATAGGGAACATGACACCGTCAGATGCAAGGGGGTGCAGGGGGGCATAACAATCAGATAGGGGCTATGAACAGTCAGATTCAAGGGGGGCATAACAATCAGATAGGGAACATGACACCGTCAGATGCAAGGGGGGTAGGGGGGCATAACAATCAGATAGGGGCTATGACACCGTCAGATGCAAGGGGGGCAACAATCAGATAGGGAACTGACACCGTCAGATGCAAGGGAGGTGCGGGGGCATAACAATCAGATAGGGGCATGACACCGTCAGATGCAAGGGGGTGCAGGGGGCATAACAATCAGATAGGGAACATGACACCGTCAGATGCAAGGGGGGTGCAGGGGGGCATAACAATCAGATAGTGGCTATGACACCATCAGATGCAAGGGGGGTGTAGGGGGGCATAACAATCAGATAGGGGCTATGACACCATCAGATGCAAGGGGGGTACAGGGGGGCATAACAATTAGATAGGGGCCATGAGACCGTCAGATGCAATTTGTTTACATTCATTGAATGTAAAAAATAGGATATTAGAAACCACAGGGGCATTCCGTGACCTTTATAAAAGCTGTGATGTTGTGCTTTCATGTGGTCACTGATCTCTTCTGTGACTTACAATATTCTTATAAATTACAGTTGGGGGTACATTATCCACTTTATAATTTATAGTTATTAGGATTCTGGGATTAACAGCGGAGTCATAACATATCTGTTTTGGAGACTCCTGCTGTAACACTGTAACCTGGTACAAACCCTTTTTTAAGTTCCCAGAATCCTCAGCATGTTGTAAACTGCGGTATTAGTTAATTAGCGATCTGTGTTTCTAGCTAGATAATGTCTGTGGTGTGCTGTTGCCCCCTTGCTTTCAGAATATGGTACTACTTCTTATTCCATTGTCTTTTTCTTTTCCCCCAGCTGCTTGCGATGGTTTTCGCCATGTGCTTGTTTCGTGGAATCCAGTAAAAGGATCTCCCAGGGGAAGATTTTGTGCCAAACTTTCTGGGACATCGTAATCTCGTGGCCCCCTAAAAGAAACTTCAATATAAGTTGTTTCCCCCTCCCCTGTATGGAATGTTTCACTGAGCCCCCTGTGGTCTGGGAGAGATTTTGCTTTGTGGCTTTATCAATCCATAGTCATCATCACTAGAGATTATTTCAGTGGAACATGAATTGGTATAAATGGTCAATAGCCAACCTACAAGGCAGGAACAAATATTATTTCCTTGTATGGTTCACATGGACCAGCCAAAAATCTTTATCTACGTGGCCAGATCAGCCACCAATCTTTATCCACATGGCCAGATCAGCCACCAATCTTTATCCACATGGCCAGATCAGCCACCAATCTTTATCCACATGGCCAGATCAGCCATCAATCTTTATCCAAAAGGCCAGACCAGCCACCAATCTTTATCCATGTGGCCAGATCAGCTACAAACCTTTATCCACATGGCCAGATCAGCCACCAATCTTTATCCTCGTGGCCAGAAGTGCTGCGGATTCTAAGGCCTAGACTTTAATAGGGTGTTCCCACAGAATAGTTGTATTGCCACAAAATGTAAACAGCCCAGTGCATGATGGGAAACAGCAGAAAATATATATATTTTTTTTTTTGGAATGCCACGACGAATGGCTTGAGCCCGCACGGTTGCTGATTTGCATGCGACCTGGGGGGGGGGATTACTTACCTGAATGACTACTGTGGACTTCATTCACCACCCCAGGCCCTGCACTAGGGCTGGCTGTGCTCGGTGTTCTACGAATGTACTGTATATAGATTTCCCTGCTCCCATAGGTGATGTGAAATTTCTACTTCTACACATATAACCGAGAGGCCCCCTCATAGCAAACAGGTCTGGTTCAGTAGAACTATGATGGAGGGGAGGGCTTGCACTATTTTGCACATTGAAATTCACCAGCAGGTGCATTAGGTATTGTGTGCCTTAACAATAAACGAGAAATAGAGGGAAACGCTCCACGTATCAGGTTACGGCCATCCACGGTTCTGATTAAACAAATGTGCAGTGGAACCAGACAATCCTGTACTGACGCTATTCTTTATCTGTTCGGTGGCGGACGGGCAGGGTATCCAGGTGTAGGACACACTGTGTGTATTGTCGCCATACATTTTCCTTCGCACTTTTGCAATTCACAAGGCTCTAGGAACTGACAGATTAGATGGGCCGTGGGTGATAGATCCATATTTCTTATCACAGTTGGTTTCCAGGACGTTTTCCATAAAAAAAACTTTAGTTTGAAAGGTTTGCTTGCAGGAAAATCGCTGCCAAAAATAAATTTTATTTCATCTTACGAGGCAAAATACAAGGACAGCAAGTTGGAGCGGACCGTGTTCCCATAGAATCAGATGTCACATGATTGATGATTTAGTTGAACCCCAATGCACTTTAGAGGGAATGTACAATTCTGGTTCCAGTGTAATTAAAGGGAAAATATGGTCTCTATTCGATCCCCCATACCTTTCAAACTAGCCTAGAATGATGTCTCTAGCAGTTGTCAATCCAAAGTTATAGACTTGTAAATTCTCGCTTTCTACTCTGCACTGTCTCTGTACTGTCTCTGTTATAAGCGGTCATAAGCCCCACCCGCAAAATCTTTCCTTAAGCTTGTTATGTTTTCCTTTGCCTATGGAAATTTATTTTTTCAGATTTGTGGTTATATGAAGCATAAAGAAGTTCTGGGGTGGGGCTTATGATTCTCTGTCCCAGCAGTATGATACAAGTGGGCATGCTCAAGCCAGTGGTTTGCTGGTGATGTCACAGCAGGAAGCATCGGCCTGCGTACTGCTTTGTAGAAACATGATCCTGGAGTCATTTTAAAGGCAGTGTGCTCATTATAATATAGGGCACTTGTATGGAGATCACAGTTCCCCTTTAAAAGGGGCAAAGATTTTTGCAAATTTGTCTGCACTAACAGATTTCTGCATTTCCTCCCATTGTGCAGTAAAGCAATATGTCTGCTTACAAATCAAAACCCTACACCGTGTTGATTTAGAATAGCATATTGATAAATGTAATTTATTCTTATTTTTTATTCATACTGGTTTTTTTTAATGACGAAATCTCTGTGTGGGTAGTTTGTTAGAAAGTTAAGCCTGGTACACACAGGCAGATCTTTTTCTGCAGAATAATATGAGGAAAACAGAATCTGCTCCACCACTTTAATATTATTCAATTGGGAGAGAGATTGAGTGGAAATCTGCCTGTGTGTACCCAGCCTTAAAGGGCACTCACGTCCCTTACCGATTGCTGTATTTTAAACCAGGCCACTGCTTGGGTCGGCTGGCTCTGATAAGGTCAGAGAAGCGAGCTGGACAATGTTAGGAACTTATATGGGGAAATAGTCCAGTGAGGGACAATATGAAAGTCAAATTAAAGGACAGTTGGTGAGATATTACATTCACTCTTGTGGCCTGAGCGGAGTTAATATTTTCAGGCAGTTCAGTTTATTGTCCTTGAGGTCATTGCTTGTCGTATATTGCAGGTCACCCCTACAGACAATGTAGTTGGTTTGCTACTTGCAAAACTGCACCAGGACTGTGTTCAGCCAACAGGGGGAGGTTCCATTGGGGTCCATTGTTCTGAACTCCATTTTGTAAATGTAAATGTTTGTTTATATTCGATAGTTATGCTAATGTTCTGTGATATTTTGCTACTGTTAAATCCTTTTTCCTATGAACAGACGTCTGTTTTGTAACGAAAGGGGAAGCGAGCAGGGCCGCTGTGCACCTCTTGTTTTTCTGTAAAATAATAAATAAAAATAAATAAATCATGGAATTTACTGGGATGGTTTTTTTCCTGTTTTGTAATTTTCAATCTGTGCTGCAATCTCATTGGGTCACGCTCTGATCCAATGGAAAAATCGGGTCCACAGATATCAGACAATTGTGAATGTTTGTGGTGGGGTGTGGTCAGTGGGAAGAGTTCCACCCAGTCCCCCGTAATCACCTAGGGATCCACCAGCGAGCAATTCTGGGATAGAAACCAGGGTTCAAGGACCCCAAAAACATTACTAGGTGGTTCTAGTACAGAGAAGACCTTGAAAGATGCTCATATCAACCCTGTCCACTTTTCTTCTTTAATTGTTTAAGCTCTTCGGGGCAGGGCCTGATTTGAACTTATACATGTAATTGTAAAGCGCTATGGAAGATGTTGGCGCTATATAAATCCGCAATAATAATAATAATAATTGTGCAAGAGCCTCTATTATTTCACTGCGATATTTGGAGAACCCACAATGCACCCCCTAGTGGTCCTGGCTTAGAAAGCAACCACCAGTGCAAATAAGCAAAATATTCAATGTTAATTTTGTCTCTAGTACCTCCTATCTACAATAAATACAAATGTAGATAAACATGGGCAACCTTACAAGGGTATAACTACAGTTTATATATAGATATACATATTTATATCACCTGTAAAGAACAGATAAACTGATTAAAACCCAGCCCTTAAAGCCTAGGTCTGACCTAACCAGACACGGCACCTAATTTAATAGAATCCTCCCAGAACCATGGACGTTAAGATCCATCAAACAAACTTATTAACCATGAATACGCACACTCCTAAATAAAACATATCCCACAACAGACAATATGAACCAGGAATCACTTTTATAAAACTGATCATCTCTCAGCAGTTCCCCTTTAATCATTTGTTACAATAATTTCATTTTCTCGGGATTTAAAGGTCCCTCATACAAACAAAGGGCGATAGCAGGAGAAGCACGGACAGAAGTTCACTGGGTCTGCTGAATGCACATTTTATTACTTTATTATGGAACGTACTGAGGTATTAGGTTTTGAAACAACAAATAAAAAATAAACCCAAAAACATCACAATATCACAAATTAGCTCAATGTGAAAGGGGGTGGGGTGGGTAATTCTCTGTTCCGTGAAGACAAAGATTTAGGGTTCCGTAAATATCAAGTGAGGAACCAGAAGGAACATTCAGAGATTTGTGCCCCTGGAGAAATGCCCAAGTAGGAGCTCATATTGACATGTTTAGTTCTAGTGCGAGATGCACAGGTGAGACATTTCTCACAAATGAAAGTTGGCCCTGTAAAAGTGTGTTGGGTGGTCGGAAGGTCATGAGGTCCGACTTACTCTCTGAGGAACCTAAATATATCAAAATGGAACATTTGTCATTGGATTGGAACATCTGAACTATAATTCAGCTGAAAGGATGAAGGTTTGGTCAGATAAAGAAAACAAAATGCGGTATTGGAGAAACAATGAGGAACTTTATAATGTTCTCGTTTTCCTTTTCTGTCTTCTAAACCTTCCTAAAATAGACCTAGTTCCTTATCGTCATTATCCATGAACCCTGCACCTTGTGTACTTCCTATCTGGTTATTTAATTACAGTCAGAGCTAAAGATTGAGGAGGAATGAGCTGAATAGGAATTTTGTCAGCTACAAGAGACTTGACCAAAAAACACTGTATTGGACCTCCAGGTATCAGCCAATATAGCGGGCAATAAAAATACACTGTTTCTTTACAGTCCTTGATGTGATTACTGTTAATGTATAGAGAACTACAGACCCATGTTATAGGTCTCTGTATTTTACATAGGAGAAACAGTTTAACCTGCAACGTCCGAAAGATTGCAAAACCATTGAACCCCAGAAAACCTAATTTGCTGCTAAATACAGTTTTGTCCGATGTTCTTATTGTGCCTGATCTGAAGGTCTTAAACCAGGTGTGGGCGTAAATGCCAAAATACAATGCAACCAGGCTGCTACCTTGGCTGTAAGGTACCCAGCATGCTGTTCCGAGACTGCAAAGCCAATGATCAAACCCCATTCAATTTAAAGGTCAAGTAGCCTCCAAGTAAATGGAGCTTTGGGCAATTGATCACTAATCCCTTTTAGAAATATCCTTTAATGGATAATGTTTTCAAGGAACAGAGCTTTTTTTTTTTGAAGGTGAGAAAGGGAATGTTAAAAATGGAACATTAAATTCTATCATCAAATAACTTATCCCAGAGGAGCATGCGTATCTGTGCCACCAATAAAGGAGGTCGGTGCTTATGAGAGTAAACATGTTCCGAGCTCCAGCGTCCCTTGCAGCAGTTTATGTCCATTTAGTCATTGCTGTGGAACAAAAGGATTCCAAAAAGCCCCTTGAAGTGACCGTGGGTGGGGGGTGGGGATAATGATACCTTTAAAGTTCTGACAGATGGCACGTGGAATAAAACCATCATGACTCCAAATTAAAAGTAATGAGAGTCGTCCGTAAGGAGTGGACATCGGCGTGACTAACGTCCGGTTCAAAGCTTCTTAGGTCGGCGTCCTACTTGATAGTAGAAATAAACGCTGATGAGCATAAAGAGAAGGCAACTGAACAGAAGGACGCCAGCTGTCAGGGAAGAAGTTCCGATCTCAATCATGCTCACGGCTGTGACTGTACAGAAACATAAAAGGACAAGGAGGGTTAAAGGGATGGGATTGACCAATCGGGGGGTTCCAACATATTACAGGTGTATTTATGGCTTAGGTAAAATGCTACAATCCTCATTACCATCTACAAATGTTAAAAGACTAAACCACCATGTGGACAACATGGTAATTGACCTTGTGACTCCATAGGTGACGAGCTCTACATAATTATTCACCATTATAAAGCAACATACCAAAACTCGTCACCACTTTGTAACAACCGGTAACTGATCTACATAGGACAGTAAGACTTTCATAGCAGCTCATCCAGGGTATAAAGAACTAAAACTTACATAGAAACTAAAAGAACAGGTCAGCAATTCAGCACCGGGGGTCATCACCCTATTTTTCTGAAAATTGTAGAGATTAAAAGAGAAATATGTCTGAAAAGTCATTCTGGGGAGCCAGTTACCCAGCCTCATCTTTAGGGTCTTTCTACTGTGCTTCCAGCATCTGGGAAGGGTTGAGCATGAGCTGGCCCAACCCTTCCCAGACACCAAACCCCAAGGAAACAATTCCTTATTTTTTCCTGGATGGACATATTCTTCTTTCTTGGTGGCCTCGTTCCTCAAGGTTCACACCTCAAGCAAAGGAGAAGGGGGCTTGGGAAACAGCTGCTACCCAAAAGGAGCGGGAAGAAAAAAATGGTGCCAGCAAGAAAGAAAAAGAAAATCTCCATTCAGGGAAACCAGTAAACAAGTAACTATTGGGATAATTGGTGTTCTTGGGGGGTCAGCATAGTTTCTATGAATGTGTGTGTGTGTGTGTGTGTGTGTGTGTGTGTGGGGGGGGTTAATAACCACTATAGCATCAGGGGTACAGAATAGCACTTAAATAAATATTATATATTGTATTAAATATAAAAAATATGCACAAATAAACCTTTCCTAGGAACATAATGGATGCAAACAAAAAAGGCTGTAAAACCCGTAGGCTATTTTGCATTGCTTTGTTAAGTAATTCAGGGGATTTAAACCTGTAGCTTCATGGGCTGTGTGTTTCTAGAAACAGAGTATTTGTATGTTGAGCCGCCAGAGCTTCCACAAAGAAAAAAGTTACATTTAGAAACTTTATCTTTTGTTAGAAAAGGAAGCAAAAAAAAAAAAAACAGTAAAATTAATGAGATTAACCGGCAACAACATGGACAACTTAGTTACAGAATTTATGTGAATGCAACTTAATAGAGAAGTATCTTACAATGTGTTCTTGTGAGAAAAGTGGTTAAACATTAGGAATTAAAAAAGTTTAGTTCTCCTTTAAAGATAAATGTCCTATAATTCAGTTTACCGATTATATCAAGGAGTCTGTCCTTTATTTAGAAAAATAGAACAAAATGTTTTGATAATTTCTGACTATTGTCCTGATACAACTTTATATTTCTCGGACATCCCAGATCTACTACAAAACTTTGTTGTAATGCCTTGTACTGAACAGAAGGTGGGGCTGTGAGACTGTAGCTGTACGATTACAGATTAAAAGAAACAGTAACATGGGATGCAGAAACCAGTTACAAGCTTTGCTCAGAAGGTGTCCATGGTATAATGACTTACCTATAAACTGGATGGTAAAGAAACAAGCCTTGGTCAGCAGTGTCCATCGTATAATGACTTTCTCTGACGTGTACAGGGAATTCCAGATGATTAAGGAGATACCTACAAACAGAGCAGCCGTGAGCCCTTTCATTCATGGCATAAAAAGAAAATTAAAGGGTAAAGCAAAGGGGACGTGAACTTGTCTTAATTGTCACTCACTGAATAAGGCTCCACCGTACAGCCGTGTGGACGTTTTGCTGCTGACTGTACCGCCATCAAACACTGCTTCATATAACTGATCTGGCAGCGTCAAGGCCTGAAATTATAAAGATTGTCATGTACCATGAACCTGTGTAGGCATGTATAGATAACACATATGGGGCATGTTTCTAAAAATATGGTTAGAACTGCTGATATGACAAAAACACTGAAATACTGGCAATAAATGTCCTATTTACACAGTCTAAAAGGTCTGTAGACACCTCCGATAGGACGGACTATGAAGAACTCCCAAGCGCAAGATACACAAGCAACGAACGGGCGTTTCATCCGATAGTCACGAGTGTGTATGCGTTCGTTCGTGAGGCGTTGGTTGATCCGCCACGGCTGATGCACACAAGTACGATTATCGGGCAAAACGCCCATTCATCATGTGTCTCCATGTTCTCGGCAGTCGTTCCTCTTGTGTACAAGGCTTAAATGTTCTCTTTAAAGGGCAAGTCCATCCCCCCCAAATGAAAAATTGAATAAAGGTAAATCACTACACATATCCCATAAATGCAATAGTTAGAAATCTAAGAGATGTAAGTCTAACCTGAAATGCTGGCTGATGTTCTGTTACCCCTCTTTTTGCAGGCTCAGACCCCATGAATAGTCAGTTCACCCAGACAATCACCCTAACCCAGGGAGTGAGGCCTGTCACACGATAAAGTTGCAGAATACATCTTGCAGGTCTAAGACATGTGTCTTTAAATGAACAGGCGATACAGTTCCAATGACACTTTCTTTACCAATATTTCCCACCAAACAAATTGCTTAGTGATTGGTCCCTGATCAGTTTCAGATTCCTAGTCCAGACTCTACTAGACATTCAATATAAGTTCAATTTGCAGTAACCAATGAAATGTTACCTTATTACTGGTCTACACACACCAGTCCTGGGTTCCCGATATTGTACGATCGCCGGTTCATGTATGGCTGATTTTTTTCAAACGGAAACATTTTTATCAGACCAATACCGATTGTACGATTAGTGCGTGTATGCCCTGCTGTAGAAAAACCTGGCGACATCTGATTAGTTGCCGCAGATAAACTCAATGAATGAGCCCCAATATACTTCTAAAAATCTTCTACCCTGACCTACAGGAGAGAAAAACCCCACACAGGACACACAAAGGTCACGTCAGCCAGTAAAATCATTACATTGAGACACAGGACAAGGATCAAACATAAGGTAAGAAGATGTCCCTGTCCCTTTTAACCCAAATGGTTTTCTAATGGGATTAAAGTGAATGGGATCAGGGCCAATCCTAGGATTACTTCTCCTTTAATATCCATGGAAAAGTCAAACACAGGACACCACACTGCAGCCTCATAACAGAGCGCTGGTTCAATCGCCCACCGTGCCCGATACTGGGTCGATCGGGTCAGAATTTGGTCAATCATTTCTCAGGTGCCCAATCTCTGCCAACCCCCCAAAGTTCTCCTTTAATGCATCACCACACTGAAAGATAACAGAGCAATTTGAACTAATGTGTCAGCTTTACGCTAGGTTCATAGTAGCCCACTGTGTTCCACCCATAAAGCTTCCAGCAGGATTTACAGATTGTACCCTAAATATAGCACTCACATTAAAGGGCATGTTCACCCCCTTTAATTTAAAAATTGTATATAGTTAATTCACCCCTCAAAAAACTACAATAGCTGCTAAACATAGGACTAACCTGGAAAATGTTCTCTCCCTCCCCCCCCCCCCTTCAGGTTAGGGTTACATCTCTCCAGTTAGACTTACATCTCTCAGGTTAGACACATATATCAGATTATAACTGCAGTTCTGGGGTTTGGGGGTGATTAACCTGAATACAATTTTTATTTGAGGGGTGGACTTGCCTTTTAAGCAAACATCAATGCCTTTCTGCAGTTTATTTATTCGGAATTACATTTAACTCCACGTTTCCCTTAGACATCAACGATTGGTTTCACATGGAAATATGTCTATTTCTAAGATTCAAATCCCACAATGCCCTAGTTCCCAATCAGGTTCCACTTACCATGACAGCGACTCCTGTGAAAATCACTGCAGAGACAAACTGCCACATCCTGTAGGGAACAAAGACACAGGGGGACAAGGTTAATTCACTGCATTTCCCTGTTAGTGTGCTACCTCTAGGGGGAGAGGGAGAGCAGGATTCCAATCAGTTACATTGTATCCCTTCATGAGGAAGTGTTCGGACTGTTTGCTTTAGTTAAAGATTTTCCCATCTATGTTGTATTTTTGTGTAGAAACCACACAGAAGACAAGTCATGCATCATTTGAATCGGTGGTTAAGGAAAAGATAAAAAAAAAAAAAAAAGAAATTATCCGTACGACACACTCTACCACCTTGTACTGCCAATACCCTTAGGGAACAGATAAACTACAGTACAAATGGAGTGATCCCCACCAATTACACAATTACATTATCACTATATAATACATAAGTGTGATATTTTGTAATGGGAGCTGCAGTGGTATATATCCTTATAAAATCACTCAGCTATGTCACTAAGTGACTCATTTCTTATATTTCTTATATCCCACTGCTCCGCCCATTCCGGTGTTCATGCCTGGACAACGACTCACATTTTTTGCTGTGTTTAACTTCACTAACAGAACCTGCTGGAGCTGCTTCCTGTCACTTCATAACCAATGTCTCTCTCCTCCTCCACAAAGATTTGTTTAAACGCATAGATGCTGGGCTGGGATATTCCTTTCTACTGGGTTTAAGTTACAGAAGGTAGCTTGGGGATTTAAGGTGGAACTAGGGACAAGGCTAGAATTTAAAATGCGAATGAGGTGAAGGAACCCGATACTTATGTATTATAAGAAATAATGCGCCCCTTCACATTATAATATAAGGACATTACGCCACCTCGGAGTTCCCTGTCCTGTATAAAAGCACCCGGCCTACGGCCTCGTGCTTCTATATGGTCAGGGAACTCCTCGTGGCATAATATCCTTATATTACACTGTAAGGGGCGCATTATCCCTTATATAATATCCTGGGAAATAGTTAGCAAACTTGCAATGTTCTCAGTAGCCAGTAGATGGCGGTATACATCTGGGAGAATGAAATCTCTTCTCCTAGACTTTTAAAAGGCTTCATATAATATGTAACATCTACAGGCAATCAATGAAGCGGAATTACTACCCTGTGGGGTCAGATTCTTTTTCCTTAATAATCCTGTTTACATCATTTAGGCGAGTGATTAATGTCACAGTGAGAGGTAATTGCTGTGTAGCGAATATTGGAAATGCAGGTGGGGGTTCTGAGACTATATTAGACAGAAATTGCTGCTGAGGGTAACTTGGCCTTTATAATCAGATATTCATCACTTTAGTACAGCGACAATAATGATCATTACCCAGAAGACACAGCAACAATGCAGAGAAATGTTCCATTTCCCTCTAAAACCTCACCCAAAGCTAATGAGCCCTAATCACTGTCACACGTGTCCTGTCTACCAATATGTATCGATACAAATACACAGACATGCTCTTCCCTGTGTTATGCTGACTGAGAAACAACATTGGCAGCTCCCACCCAAACATAGCTGTAAAGATACAAATCCTCTAGGTGCCCAGAAACAAGCTATTTTACACTCTCAAAAGGATTCAGTATGGCAGCTCCCACCCAAAATAGCTGTAAAGATATGAATCCTTTTTCGGAACTATTTAAAGGTAACAATATGGCAGCTCCCACCCAAACATAGCTGTAAAGATATGAATCCTTTTTCGGAACTATTTAAAGGAAACAATATGGCAGCTCCCACACAAACATAGCTTTTTGCTGGACACCTAGAGGATTCATATCTTTACAGCTATTTTACACTCAGTATGGTATAGGATTCAGTATGGTAGCTCAAACTCAAACCCATATGGTCACCCAAATTGCACTTTGTAACCATTTAAAGGTTACAGTATGGCAGCTCCCACTATTTGTAAAGGGAATATAAATAAGGAATGCTTTTAACCCAGAAGGTTATAGCACACAGCGCCAATTAGCAACCCCACCCCATTAAATCCCATTAAATCTGTTCTTACCTTAAGCCCAAAGGTTCCTTCATTGCAAATTTGATCTCATTTCCGAGAACCTGGGAGATCTAGACAGGAGGTAAAAATGGAAACAGTTCAGCAAATCCAGGAAATATTTACCCCCAGTGGCTACAATGTTATAATAATATTAACCCTGTAGGTACCAGGTTACGGGAATCTTCATGGATGTCAAACATTGTTATACAAAATCAAGTGGCTTTAATTAGCAGAGGTCCCTGCAGAGAGTTGCAGTTTAAATACTTTAACAGGTTTATGGGACCTGCGGTTCATTTAAAAACAGGGACAGAGGGGTTAAAGAATCTGAAAATGTGTCCATCCCATTGTTCTAGAACTACAACTCTCAACATTTCCCTATATACAATAACCACATAGAATATTGTACTAGCAATGGCATCTCTGAGTTGTCATTCCAATGTTGTCAGTCAGTGCAAATTACAAACCCTGCACCATCCTAAACCCTAAACCAACATGGTGCGTTAAGGGGTTAAATAAAACCCGTCTGTTGGAATTAAAACCGACAACATCTGACAAGACCAAAAATAAAAGCCAGTGAAGTAGAAGATTAGAGGGAGAAACTAAATGCAGTCTCTGCATCAAAGCACCAGCGCTCTGCATGGAAAGTGTTCGGAGAAGAAAGGACAAGCGAAGACGCAAATGGCAGACTATAAGACAAAAAACCATTAAGTAAGAGATAAGGAAGAACTTCTCCTTAAAGTGGAACCATATCTTTAATCTCATTGTGAGACGTTAGACAAGGGGATTATTGAAAAGCGACCACCAGACATTACATTTAAAGGGGCCTATACATGCATGTGGGTGGATGTTTATTATTCTATATGTGGATTAAAGGGAAGCTCTGCTGTGTTATTTTATATCTGTACAGTGCACGATATTTTGTGCAGCTAATTAGGCCAAGGACCCGACTTCAACGCATGTAAAAACATTGTGAATTTCTGTGTCCGCTTGAAGCGGCTTTTACGTGTATTTGCACTTCACAGGGGATTGGGAGTAAAAAAAAATCACACGTCACGTTGATTGTGTCTGCTTCTATCGATTGCACAGACTTGTATTAAGTGCGATTTGACAAAAACGTAACAAAAATGGTGATCGAATGCGGTATAAAATCACAACACATTGTAGCACACACAGTGGGGCCCACAATTAACTTTATAAATAAAATGTCACGCGGAACCAAAAGCGTGAACGGATCGCAAAACACAAAAAAAACACGCTGGTTCGACACATGTCCGATAGGACACACAATATGCAAACCAAGCAAACGCATATACACATACAATTATCGGGTGAAACGCCTCCTATCGGACATATGTCACAGAAAGGCTACACACAGTATCTGGGGCTGCAATAAAGGTAAATAGAATAACAGAGGGCAGGTAGAGGCTGGTATAAGCTTTAGCTAACGGGTGTTGACAGGTGACTGCTGATCAGATCCTGAATCAGTTCTCTCTCACCTGCATCTAATGAGATGTAACCTGACTGTGTCACAAAGCTATTCTACTCCACCAATGAGATGTAACCCTGACCATGTCACAAAGCTATTCTACTCCACCAATGAGATGTAAACCTGACCATGTCACAAAGCTATTCTTGGGAGATTCTGATCAGATCTCTGTGTATTAACCAATATGGGGAGATTCTCTGGGATGATCAAATTCTCTGTTATTACAATAGGGGGGAGTTCCCTGAATGATCAATACCTCTGTTATTACAATAGTGGAGATTCCCTAGATCAGATCTCTCTGTTATTACCAATCGGGAGATTCCTGGATCAGATCTCTCTGTTATTACAATAGGGGAGATTCCCTGGATCAATCTCTCTGTTATTACCAATAGGGGAGATTCTGGATCAGATCTCTCTGTTATTACCAATTGGGGGAGATTCCCTGGATCAGATCTTCTCTGTTATTACCAATGAGGGGAGATTCCCTGGATCAAATCTCTCTGTTATTCCAATAGGGGAGATTTCTGGATCAGATCTCTCTGTTTTACAATTGGGGGGAGATTCCCTGGATCAGATCTTCTGTTTATTCCAATAGGGGAATTCCCTGGATCGATCTCCTGTTATTACCAATAGGGGGAGATTCCCTGGGTCAGACTCTCTGTTATTAACCAATGGGAGATTCCCTGGGTACATCTCTCTGTTATTACCAATAGGGGAGATTCCTGGATCACATCTCTCGTTATTACCAATGTTACCCAATAGGGAGATTCTCTGGATCAGATCTCTGTGTTATTACCATAGTGGAGATTCTCTAGATCAGATCTCTCTGTTTTATTACCAATTGGGGGAGATTCCCTAGATCAGATCTCTCTGTTATTACCAATGGGGGATTCCCTGGATCAGATCTCTCTGTTATTTCAAGAAGGGGAGATTCCCTGGTCAGATCTCTCTGTTATTAACAATAGGGGAGATTCCCTGGGTCAGATCTCTCTGTTTATTACAATAGGGGAGATTCCCTGGGTCAGATCTCTCTGTTATTTCCAATAGGGGAGATTCCTGGTCAATCTCTCTGTTATTACCATAGGGGGAGATTCCCTGGGTCAGATCTCTCTGTTATTACAAATAGGGGGAGATCCCTGGTCAGATCTCTCTGTTATTACAATAGGGGAAGATTCCTCTGTCAGATCTCTCTTGTTATTACCAATAGGGGAGATTCTGGGTCGCATCTCTCTGTTATTACCACTGTTACTCTACCAATAGGGGGAGATTCTCTGGATCAGATCTCTGTGTTATTACCAATGGGGGAGATTCCTCAGATCACACTGTGTTTACCAATAGGGAGATTCTCAGATCCCGCTGTTATTACCAATAGGGGGAGATCCCTGGATCAATCTCTTTATTACCAAGGGGAGATCTCTGGATCAGATCTCTGTGTTATTCCAATAGTGAGATTCTCTGATCAGATCTCTGTTATTACCAATGGGGGAGATTCTCTGGAGGATCAATATGCTCGTTATTACAAATAGGGGAGATTCCCTAGATCAGATCTCTCTGTTACTACCAATAGGGGAGATTCCCTGGATCAGATCTCTCTGTTATTATCAATAGGGGGAGATTCCCTGGATCGATCTCCTCTGTTATTACCAATAGGGGGAGATTCTCCTGGATCGATCTCTCTGTGTATTTCCAATAGGGGGAGATTCCCTGGATCAGATCTCTCTGTTTATTCAATAGGGGGAGATTCCCTGATCAGATCTCTCTGTTAATTACCAATAGGGGGAGATTCCCTGGATGGAATCTCTCTGTTATTACCAATAGGGGGAGATTCCTGGATCGATCTCTCTGTTTTTACCAATGGGGGAGATTCCCTGGATCGGATCTTCTGTTTTTCCAATAGGGGGAGATTCCCTGGATCAGATCTCTCTGTTTATTACCATAGGGGAGATTCCCTGGATCAGATCTCTCTGTTATTACCAATAGGGGGAGATTCCCTGGATCAGATTCTCTGTGTTATTACCATAGTGGGAGATTCTCTAGATCAGATCTCTGTTTTATTACCAATAGGGGGAGATTCTCTGGATGATCAAATATCATCAGTTTATTACAATAGGGGAGATTCCCTAGATCAGATTCTCTCTGTTATTACCAATAGGGGGAGATTCCCTGGATCAGATCTCCTCTGTTATTACCAATAGGGGAGATTCCCTGGATCAAATCTCCTCTGTTATTACAGATAGGGGGAGATTCCTGATCAGTCTCTGTGTTATTACCAATAGGGGGATTCTCTGGATGATCATATCCTGTTTTACAAATGGGGAGATTCCCTAGATCAGATCTCTCTGTTATTACCAATTGGGGGAGATTCCCTGGATCAGATCTCTCTGTTATATCATAGGGGGAGTTCCTGGTCAATCTCTCTGTTATTACCAATAGGGGGAGATTCCCTGGTCAGATCTCTCTGTTATTACCAATAGGGGGAGATTCCCTGGGCAGATCTCTCTGTTATTACCATAGGGGGAGATTCCCGGGTCAGATCTCTCTGTTATTAACAATAGGGAGATTCCCTGGATCAGATCTCTCTGTTTATTACCAATAGGGGGAGATTCCGTGGGTCGATCTCTCTGTTATTACATTATACTACCATAGGGGAGATCTCTGGATCAGATCTCTGTTATTACCAATAGGGGAGATTCCTGTGTCAGATCTCTGTGTTATTACCAATAGGGAGATTCTCTGGATCAGATCTCTGTGTTATTACCAATTGGGGAGATTCTCTGGATCAGATCTCTGTTATTACAATAGGGGGAATTCTCGATGATCAAATATCCTGTTATTAACAATAGGGGAGATTCCCTAGATCAGATCTCTCTTTTACTATACTACATAGGGGGAGATTCCCTGGTCAATCTCTCTGTTATTATCAATAGGGGGAATTCCTGGTCGATCTCTCTGTTATTACCAATAGGGGGAGATTCTCCTGGATCCGATCTCTCTGTTATTCCAATAGGGGGAGATTCCCTGGATCAATCTCTCTGTTTTCAATAGGGGGAGATTCCTGGATCAGATCTCTCTGTTATACCATAGGGGGAGATTCCCGATGGATCTCTCGTTATTACCAATAGGGGAGATTCCCTGGATCAGATCTCTCTTTTTATTACCAATAGGGGGAGATTCCCTGGATCAGATCCTCTGTTATTACCATAGGGGGAGATTCCCTGATCAGATCTCTCTGTTATTACCAATAGGGGGAGATTCCTGGATCAGATCTCTTCTGTTATTACCAATAGGGGGAGATTCCCTGGATCAGAGTCTGTGTTATACCAATAGTGGGAGATTCCTAGATCAGATCTCTGTTTTTTACCAATAGGGGGAGATTCTCTGATGATCAAATATCCTGTTATTACAATAGGGGATTCCCTAGATCAGATCTCTCTGTTTTACCAATAGGGGAGATTCCCTGGATCAGATCTCTCTGTTATTACCATAGGGGGATTCCCTGATCATCTCTCTGTTTATACCATAGGGGGAGATTCTCTGGATCAGATCTCTGTGTTTATCCCATAGGGGAGATTCTCTGGATGATCAAATTCTGTTATTACAAATGGGGGGAGATTCCCTAGATCAGATCTCTCTGTTATTACCATATGGGGGAGATTCCCTGGATCAGATTCTCTCTGTTATTAATCAATAGGGGAGATTCCCTGGGTCAGATCTCTCTGTTATTAACAATAGGGGGAGATTTCCCTGGTCGATCTCTCTGTTATTACCAATAGGGGGAGATTCCCTGGATCAGATCTCTCTGTTATAACAATAGGGGGAGATTCCCTGGTCAGATCTCTCTGTATTACAATAGGGGGAGATTCCCTGGATCAGATCTCTCTGTTATTACCAATAAGGGAGTTCCGTGGTCGATCTCTCTGTTATTACCAACTTACTACATAGGGGGAGATTCTCTGGATCAGATTCTCTGTGTTATTACCAAAGGGGGATTCTCTGGATCAGATCTCTGTTTATTACCAATAGTGGGAGATTCTCTGATCAGATCTCTGTGTTATTACCAATAGGGAAGATTCCCTGGATCATATCTCTCTTTTATTACCAATAGGGAGATTCTCTGGATCAGATCCTGTGTTATTACCAATAGTGGGAGATTCTCTGGATCAGATCTCTGTTATTACCAATAAGGGAGATTCTCTGGATGATCAAATATCTCTGTTATTACAAATGGGGGAGATTCCCTAGATCAGATCTCTCTGTTATTACCATAGGGGAGATTCCCTGGATCGGATCTCTCTGTATTATCAATAGGGGGGATTCCCTGGATCGATCTCTCTGTTTACCATAGGGGAGAGATTCTCTGGATCGATCTCCTCTGTATTTCCAATAGGGGGAGATTCCCTGGATCAGATCTCTCTGTTATTACAATAAGGGGGAGATTCCTGATCGGATCTCTCTGTTATTAACCAATTAGGGGAGATCTCTGGATCAGATCCTCTGTTATTACCAATAGGGGGAGATTCCCTGGATCAATCTCTCTGTTATTCCCAATGAGGGGGAGATTCCCTGGATCGTATCTCTCTTTATATACCAATAGGGGGAGATTCCCTGGATCAGATCTCTCTGTTATTACCATGGGGAGATTCCCTGATCAAATCTCTCTGTTATTGTCAATAGGGGGTGATTCCTGGATCAGATCTCTCTGTTTATACCAATAGGGGAAAGATTCCCTGGATTAGATCTCTCCTGTTTATTACCAATAGGGGGAGATTCCCTGGATCATCTCTGTGTTATTACCAATAGTGGGAGATTCTCTAGATCAGATCTCTTTGTTTTACCAATAGGGGGAGATTCTCTGGATGATCAAATATCTCTGTTATTACAAATAGGGGGAGATTCCTGGATGATCAAATATCTCTGTTATTACAAATAGGGGGAGATTCCTGGATGATCAATATGTCTGTTTTACAAATAGGGGAGATTCCTAGATCAAGATCTCTCTGTTATTACCAATAGGGGGAGATTCCCTGGATCAGATTCTCTCTGTTATTACCATAGGGGGAGATTCCCTGGATCAAATCTCTCTGGTATTACCAATAGGGGAGATTCTCTGGATGATCAAATATCTCTGTTTTACCAATAGGGGAGATTCCCTAGATCAGATCCTCTGTTATACCATTGGGGGAGATTCCCTGGATCAGATCTCTCTGTTATTATCAATAGGGGGAGATTCCCTGTGACGGATCTCTCTGTTATTAGCAATAGGGGGAGATTCTCCTGATCAGATCTCTCTGTTATTACAATAGGGGGAGATTCCCTGGATCTAGATCTCTGTTATTATACCAATAGGGGGAGATTCACTGGATCAGATCTCTCTGTTATTACCAATAGGGGGAGATTCCCTGGGTCAGATCTCTCTGTTATTACCAATAGGGAGATTCCCTGGGTCAATCTCTCTGTTATTACCAATAGGGGGAGATTCCCTGGTCAGATCCTCTGTGTATTTACCAAAGAGGGGGGTATTCCCTGATCAATCTCTCTGTTATTTCAATAGGGGGAGATTCCCTGGATCAGATCTCTCGGTTATCACCAATGGGATTGCCTGATCAGATCTCTCTTGTTTTACCACTAGGGGGATTCCCTGTTATTACCAAATAGGGTAGTTCCATGGATCAGATCTCTCTGTTATTACCAATAGGGGGAGATCCCTGGTCAGATCTCTCTGTTATTATCCAATAGGGGGAGATTCCCTGGATTAGATCTCTCTTTATTACCATAGGGGGAGATTCCTGGATCAGATCTCTGTGTTATTACCAATAGTGGGAGATTCTCTGAACAGATCCTGTGTATAACCAATAGGGGGAGATTCTCTGGATGATCAATATCTCTGTTATTCAAAATAGGGGGAGATTCTCTGATGATCAAATATCTCTGTTTTTACAAATAGGGGGAGATTCCTAGACCAGACTCTCCTGTTATACCAATAGGGGGAGATTCCCTGGGATCAGATCTCTCTGTTATTACAATAGGGGGAGATTCCTGGATCGGATCTCTCTGTAATTACCAATGGGGGAATCCTGGATCGATCTCTCGTTATTCCATAGGGGGAGATTCTCTGTCAGATCTCTTGTTATTACCAATAGGGGGGAGATTCCCTGATCGATCTCTCTTTGTTATTACCAATGGGGAGATTCCCTGGATCGATTTCTCTGTATTACCATAGGGGAGATTCCTGGATCATCTCTCTGTTATTGTCAATAGGGTATTCTCTGGATCGATCTCTCTGTATTACAATAGGGAGATTCCCTGGATTGATCCTCGTTATTACCAATAGGGGGAGATTCCCTGGATCAGATCTCTGTGTTTATTACCAATAGTGGAGATTCTCTGATCAATCTCTGTGTTATTACCAATAGGGGAGATTCTCTGGATGATCAATCTCTGTTATTACAATAGGGGGAGATTCTCTGGATGATCAAATATCTCTGTTTACAAATAGGGGAGATTCCCTGGTGATCATATCTGTTATTACAATAGGGGAGAATTCCCTGATCAGATCTCTCTGTTATTACCAAAGGGGGAGATTCCCTGGATCAGATCTCTCTGTTTTACCAATAGGGGGAGATTCCCTGGATCAAATCTCTCTGTATTACCAATAGGGGGAGATTCTCTGGATGATCAATTCTCTGTTATTATCCAATAGGGGAGATTCCCTAGATCAGATCTCTCTGTTATACCAATGGGGGAGATTCCTGGATCAGTCTCTCTGTTATTACAATAGGGAATTCCCTGGATCGATCTCTCTGTTATTACAATAGGGGGAGATTCCCTGGATCAGATCTCTCTGTTATTACATAGGGGAGATTCCCTGGATCAGATCTCTCGTTATTACCAATAGGGGGATATTCCAATCGATCCTCTGTTATTACCAATAGGGGGAGATTCCGGTCATCTCTCTGTTATTTACCAATAGGGGGAGATTCCCGGGATCAGATCTCTCTGTTATTACCAATAGGGGGAGATTCCCTGGATCGATCTCTCTGTTATTACAATAGGGGAGATCCCTGGATCAGATCTCTCTGTTATTACCAATAGGGGGGATTCCCTGGATCAGATCTCTCTGTTATTACGCAATAGGGGGAGATCCCTGGATCAGATCTCTGTGTTATTACCAATAGGGGGAGATTCTCTAGATCAGATCTCTGTTTTATTACCAATAGGGGGAGATTCCTGGATGATCAATTCTCGTTATTACAAATAGGGGAGATTCCTGGTCAGATTTCCCTGTTTTACCAATAGGGGAGATTCCTGGATCAGATCTCTCTGTTATTACCAATAGCGGGGAGATTCCCTGGATCAAATCTCTCTGTTATTACCATAGGGAGATTCCTGGATCGAATCTCTGTGTTATTACAATAGGGGAGATTCTCTGGTGATCAAATATCTCTGTTATTACAATGGGGGGAGATTCCTAGATCAGATCTCTCTGTTATTACCAATAGGGGGAGATTCCCTGGATCATATCTCTCTGTTATTACAATAGGGGGAGATTCCCTGGGTAGATCTCTCTGTTATTAACATAGGGGGAGATTCCCTGGGTCAGATCTCTCTGTTTACCAATAGGGGGATATTCCCTGGGTCCGATCTCTCTGTTATTACAATAGGGGGAGATTCCCTGGGTCATACTCTCTGTTATTAACAATAGGGGGAGATTCCCTGGATCAGATCTCTCTGTTATTACAATAAGGGGAGATTCCGTGGGTCGCATCTCTCTGTTTATATATTAGGGGAGATTCTCTGGATCAGATCTCTGTGTTATTACCAATAGGGGGACATTCTCTGGATCAGATCTCTGTGTTATTACCAATAGTGGGAGATTCTATGGAGCAGATCTCTGTTATTACCAATAGGGGGAGATTCTGGATGATCAAAATCTCTGTTATTACAAATAGGGGGAGATTCCCTAGATCAGATCTCTCTGTTACTACCAATAGGGGGAGATTCCTGGATCAGATCTCTCTGTTTATCCAATAGGGGGAGATTCTCGTATCGATCTCTCTGTTTTTCCAATAGGGGAGATTTTCCTGAGCAGATCTCTCTGTTATTGTCAATAGGGGGAGATTCCCTGGATCAGATCTCTCTGTTATTACCAATATGGGGAGATTCCCTGGATGGATCTCTCGTTATTACCAATAGGGGGAGATTCCCTGGATCCAGATCTCTCTGTGTGATTACAAATAGGGGGAGATTCCCTGGATCAGATCCTCTGTTATTACCGATAGGGGGAGATTCCCTGGATCAGATCTCTCTGTTATTAACATAGGGGAGATTCCCTGGATCAGATCTCTCTTTATACCAATAGGGGGAGATTCCCTGATCAGATCTCTGTATTATTACCAATAGTGGGAGATTCTCTAGATCAGATCTCTGTTTTTATACCAATAGGGGGAGATTCTCTGGATGATCAAATATCTCAGTTTTACAAATAGGGGGAGATTCCCTAGATCAGATCTCTCTGTTATTTACCAATAGGGGGAGATTCCCTGGATCAGATCTTTGTTATTACCAATAGGGGGAGATTCCCTGGATCAAATCTCTCTGTTATTACCGATAGGGAGAGATTCTCTGGATCAGATCTCGTGTGTTATTACCATAGGGAGATTCTCTGGATGATCAAATATGTTATTACAAATGGGGGAGATTCCCTAGATCAGATCTCTCTGTATTACCAATTGGGGGAGATTCCCTGGATCAGATCTCTCTGTTATTATCAATAGGGGGAGATTCCCGGGTCAGATCTCTCTGTTATTAACAATAGGGGAGGATTCCTGGGTCAGATCTCTCTGTTATTACCAATAGGGGGAGATTCCCTGGGTCAGATCTCTCTGGTATTAACAATAGGGGGAGATTCCCTGGGTCAGATCTCTCTGTTATTAACAATAGGAGGGGGATTCCCGGATCAGATCTCTCTGTTATTACCAATAAGGGGAGATTACGTGGGTCGCATCTCGCTGTTATTACCAACTGTTACTACAATAGGGGGAGATTCTCTGGATCAGATCTCTGTGTTATTACCAATAGGGGGACATTCTCTGGATCAGATCTCTGTGTTATTACCAATAGTGGGAGATTCTCTGGATCAGATCTCTGTGTTATTACCAATAGGGAGAGATCCCTGGATCATATCTCTCTTTTATTACCAATAGGGGGAGATTCTCTGGATCAGATCGCTGTGTATTACCAATAGTGGGAGATTCTCTGGATCAGATCTCTGTTATTACCAATAAGGGGAGATCTCTGGATGATCAAAATCTCTGTTATTACAAATAGGGGGAGATTCCCTAGATCAGATCTCTCTGTTATTACCAATAGGGGGAGATTCCCTGGATCGGATCTCTCTGTTATTATCAATAGGGGGAGATTCCCTTGATCGGATCTCTCTCTAATTACCAATAGGGGGAGATTCTCTGGATCCGATCTCACTGTTATTTCCAATAGGGGGAGATTCCCTGGATCAGATCTCTCTGTTATTACCAATAGGGGGAGATTCCTGGATGGATCTCTCTGTTATTACATAGGGGGAGATTCTCTGGATCAGATCTCTCTGGTTATTACCAATAGGGGGAGATTCCCTGGATCAGATCTCTGTTATTACCAATAGGGGGAGATTCCCTGGATCAGATCTCTCTGTTATTACCAATAGGGGGAGATTCCCTGGATCAGATCTCTCTGTTATTACCAATAGGGGGAGATTCCCTGGATCAAATCTCTCTGTTATTGTCAATAGGGGGTGATTCCCTGGATCAGATCTCTCTGTTATTACCAATAGGGGGAGATCCCTGGATTAGATCTCTCTGTTTAGTACCAATAGGGGGAGATTCCCTGGATCAGATCTCTGTGTTATTACCAATAGTGGGAGATTCTCTAGATAAGATCTCTGTGTTTATTACCAATAGGGGGAGATTCTTGGAGATCAAATATCCTGTTATTACAAATAGGGGGAGATTCTCTGGATGATCAAATATCTCTGTTATTACAAATAGGGGAGATTCCCTGGATGATCAAATATGTCTGTTATTACAAATAGGGGGAGATTCCCTAGATCAATCTCTCTGTTATTTACCATAGAGGGGAGATTCCCTGGATCAGATCTCTCTGTTATACCAATAGGGGGGAGTCCCTGGATCAAATCTCTCTGGTATTAACAATAGGGGGAGATTCTCTGGATGATCAAATATCTCTGTTATTACCAATAGGGGGAGATTCCCTAGATCA
Organism: Hymenochirus boettgeri; assembly: GCA_019447015.1. Classification (NCBI taxonomy): domain Eukaryota; kingdom Metazoa; phylum Chordata; class Amphibia; order Anura; family Pipidae; genus Hymenochirus; species Hymenochirus boettgeri. The sequence goes on from CM033472.1 coordinate 15,381,809, forward strand.
GATCTCTCTGTATTACCAATTGGGGGAGATTCCCTGGATCAGATATCCTGTTATTATCAATAGGGGGAGATTCCTGGATCGGTATCTCTCTGTTATTAGCAATAGGGGGAGATTCTCTGGATCAGATCTCTCTGTTATTATCAATAGGGGAGATTCCCTGGATCAGATCTCTGTTATTACACATAGGGGGAGATTCACTGGATCAGATCTCTCTGTTATTACCAATAGGGGGAGATTCCCGGGTCAGATCTCTCTGTTATTACCAATAGGGGGAGATTCCCTGGGTCAGACTCTCTGTTATTACCAATAGGGGGAGATTCCCTGGGTCAGATCTCTGTGTTATTACCAATAGAGGGGGGGTTCCTTGATCAGATCTCTCTGTTATTGTCCATAGGGGAGATACCCTGGTCAGATCTCTCTGTTATCACAAATGGGAGATTGCCTGGATCAGATCTCTCCTTGTTATTACCACTAGGGGGAGATTCCCTGGTTATTACCAATAAGGGTAGATTCCTGAATCAGATCTCTCTGTTATTACCAATAGGGGGAGATTCCCTGGGTAAGATCTCTTGTTATTTCCAATAGGGAGAGATCCCTGGATTAGCTCTCTCTGTTATTACCAATAGGGGAGATTCCCTGGATCAGATTCTGTGTTATTACCAATAGTGGGAGATTCTCTAGAACAGATCTCTGTGTTATTACCAATAGGGGGAGATTCTCTGGATGATCAAATATCTCTGTTATTACAAATAGGGGGAGATTCTCTGGATGATCAAATATCTCTGTTATTACAAATAGGGGGAGATTCCCTAGATCAGACCTCTCTGTTATTACCAATAGGGGGAGATTCCCTGGATCAGATCTCTCTGTTATTATCAATAGGGGGAGATTTCCTGGATCGGATCTCTCTGTAATTACCAATAGGGGAGATTCTCTGGATCCGATCTCTCTGTTATTTCCAATAGGGGAGATTCCCTGGATCAGATCTCTCTGTTATTACCAATAGGGGGAGATTCCTGGATCGGATCTCTCTGTTATACCAATAGGGGGAGATTCCCGGATCGGAATTTCTCTGTTATTACCAATAGGGGGAGATTCCCTGGATGAGATCTCTCTGTTATTGTCAATAGGGGGTGATTCCCTGGATCAGATCTCTCTGTTATTACCAATAGGGGGAGATTCCCTGGATTAGATCTCTCTGTTATTACCAATAGGGGGAGATTCCCTGGATCAGATCTCTGTGTTATTACCAATAGTGGGAGATTCTCTAGATCAGATCTCTGTGTTATTCCATACCATAGGGAGATTCTCTGGAGATCAATATCTCTGTTATTACAATAGGGGAGATTCTCTGGATGATCAAATATCTGTTATTACAAATAGGGGGAGATTCCCTTATGATCAAATATATCTGTTATTACAAATAGGGGAAGATTCCTAGATCAGATCTCTCTGTTATTACCAATAGGGGGAGATTCCCTGATCAGATCTCTCTGTTACCAATAGGGGGAGATTCCCTAGATCAAATCTCTCTGGATTACCAATAGGGGGAGATTCTCTGGATGATCAAATATCTCTGTATTACCAATAGGGGGAGATTCCCTAGATCAGATCTCTCTGTTACTACCAATTGGGGGAGATTCCCTGGATCAGATCTCTCTGTTATTATCAATAGGGGGAGATTCCCTGGATCGGATCTCTCTGTTATTAGCAATAGGGGGAGATTCTCTGGATCAGATCTCTCTGTTATTATCAATAGGGGGAGATTCCCTGGATCAGATCTCTGTTATTACCAATAGGGGGAGATTCACTGAATCAGATCTCTCTGTTATACCAATAGGGGGAGATTCCCTGGGTCAGATCTCTCTGTTATTACCAATAGGGGGAGATTCCTGGGTCAGATCTCTCTGTTATTACCAATAGGGGGAGATTCCCTGGGTCAGATCTTTGTGTTATTACCAATAGAGGGGGGGTTCCCGTGATCAGATCTCTCTGTTATTGTCAATAGGGGGAGATACCCTGGATCAGATCTCTCTGTTATCACCAATAGGGGAGATTGCCTGGATCAGATCTCTCTTGTTATACCAATAGGGGAGTTTCCCTGTTATTACCAATAATAGAGGTAGATTCCATGGATCAGATCTCTCTGTTATTACCAATAGGGAAATTCCCTGGGTCAGATCTCCTGTATTTCCAATAGGGGGAGATTCACTGGGTCAGATCTCTGTTATTAACAATAGGGGGAGATTCCCTGGTCAGATCCTCTGTTATTACCAATAGGGGGAGATTCCCTGGGTCAGATCTCTCTGTTATTACCAATAGGGGGAGATTCCCTGGGTCAGATCTTACTGGTAGTTTTGCTCAATGCAGGAAGTGGTGATGAGTATGGTGACATAGAATCACGTGACCTTAACTAGAAGTTGAACTTTCACAGGTAAAGGGTTAACAGTAACAGACATTCCCAGTATTACTCATAATCCAGTGTGTGAGGGGTTAATGTGTTTCTCAGCCCATGGTGGGAGTCCAGTGTCACACCCCACCAACTCCCTCTCCCCACCCAGCAGCAGTGGGGGCTGAACCTGGGACTGTGTGTGGGAGGCTGAATAGTGCGCGCTGGGCGGTGCATTACGGTAGCAAAGGGGGGCTGTTGTGGTTATTACGGTGACTGAGGTCCGACTGGGAAGGTGCAAGAGCCTGAACTGGGGGGCAGAGACCGTGCACACCGGGGTGGGAAGGTAAGTGATAGTCTGTGGCTCATTCCAGTCCCTGCAAAGACTAATTAATTAATTTAAAAAACTATATATTAATTACCTGACCCATCAGCCAACATTCCATTATTAGCTGCACCCATATATTGGGTTCGTGCAGCCATCTATTGTGGGGTTCGTGCAGCATCTTTGTGGGGTTCGTGCAGCCATCTATTGTGGGGTCGTGCAGCCATTATGGGGTTCCTGCAGCCATCTATTGGGATTCCTGCACCCATGTATTGGGGTTCCTGCACCCATGTATGGGGTTCCTGCACCCAACCCATCTATTTCGGGGTTCCTGCACCCATCTATTGGGATTCCTGCACCATGCATTGGGGTTCCTGCACCCATGTATGGGGTTCCTGCACCCAACCCTCTATTTCGGGGTTCCTGACCCATCTATTGGGTTCCTGCACCCATGTATTGGGGTTCCTGCACCCACCCATCTATTTCGGGGTTCCTGCACCCATGTATTGTGGGGTTCCTGCACCCATGTATTGTGGGGTTCCTGCACCCATGTATTGTGGGGTTCCTGCACCCATGTATTGTGGGGTTCCTGCACCCATGTATTGGGGGTGGTTAATGCACCCATGTACCTATAGTACATATACTGTAGGTTCCATGTTATCTCTTCCATTCAATGGAAACCCCATTCACACCCAAACAAACAAGGAATCTGAAAAAATCAAGGAATCTGAATAAATTGCAGTACTGTGGATGCTGGCTTCTGGGAGTTGTAGTTCTGCTCTGTTTCGGTGGCTGCTGGGAGTTGTAGTTCTGTCTGTTTACAGGGGTGCTGAGAGTTGTAGTTCGTCTGTTTACAGGGGCTGCTGTATTTCTGTTTTTTCCCTTTGTAACTTCCCATTCTCTTATTCTGTTGTTCTCCCTCTCACCCCTTGTTTCCTATTCCCCAGGTGTTAACCAAACACCAGGGGGTGATGGCCATTAACAGCTGGAGGGTTGGTTATTTTTGTTGCTTTGATTGATCTGATGGAAAAACAACAAACAAGGGGTTAAAACAAGCATAGACAACTTCCCCAGTGTGTTGCAGAACTACAGTTCCCAGCATCTATGATCAGTACTAAGGATTCTGGAATTTGTGGTTCAGCAACAGCTGGAGCCCTAGAGGTAACAGGGATAGTGTTGCTGGCAGGAATTTCTATGTTCTGAAGGGGTTGACAGGCCACTAGTTAAGGGTCAGACATTAGTTGGTTTGGGGCACCGTCTGAGACTCTGGGATCAAGAGATTGCTAGTTCAGTAGAAATAAATACATGGACATAAAGAGTTAACAGTGTTATTTTGCAGGGGTCTTTATCTTGGTTTCTATTGGTGGAAACCTTGACATACCCCATGTTCCATATCTACCCACATCCTAACATTAATACACAGCTCCCTATTGTGCGAAAGGGGTTAAAACGGTTGTTTGCCTGGGTTAGAAAGTGATTACACTGTAGCTGTTTCATATGGTTAACCCTTTCCTTGGTGTTAAAGTGAACACCCCTTGCTGGAGGGTTAATTAGGACTGAAATCCTTTTATAAACAGTCACATGACTAATACTGGAGACTAAAGTTCCCTGTAACTTTAATTACCCCGAATTCCCATCCACTGGCCCCTGGGTTTGTAATATATTTGGAACCCTGTGTGTGCTTTCCAGAGGTTGGCATCCCAGTCTTGTTTAAAGCTAGATATTTGTCTTTCAGGGGATGGTGGGAATTGTAGTTAAACAGGTGGGTAAATACCTTCATTTTTTTTTGTTTCTGAAATTCAACAGGTGTGTTCGGTGTATTTCATGGGGTTCAAACGGGCATCAAATCCTGGCTAACCACTACCAAATTTCCCAAGGTGCTCAGTTAATACAGATGCTTCAAGTTTTATTTAATTACAGTCTAGGGCCTTGTTCACACTACGTATCAAAGAAACACAAAGTAACGCATGTTAAGAGCTAGGCCACAGCACAACGTTTTAACGTGCGATCTGATTGCGTATTAAAAAGCGCACACTACTGTTGGTTAATGGTCTGGCTGTGCTGCGTTGTGCTTCAATTGTGCAACATTGGGGGATGACATCGCAGGGGATTTCCCATCCGATACCCTTCTCACCCTAAGAGCACGGCCATACTGCACCGTGCCTGAAGCTCTCACGCAATCTCACCCGATTGTGTGTGTGATTCCGGTGAAATTTGCATGCGATTCTGTGGGTTTGCATGCGATTTCTCTTTTGAGATAGGAAATTGCATGTGATTGCACATAAAAAATAAGATCGCGTGTGATTGCTATCGCAAACGGATGCGCAATCGCAATACACCCGAAATTGCCCAATTTGGTGCATTGCCGCATTTCCAATGTTAGAACAAAAATTGCATGCGCAAACGCAGGAAAAACTGCGTAGTGTGGCCAAGTGTGAATGTAATATACACAATATGATGAATGACATTATTCTGCTGGGGTAAGGACAGGGTTAACCTTGTTACTGGGACAAACAGGTAGAAATCAGAAAAAAAAAAACCCAGAAAACTCCCAGACAAGAGAACATCAAAAACCTCGCACCCTTCCGCCGCGCTCACTTCATCTGGCTTGTACCCACAGAGCACGCTGGCATCTCTGGCGTAGATCTGGGCAGGCCCCAAGTAGTGTGTCTGGGGAGCAGGAAGCCGCCTACATGTTGAGAGCAAATTGAAATACACAAGAGTCTCAATTTATGAGAATGATCAGTAACAGAGCCTTGGGGGTATAGAGATTCCAGACAGTAACTTTTAGGGCTCATTCACATTAGACAAAAAGCACAGACAAATCACTAGGCACGTGCTGGGTGCTCTATCGTTTGAATATTTAAAGAGAAAACACGCTGGAAACAGACAGAGTGTGCATTAGGGAAAATTAACTGGATTTCAAAGGGGGGAAATCGACCTTGCGTTTGTAAAAAGCGTACAGGTGTGTGAATGTTTGCGCTGTGTTGGAGCGATATATAGAGCTGTTTTAAGGAGGATGCTGGGAGTTGTATTTCTCCAGAGCATAACCAATCGGAGATCAGGTAATTAATATTAATACAAATAGTCACAGGTGCAGTAAAAGGGATGTTATGAAAAGGTATCAAGTTGTTCTATGGAAGAGAAATGTCAGGTGGTTAGGAAAGGAGTTGCTGAAGGAAAGCACAGTGGCAGCACCAGCAGCTCTGTTCGTTCTGTGGTCTTGTGTATGTGGCTGGGTTTACGTCTCTCATTTCCATTCACCTGTGCCAGGACATTTTAATAACATGGATTTCCGGCCGTGTGGAAGGAATTCAGGTGGTGAACTGCAGGGGGTCAGGCTATTAAACCTCACGGGCGAGGGCTTCCTGCTAAGAAACGATTCCCACTGAAGCTGCACGGCTGCTTTTTATTCAATAGGAGAAGAGAGAAATGCCAACCAATAGGAGGAGCCGATGTTTGTCGGCACTGAATTCATCTCCGTGAACAGACACACACTTGTTATTATGGTTTCACTGCGTTTGGCTCTGACAATTTCTCTTCGCCAACAGAATCCTCCCACTGTTGGGCGAGATAAAGGGCACGCTGGCAGAGGAGAGATACAAGTCACCATTGGCAGTGGGTGAGATAAAGGTATCCCTGGCAGAGGCCAAGATTCAAGGTTTCTCTGGCAATGGGCAAGATACAGGGCATCCCTGGCAGAGGGCGAGATACAAGTCATACTATGGAGTGGGTAAATAAAAGGCATCCTGGCAGAGGGTGAGATGCAGGGCATCCCTGGCAGAGGGCGAGATGCAGGGCATCCCTGGCAGAGGGCATTGGGCATCCCTGGCAGAGGGCGAGATGCAGGGCATCCCTGGCAGAGGGCGAGATGCAGGGCATCCCTGGCAGAGGGCGAGATGCAGGGCATCCCTGGCAGAGGGCGAGATGCAGGGCATCCCTGGCAGAGGGCGACATGCAGGGCACAACGTTCGTATCATAGGTACAATTTTGCTGGAGTTGGGGAAATTCAGGGCAGCTCCTGGAAGTTTTGTAAGGAATAACACTTAATTGTCTGAGAGATCTGTGTAGTAAAGTAATAGGGGCGTTTAGGTTAGAGTGTCACTGGGAAACCCAAAGAGCTTACAATCTCTTCCTCCGCGTTCTCAAATGCTGTAAGGAGTGTGGTTTAACCTTTTGCCATTTGCTATAAGACACAAAATGAGCTTAACATGGGTTAATGTCCCCAGATTGTGAATAATAATATTAATGGTTATAATAATAGAATAATATTTGTTTGTTGCATTACACACCATTGCATTGATATTAACAACCGCTAAAGAGCTTAAAACCCTGGCAGATGCAATAAAAAGTGCCTGTGCTTATAATTTGCAGTAACCAATCAGATTGTATTCAACTGCAATAATCCAGTAAATAGCTGCCATCCAATTAGCTACTTCAAAATTATTGCTCGGGCAAAACTTTGCACCTTGTATTGCATCAGCCCCTTAAAGGGTCACATTAACCAGAACCGTAATGCTTGTTTTCGGTTAAAGTCGAGTTAACCAACTCAATATTGTTAGCACAACTTTAACCCCTTTATTTTGCCGGCTGCACCGGTAAAGCAAAAGTAAGCGAATTGCTCTACGTATTGTGCGATTAAAGTCGCAACTCGCTTATTGATTCCCAGAAGGACGAATTACCCGGATTTATTCAGTCTGGGTAAATCTCCCTACAGTGTTTGAAAACTAATGTTTGAAATGCACAGCACCAGCTAACTGGAGAATATTACTGCCTTTGATTGGTTGGAGAAATGTCAGGCGGAAGCAGCAATGTTCCAACATTCTATATTGTTTTTATTCCTCGTCTCCACTGGATCTTTTCCAAGTGGCCCATTTTCTGAGCCTTTAGCCAAATTGTATTTTTTTGCTTTCGCGGCTGATTGATTCTCACTCACTGAATAACATTTCCTGTCTGTTCCCAGTGTTATTTATATCCAGCTCAATCTGGACACATTGTGTGAGAATCTTGTAATCTGCAAAATAGTTTCTCCCAGATGGTGAGAAGCATACAGCATGGTAGCTCCCACCAAATATGCAACTGTCATTAAACAGAGAAGGAAAACTTTGTGCGCCCGGTAACTATTCCTGTGGCTCACTGTTTGTTTACAGTAAATAATTTACCGTTAGACCCTGTGTGTTTCCAAGACAAATGTATCAATCATATAGCTTAGGGCTAGGCCCCACATATGCGTTTTTTAAGCGTTTGCGCACGCATTTTGCGTTCGCAAAAGCGTATGCGATTTGGTTATGATGGAAATCTGGGAACGCAAAAATCCCTGCGATTTCCCATGCGCATGCGATTGCGCATCCGTTTCCGTTTTGGTAATGCATGCGGTCACCATTATTGGTGCGTTAACGCATGCGTTGCGTAACGGAAAACGGCAAAATCGCATGCGCAAAACGCCACGCGCAAACTGAAAACGCACAAGAATAATGCAAACAATCGCGTGCGATAACGCTCATGTTTGCATGTGCGATTTAGTGCATTGTGAGTGGGGCCATAGCCTGAAGGGTTTGCAGAAAGGAGAATAGTGGACAACTGAATTATACGATGCAAAGTAAAGCTGGTCTCCGGTAGACAGTAAATAGGAAAGTGGAGTGTGGCACATAACAGGCGGGTTCGCACCAGTGACTTCCTCTCTGTGCATCCAGATGTTCGGATCCAGTAAAGGAAGCGCAGTGTTTACTGGAAGGGAAGCATTAAATACCAATGCTTTCTATGGCACTATAGATTCATTTTATATGAAATCAATAGGGCCGTGTTTGTCCCCTGCTGGATATTGGTGCACAGGGATAGAACATGGGAAACGTTAACTAAGACTGTGGGATATTGGGGCAACGGGATAGAACATTGGGAAACGTTAACTAAGGACTGTGGGATATTGGTGCACAAGTGATAGAACATGGGAAACATTAACCAAGGACTGTGGGTATTGGTGCACAGGGATAGAACATTGGGAAACGATAACTAAGGACTGTGGGATATTGGGGCACAGGGATAGAACGTTGGGAAACATTAACTAAGGACTGTGGGATATTGGGGCACAGGATAGAACATTGGGAAACATTAACAAGGACTGTGGGATATTGGGGCACAGGGATAGAACATTGGGAAACATTAACCAAGGACTGTGGGATATTGGGGCACAGGGATAGAACATTGGGAAACATTAACCAAGGACTGTGGGATATTGGGGCACAGGGATAGAACATTGGGAAACATTAACCAAGGACTGTGGGATATTGGGGCACAGGATAGAACATTGGGAAACATTAACCAAGGACTGTGGGATATTTGGGGCACAGGGTAGAACATTGGAAACATTAACCAAGGAACTGTGGAATTGGGGCACAGGGATAGAACATTGGGAAACATTAACAAGGATGTGGGTATTGGGGCACAGGATAGAACATTGGGAAACATTAACCAAGGACTTGGGATATTGGGGCCAGGGATAGGGATAGAACATTGGGAAACATTAACCAAGGACTGTGGGATATTGGGGCACAGGGATAGAACATTGGGAAACATTAACCAAGGACTGTGGGATATTGGGGCACAGGGATAGAACATTGGGAAACATTAACCAAGGACTGTGGGATATTGGGGCACAGGGATAGAACATAGGAAAAATAACCAAGGACTGTGGATATTGGGGCACAGGATAGAACATTAGGAAACATTAACCAAGGACCGTGGGATATTGGAGCCCAGGGATGAACATTGGGAAACAATAACCAAGGACCGTGGGATATTGGGGCACAGGGTAGAACATTGGGAAACATTAACCAAGGACTGTGAGATATTGGGGCACAGGGATAGAACATTGGGAAACATTAACTAAGGACTGTGGGATATTGGAGCACAGGGATAGAACATTGGGAAACATTAAGGACTGTGGGAAATTGGGGCACAGGGATAGAACATTGGGAAACATTAACTAAGGACTGTGGGATATTGGGGCACAGGGAATAGAACATTGGGAAACATTAACTAAGGACTGTGGGATATTGGGGCACAGGGATAGAACATTGGGAAACATTAAGGACTGTGGGATATTGGGGCACAGGGATAGAACATTGGGAAACATTAACTAAGGACTGTGGGATATTGGGGCACAGGGAATATAACATTGGGAAACATTAACTAAGGACTGTGGGATATTGGGGGCATTTTGCCTTCACTGATTGCGTTAGACCATGTGACCATGTGTTTTCAGTCTTTCTGTAATTAAATAGTAATTTCCAATAGAAGGTTCCCTGACGGTGCAGTTACAATGTGAGTCATTGGCAATATATAGAAATATCCCTGTGCAAGGAATGTCATCGGAATGGGCTGAGGAACCTGCTGATGGATGGGTCAGAAATGTTTGACATTTTAAAAAAGGTTGGATTCAAAGGGTAAGTAAAGTAAAACTGAATTTGTTTTAAAAAAACATTTTTATGAGTGAGGATTGTGTTGATTCCGATATCATTGTGGGAGGATAAAAGGGACAATAACCTTTTTATTTTAATACAAGAAAATTATTTTGTAGTTGAGCTTTCCCTTGCTGCTTTAGGTCCAGACAGTCCCATCTTACTGCTGACATCAGGGTGATGTCATGTGTGATAATCCTCCAATAATACGACAGGTTAGACACTTGGTCTTGAAATCTGAATTTCCCCTGTTTACCATGGATGTGAGAAGGTGGGAACTATATTTTGGGGGGATTTGGCTGATAAGGCTTATGTAGTCTGAGCCAAAGGTAACAAAAAATTTTTTTTTTTAAATTGAGGTTAGTATACCTTTAAAGAGCGGTGGGTGTGGCCGCTATTTGTAAACTGTGGGCGAGTTTCAGTTTGGATGAAGTGTTCAGTTCAGAAAGTTTCCAGTGAAACTGTCAATTATCTCCAACTCTCGGCTCATTTTGTTTTGGTTGCGATAGAATTTCAATAGGTCAGACCCATAGCACAAGAGGATTACTATTGGAAACAGGCATTAGAACTTGGATTGTACTGGCCCAGGGGTTCTGACCGATCAACTGACCAAAACCGTAACTAGAAATAACCCCTGAAATTCATATCCTAAAACTGATTGGTGAGACTTTATATGAAATGTATTTTGTGCCTTTAGTTCCCCTTAAATACCTTTTCACTTTGAGTCCTGGTGACGGTGGCTCAGTGGTTAGCACTGATCCCTTGCAGCGCTGATGTCCTGAGTTCGATTCCACCCTTGGACACATCTGCAAGGAGTTTGTATGTTCTCCCCGTGCTTGCGTGGGTTTCCTCTACACTCTACGGTTTCCCCCACAATCATAAAGACATACTGATAGGTTGTATGTGTCAAATAAATGTGCTTAGATTGTAAGCTCTTCAGGGCAGGGCCTTATGTAAATGTATCCATGTAATTGTAAAAATGCTACGGAAGATGTTGGCGATATATAAATCCACAATAATAATAATGTTGACCCGTCCATCCATCCTGTGATCGCTCCACCTGTAACGTAAATGTGATTTGTATTGTCAAGTTTAACATTACGTTGCTCATGTCTTGCCCATTATTTTGCCATCTGTGTTATTTCAGAAGTCTCTGTTTACATAACTAATTGCAGTGACGACAAACATTAGACAGTCGCTGCCCTGGGATAGAAACCATTCGCCATGAAGCAGACGTAGTGGGAGGGAAACTCATCAGAATTTACCTTCTCTCTTCTATTCGTAATATTTACTGCGATTCTCAGTAACATAATCACCTTTTAGACAAATTCTGATGGTATTCAACCACGCATTCTGATGAACACCTATACATAACAAGTGCAATTACTGTCCCAGGTTCAGATGTTGGAAATATGACTGAAATATCCGATATGAGTGCCATATTGAATAGTAACCCACATGAGCAGATATAATTGAAATAATATTCATATAGTGTATAGGAGATCTATACCAACCTTCCTTCCCTATCCCTTCTTCTGAACTGTCTATATTTCAGGAGATTGAAAGGTTATTGCACCTAGCTCCTCCCACTGTCATTGTCACTGACTATTCTCCCATCTCTGACATTCGAGAATATATGTTAATGAAGCAGGAGGAGCCAGAAATTCTGCATGAGTATAATTCTCCTTTAAACCCATATGACCATAAATGAGTAAAAGGATAAGGCCCAATTCCAACTGTAAAAATTCTGCTTTGTCTTAATCGCCATAGAGCGAATCTGTAACCATGGATCCTCCGAGGCGAAGGGATAATAAATAGATTCAGTGTGAATAGCCAGGTGTTTTCTCAGAAATGAATATTGAGTTTCAGTAAGAATATATCAAAGCAATTGGCTTTCTAGGAGCTTTATTTGAATCATGTCCGTTTGTACTCTGTGATACTCCAATTGGAGAATTCCTCTCACCCTGAGCGTGCCTGAGGTCACTGACCTATGGGAGGGGTGGTAACTGCAGGGATTTCTGTACTGAGAGATTTTACTGTGTATCTTTCAGGGTCAACTAAGCTAACAATAGACTGAAAGACAAATGACTTAAATGATTTCTACATGAAGACCATCTCTTGGGTGGGCGATTTTACAGCAGAGAGAGGTTTTTTTTATGGCACATTTAACTCTTATCTGATGCCCCATTAGTCAGAACCTTTCTTATCTTGTAATGTAAACCCGATTCCGCTTGTTTCATTTTTGTGATGTGTAAATGTCAGTGATGGGTAATTGTGTGTCTGACAAGGGGATCACCATTACGGGCTGTAAGTAAGTGACATCCCGGTGGTTGGAGCGTTATTAATTTGCTCTGTTTAGCAGAAGTCTCAAGGCACCTCGTTTTATCCAGAGAGTCTCCGCAGAAAATAATTCAGAAATGTATTGGGTCGTCAGTGGTATTGAGCCATGGCCCATTTATCAAATAAAAAGCACTACAGCGAGAAAAAGAAATGAACATTTGTCTCGAAATATAATTTGTACACATTACGGCAACCTGACATAGAACACGAATTTCTGGAAAGGTGCCTTAGTGCATGTTATATTGAGAAAATAGGACAAAATTGAATAACCATAAACTTAGTATAAAAATTCATGAAAATAAACTCAATTGCCAGCATAAAGCCACCTCCTGCACACCACGCCTCCTCCTGCTCACCACTCCCCCTCCTGCACACCACGCCTCCTCCTGCTCACCACTCCCCCTCCTGCACACCACGCCTCCTCCTGCTCACCACTCCCCCTCCTGCACACCACGCCTCCTCCTGCTCACCACTCCCCCTCCTGCACACCACACCTCCTCCTGCACACCACGCCCCCTCCTGCTCACCACGCCTCCTCCTGCTCACCACTCCCCCTCCTGCACACCACACCTACTCCTGCACACCATGCCCCCTCCTGCTCACCACGCCTCCTCCTGCATGCCAGTCGGACAGCATTTCACACACCAGAATCATTCCGATACGGATCTCACAATCTTGGTATTAAAATTCCAAGATGGGTGGAATTCCTCCTCCATATTAGGAATATCTTCTACCTTGCTAATTACCGGACTTTCACTAATTATCTCCAATGTATAGCCCCCCAGTGTTTACTTTGTGTTTATTGCTTTACTGCTTATAGTTCACCCTAATGCATCCTAAGCTTTAATGATGTGCTGTGCTCTGTGTTATTTAGTACTGCTGGACCTAAGGAAGAGACAAGTGGAACTTTTGAAAGCTTGTCTATAAAATAAACTGTTAGTTCACAATAAAAAGGTATCACCGAATCCTTCAATACTTAGATATATATATTTTTAAAACTTTTCAAAAACAATTACCGGTATCCTAGGCAGTGCAAATAATGTGTTTGGTATGTCAGATCGAAGCAATACTTATCTTTTGGGTGTAGATGAAACTGCTACTTGGCTGATATGGTTAAAATGACTACAGTTCTTTAAAGGGAATGTCCACCCTTAAAAGTAAAAACTGGTCAATAGTCGGTAACTTGCTCCCAAAACCAACTGATATATCACCTGCATAACTAACCAGATATTTAAGAATAATTATGGTCCCCATTCTGGCAGAGTACCGGTAAGCTGTCTCCTTCCTCCATGCAGTCAACTTGCTGTTTCACTTGCTGTCTCCTCTGCACATGCTCAAGCTTCTAAAATGCTCATTGAGCAGAGGGATGAGGCAGTTCCATTTGTCAGAACGGAAAATAACATCATTAAATATCTGCATGTAATAAACTGGTAAAAATAGCAGTTGGGTTGCTCGCAGATAACTGACAAATCACCAGCTTTTTATTTAATGAAACACGTCAGGTGACCCGTGCCACTGTGGAGCGAATAAAGTTCCAGATGTTTATTTCACGTGTTTCCTGTTTCATGCGGTCTGTGCGCTGCCTGTGTCTTTGCTCTTTAAATGTATGTGCTAAAATAGATTATTATGATTAAACAGTTGGTAAGTTTACTTCTATTATCCCATAAATCCCTGAGCACGAACTTTGACCTATGTATGGTATATATCATCTGTTTGCACTGTATGGTGATGTAGGTGACCAAGGTATTGCAGGATGGTTCAAATTGTGTACTGGAAACCTCATGAGTAACCCACACATGCAACAGTTGCTTAAATGCGAAGGGCACTGTTTTGTGGGGGAAAGGTTGGCATAGCTGCAACAGTGCCTGTGGGGCAGTGAGTTGAGATTGTATGTGTATGGGGCGACACTTCAGATATATAGAGATGCAGAATAAAATCGTTGTTAAGAAGATCCTTCGCCTTTGAACCATTTTCTTTTACTGTGAATTGCGGTTCTGCTTTAATCTTCTGTGAATGACACTTCCAAGCCTCTCTGGGCTTCTGTGATAAGAGGAGGAAGATGGATTATTTTCCCGCCTCTGTGACCGTTAGGCAGTTGTCCCTATTCACAGGATTACTAGTCGTCCTGTACAAAGTCCAACGCCCAGATAAAAAGTTAAATGGCAGCGAGGCTTAGCCCGACTTGGATTATGCTAACAAAGCTTCTTCGTGTAGAAGTTAATTTGTAATTCGCTGCTAATTACACAGCGCGAGAAGCGAGTGTCTGCGTAGATCTTCGCTCCAGGCTGTGGGGCTGATTCCTCCTTTATTCTAGTGACTCCTTTACATCTCGTCTCCTGTATATTCTCATGTCTCTGCTGTCTCCTTTTAACTAGGCCTTTGTTAGGGTCATTGTGCCACTGGGAGAGAAGCAGATGGTCCTGTAGGGTTGTATTGTGTAGGGGAATCTTGTACACTAGTTGTGGAACCACAGATAGAGGGAGATCTGTGAAGATCAAATTCAGGATACGAGTCTTTATGGAGTTCATTTTCTTTCTTCTTTGCCTTTATTTATAATCAATGTCTTGATTTTTGATCTGTCACTGTTGTCTTTGAGACCAACATAGTTTTAAAGAAACCATCTTCTCTTATTGGCCACGCGTCTCTGCATATTTAATTGAGACACACCACATTCCACCAATGAGGTGGCCTTGCTACACAGCAGGGAGCACATTCTCCGTGCAGGAGGCCTAACTGGTTAAATTTAATCATATGCTGCACGTGCATCTTCTGATAACTTGTTTTCTGATTGCCGGAGAAGGAATATATTATCTCCCATGGAAAATGCTCATCATGCAAAGTTATCCCGTGATTGTTTAGAGCCCTTTACTGCAGCAGTTCAATGGGCAAAGCTGCAAAGTTGCAGACAAATAAAGTTGATTGGATGATCTCCGTCTGCCAAGTAAATTGGTTTCTGTATAAAATGGCCAAATGGATTCATTTCTTTCATGATCCATAAGCTATATTGTGGCTGCTTTTGTTACTGCGTCAATAAATCGATTTATCAACAAGTATTTACTATTACCCAGGAGGGGGTTTGGTTCAGCAAATTAACTCGCTGGTGATGTGAATTATTTTACCACTAGGTGGTGCTGGTTCATTTAAGTGATTTATCTTTTTCGCTCATGTAAGATAAGTTTATTTTTATAACAAATATAATCTCTCCTGTTCTCATAATTCCTATTTCCAAGTCAGGCAGATAGCAGCGCAAACTTGCATTTTTGACCGCCAACATACAGTTACTACCACTGTGACCAAGGATTCGTAGCTATGTGAGCCTGCTGTTAAATGGTGCTCGGATTTCTTAACAGGGCTAGGTATATCTGTCAGTCGGTCCAAAATATGGTGAATCACAGTCCATCGTACAGTCTCTTATGCTACGCACAATATGGCTCAGCCAACTAGTTACTGCCAAATGGATGGCTGGGACAAATTATCTGCCTGTGTGTACCAGTCCCAAGTGTGAGAATTTACACTGCTGTATGTTACCAATAAACTAGAATTCATTTTCTAGGTTCTTGTGTGTTATTTAGGCATTGCCCAGTACAGTAAGGCTAGGTACACACTGTTTGCGTATGAACTGGTCAGGCAAAGGGAAATAGCGTCGGTCACGACAGAAGTAGCTGTGGCCGTCATTTCGCCAAGACCGATGGTGCACCCCGGATTAGACCACGCAGTCTGCCATGACTTACCAACAAGTCCGATCTGATTTGGATGAAAAAACAATGGACTTTGGTCCGTGGTGAGTTGAAAAATACCCCCAATATTTTATGCCATCCAAATATTTAAAATACCAGTTTGTCACCCCAAAATATCTGCTGGTGTGTACCTAGACCATTCCATAATAAATGCCCTTGTTTTATTTTAGATTCGGGAGATGAAAGAGTCTTTATTGAATAACCAAGAATCCTGCACATGTTAAACAAACACGATCCTCCATGTTTCAGCTGCAATGTCTGCAAGGCAGTCGGTAGCTTTTAAATAGAGGAGAGAAGCCGTTAAAAAGCAATTAAAGGACCAATTAAGTGGTGTCTTTTTTTAGTTCCCATAAAATTCCCTTTACCAGCAGATTGCGGGAGACTTGAAGGTTCCATTAAGGATTCTGACAGGCTTTTGTTCAGCACTGTTCTAATCTCTTAAATACCCAGGTGTTCAGGAAAACAGGTTATTTATGTAAAACTTTTATTATTTTCCACGGATATGACATTTGGGATCGCTGAGTACTGACACCACATTGCATTTTATTAAGGTAAATTGCAGTACAACAATGTGACAATGTGGAATCAAATAATTATTAGGCTCAAAGAAAAGGTGGTGGTTCCTATGAAGAGGTGGTAGACTCATGGGAAAGGTAGGGGACTTTAGAGACAATGGGGCAAGCTCAAATAAGGATTAGTTCAAATAAAATATGATGGGCTTCAAAGAAAGTTGGTGGGTTCAAAGAGGGTAGTAAGCTCAAAGAAGAATTAGATCCTAATACATATGATGGGCTTCAAGGAAAGGTCGTGGGTTCAAAGAAGGTAGTGAGCTCAACAAAGAATTAGGGATTCAAATAAATCTGATGGGCTTCAAGGAAATGTGGTGGGTTCAATGAAGATAGTGAGCTCAAGGAAGAATTAGGTTTGAATAAATATGATGGTTCTCAAGGAAAGGTGGTGGGTTCAATAAAGGTACTGAGCTCAAAGAAGAATTAGATTCAAATAAATATTATGGTCTTCCAGGAAAGGTGGTGGGTTCAAAGAAGGTAGCGAGCTCAACGAAGAAATAGGTTTAAATAAATATGATGTTGTTCAAGGAAAGGTGGTGGGTTTGCAAGACATAGTGAAACCAAAGAGGAATTAGGCTCAAAGGATATGAGTTGGGAGAAGAATATGTTGAATGTTTAAAGAAAATGTACTGGGCTCAAAAACAAACCTGGTTGGTCCAAAGAAGGTACCAATGAGAAATTAGGCTTAAAGAAATATTAATAATGTATGTAGTATAATAATGTATTTTACAGTTCCAAATACACAGAAACCTTTACATATTTCCTTGCACAGTTGAATTTTGAGATGCGTTTCCTTTTAAGAGAATCTTTGGCCTATACATAAAGCTTTTCTATTTAGCTCCTGGCTGTTGATCTGTAAAGTTGTTATAGTGGGAAGACCTTGTTCTCTCTGGTAGGAGTAACAAAGGTTTTGATATTTTCCATTCACCCATCCACATAGAGATCTCTCATCCTGAGGGTAAACAGGCCCGGGATCCTTTTTCCAGGCACATTCCGTGTGCAGTAACAAACAGACCAGGCTTTCCCTGTGATTGGTTCTCTGGGGAAGGTTCTGTTCCCTAATGACGTTCACCCTGCCCTGCAGAGCACAAACTGAGCTGCTCCTGGTTTCCTGTTGCATAATACAAACTGCATCTGGATTTCAGCTATAGAGCCCGTATAAACAGAGGGCAAACTAGAATTCAATTGCTTTTATTTTATTTTGTTGGTAATTTAAAGTAGAGTGGGAGATGGCATATTAGTCACATCAGCTGGAGATGGACAAGGACCTCTTTTATTATTATTTAGACTATAATCACTGCTCCATTGATGTGTAATAATTGAACTAGCCAGAGGATATTTATGGCCTACATGAAGAGTTGCTTGTGTTATAAATGGGGCTGGTGTATATGACGATAGGCACAGCAGCCCAGTGATAGTGAAGAAACTGCGCCTTCTGCCGAACGTTTTCTCACGTAGGAGCGACCATACAGTTTGCTTTATTTTTTTCCTGTCTGTATTGGTGGAGAGGCAGACTGTATTTATCACAGCCCTGGGCAGGTTTAACAAACAGGCCGTGATGGAGTTTAGCTTCTTTCAGAGAGGCGCCTGCTGCTTGGCACAATTGGAATATTCTTTGCCAACGGCTCAGCAAGGGGAGGGAGGGGGAGGGGAGCAGCCGGGCACACTGCCTAATTATCCCATTTGCTTGGAATCTGATTTTCTCTGCTCCCTGACAGCAGGAGGTCTCATTAGTCCGCCCCGATCCCTCGCCGGACGCACGCAGTGCTCGTGTCTGTACATTTGGTAGGCACAGATAAAGACCGCTCGCCAACTGACACAACAAGCTCGCTGCGGAGACGCTTGTAAAATAGATGGACACGTTGCTAGGAAGCAAAGACACCCCCCCCCATCTTGGGTTATATTCAATCTGTAATTGAGTAAGCGTTAATGGACAATAAATAGAGTCATTAGGGGCTGTAAATACCATTAGAATCTGTACAGGAATTTGTCCCTGGGATGTTGTAGAGGAGAATTTAAAGGCACCGGGTCATTCAGTTTTAAAGTTTTGATGTTTATCTGTTTTGAGAATAGTTCTTGTGTATAGTTTACTTCCCCTTTAACGATACATCTTCCATCTAAACTGCCATTGTGTCTCTCCATATAACCAATTAACAGTTCAGTACAGACACAAGGCAGTTAAAGTGTTAAATCCTATAGTTGATCCCCCTCTCTCTAGAGCTTACAGTATGGCCATGGTCTTGGTTTTTACATTACTAATGGCATCTTAAGTTTTTTTCATTCAGTCTGTCTGTTCCAAGGTCCTAATGAATGTTTCATCCCCCCCCCCCCCCCCCCCATCCTGATAAATTATTTATTACTGAAGATACAGAAAGGGAGAAACCTACATTCCTGTTCAAATCTCACTTATTATTCTGTAATTCCTGCGCAGCCACCCACAATGCACTTGCAGAGATGGTACCGCTGGGGTTTATTATGTGACATTACATTCTTCCGGGGGGGTCGTGGATAGAGGGAAAGTGTCTGAGCATCCTTAGTATAAATTATATAACTGCTGAGCAGTTAGGATATGTTGTTGTCATGTATAATTTGTCATTTTATAGCGCAAGAATTAGTGAGTCACACACCACCTACTGCCTGCCCTGAAACAGCTCTTAGAACTATGTCTTAGGCTGTGGGCACTCTACAACGCACGTGAAAGGCACTTGTTTCCCGCGTATTACCATCCGTTTGCGCTGGGGTTTTCTTAATATTCTTGGTATGTGATCACCATTTTTGGGCAGATGCATTGGTGTGTGATTATCACATGCTTACGGATTGCAAAACGTGATCGGAAGCACGTGAGAACCACGCCAATGTGGCCTAGCCCTTATATACTAGAATTTGATCATGGGAGCAATGCCTGACAAAGCACAGGGTTCTGATTGTCTTACACAGCATTCTGATTGGCTTAAAACAATTTGTCGCAAAGGGTCTCTCACTCTTGCCAGCGCCGAGAACTGAATCAAGACGAAGTTACTAGCAGCTTAATTTTAAAGTTTTAAGAATGGTTATCAATCATAATCTGCCGGCCCTTTTTGATTGGTTTGTGTCTGGAAGGTCCAACCAATGGCATTGATTCAAACCCCTGTTTACAAACAATGTTTCCATTCCATTGATTGCTGTATAGTAGCTCCTGATCCCTTTAAATGTCTATGTCCCTTTAAAAACTGTAGGTGTTGCCATCCCTTTTGCACAATACAATTTCCCAATTGTGGCCTGTAGTGCCTGTGTATATTTATGTACAGACAATAATTGGCACAAATGGGTTGGGGTAGATATAATGCAACAATTTTGGAAATCTCTGCATTCTCCATTGCTTGCATTGTGTGCGCTGGAGGGGGGATCCTCTGATTGCCGGAGATTACATTCAGCGTTTTACTCTTGTGAGCTAAAAAGAAAAGGGCAGATGCCTCATTCTGCTTGAAAAGAAACTCTCGGGGGCTGAATCCATTATGTGCCGTAGACAAAGATTCCCGGCTGCCTCTCGCCTGTTGGTTTATGTATATTTTACGCGGTTTCCCTTTTTTATCGGCACCTGAAAGACTCGGTATCATTGTGCGATACATCAAGAGGGAAGTTGGCAAAACTTTGAATTAAAAAGAAATCTATATCTAGTTATTTTATAGATAGTGAGCAAAGTGTGTGGGGGGGAGGAGGTTAAGGGAGCAGATTGATCCCCATTTGACGATAACGTCTAGGATTGGTTGTTTGATTACTGCAGATGCACCAAGAGTTGCCCAAATCGATGCTTTTTTATGTGTTAAATTGGAAAATATGAAAGTGGCCAATTCAGACATAAACGTGGTTAACACTGATGCCCTGGGTCCAGTCCATCTTATGTAAAATCTAAATGATCCTCCAGGTTCCTGCTCCTTTGAAAGGCAAAGCTAAGGTAACAGTTTAGTTCATAACTAAACTGTTTTGTGTTTATTATATATTTTTTTGCGTGTATGGATAGTTCCCTTTTTGTTGCTTATTAAACACTGGTAGTAAATCGCTAGCACAATTTATGTCCTGTTGTTATCCCTTTAAATGTGCCGAGCTTCCTTCTGACGGCTAATCTGGTTAAACGCTGGGGAAAGGATAGTTTTCTTCGAAGCTCCGATTACAGTTAACAGGTTCAGTGTGTTTGACTGGTAAGAAGGGAAGCGTACGTTGAAATAGCCTAAAGTTTCACTATTGGAGCCGATTTTACTTGGGAGAATTTGCCAGGACATTGACTTAAACCTTTTGCTTGTTTTGAAGGTATAAGGAGGAAACCTGCACCAGGATCGAGATGGCCACCAAGCCCCCTCCCCCTTTAATGAAGAAGCACAGCCAGACGGATCTCGTAAGTCGACTGAAAACCCGCAAAGTCCTTGGGGTGGGAGGTGAAGATGACGAAGGAGAAGTTCACAGATCTAAGGTGAGCGGATTGGGAGACTAGGGAGGGGACGCAGAATAGATTTTTGACATGGTCAAGTTAGATCTCATTGGGGGAGTAGAATAGCTTTGTGACAGGGTCAAGTTACATCTCATAGGGGGAGTAGAATAGCTTTGTGACAGGGTCAGGTTACATCTCATTGGGGGAGTAGAATAGCTTTGTGACATGGTCAGGTTACATCTCATTGGAGGAGTAGAATAGCTTTGTGACACGGTCAAGTTACATCTCATAGGGGGAGTAGAATAGCTTTGTGACACGGTCAGCTTCCATATCATTGGTGGAGTAGAGTAGCTTTGTGGCACGGTCAGGTTCCATCTCATTGGTGGAGTAGAATAGCTTTGTGACACAGTCAGGTTACATCTCATTGGTGGAGTAGAATAGCTTTGACACGGTCAGGTTACATCTCATTGGTGGAGTAGAGTAGCTTTGTGACACGGTCAGGTTAAATCTCATTGGTGGAGAAGAATAGCTTTGTGACACGGTCAGGTTACATCTTATTGGTGGAGTAGAGTAGCTTTGTGACACTATCAGGTTCCATCTCATTGGTGGAGAAGAATAGCTTTGTGACACGGTCAGGTTACATCTCATTGGTGGAGTAGAGTAGCTTTGTGACACGGTCAGGTTACATCTTATTGGTGGAGTAGAAGAGCTTTGTGACACGGTCAGGTTCCATCTCATTGGTGGAGAAGAATAGCTTTGTGACACTGTCAGGTTCCATCTCATTGGTGGAGAAGAATAGCTTTGTGACACGGTCAGGCTCCATCTCATTGGTGGAGAAGTCGCTGCTAATTACACAGCGCGAGAACGAGTGTCTGCGTAGATCTTCGCTCCAGGCTGGGGGCTGATTCCTCCTTTATTCTAGTGACTCCTTTACATCTCGTCTCCTGTATATTCCATGTCTCTGCTGTCTCCTTTTAACTAGCCTTTGTTAGGGTCTTGTGCCACTGGAAGAAGCAGATGGTCCTGTAGGGTTGTATTGTGTAGGGGAATCTTGTACACTAGTTGTGGAACCACAGATAGAGGGAGATCTGTGAAGATCAAATTCAGGATACGAGTCTTTATGGAGTTCATTTTTTTCTTCTTTGCCTTTATTTATAATCAATGTCTGATTTTTGATCTGCCACTGTTGTCTTTGAGACCAACATAGTTTTAAAGAAACCATCTCTCTTATTGGCCACCGTCTCTGCATATTTAATTGAACCACCACATTCCACCAATGAGGTGGCCTTGCTACACAGCGGAGCACATCTCCGTGCGGAGGCCTAACTGGTTAAATTTAATCATATGCTGCACGTGCATCTTCTGATAACTTGTTTTCTGATTGCCGAGAAGGAATATATTATCTCCCATGGAAAATGCTCATCATGCAAAGTTATCCCGTGATGTTTTAGAGCCCTTTACTGCAGCAGTTCAATGGGCAAAGCTGCAAAGTTGCAGACAAATAAAGTTGATTGGATGATCTCCCTCGGCCAAGTAATTGGTTTCTGTTATAAATGGCCAAATGGATTCATTTCTTTCATGATCCATAGCTAATTGTGGCTGCTTTTGTTACTACTCTGCGTCAATAAATCGATTTATCAACAAGTATTTACTATTACCGCAGAGGGGGTTTGGTTCAGCAATTAACCTGCTGGTGATGTGAATTATTTTACCACTAGGTGGTGCTGGTTCATTAGTGATTTATCTTTTTCGCTCATGTAAGATAAGTTTATTTTTATACAAATATAATCTCTCCTGTTCTCATAATTCCTATTTCCAATCAGGCAGATAGCACGCAAATGCATTTTTGACCGCCAACATACAGTTACTACCACTGTGACCAAGGATTCGTAGCTATGTGACCTGCTGTTAAATGGTGCTCGGATTTCTTAACAGGGCTAGGTATATCTGTCAGTCGGTCCAAAATGGTGAATCACAGTCCATCGTACAGTCTCTTATGCTACGCACAATATGGCTCGCCAACTAGTTAACTCGAATGGATGGCTGGGACAAATTATCTGCCTGTGTGTACCAGTCCCAAGTGTGAGAATTTACACTGCTGTATGTTACCAAACTAGAATTCATTTCTAGGTTCTTGTGTGTTATTTAGGCATTGCCCAGTCAGTAAGGCGGTACACACTGTTTGCGTATGAACTGGTCAGGCAAAGGGAAATAGCGTCGGTCACGACAGAAGTAGCTGTGGCCGTCATTTCGCCAGACACCGATGGTGCACCCCGGATTAGACCACGCAGTCTGGCCATGACTTACCAACAAGTCCGATCTGATTTTGATAAAAAAACAATGGCTTTGGTCCGTGGTGAGTTGAAAAATACCCCCAATATTTTATGCCATCCAATATTTAAAATCCAGTTTTGTCACCCCCAAATATCTGCTGGTGTTGACCTAGACCATTCCATAATAATGCCCTGTTTTTTTTAGATTCGGGAGATGAAAGAGTCTTTATTGAAATAACCAAGAATCCTGACATGTTAAACAAACACACGATCCTCCATGTTTCAGCTGCAATGTCTGCAAGGCGTCGGTAGCTTTTAAAATGAGAGAGGAAGCCGTTTAAAAAGCAATTAAAGGACCAATTAGTGGTGTCTTTTTTTAGTTCCATAAAATTCCCTTTACCAGCAGATTGCGGGAGACTTGAAGGTTCCATTAAGGATTCTGACAGGCTTTTGTTTCAGCACTGTTCTATCTCTTAAATACCCAGGTGTTCAGGAAAACAGGTTATTATGTAAAACTTTTATTATTTTCCACGGATATGACATTTGGATCGCTGAGTCTGACGACCACATTGCATTTTATTAAGGTAAATTGCAGTACAAACATGTGACTGTGGAATCAAATAATTATTAGGCTCAAGAAAAGTGGTGGTTCCTATAAGAGGTGGTAGACTCATGGGAAAGGTTGGGGGACTTTAGAGACAATGGGGCAAGCTCAAATAAGGATTAGTTCAAATAAATATGATGGGCTTCAAAAAAGTTGGTGGTTCAAAGAGGGTAGTAGCTCAAAGAAGAATTAGATCCTAATACATATGATGGGCTTCAAGGAAAGGTCGTGGGTTCAAAGAAGGTAGTGAGCTCAACAAAGAATTAGGGATTCAAATAAATCTGATGGGCTTCAAGGAAATGTGGTGGTTCAATGAAGATAGTGAGCTCAAGGAAGAATTAGGTTTGAATAAATATGATGGTTCTCAAGGAAAGGGTGTGGTTCAATAAAGGTACTGAGCTCAAGAAGATTAGATTCAAATAAATATTATGGTCTTCCAGAAGGTGGTGGGTTCAAAGAAGGTAGCGAGCTCAACGAAGAAATAGGTTTAAATAAATATGATGTTGTTCAAGAAAGGTGGTGGGTTTGCAAGACATAGTGAAACCAAAGAGGAATTAGGCTCAAAGGATGAGTTGGGAAGAAGAATAGTTGAATGTTTAAAGAAAATGTACTGGGCTCAAAACAAACCTGGTTGGTCCAAAAAAGGTACCAATGAGAAATTAGGCTTAAAGAAATATAATAATGTATGTAGTATATAATGTATTTTACAGTTCCAAATAACAAGAAACCTTTACATATTTCCTTGCACAGTTGAATTTTGAGATGCGTTTCCTTTTAAGAGAATCTTTGGCCTATACATAAAGCTTTTCTATTTACTCCTGGCTGTTGATCTGTAAAGTTGTTATAGTGGGAAGACCTTGTTCTCTCTGGTAGGAGTAACAAAGGTTTTGATATTTTCCATTCACCCATCCACATAGAGATCTCTCTTCCTGAGGGTAAACAGGCCCGATCCTTTTTCCAGGCACATTCCGTGTGCAGTAACAAACACCAGGCTTTCCCTGTGATTGGTTTCTCTGGGGAAGGTTCGTTCCCTAATGACGTTCACCCTGCCCTGCAGAGCACAAACTGAGCTGCTCCTGGTTTCCTGTTGCATAATACAAACTGCATCTGGATTTCAGCTATAGAGCCCGTATAAACAGAGGGCAAACTAGAATCAATTGCTTTTATTTTTTTTGTTGGTATTTAAAGTAGAGTGGGAGATGCATATTAGTCACATCAGCTGGAGATGGACAAGGACCTCTTTATATTATTTGAACTATAATCACTGCTCCATTGATGTGTAATAATTGAACTAGCCAGAGGATATTTATGGCCTACATGAAGAGTTGCTTGTGTTATAAATGGGGCTGGTGTATATGACGATAGGCACAGCAGCCCAGTGAATGTGAAGAAACTGCGCCTTCTGCCGAACGTTTTCTCACGTAGGAGCGACCATACAGTTTGCTTTATTTTTTTCCTGTCTGTATTGGTGGAGAGGCAGACTGTATTTATCACAGCCCTGGCAGGTTTAACAACAGGCCGTGATGGAGTTTAGCTTCTTTCAGAGAGCCCTGCTGCTTGGCACAATTGGAATATTCTTTGCCAACGGCTCAGCAAGGGGAGGGAGGGGGAGGGGAGCAGCCGGGCACACTGCCTATTTATCCCATTTGCTTGGAATCTGATTTTCTCTGCTCCCTGACAGCAGGAGGTCTCATTAGTCCGCCCCATCCCCTCGCCGGACGCACGCAGTGCTCGTGTCTGTACATTTGGTAGGCACAGATAAAGACCGCTCGCCAACTGACACAACAAGCTCGCTGCGGAGACGCTTGTAAAATAGATGGACACGTTTGCTAGGAAGCAAAGACACCCCCCCCCATCTTGGGTTATATTCAATCTGTAATTGAGTAAGCGTTAATGGACAATAAATAGAGTCATTAGGGCTGTAAATACCATTAGAATCTGTACAGGAATTTGTCCCTGGGATGTTGTAGAGGAGAATTTAAAGCACCGGGTCATTCAGTTTTAAAGTTTTGATGTTTATCGGTTTTGAGAATAGTTCTTGTGTATAGTACTTCCCCTTTAACGATACATCTCCATCTAACTGCCTTGTGTCTCTCCCATATACCCAATTAACAGTTCAGTACAGACACAAGCAGTTAAGTGTTAATCCTATAGTTGATCCCCCTCTCTCTAGAGCTTACAGTATGGCCATGGTCTTGGTTTTACATTACTAATGGCATCTTAAGTTTTTTTCCATTCAGTCTGTCTGTTCCAAGGTCCTAATGAATGTTTCATCCCCCCCCCCCCCCCCCATCCTGATAAATTATTTATTACTGAAGATACAGAAAGGGAGAAACCTACATTCCTGTTCAAATCTCACTTATTATTCTGTAATTCCTGCGCAGCCACCCACAATGCACTTGCAGAGATGGTACCGCTGGGGTTTATTATGTGACATTTACCATCTCTCCGTGGGGGGGTCGTGGATAGAGGGAAAGTGTCTGAGCATCCTTAGTATAAATTATATAACTGCTGAGCAGTTAGGATATGTTGTTGTCATGTATAATTTGTCATTTTATAGCGCAAGAATTAGTGAGTCACACACCACCTACTGCCTGCCCTGAAACAGCTCTTAGAACTATGCTTAGGCTGTGGGCACTCTACAACGCACGTAAGGCACTTGTTTCCGCGTATTCATCCGTTTGCGCTGGGGTTTCTTTAATATTCTTGGTATGTGATCACCATTTTTGGGCAATGCATTGGTGTGTGATTATCACATGCTTACGGATTGCAAAACGTGATCGGAAGCACGTGAGACCACGCCAATGTGGCCTAGCCCTTATATACTAGAATTTGATCATGGAGCAATGCCTCAACAGCACAGGGTTCTGATGGTCTTCACACACGCATTCTGATTGGCTTAAAACAATTTGTCGCAAAGTCTCTCACTCTTGCCAGCGCCGAGAACTGAATCAAGACGAAGTTACTAGCAGCTTAATTTTAAAGTTTTAAGATGGTTTACAATCATAATCTCCGGCCCTTTTTTTGGTTTGTGTCTGGAAGGTCCAACCAATGGCATTGATTCAAACCCCTGTTTACAAACAATGTTTCCATTCCATTGATTGCTGTAGTAGCTCCTATCCTTTAAATGTCTATGTCCCTTTAAAAACTGTAGGTGTTGCACTCCCCTTTTGCACAATACAATTTCCCAATTGTGGCCTGTAGTGCCTGTGTATATTTATGTACAGACAATAATTGGCACAAATGGGTTGGGGTAGATATAATGCAACAATTTTGGAAATCTCTGCTTCTCCATTGCTTGCATTGTTGCGCTGGAGGGGGGATCCTCTGATTGCCGAGATTACATTCAGCGTTTTACTCTTGTGAGCTAAAAAGAAAAGGCAGATGCCTCATTCTGCTTGAAAAGAAACTCTCGGGGCTGAATCCATTATGTGCCGTAGACAAAGATTCCCGCTGCCTCTCGCCTGTTGGTTTATGTATATTTTCCGCGTTTCCCTTTTTTATCGGCACCTGAAAGACTCGGTACATTGTGCGATACATCAAGAGGGAAGTTGGCAAAACTTTGAATTAAAAAGAAATCTATATCTAGTTATTTTATAGATAGTGGCAAAGTGTGTGGGGGGGAGGAGGTTAAGGAGCAGATTGATCCCCATTTGACGATAACGTCTAGGATTGTTGTTTGATTACTGCAGATGCACCAAGAGTTGCCCAAATCGATGCTTTTTTAGTTGTTAATTGGAATTATGAAAGTGGCCAATTCAGACATAAACGTGGTTAACACTGATGCCCTGGGTCCAGTCCATCTTATGTAAATCTAAATGATCCCCAGGTTCCTGCTCCTTTGAAAGGCAAAGCTAAGGTAACAGTTTAGTTCATAACTAAACTGTTTTGTGTGTTTATTATATATTTTTTTGCGTGTATGGATAGTTCCCTTTTTGTTGCTTATTAAACACTGGTAGTAAATCGCTAGCACAATTTATGTCCGTTTGTTATCCCTTTAAATTTGCCGAGCTTCCTTCTGACGGCTAATCTGGTTAAACGCTGGGGAGGATAGTTTTCTTCGAAGCTCCGATTACAGTTAACAGTCAGTGTGTTTGACTGGTAAGAAGGAAGCGTACGTTGAAATAGCCTAAAGTTTCACTATTGGAGCCGATTTTACTTGGGAGAATTTGCCAGGACATTGACTTAAACCTTTTGCTTGTTTTGAAGGTATAAGGAGGAACCTGCACCAGGATCGAGATGGCCACCAGCCCCCTCCTCCCCCTTTAATGAAGAAGCACACAGCCAGACGGATCTCGTAAGTCGACTGAAAACCCGCAAAGTCCTTGGGGTGGGAGTGTAAGATGACGAAGGAGAAGTTCACAGATCTAAGGTGAGCGGATTGGGAGACTAGAGGGGACGCAGAATAGATTTTTGACATGGTCAAGTTAGATCTCATTGGGGGAGTAGAATAGCTTTGTGACAGGGTCAAGTTCACTCCATAGGGGGAGTAGAATAGCTTTGTGACAGGGTCAGGTTTACATCTCATTGGGGGGAGTAGAATAGCTTTGTGACATGGTCAGGTTACATCTCATTGGAGGAGTAGAATAGCTGTTGACACGGTCAGTTACATCTCATAGGGGGAGTAGAATAGCTTTGTGACACGGTCAGCTTCCATATATCATTGGGGATTAGAGTAGCTTTGTGGCACGGTCAGGTTCCATCTCATTGGTGGAGTAGAATAGCTTTGTGACACAGCAGGTTACATCTCATTGGTGGAGTAAAAATAGCTTTGACACGGTCAGTTACATCTCATTGGTGGAGTAGAGTAGCTTTGTGACACGGTCAGGTTAAATCTCATTGGTGGAGAAGAATAGCTTTGTGACACGGTCAGGTTACTCTTATTGGTGGAGGAGGTAGCTTTGTGACACTATCAGGTTCCATCTCATTGGTGGAGAAGAAGCTTTGACACGGTCAGGTTACATCTCATTGGTGGAGTAGAGTAGCTTGTGACACGGTCAGGTTACATCTTATTGGTGGAGTAGAAGAGCTTTGTGCACGGTCAGGTTCCATCTCATTGGTGGGAAGAATACTTTGTGACACTGTCGTTCCATCTCATTGGTGGAGAAGAATAGCTTTGTGACACGGTCAGGCTCCATCTCATTGGTGGAGAAGAATAGCTTTGTGACACGGTCAGGTTCCCCCTCATTAGGGGAGTAAAATAGCTTTGTGTTATGGTCAGGTTCCATCTCATTGGAGGAGTAGAATAGCTTTATGACACAGTCAGGTTACATCTCATTGGGGGAGTAGATAGCTTTGTGACACGTCAGGTTCCATCTCATTGGGGAGTAGAATAGCTTTGTGATACGGTCAGGTTCCACCTCATTGGGGGAGTAGAATAGCTTTGTGACACGTCAGGTCCACTCATTGGGGGGAAGAATAGCTTTGTGATACGTCAGGTTCCACCTCATTGGGGGAGTAGAATAGCTTTGTGACACGGTCAGGTTCCATCTCATTGGGGGAGTAGAATAGCTTGTGACACGGTCAGGTTCCATCTCATTGGGGGAGAAGAATAGCAGGTTACATCTCATTGGTGGAGTAATAGCTTTGTGACACGGTCGGTTACATCTCATTGGTGGGTAGAATAGCTTTGTGACACGGTCAGGTTACATCTCATTGATGGGTTAGAATAGCTTTGTGCAACGGTCAGGTTCCATCTCATTGGAGGAGTAGAATAGCTTTGTGACACGGTCAGGCTCCATCTCATTGGTGGAGAAGAATAGCTTTGTGACACGGTCAGAGTCCCCCTCATTAGGGGAGTAAAATAGCTTGTGGTTTATGGTCAGGTTCCATCTCATTGGAGGAGTAGAATGCTTTGTGACACAGTCAGGTTACATCTCATTGGGGGAGTAGAATAGCTTTGTGACCTGTCAGGTTCCATTCATTGGGGAGTAGAATAGCTTTGTGACACGGTCAGGTTCCATCTCATTGGGGGAGTAGAATACTTTTTGACACGGTCAGGTTCCATCTCATTGGGGGAGTAGAATAGCTTTGTGACACAGTCAGGTTACATCTCATTGGGGGAGTAGAATAGCTTTGTGACACGGTCAGGTTCCATCTCATTGGGGGAGTAGAATAGCTTTGTGACACGGTCAGGTTCCATCTCATTGGGGGAGTAGAATAGCTTTGTGACACGGTCAGGTTCCATCTCATTGGGGGAGTAGAATACTTTGTGACACGGTCAGGTTCCATCTCATTGGGGGATAGAAATAGCTTTGTGACACAGTCAGGTTACATCTCATTGGGGGATAGAATAGCTTTGTGACACGTCAGGTTCCATCTCATTGGGGGAGTAGAAAGCTTTGTGACACGGTCAGGTTCCATCTCATTGGGGAGTAGAATAGCTTGTGTGACACGGTCAGGTTCCATCTCATTGGGGGAGTAGAATAGCTTTGTGACACGGTCAGGTTACATCTCATTGGTGGAGTAGAATAGCTTTGTGACACGGTCAGGTTCCATCTCATTGGGGGAGTAGAATAGCTTTGTGACACGGTCAGGTTCCATCTCATTGGGGGAGTAGAATAGCTTTGTGACACGGTCAGGTTACATCTCATTGGGGGAGTAAAATAGCTTTGTGACACGGTCAGTTACATCTCATTGGGGGGGAAGAATAGCAGTTTACATCTCATTGATGGAGTAAAATAGCTTTGTGACACGGTCAGGTTACATCTCATTGGTGGAGTAGAATAGCTTTGTGACACGGTCAGGTTACATCTCATTGATGGGGTGAATAGCTTTGTGACACGGTCAGGTTCCATCTCTTGGGGGAGTAGAATAGCTTTGTGACACGGTCAGGTTCCATCTCATTGGGGAGTAGAATAGCTTTGTGACACAGTCAGTTACATCTCATTGGGGGAGTAGAATAGCTTTGTGACACTGTCAGGTTCCATCTCATTGGGGAGTAGAATAGCTTTGTGACACGGTCAGGTTCCATCTCATTGGGGGAGTGAAATGCTTTGTGACACGAGGTTCCATCTCATTGGGGAGTAGAATAGCTTTGTGACACGGTCAGGTTACATCTCTTGGTGGAGTAATAGCTTTGTGACACGGTCAGGTTACATCTCATTGGGGGAGAAGAATAGCAGGTTACATCTCATTGATGGAGTAAAATAGCTTTGTGACACGGTCGTTACATCTCATTGTTGGAGTAGAATAGCTTTGTGACACGGTCAGGTTACATCTCATTGATGGGTAGAATAGCTTTGTGACACGGTCAGGTTCCATCTCATTGGAGGAGTAGAATAACTTTGTGACACGGTCAAGTTACATCTCATAGGGAGTAGAAAGCTTTGTGACACGGTCAGGTTCCATATCATTGGGGGAGAAGAATAGCAGGTTACATCTCATTGGTGTATTTCTACTCCACCAATGAGATGTAACCTGCTATTCTTCTCCCCCAATGATATGGAACCTGACCGTGTCACAAAGCTATTCTACTCCCCCTATGAGATGTAACTTGACCGTGTCACAAAGTTATTCTACTCCTCCAATGAGATGGAACCTGACCGTGTCACAAAGCTATTCTACCCCATCAATGAGATGTAACCTGACCGTGTCACAAAGCTATTCTACTCCACCAATGAGATGTAACCTGACCGTGTCACAAAGCTATTTTACTCCATCAATGAGATGTAACCTGCTATTCTTCTCCCCCAATGAGATGTAACCTGACCGTGTCACAAAGCTATTTTACTCCACCAATGAGATGTAACCTGACCGTGTCACAAAGCTATTCTACTCCCCCAATGAGATGGAACCTGACCGTGTCACAAAGCTATTCTACTCCCCCAATGAGATGGAACCTGACCGTGTCACAAAGCTATTCTACCCCATCAATGAGATGTAACCTGACCGTGTCACAAAGCTATTCTACTCCACCAATGAGATGTAACCTGACCGTGTCACAAAGCTATTTTACTCCACCAATGAGATGTAACCTGCTATTCTTCTCCCCCAATGAGATGGAACCTGACCGTGTCACAAAGCTATTCTACTCCCCCAATGAGATGGAACCTGACCGTGTCACAAAGCTATTCTACTCCCCCAATGAGATGGAACCTGACCGTATCACAAAGCTATTCTTCTCCCCCAATGAGATGGAACCTGACCGTGTCACAAAGCTATTCTACTCCCCCAATGAGGTGGAACCTGACCGTATCACAAAGCTATTCTACTCCCCCAATGAGATGGAACCTGCCGTGTCACAAAGCTATTCTACTCCCCCAATGAGATGGAACCTGACAGTGTCACAAAGCTATTTCTACTCCCCCAATGAGATGTAACCTGACTGTGTCACAAAGCTATTCTACTCCCCCCAATGAGATGGAACCTGACCGTGTCACAAAGCTATTCTACTCTACCCCCAATGAGATGGAACCTGACCGTGTCACAAAGCTATTCTACTCCCCCAATGAGATGGACCTGACCGTTTCACAAAGCTATTCTACTCCCCCAATGAGTGGAACCTGACGTGTCACAAAGCTATTCTACTCCCCCAATGAGATGGAACCTGACGTGTCACAAAGCTATTCTACTCCCCCAATGAGATGGAACTGACCGTGTCACAAAGCTATTCTACTCCCCCAATGAGATGGAACCTGACCGTGTCACAAAGCTATTCTACTCCCCCAATGAGATGGAACCTGACCGTGTCACAAAGCTATTCTACTCCCCCAATGAGATGGAACCTGACCGTGTCACAAAGCTATTCTACTCCCCCAATGAGATGGAACCTGACAGTGTCACAAAGCTATTCTACTCCCCCAATGAGATGTAACCTGACTGTGTCACAAAGCTATTCTACTCCTCCAATGAGATGGAACCTGACCATAACACAAAGCTATTTTACTCCCCTAATGAGGGGGACTCTGACCGTGTCACAAAGCTATTCTTCTCCACCAATGAGATGGAGCCTGACCGTGTCACAAAGCTATTCTCTTAGAGGTAGGTGACGTTTTACACGTCATTGATTACTGCCTTTAAACATGGGTGGCACCTGCTGCAAAAAAGGAAAAGACTACTTATGTGAAGGGAACAGTAGCGTTACTACGTCTAGTGCAGGGAGGCGATAGGGGCCATGACAACCGTTAGACGCAAGGGGGTGCAGGGGGCATAACAATCAGATAGGGGCCATGACACCGTCGATGCAAGGGGGTTCAGGGGGATAACAACAATAGGGGCCATGCACCGTCAGTGCAAGGGGTGCCGGGGTGCATGACAATCAGAATGGCCATGACACCGTCAGATGCAAGGGGGGGTGCAGGGGGCATACATCAGATAGGGGCCATGACACCATCAGATCACAAAGGGGGGTGGGAGGGCTAACAAATCAATAGGGAACATGACACCGTCAATGCAAGGGGTGCAGGGGGCATACAATCAGATAGGAACATGACACGTCAGATTGCAAGGGGGTGCGGGGGGCATAACAATCAGTAAGGCTTGAACACCATCAGATGCAAGGGGGGTGCAGGGGGCATAACATCAGATAGGAACATGACACGTCAGATGCAAGGGGGTGCAGGGGGCATAACAATCAGATAGGGGCTATGACACCGTCAGATTTCAACGGGGGGCATAACAATCAGATAGGGAACATGACACCGTCAGATGCAAGGGGGGTGCAGGGGGGCATAACAATCAATATGGGGCTATGACACCGTCAGATGCAAGGGGGGGCATAACAATCAGATAGGGAACTGACACCGTCAGATGCAAGGGAGGTGCAGGGGGGCATAACAATCAGATAGGGCTATGACACCGTCAGATGCAAGGGGGTGTGCAGGGGGCATAACATACAGATATGGAACATGACACCGTCAGATGCAAGGGGGTGCAGGGGGCAACAATCAGATAGTGCTATGACACCATCAGAGCAGGGGGTGTAGGGGGCATAACAATCAGATAGGGCTATGACACCATCAGATGCAAGGGGGTACAGGGGGCAATAACAATTAATAGGGGCCTGAGACCGTCAGATGCAATTTGTTTACATTCATTGAATGTAAAAATGGATATTAGAAACCACAGGGCATTCGTGACCTTTATAAAAGCTGTGATGTTGTGCTTTCATGTTCACTGATCTCTTCTGTGACTTACAATATTCTTATAATTACAGTTGGGGTACATTATCCACTTATAATTTATAGTTATTAGGATTCTGGGATTAACAGCGGAGTCATAACATATCTGTTTTGGAGACTCCTGCTGTAACACTGTACCTGGTACAACCCTTTTTTAAGTTCCCAGATCCTCAGCATGTGGTAAACTGCGTATTAGTTAAAGCGATCTTGTGTTTCTAGCTAGATAATTTCTGTGGTGTGCTGTTGCCCCCTTGCTTTCAGAATATGGTACTACTTCTTATCCATTTGTCTTTTTTCTTTTCCCCCAGCTGCTTGCGATGGTTTTCGCCATGTGCTTGTTTCGTGGAATCCAGTAAAAGGATCTCCCAGGGGAAGATTTTGTGCCAAACTTTCTGGGACATCGTAATCCTCGTGGCCCCCTAAAAGAAACTCATAATAAGTTGTTTCCCCCTCCCCTGTATGGAATGTTTCACTGAGCCCCTGTGGTCTGGGAGAGTTTGCTTTGTGGCTTTATCAATCCATAGTCATCATCACTAAGATTATTTCAGTGGAACATGAATTGTATAAATGGTCAATAGCCAACCTACAAGGCAGGAACAAATATTTTTCCTTGTATGGTTCACATGGCCCAGCCAAAAATCTTTATCTACTGTGCCAGATCAGCCACCAATCTTTATCCACAGGCCAGATCAGCCACCAATCTTTATACCACATGGCCAGATCAGCCACCAAATCTTATATCCACATGGCCAGATCAGCCATCAATCTTTATCCAAAAGGCCAGACCAGCCACCAATCTTTATCCATGTGGCCAGATCAGCTACAAACCTTTATCCACATGGCCAGATATCAGCCCACAATCTTTATCCTCGTGGCCAGAAGTGCTGCGCGGATTCTAAGGCCAGACTTTAATAGGGTGTTCCCACAGAATAGTTGTATTGCCACAAATGTAAACAGCCCAGTGCATGATGGGAAACAGCAGAAAATATATATTTTTTTTTTTGGAATGCCACGACGAATGGCTTGAGCCCGCACGGTTGCTGATTTGCATGCGACCTGGGGGGGGGGATTACTTACCTGAATGACTACTGTGGACTTCATTCACCACCCCAGGCCCTTCACTAGGCTGGCTGTGCTCGGTTTCTACGAATGTACTGTATATTAGATTTCCCTGCTCCCATAGGTGATGTGAAATTTCTACTCTACACATATAACCGAGAGGCCCCTCATAGCAAAACAGGTCTGGTTCAGTAAACTATGATGGAGGGGAGGGCTTGCACTATTTTGCACATTGAAATTCACCAGCAGGTGCATTAGGTATTGTGTGCCTAACAATAAACGAGAAATAGAGGGAACCTCCACGTATCAGTTACGGCCATCCACGGTTCTGATTAAACAAATGTGCAGTGGAACCAGACAATCCTGTACTGACGCTATTCTTTATTCGTTCGGTGGGGACGGGCAGGGTATCCAGGTGTAGGAACACTGTGTGTATTGTCGCCATAACATTTTCCTTCGCACTTTGCAATTCACAAGGCTCTAGGAACTGACAATTAGATGGGCCGTGGGTGATAGATCCATATTTCTTATCACAGTTGGTTTCCAGGACTTTTCCATAAAAAAAACTTTAGTTTGAAAGGTTTGCTTGCAGGAAAATCGCTGCCAAAAATAAATTTTATTTCATCTTACGAGGCAAAATAAAGGAAACAAGCAAGTGTGGAGCGGACCGTGTTCCCATAGAATCAGATGTCACATGATTGATGATTTAGTTGAACCCCCAATGCACTTTAAGGGAATGTACAATTCTGGTTCCAGTGTATTAAAGGGAAATATGGTCTCTATTGATCCCCCATACCTTTCAAACTAGCCTAGAATGATGTCTCTCTAGCAGTTGTCCATCCAAAGTTATAGACTTGTAATTCATCTCGCTTTCTACTCTGCACTGTCTCTGTACTGTCTCTGTTTAAGCGGTCATAAGCCCCACCCGCAAATCTTCCTTAAGCTTGTTATGTTTTCCTTTGCCTATGGAAATTTATTTTTTTCAGATTTGTGGTTATATGAAGCATAAAGAATTCTGGGGGGGGCTTATGATTCTCTGTCCCAGCAGTATATACAAGTGGGCATGCTCAAGCCAGTGTTTTGCTGGTGATGTCACAGCAGGAAGCATCGGCCTGCGTACTGCTTTGTAGAAACATGATCCTGGATCATTTTAAAGGCAGTGTGCTCATTATAATAGAGGGCACTTGTATGGAGATCACAGTTCCCCTTTAAAAGGGGCAAAGATTTTTGCAAATTTGTCTGCACTAACAGATTTTCTGCATTTCCTCCCATTGTGCAGTAAAGCAATATTCTGCTTACAAATCAAAACCCTACACCGTGTTGATTTAGAATAGCATATTGTAAATGTAATTTATTCTCTATTTTTTATTCATACTGGTTTTTTTTAATGACGAAATCTCTGTGTGGGTAGTTTGTTAGAAAGTTAAGCCTGGTACACACAGGCAGATCTTTTTCTGCAAATAATATGAGGAAAACAGAATCTGCTCCACCACTTTAATATTATTCAATTGGGAGAAGATTGAGTGGAAATCTGCCTGTGTGTACCCAGCCTTAAAGGGCACTCACGTCCCTTACCGATTGCTGTATTTTAAACCAGGCCACTGCTTGGGTCGGCTGGCTCTGATAAGGTCAGAGAAGCGAGCTGGACAATGTTAGGAAACTTATATGGGGAATATAGTCCAGTGAGGGACAATATGAAAGTCAAATTAAAGGACAGTTGGTGAGATATTACATTCACTCTTGTGGCCTGAGCGGAGTTAATATTTTCAGGCAGTTCAGTTTATTGTCCTTGAGGTCATTGCTTGTCGTATATTGCAGGTCACCCCTACAGACAATGTAGTTGGTTTGCTACTTGCAAAACTGCACCAGGACTGTGTTCAGCCAACAGGGAGGTTCCATTGGGGTCCATTGTTCTGAACTCCATTTTGTAAATGTAAATGTTTGTTTATATTCGATAGTTATGCTAATGTTCTGTATATTTTGCTACTGTTAATCCTTTTTCCTATGAACGCGTCTGTTTTGTAAGAAAGGGGAAGCGAGCAGGGCCGCTGTGCACCTCTTGTTTTTCTGTAAAAATAAATAAAAATAAATAAATCATGGAATTTACTGGGATGGTTTTTTTCCTGTTTTGTAATTTTCAATCTGTGCTGCAATCTCATTGGGTCACGCTCTGATCCAATGGAAAATCGGGTCCACAGATATCAGACAATGTGAATGTTTGTGGTGGGTGTGGTCAGTGGGAGAGTTCCCCACCCGTCCCCCGTAATCACCTAGGGATCCACCAGCGAGCAATTCTGGGATAGAAACCAGGTTCAAGGACCCCAAAACATTACTAGGTGGTTCTAGTACAGAGAAGACCTTGAAAGATGCTCATATCAACCCTGTCCACTTTTCTTCTTTAATTGTTTAAGCTCTTCGGCAGGGCCTGATTTGAACTTATACATGTAATTGTAAAGCGCTATGGAAGATGTTGGCGCTATATAAATCCGCAATAATAATAATAATAATTGTGCAAGAGCCTCTATTATTTCACTTGCGATATTTGGAGAACCCCAATGCACCCCCTAGTGGTCCTGGCTTAGAAAGCACCACCAGTGCAAATAAGCAAAATATTCAATGTTAATTTTGTCTCTAGTACTCCTATCTACAATAAATACAAATGTAGATAAAATGGGCAACCTTACAAGGGTATAACTACAGTTTATATATAGATATACATATTTATATCACCTGTAAAGAACAGATAAACTGATTAAACCCGCCCTTAAAGCCTAGGTCTGACCTAACCAGACACGGCACCTAATTTAATAGAATCCTCCCAGAACCATGGACGTTAAGATCCATCAAACAAACTTATTAACCATGAATAACGCACACTCCAAATAAAAATATCCCACAACAGACAATATGACACCAGATCACTTTTATAAACTGATCATCTCTCAGCATTTCCCCTTTAATCTTTGTTACAATAATTTCATTTTCTCTCGGGATTTAAAGGTCCCTCATACAAACAAAGGGCGATAGCAGGAAAGCACGGACAGAAGTTCACTGGGTCTGCTGATGCACATTTTTACTTTTTATTATGGAACGTACTGAGGTATTAGGTTTTGAACAACAAATAAAAATAAACCCAAAAACATCACATATCACAAATTAGCTCAATGTGAAAGGGGGTGGGGTGGGTATTCTCTGTTCCGTGAAGACAAAGATTTAGGGTTCCTAAATATCAAGTGAGGAACCAGAAGGAACATTCAGAATTTGTGCCCCTGGAGAAATGCCCAAGTAGAGCTCATATTGACATGTTTAGTTCTAGTGCGAGATGCACAGGTAGACATTTCTCACAAATGAAAGTTGGCCCTGTAAAAGTGTTTGGGTGGGTCGGAAGGTCATGAGTCCGACTTACTCTCTGAGGAACCTAAAATTCAAAATGAACATTTGTCATTGGATTGGAACATCTGAACTATAATTCAGCTGAAGGATGAAGGTTTGGTCAGATAAAGAAAACAAAATGCGGTATTGGAGAAACAATGAGGAACTTTATAATGTTCTCGTTTTCCTTTTCTGTCTTCTAAACCTTCCTAAAATAGACCTAGTTCCTTCGTCATTATCCATGAACCCTGCAACCTTGTGTACTCCTATCTGGTTATTTAATTACAGTCAGAGCTAAAGATTGAGGAGGAATGAGCTGATAGGAATTTTGTCAGCTACAAGAGACTTGACCAAAAAACACTGTATTGGACCTCCAGGTATCAGCCAATATAGCGCGGGCAATAAAAATACACTTTTTCTTTACAGTCCTTGATGTGATTACTGTTATGTATAGAGAACTACAGACCCATGTTATAGGTCTCTGTATTTTACATAGGAGAAACAGTTTAACCTGCAACGTCCGAAAGATTGCAAAACCATTGAACCCCAGAAAACCTAATTGCTGCTAAATACAGTTTTGTCCGATTTCTTATTGTGCCTGATCTGAAGGTCTTAAACCAGGTGTGGGCGTAAATGCCAAAATACAATGCAACCAGGCTGCTACCTTGGCTGTAAGGTACCACATGCTGTTCCGAACTGCAAAGCCAATGATCAAACCCCATTCAATTTAAAGGTCAAGTAGCCTCCAGTAATGGAGCTTTGGGCAATTGATCACTAATCCCTTTTAGAAATATCCTTTAATGGATAATGTTTTCAAGGAACAGAGCTTTTTTTTTTGAAGTGAGAAAGGGAATGTTTAAAATGGAACATTAAATTCTATCATCAAATAACTTATCCCAGAGGAGCATGCGTATCTGTGCCACCAATAAAGGAGGTCGGTGCTTATGAGAGTAAACATGTTCCGAGCTCCAGCGTCCCTTGCAGCAGTTTATGTCCATTTAGTCATTGCTGTGGAACAAAAGGATTCCAAAAAGCCCCTTGAAGTGACCGTGGGTGGGGGTGGGATAATGATACTTTAAAGTTCTGCAGATGGCACGTGGAATAAACCATCATGACTCCAAATTAAAAGTAATGAGAGTCGTCCGTAAGGAGTGGACATCGGCGTGACTACGTCCGGTTCAAAGCTTCTTAGGTCGGCGTCCTACTTGATAGTAAGAAATAAACGCTGATATGAGCATAAAGAGAAGGCAACTGAACAAAGGACGCCAGCTGTCAGGGAAAAGTTCCGATCTCAATCATGCTCACGGGCTGTGACTGTACAGAAACATAAAGGACAAGGAGGGTTAAAGGGTGGGATTGACCAATCGGGGGGTTTCCAACATATTACAGGTGTATTTATGGCTTAGGTAAAATGCTACAATCCTCATTACCATCTACAAAGTTAAAAGACAAACCACCATGTGGACAACATGGTAATTGACCTTGTGACTCCATAGGTGACGAGCTCTACATAATTATTCACCATTATAAGCAACATACCAAACTCGTCACCACTTTGTAACAACCGGTAACTGATCTACATAGGACAGTAAGACTTTCATAGCAGCTCATCCAGGGTATAAAGAACTAAAACTTACTAGAAACTAAAAGAACAGGTCAGCAATTCAGCACCGGGGTCATCACCCTATTTTTCTGAAAATTGTAGAGATTAAAGAGAAATATGTCTGAAAAGTCATTCTGGGGAGCCAGTTACCCAGCCTCATCTTTAGGGTCTTTCTACTAGTGCTTCCCATCTGGGAAGGGTTGAGCATGAGCTGGCCCAACCCTTCCCAGACACCAAACCCCAGGAAACAATTCCTTATTTTTTCCTGTGTGGACATATTCTTCTTTCTTGGTGGCCTCGTTCCTCAAGGTTCACACCTCAAGCAAAGGGAAGGGGGCTTGGGAAACAGCTGCTACCCAAAAGGAGCGGAAGAAAAAATGGTGCCAGCAAGAAGAAAAGAAAATCTCCATTCAGGGAACCAGTAAACAAGTAACTATTGGGATAATTGGTGTTCTTGGGGGGTCAGCATAGTTTCTATGAATGTTGTGTGTGTTGTGTGTGTGTGTGTGTGTGGGGGGGTTAATAACCACTATAGCATCAGGGGTACAGAATAGCACTTAAATAATATTATATATTGTATTAAATATAAATATGCACAAATAACCTTTCCTAGGAACATAATGGATGCAAACAAAAAGGCTGTAAAACCCGTAGGCTATTTTGCATTGCTTTGTATAATTCAGGGGATTTAAACCTGTAGCTTCATGGCTGTGTGTTTCTAGAAACAGAGTATTTGTATGTTGAGCCGCCAGAGCTTCCACAAAGAAAAAAGTTACATTTAGAAACTTATCTTTTGTTAGAAAAGGAAGCAAAAAAAAAAAAACAGTAAAATTAATGAGATTAACCGCAACACATGGACAACTTAGTTACAGAATTTATGTGAATGCAACTTAATAGAGAAGTATCTTACAATGTGTTCTTGTGAGAAAAGTGGTTAAACATTAGGAATTAAAAAAGTTTAGTTCTCCTTTAAGATAAATGTCCTATAATTCAGTTTACCGATTTATCAAGGAGTCTGTCCTTTATTTAGAAAATAGAACAAAATGTTTTGATAATTTCTGACTATTGTCCTGATACAACTTTATATTTCTCGGACATCCCAGATCTACTACAAAACTTTGTTGTAATGCCTTGTACTGAACAGAAGGTGGGGCTGTGAGACTGTAGCTGTACGATTACGATTAAAAGAAACAGTAACATGGGATGCAGAACCCAGTTACAAGCTTTGCTCAGAAGGTGTCCATGGATAATGACTTACCTATAAACTGATGGTAAAGAACAAGCCTTGTCAGCAGTGTCCATCGTATAATGACTTTCTCTGACGTGTACAGGAATTCCAGATGATTAAGGAGATACCTACAACAGAGCAGCCGTGAGCCCTTTCATTCATGGCATAAAAAGAAAATTAAAGGTAAAGCAAAGGGACGTGAACTTGTCTTAATTGTCACTCACTGAATAGGCTCCACCGTACAGCCGTGTGGACGTTTTGCTGCTGACTGTACCGCCATCAAACACTGCTTCATATAACTGATCTGGCAGCGTCAAGGCCTGAAATTATAAAGATTGTCATGTACCATGAACCTGTGTAGGCATGTATAGATAACACATATGGGGCATGTTTCTAAAAATATGGTTAGAACTGCTGATATGACAAAAACCTGAAATACTGGCAATAAATGTCCTATTTACACAGTCTAAAAGGTCTGTAGACACCTCCGATAGGACGGACTATGAAGAACTCCCAAGCGCAAGATACACAAGCAACGAACGGGCGTTTCATCCGATAGTCACGAGTGTGTATGCGTTCGTTCGTGAGGCGTTGGTTGATCCGCCACGGCTGATGCACACAAGTACGATTATCGGCAAAACGCCCATTCATCATGTGTCTCCATGTTCTCGGCAGTCGTTCCTCTTGTGTACAAGGCTTAAATGTTCTCTTTAAAGGGCAAGTCCATCCCCCCCAAATGAAAAATTGAATAAAGGTAAATCACTACACATATCCCATAATGCAATAGTTAGAAATCTAAGAGATGTAAGTCTAACCTAAATGCTGGCTGATGTTCTGTTACCCCCCTCTTTTTGCAGGCTCAGACCCCATGAATAGTCAGTTCACCCAGACAATCACCCTAACCCAGGGAGTGAGGCCTGTCACACGATAAAGTTGCAGAATACATCTTGCAGGTCTAAGACATGTGTCTTTAAATGAACAGGCGATACAGTTCCAATGACACTTTCTTTACAATATTTCCCCACCAAACATTGCTTAGTGATTGGTCCCTGATCAGTTTCAGATTCTAGTCCAGACTCTACTAGACATTCATATAAGTTCAATTTGCAGTAACCAATGAAATGTTACCTTATTACTGGTCTACACACACCAGTCCTGGGTTCCCGATATTGTACGATCGCCGGTTCATGTATGGCTGATTTTTTTCAAACGGAAACATTTTTATCAGACCAATACCGATTGTACGATTAGTGCGTGTATGCCCTGCTGTAGAAAAACCTGGCGACATCTGATTAGTTGCCGCAGATAAACTCAATGAATGAGCCCCAATATCCTTCTAAAAATCTTCTACACCTGACCTACAGAGAGAAAAACCCCACACAGGACACACAAAGGTCACGTCAGCCAGTAAATCATTACATTGAGACACAGGACAAGGATCAAACATAAGGTAAGAAGATGTCCCTGTCCCTTTTAACCCAAATGGTTTTCTAATGGGATTAAAGTGAATGGGATCAGGGCCAATCCTAGGATTACTTCTCCTTTAATATCCATGGAAAAGTCAAACACAGGACACCACACTGCAGCCTCATAACAGAGCGCTGGTTCAATCGCCCACCGTGCCCGACCTGGGTCGATCGGGTCAGAATTGGTCAATCATTTCTCAGGTGCCCAATCTCTGCCAACCCCCCAAGTTCTCCTTTAATGCATCACCACACTGAAATAACAGAGCAATTTGAACTAATGTGTCAGCTTTACGCTAGGTTCATAGTAGCCCACTGTGTTCCACCCATAAAGCTTCCAGCAGGATTTACAGATTGTACCCTAATATAGCACTCACATTAAGGGCATGTTCCCCCCCTTTAATTTAAAATTGTATATAGTTAATTCACCCCTCAAAAAACTACAATAGCTGCTAAACATAGGACTAACCTGGAAAAGTTTCTCTCCTCCCTCCCCCCCCCCCTTCAGGTTAGGGTTACATCTCTCCAGTTAACTTACATCTCTCAGGTTAGACACATATATCAGATTATAACTGCAGTTCTGGGGTTTGGGGGTGATTAACCTGAATACAATTTTTATTTGAGGGGTGGACTTGCCTTTTAAGCAAACATCAATGCCTTTCTGCAGTTTTTTATTATTCGGAATTACATTTAACTCCACGTTCCCTAGACATCAACGATTGGTTTCACATGGAAATATGTCTATTTCTAAGATTCAAATCCCACAATGCCCTAGTTCCCAATCAGGTTCCACTTACCATGACACGACTCCTGTGAAAATCACTGCAGAGACAAACTGCCACATCCTGTAGGGAACAAAGACACAGGGGACAAGGTTAATTCACTGCATTTCCCTGTTAGTGTGCTACCTCTAGGGGAAGGGAGAGCAGGATTCCAATCAGTTACATTGTATCCCTTCATGAGGAAGTGTTCGGACTGTTTGCTTTAGTTAAAGATTTTCCCATCTATGTTGTATTTTTGTGTAGAAACCACACAGAGACAAGTCATGCATCATTTGAATCGGTGGTTAAGGAAAAGATAAAAAAAAAAAGAAATTATCCGTACGACACACTCTACCACCTTGTACTGCCAATACCCTTAGGGAACAGATAAACTACAGTACAAATGGTTGATCCCCACCAATTACACAATTACATTATCACTATAAATACTAAGTGGGTATTTTTGTAATGGGAGCTGCAGTGGTATATATCCTTATAAAATCACTCAGCTATGTCACTAAGTGACTCA
Source organism: Hymenochirus boettgeri (assembly GCA_019447015.1). Taxonomy (NCBI): domain Eukaryota; kingdom Metazoa; phylum Chordata; class Amphibia; order Anura; family Pipidae; genus Hymenochirus; species Hymenochirus boettgeri. The sequence continues at coordinate 15,426,044 of CM033472.1, forward strand.
TTTCTTATATTTCTTATATCCCACTGCTCCGCCCTTTCCGGTGTTCATGCCTGGACACACGATCCACATTTTTGCTGTGTTTAACTTCACTAACAGAACCTGCTGGAGCTGCTTCCTGTCACTTCATAACCAATGTCTCCTCTCCTCCTCCACAAAGATTTGTTTAAACGCATAGATGCTGGGCTGGGATATTCCTTTCTACTGGGTTTAAGTTACAGAAGGTAGCTTGGGGATTTAAGGTGGAACTAGGGACAAGGCTAGAATTTAAAATGCGAATGAGTGAGGAACCCGATACTTATGTAATAAGAAATAATGCGCCCCTTCACATTATAATATAAGGACATTACGCCACCTCGGAGTTCCCTGTCCTGTATAAAAGCACCCGGCCTACGGCCTCGTGCTTCTATATGGTCAGGGAACTCCTCGTGCATAATATCCTTATATTACACTGTAAGGGGCGCATTATCCCTTATATAAATCCTGGGAAATAGTTAGCAAACTTGCAATGTTCTCAGTAGCCAGTAGATGGCGGTATCCATCTGGGAGAATGAAATCTCTTCTCCTAGACTTTTAAAAGGCTTCATATAATATGTAACATCTACAGGCAATCAATGAAGCGGAATTACTACCCTGGGGTCAGATTCTTTTTCCTTAATAATCCTGTTTACATCATTTAGGCGAGTGATTAATGTCACAGTGAGAGGTAATTGCTGTGTAGCGAATATTGGAAATGCAGGTGGGGGTTCTGAGACTATATTAGACAGAAATTGCTGCTGAGGGTAACTTGGCCTTTATATCAGATATTCATCACTTTAGTACAGCGACAATAATGATCATTCCCGAAGACACAAGCAACAATGCAGAGAAATGTTCCATTTCCCTCTAAAACCTCACCCAAAGCTAATGAGCCCTAATCACGTCACACGTGTCCTGTCTACCAATATGTTCGTACAAATACACAGACATGCTCTTCCCTGTGTTATGCTGACTGAGAAACACATTGGCAGCTCCCACCCAAACATAGCTGTAAAGATACAAATCCTCTAGGGGCCCAGAAACAAGCTATTTAACACTCTCAAAAGGTTCAGTATGGCAGCTCCCACCCAAAATAGCTGTAAAGATATGAATCCTTTTTCGGACTATTTAAAGGTAACATATGGCAGCTCCCACCCAACATAGCTGTAAGATATGAATCCTTTTTCGGAACTATTTAAAGGAACAATATGGCAGCTCCCACACAAACATAGCTTTTTGCTGGACACCTAAGGATTCATATCTTTACAGCTATTTTACACTCAGTATGGTATAGGATTCAGTATGGTAGCTCAACTCAAACCCATATGGTCACCCAAAATTGCACTTTGTAACCATTTAAAGGTTACAGTATGGCAGCTCCCCTATTTGTAAAGGGAATATAAATAAGGAATGCTTTTACCCCAGAAGGTTATAGCACACAGCGCCAATTAGCAACCCCCCCCCATTATCCCATTAATCTGTTCTTACCTTAAGCCCAAAGGTCCTTCATTGCAAATTTGATCTCATTTCCGAGAACCTGGGAATCTAGACAGAGGTAAAAATGGAAACAGTTCAGCAATCCGGAATATTTACCCCCAGTGGCTACAATGTTATAAATAATATACCTAACCTGTAGGTACCGGTTACGGGAATCTTCATGGATGTCAAACATTGTTATACAAAATCAAGTGGCTTTAATTAGCAGAGGTCCCTGCAGAGAGTTCAGTTTAAATACTTTAACAGGTTTATGGACCTGCGGTTCATTTAAAAACAGGGACAGGGGGTTAAAGAATCTGAAAATGTGTCCACCCTGTTTCTAGAACTACAACTCTCAACATTTCCCTATATACAATAACCACATAGAATATTGTACTAGCAATGGCATCTCTGAGTTGTCATTCCAATGTTGTCAGTCAGTGCAAATTACAAACCCTGCACCATCCTAAACCCTAAACCAACATGGTGCGTTAAGGGGTTAATAAAACCCGTCGTTGGAATTAAAACCGACAACATCTGACAAGACCAAAAATAAAAGCCATGTGAAGTAGAAGATTAGAGGGAGAAACTAAATGCAGTCTCTGCATCAAAGCACCAGCGCTCTGCATGGAAGTGTTCGGAGAGAAAGGACAAGCGAAGACGCAAATGGCGACTATAGACAAAAAAAACCATTAAGTAAGAGATAAGGAAGAACTTCTCCTTAAAGTGGAACCATATCTTTAATCTCATTGTGAGACGTTAGACAAGGGGATTATTGAAAAGCGACCACCAGACATTACATTTAAAGGGGCCTATACATGCATGTGGGTGGATGTTTATTATTCTATTGTGGATTAAAGGGAAGCTCTGCTGTGTTATTTTATATCTGTACAGTGCACATATTTGTGCAGCTAATTAGGCCAAGGACCCGACTTCAACGCATGAAAAACATTGTGAATTTCTGTGTCCGCTTGAAGCGGCTTTTACGTGTATTTGCACTTCACAGGGGATTGGGATAAAAAAAATCACACGTCACGTTGATTGTGTCTGCTTCTATCGATTGCACAGACTTGTATTAAGTGCGATTTGACAAAAACGTAACAAAAATGGTGATCGAATGCGGTATAAAATCACAACACACATGTAGCACCCACAGTGGGGCCCACAATTAACTTTATAATAAAATGTCACCGAACCAAAAGCGTGAACGGATCGCAAAACACAAAAAAAACACGCTGGTTCGACACATGTCCGATAGGACACACAATATGCAAACCAAGCAAACGCATATACACATACAATTATCGGGTGAAACGCCTCCTATCGGACATATGTCACAGAAAGGCTACACACAGTATCTGGGGCTGCAATAAAGGTAAATAGAATAACAGAGGGCAGGTAGAGGCTGGTATAAGCTTTAGCTAACGGGTGTTGACAGGTGACTGCTGATCAGATCCTGAATCAGTTCTCTCTCACCTGCATCTAATGAGATGTAACCTGACTGTGTCACAAAGCTATTCATACTCCACCAATGAGTGTAACCCTGACCATGTCACAAAGCTATTCTACTCCACCAATGAGATGTAAACCTGACCATGTCACAAGCTATCACATCCACCATGAGATGTACACCTGCTATTCTCTCCCCCCCAATGAGATGGACTGACCCGTGTCACAAAGCTATTCTACTCCACCAATGAGATGTAACCCTGACCATGTCACAAAGCTATTCTACTCCACCAATGAGATGTAAACCTGACCATGTCACAAAGCTATTCTACTCCACCAATGAGATGTAACCTGCTATTCTTCTCCCCCAATGATATGGAACCTGACCGTGTCACAAAGCTATTCTACTCCCCCTATGAGATGTAACTTGACCGTGTCACAAAGTTATTCTACTCCTCCAATGAGATGGAACCTGACCGTGTCACAAAGCTATTCTACCCCATCAATGAGATGTAACCTGACCGTGTCACAAAGCTATTCTACTCCACAATGAGATGTAACCTGACCGTGTCACAAAGCTATTTTACTCCATCAATGAGATGTAACCTGCTATTCTTCTCCCCCAATGAGATGTACCTGACCGTGTCACAAAGCTATTTTACTCCACACATGAGATGTAACCTGACCGTGTCACAAAGCTATTCTACTCCCCCAATGAGATGGAACCTGACCGTGTCCACAAAGCTATTCTACTCCCCCAATGAGATGGAACCTGACCGTGTCACAAAGCTATTCTACTCCCCCATGAGATGGAACCTGACAGTGTCACAAAGCTATTCTACTCCCCCAATGAGATGTAACCTGACTGTGTCACAAAGCTATTCTACTCCCCCAATGAGATGGAACCTGACCGTGTCACAAAGCTATTCTACCCCCAATGAGATGGAACCTGACCGTGTCACAAAGCTATTCTACCCCCATCAATGAGATGTAACCTGACCGTGTCACAAAGCTATTCTACTCCCACCAATGAGATGTAACCTGACCGTGTCACAAAGCTATTTTACTCCATCATGAGATGTAACCTGCTATTCTTCTCCCCCAATGAGATGTAACCTGCCGTGTCACAAGCTATTTTACTCCACCAATGAGATGTACCTGACCGTGTCACAAAGCTATTCTACTCCCCCATGAATGGAACCTGACCGTGTCACAAAGCTATTCTACTCCCCCAATGAGATGGAACCTGACCGTGTCACAAAGCTATTCTACTCCACCAATGAGATGTAACCTGACCGTGTCACAAAGCATTCTACTCCCCCAATGAGATGGAACCTGACCGTGTCACAAAGCTATTCTTACTCCCCAATGAGATGGAACCTGACCGTGTCACAAAGCTATTCTACTCCCAATGAGATGGAACTGACAGTGTCACAAAGCTATTCTACTCCCCCAATGAGATGTAACCTGACTGTGTCACAAAGCTATTCTACTCCCCCAATGAGATGGAACCTGACCGTGTCACAAAGCTATTCTACTCCCCCAATGAGATGGAACCTGACCGTGTCACAAAGCATTCTACTTCCCCCAATGAGATGGAACCTGACCGTGTCACAAAGCTATTCTACTCCCCCAATGAGATGGAACCTGACAGTGTCACAAGCTATTCTACTCCCCCAATGAGATGTAACCTGACTGGTCACAAAGCTATTCTACTCCCCCAATGAGATGGAACCTGACCGTGTCACAAAGCTATTCTACCCCCAATGAGTGGAACCTGACCGTGTCACAAAGCTATTCTACTCCCCCAATGAGATGGAACCTGACAGTGTCACAAAGCTATTCTACTCCCCCCAATGAGATGTAACCTGACTGTGTCACAAAGCTATTCTACTCCTCCAATGAGATACCTGACCATAACACAGCTATTTTACTCCCCTAATGAGGGGGACTCTGACCGTGTCACAAAGCTATTCTCCATCTCATTGGTGGAGAAGAATAGCTTTGTGACACGGTCAGATTCCCCCTCATTAGGGGAGTAAAATAGCTTTGTGTTATGGTCAGGTTCCATCTCATTGAGGAGTAGAATAGCTTTTGTACACGTCGTTACATCTCATTGGGGGAGTGAATAGCTTTGTGACACTGTCAGGTTCCATCTCATTGGGGGAGTAAATAGCTTTGTGACACGGTCAGGTTCCATCTCATTGGGGAGTAGAATAGCTTTGTGACACGGTCAGGTTCCATCTCATTGGGGGAGTAGAATAAGCTTTGTGACACGTCAGGTTCCTCTCATTGGGGAGTAGAAAGCTTTGTGACACGTCGGTTCCATCTCTTGGAGTAGAATAGCTTTGTGACACTGTCAGGTTCCATCTCATTGGGGGAGTGAATAGCTTGTGACACGGTCAGTTCATCTCATTGGGGGAGTAAATACTTTGTGACACTTCAGGTTCCATCCATTGGGAGTAAATAGCTTTTGACCAGTCAGGTTCCATCTCATTGGGGGAGTAAATAGCTTGGTGACACGTCAGGTTCCATTCATTGGGGGAGTAGAATAGCTTTGTGACACGGTCGGGTTCCATCTCATTGGGGAGATGAATAGCTTTGTGACACGGTCAGGTTCCATCTCATTGGGGGATTAGAATGCTTTGTGACACGGTCAGGTTACATCTCATTGGGAGTAGAATAGCTTTGTGACACGTCAGGTTCCATCTCATTGGGGGAGTAGAATAGCTTTGTGACACGGTCAGGTTCCATCTCATTGGGGAGTAGAATAGCTTTTTGACACGGTCAGGTTACATCTCATGGGGAGTAAATAGCTTTGTGACACGGTCAGGTACATCCATTGGGGAGAGAATACAGGTTACATCTCATTGATGGGAGTAAAAATAGCTTTGTGACACGGTCAGGTTACATCTCATTGTGGAGTAGAATAGCTTTGTGACACGGTCAGGTTACATCTCATTGATGGGGTAGAATAGCTTGTGACACGGTCAGGTTCCATCTCATTGGGGGAGTAGAATAGCTTTGTGACACGGTCAGGTTCCATCTCATTGGGGGAGTGAATAGCTTTGTGACACAGTCAGGTTACCATCTCATTGGGGGAGTAGAATAGCTTTTGACACGTCAGGTTCCATCTCATTGGGGGAGTAGATAGAGCTTTGTGACACGGTCAGGTTCCATCTCATTGGGGGAGTAGAATAGCTTTGTGACACGGTCAGGTCCACTCTTGGGGGAGTAGAATAGCTTTGTGACACGGTCAGGTTACATCTCATTGGTGGAGTAAAATAGCTTTGTACCCGGTCAGGTTACATCTCATTGGGGGAGAAGAATAGCATTACATCTCATTGATGGAGTAAATAGCTTTGTGACACGGTCAGGTTACATCTCATTGTGGAGTAGAATAGCTTTGTGACACGTCAGGTTACATCTCATTGATGGGGTAGAATAGCTTTGTGACACGGTCAGTTCCATCTCATTGGAGGGTAGAATAACTTTGTGACACGGTCAAGTTACATCTCATAGGGGGAGTAGAATAGCTTTGTGACACGGTCAGGTTCCATATCATTGGGAGAAGAATAGCAGGTTACATCTCATTGGTGGAGTAGAATAGCTTTGTGACATGGTCAGGTTTACATCTCATTGGTGGAGTAAAATGCTTTGTGACACGGTCAGGTTACATCTCATTGGTGGAGTAGAATATCTGTGACACGGTCAGGTTCCATCTCATTGGGGGAGAAGAATAGCAGGTTTACATCTCATTGGTGGATTCTACTCCACCAATGAGATGTAACCTGCTATTCTTCTCCCCCAATGAGATGGAACCTGACCGTGTCACAAAGATATTCTACTCCACCAATGAGATGTAACCTGACCGTGTCACAAAGCTATTTTACTCCACCAATGAGATGTAAACCTGACCATGTCACAAAGCTATTCTGTCCTTAGTTAATGTTTCCCAATGTTCTATCCCTGTGCCCCAATATCTCACAGTCCTTGGTTAATGTTTCCCAATGTTCTACCCTGTGCCCCAATATCCCACGGTCCTTGGTTATTGTTTCCCAATGTTCTATCCCTGTGCTCCAATATCCCACGGTCCTTGGTTAATGTTTCCTAATGTTCTATCCCTGTGCCCCAATATCCCACAGTCCTTGGTTAATGTTTCCTAATGTTCTATCCCTGTGCCCCAATATCCCACAGTCCTTGGTTAATGTTTCCCAATGTTCTATCCCTGTGCCCAATATCCCACAGTCCTTGTTATGTTTCCCATGTTCTATCCCGTGTGCCCCAATATCCAACAGTCCTTGGTTAATGTTTCCCAATGTTTCTATCCCTGTCCCCAAATATCCCACAGTCCTGGTTAATGTTTCCCAGTTCTATGCCCTGTGCCCCAATATCCCACAGTCCTTGGTTAATGTTTCTATCCCTGTGCCCCAATATCCCACAGTCCTTGGTTAATGTTTCCCAATGTTCTATCCCTGTGCCCCAATATCCCACAGTCCTTGGTTTAATGTTTCCCAATGTTCTATCCCTGGGCCCCAATATCCCAAGTCCTTGGTTAATGTTTCCCAATGTTCTATCCCTGTGCCCCAATACCCACATCCTTGTTAAGTTTCCCAATGTTCTATCCCTGTGCCCCAATTCCACAGTTCCTTGGTTATGTTTTCCAATGTTCTAACCCTGTGCCCCAAATATCCCACAGTCCTTGTTAATGTTTCCCAATGTTTTCTATCCCTGTGCCCCAATATCCCACAGTCCTTAGTTAATGTTTCCCAACGTTCTATCCCTGTGCCCCAATATCCCACAGTCCTTAGTTATCGTTTCCCAATGTTCTATCCCTGTGCACCAATATCCCACAGTCCTTGGTTAATGTTTCCCAATGTTCTACCCTGTGCCCCAATATCCCACAGTCCTTAGTTAACGTTTCCCAATGTTCTATCCCTGTGCACCAATATCCAGCAGGGGACAAACACGGCCCTATTTGATTCTATATAAAATGAATCTATAGTGCCATAGAAAGACATTGGTATTTAAATGCTTCCCTTCCAGTAAACACTGCGCTTCCTTTACTGGATCCGAACATCTGGATGGCACAGAGAGGAAGTCACTGGTGCGAACCCGCCTGTTATGTGCCACACTCCACGTTTCCTATTTACTGTCTAACCGGAGACCAGCTTTACTTTGCATCGTATAATTCAGTTGTCCACTATTCTCCTTTCTGCAAAACCTTCAGGCTATGGCCCCACTACAATGCACTAAATCGCACATGCAAACATGAGCGTTATCGCACGCGATTGTTTGCATTATTCTTGTGCGTTTTCAGTTTGCGCGTGCGTTTTGCGCATGCGATTTTGCCGTTTTCCGTTACGGCAACGCATGCGTTAACGCACCAATAATGGTGACCGCATGCATTACCAAAACGGAAACGGATGCGCAATCGCATGCGCATGGGAAATCGCAGGGATTTTTGCGTTCCCACGATTTCCATCATAACCAAATCGCATACGCTTTTGCGAACGCAAAATGCGTGCGCAAACGCTTAAAAAACGCATATGTGGGGCCTAGCCCTTAAGCTAATATGATTGATACATTTGTCTTGGAAACACACAGGGTTCTAACGGTAAATTAATTTACTGTAAACAAACAGTGAGCCACAGGAATAGTTACCGGGCGCACAAAGGTTTCCTTCTCTGTTTAATGACAGTTGCATATTTGGTGGGAGCTACCATGCTGTATGCTTTCTCACCATCTGGGAGAAACTATTTTGCAGATTACAAGATTCTCACACAATGTGTCCAGATTGAAGCTGGATATAAATAACACTGGGAACAGACAGGAAATGTTATTCAGTGAGTGAGAATCAATCAGCCGCGAAAGCAAAAAAATACAATTTGGCTAAAGGCTCAGAAAATGGGCCACTTGGAAAAGATCCAGTGGAGACGAGGAATAAAACAAATATAGAATGTTGGAACATTGCTGCTTCCGCCTGACATTTCTCCAACCAATCAAAGGGCAGTAATATTCTCCAGTTAGCTGGTGCTGTGCATTTCAAACATTAGTTTTCAAACACTGTAGGGAGATTTACCCAGAGCTGAATAAATCCGGGTAATTCGTCCTTCTGGGAATCAATAAGCGAGTTGCGACTTTAATCGCACAATACGTAGAGCAATTCGCTTACTTTTGCTTTACCGGTGCAGCCGGCAAAATAAAGGGGTTAAAGTTGTGCTAACAGATATTGAGTTGGTTAACTCGACTTTAACCAGAAACAAGCATTACGGTTCTGGTTAATGTGACCCTTTAAGGGGCTGATGCAATACAAGGTGCAAAGGTTTGCCCCGAGCAATAATTTTGAAGTAGCTAATTGGATGGCAGCTATTTACTGGATTATTGCAGTTGAATAACATCTGATTGGTTACTGCAAATTATAAGCACAGGCACTTTTTATTGCATCTGCCAGGGTTTTAAGCTCTTTAGCGGTTGTTAATATCAATGCAATGTGTGGTAATGCAACAAACAAATATTATTACTATTATTATAACCATTAATATTATTATTCACAATCTGGGGACATTAACCCATGTTAAGCTCATTGTTGTGTCTTATAGCAAATGGCAAAAGGTTAAACCACACTCCTTACAGCATTTTGAGAACGCGGAGGAAGAGATTGTAAGCTCTTTGGGTTTCCCAGTGACAACTCTAACCTAAACGCCCCTATTACTTTACACAGATCTTCTCAGACAATTAAGTGTTATTCCTTACAAAACTTACAGGAGCTGCCCTGAGATTTCCCCAACTCCAGCAAAATTGTACCTATGATACAGAACAGTTGTGCCCTGCATGTCGCCCTCTGCCAGGGATGCCCTGCATCTCGCCCTCTGCCAGGGATGCCCTGCCATCCGCCCCTGACAGGGATTGGCCCTGCATCTCGCCCTCTGCCAGGGATGCCCTGCATCTCGCCCTCTGCCAGGGATGCCCTGCATCTCACCCTCTGCCAGGGATGCCTTTTATTCTTACCCACTGCCAGTAGTGACTTGTATCTCGCCCTCTGCCAGGGATGCCCTGTATCTTGCCCATTGCCAGAGAAACCTTGAATCTTGGCCTCTGCCAGGGATACCTTGTATCTCACCCACTGCCAATGGTGACTTGTATCTCCCTCTGCCAGCGATGCCCTTTATCTCGCCCAACAGTGGGAGGATTCTGTGTGGCGAAGAGAAATTGTCAGGAGCCAAACGCAGTGGAACCATAATAACAAGTGTGTGTCTGTTCACGGAGATGAATTCAGTGCCGACAAACTAGCGGCTCCTCCTATTGGTTGGCATTTCTCTCTTCTCCTATTGAATAAAAAGCAGCCGTGCAGCTTTCAGTGGGAATCGTTTCTTAGCAGGAAGCCGCTCGCCCAGTGAGTTTAATAGCCTGACCCCCTGCAGTTCATCCACCTGAATTCCTTCACACGGCCGGAAATCCATGTTATTAAAATGTCCTGGCACAGGTGAAATGGGAAATAGAGATACGTAAACCCAGCCACATACACAGACCCCAGAACAGAGCTGCTGGTGCTGCCACTGTGCTTTCCTTCAGCAACTCCTTTCCTAACCACCTGACATTTCTCTTCCATAGAAACAACTTGATACCTTTTCATAACATCCCTTTTACTGCACCTGTGACTATTTGTATTAATATTAATTACCTGATCTCCGATTGGTTAATGCTCTGGAGAAATACAACTCCCAGCATCCTCCTTAAAACAGCTCTATATATCGCTCCAACAGCAGCGCAAACATTCACAGCACCTGTACGCTTTTTACAACGCAAGGTCGATTTCCCCCCTTTGAAATCCAGTTAATTTTCCCTAATGCACACATCTGTCTGTTTACCAGCGTGTTTTCTCTTTAAATATTCAAACGAATAGAGCACCCAGCACGTGCCTAGTGATTTGTCTGTGCGTTTGTCTAATGTGAATGAGCCCCTAAAAGTTACTGTCTGGAATCTCTATACCCCCAAGGCTCTGTTACTGATCATTCTCATAAATTGAGACTCTTGTGTATTTCAATTTGCTCTCAACATGTAGGCGGCTTCCTGCTCCCCAGACACACTACTTGGGGCGCTGCCCAGATCTACGCCAGAGATGCCAGCGTGCTCTGTGGGTACAAGCCAGATAGAAGTGAGCGCGGCGGAAGGGTGCGAGGTTTTTTGATGTTCTCTTGTCTGGGAGTTTTCTGGGTTTTTTTTTTTCTGATTTCTACCTGTTTGTCCCAGTAACAATGTTAACCCTGTCCTTACCCCAGCAGAATAATGGCTCATTCATATTGTGTATATTACATTCACACTTGGCCACACTAGCGCAGTTTTTCCTGCGTTTGCGCATGCAATTTTTGTTCTAACATTGGAAATGCGGCAATGCACCAAATTGGGCAATTTCGGGTGTATTGCGATTGCGCATCCGTTTGCGATAAGCAATCACACGCGATCTTATTTTTTATGTGCAATCACATGCAATTTCCTATCTCAAAAGGAGAAATCGCATGCAAACCCACAGAAATCGCATGCAAATTTCACCGGAATCACACACACAATCGGGTGAGATTGCGTGAGAGCTTCAGGCACGGTGCAGTATGGCCGTGCTCTTAGGGTGAGAAGGGTATCGGATGGGAAATCCCCTGCGATGTCATCCCCGCAATGTTGCACAATTGAAGCACAACGCAGCACAGCCAGACCAATTAACCAACAGTAGTGTGCGCTTTTTAATACGCAATCAGATCGCACGTTAAAACGTTGTGCTGTGGCCTAGCTCTTAACATGCGTTACTTTGTGTTTCTTTGATACGTAGTGTGAACAAGGCCCTAGACTGTAATTAAATAAAACTTGAAGCATCTGTATTAACTGAGCACCTTGGGAAATTTGGTAGGTGGATAGCCAGGAATTTGATGCCCGTTTGAACCCCATGAAATACACCGAACACACCTGTTGAATTTCAGAAACAAAAAAAAAAGTGAAAGGTATTTACCCACCTGTTTAACTACAATTCCCACCATCCCCTGAAAGACAAATATCTAGCTTTAAAACAAGACTGGGGATGCACAACCTCTGGAAAGCACAACACAGGGTTCCAAATATATTACAAACCCAGGGGCCAGTGGGATGGGAATTCGGGGTAATTTAAAGTTACAGGGAACTTTAGTCTCCAGTATTAGTCATGTGACTGTTTATAAAAGAGATTTCAGTCCTAATTAACCCTCCAGCAATGGGTGTTCACTTTAACACCAAGGAAAGGGTTAAACATATGAAACAGCTACAGTGTAATCACTTTCTAACCCACAGGCAAACAACCGTTTTAACCCCTTTCGCACAATAGGGAGCTGTGTATTAATGTTAGGATGTGGGTAGATATGGAACAATGGGGTATGTCAAGGTTTCCACCAATAGAAACCAAGATAAATGACCCCTGCAGGAAATAACACTGTTAACTCTTTATGGTCCATGTATTTATTTCTACTGAACTAGCAAATCTCTTGAATCCCAGAGTCTCAGACGGTGCCCCAAACCAACTAATGTCTGACCCTTAACTAGTGGCCTGTCAACCCCTTCAGGAACATAGAAAATTCCTGCCAGCAACACTATCCCTGTTACCTCTAGGGCTCCAGCTGTTGCTGAACCACAAATTCCAGAATCCTTAGTACTGATCATAGATGCTGGGAACTGTAGTTCTGCAACAGCTGGGGAAGTTGTCTATGCTTGTTTTAACCCCTTGTTTGTTGTTTTTCCATCAGATCAATCAAAGCAACAAAAATAACCAACCCTCCAGCTGTTAATGGGCCATCACCCCCTGGTGTTTGGTTAACACCTGGGGAATAGGAAACAAGGGGTGAGAGGGAGAACAACAGGAATAAGAAGTGGGAAGTTACAAAGGGAATAAAACAGAAATACAGCAGCCCCTGTAAACAGACAGAACTACAACTCTCAGCAGCCCCTGTAAACAGACAGAACTACAACTCCCAGCAGCCACCGTAAACAGAGCAGAACTACAACTCCCAGAAGCCAGCATCCAACAGATACTGCAATTTATTCAGATTCCTTGATTTTTTTCAGATTCCTTGTTTGTTTGGGTGTGAATGGGGTTTCCATTGAGATGGAAGAGATAACATGGAACCTACAGTATATGTACTATAGGTACATGGGTGCATTAACCCCCAATACATGGGTGCAGGAACCCCACAATACATGGGTGCAGGAACCCCACAATACATGGGTGCAGGAACCCCGAAATAGATGGGTTGGGTGCAGGAACCCCAATAAAGGGGTGCAAGGAATCCCATAGATGGGTTGCAGGAACCCCGAAATAGATGGGTTGGGTGCAGGAACCCCAATACATGGGTGCAGGAATCCCAATAGATGGGTGCAGGAACCCCGAAATAGATGGGTTGGGTGCAGGAACCCCAATACATGGGTGCAGGAACCCCAATGCATGGGTGCAGGAATCCCAATAGATGGCTGCAGGAACCCCCATAATGGCTGCACACCCCACAATAGATGGCTGCACGAACCCCACAATAGATGGCTGCACGAACCCCACAATAGATGGCTGCACGAACCCCAATATATGGGTGCAGCTAAGTAATGGAATGTTGGCTGATGGGTCAGGTAATTAATATATAGTTTTTAATTAATTAATTAGTCTTTGCAGGGACTGGAATGAGCCACAGACTATCACTTACCTTCCCACCCGGTGTGCACGGTCTCTGCCCCCCAGTTCAGGCTCTTACCTTCCCAGTCCGGACCTCAGTCACCGTAATAATCCCACAACAGCACCCCCTTTGCTACCGTAATGCACCGCCCAGCGCGCACTATTCAGCCTCCCACACACAGTCCCAGGTTCAGCCCCCACTGCTGCTGGGTGGGGAGAGGGAGTTGGTGGGGTGTGACACTGGACTCCCACCATGGGCTGAGAAACACATTACCCCTCACACCTGGATTATGAGTAATACTGGGAATGTCTGTTACTGTTAACCCTTTACCTGTGAAAGTCAACTTCTAGTTAAGGTCACGTGATTCATGTCACCATTACTCAATCACCACTTCCCTGCATTGAGCAAAACTACCAGTAAGATCTGACCCAGGGAATCTCCCCCTATTGGTAATAACAGAGAGATCTGACCCAGGGAATCTCCCCCTATTGGTAATAACAGAGGATCTGACCAGGGAATCTCCCCCTATTGTTAATAACAAGAGATCTGACCCAGGAATCTCCCCTATTGGAAATACAGGAGATCGACCCAGGGAATTTCCCTATTGGTAATAACAGAGAGATCTGATCCATGGAATCTACCCTTTATTGGTAATAACAGGGAAACTCCCCTATTGGTATAACAGAGAGATCTGATCTCAGGCAATCTCCCCTATTGGTATAACAGAGAGATCTGATCCAGGGATCTCCCCCTATTGACAATAACAGAGAGATCTGATCACGGGAACCCCCCTCTATTGGTAATAACACAAAGATCTGACCCAGGGAATCTCCCCCTATTGGTAATAACAGAGAGATCTGACCCAGGAATCTCCCCTATTGGTAATAACAGAGAGATCTGACCCGGGAATCTCCCCCTATTGGTATAACAGAGAGATCTGATTCAGTGAATCTCCCCCTATTGGTAATAACAGAGATCTGATCCAGGGAATCTCCCCTATGATAATAACAGAGAGATCTGATCCAGAGAATCTCCCCCTATTGCTAATAACAGAGAGATCCGATCCAGGGAATCTCCCCCTATTGATAATAACAGAGAGATCTGATCCAGGGAATCTCCCCCAATTGGTAGTACAGAGAGATCTGATCTAGGGAATCTCCCCCTATGGTAATAACAGAGATATTTGATCATCCAGAGAATCTCCCCCTATTGGTAATACCAGAGAGATTTGATCTAGGGAATCTCCCCCTATTGGTAATAACAGAGAGATCTGATCCAGGGAATCTCCCCCTATTGGTAATAACAGAGAGATCTGATCTAGGGAATCTTCCCCTATTTGTAATAACAGATATATTGATCAGGGGAATCTCCCCCTATTTGTAATAACAGATATTTGATCATCCAGAGAATCTCCCCTATTTGTAATAACAGAGATATTTGATCATCCAGAGAATCTCCCCCTATTGGTAATAACACAGAGATCTGATCTAGAGAATCTCCCACTATTGGTAATAACACAGAGATCTGATCCAGGGAATCTCCCCCTATTGGTAATAACAGAGAGATCTAATCCAGGGAATCTCCCCCATTGGTAATACAGAGAGATCTGATCCAGAGAATCACCCCCTATTGACAATAACAGAGAGATCTCATCCAGGGAATCTCCCCCTATTGGTAATAACAGAGAAATCCGATCCAGGGAATCTCCCCCTATTGGTAATAACAGAGAGATCCGATCCAGGGAATCTCCCCCTATTGGTAATAACAGAGAGATCTGATCCAGGGAATCTCCCCCTATTGGAAATAACAGAGAGATCGGATCCAGAGAATCTCCCCTATTGGTAATTACAGAGAGATCCGATCCAGGAAATCTCCCCCTATTGATAATAACAGAGAGATCTGATCCAGGGAATCTCCCCCTATTGGTAATAACAGAGAGGTCTGATCTAGGGAATCTCCCCCTATTTGTAATAACAGAGATATTTGATCATCCAGAGAATCTCCCCCTATTTGTAATAACAGAGATATTTGATCATCCAGAGAATCTCCCCCTATTGGTAATAACACAGAGATCTGTTCTAGAGAATCTCCCACTATTGGTAATAACACAGAGATCTGATCCAGGGAATCTCCCCCTATTGGTAATAACAGAGAGATCTAATCCAGGGAACTCCCCTATTGGAAATACAGAGAGATCTACCCAGGGAATCTCCCCCTATTGGTAATAACAGAGAGATCTGATCATGGAATCTACCCTTATTGGTAAAACAGGGAATCTCCCCTAGTGGTAATAACAAGGAGAGATCTGATCCAGGCAATCTCCCATTGTGATAACAGAGAGATCTGATCCAGGGTATCTCCCCCTATGACAATAACAGAGAGATCTGATCAAGGAACCCCCCTCTATTGGTATACACAGAGATCTGACCCAGGGAATCTCCCCCTATTGGTAATAACAGAGAGATCTGACCCAGGGAATCTCCCCCTATTGGTAATAACAGAGAGATCTGACCCAGGGAATCTCCCCCTATTGGTAATAACAGAGAGATCTGATCCAGTGAATCTCCCCCTATTGGTAATAACAGAGATCTGATCCAGGGAATCTCCCCCTATTGATAATAACAGAGAGATCTGATCCAGAGAATCTCCCCCTATTGCTAATAACAGAGAGATCCGATCCAGGGAATCTCCCCCTATTGATAATAACAGAGAGATCTGATCCAGGGAATCTCCCCCAATTGGTAATAACAGAGAGATCTGATCTAGGGAATCTCCCCCTATTGGTAATAACAGAGATATTTGATCATCCAGAGAATCTCCCCCTATTGTAATACCAGAGAGATTTGATCCAGGGAACTCCCCCTATTGGTATAACAGAGAGATCTGATCCAGGGAATCTCCCCCTATTGGTAATAACAGAGAGATCTGATCTAGGGAATCTCCCCCTATTTGTAATAACAGACATATTTGATCATCCAGGGAATCCTCCCCTATTTGTAATAACAGAGATATTTGATCATCCAGAGAATCTCCCCCTATTTGTAATAACAGAGATATTTGATCATCCAGAGAATCTCCCCCTATTGGTAATAACACAGAGATCTGATCTAGAGAATCTCCCACTATTGGTAATAACACAGAGATCTGATCCAGGGAATCTCCCCCTATTGGTATAAACAGAGAGATCTAATCCAGGGATCTCCCCCTATTGGTAATACGAGAGATCTGATCCAGGGAATCACCCCCATTGACAATAACAGAGAGATTTGATCCAGGAATCTCCCCTATTGGTAATAACAGAGAGATCTGATCCAGGGAATCTCCCCCTATTGGTAATAACAGAGAGATCTGATCCAGGGAATCTCCCCCTATTGGTAATAACAGAGAGATCTGATCCAGGGAATCTCCCCCTATTGGTAATAACCAGAAGATCTGATCCAGAGAATCTCCCCCTAGTGTAATAACAGAGAATCCATCCGGGAATCTCCCCCTATTGGTAATAACAGAGAGATCTGATCCAGGGAATCTCCCCCTATTGGAAATAACAGGAGATCGGATCCAGAGAATCTCCCCCTATTGGTAAATTAGAGAGATCCGATCAGGGAATCTCCCCCTATTGATAATAACAGAGAATCCGATCCAGGGAATCTCCCCCTATTGGTAATAACAGAGAGATCTGATCTAGGGAATCTCCCCCTATTTGTAATAACAGAGATATTTGATCATCCAGAGATCTCCCCTTATTGGTAATAACAGAGATCTGATCCAGAGAATCTCCCACTATTGGTAATAACACAGCGATCTGATCCAGAGAATCTCCCCCATTGGTAATAAAAGAGAGATATGATCCAGGGATCTCTCCCTATTGGTAATAACACAGAGATCTGATCCAGAGAATCTCCCACTATTGGTAATAACACAGAGATCTGATCCAGAGAATCTCCCCCTATTGGTAATAACACAGAGATCTGATCCAGAGAATCTCCCCCTATTGGTAGTAACAGTTGGTAATAACAGGAGATGCGACCCACGAATCTCCCCTTATTGGTAATAACAGAGAGATCTGATCCAGGGAATCCCCCTCCCTATTGTTAATAACAGAGAGATCTGACCCAGGGAATCTCCCCCTATTGTTAATAACCAGAGAGATCTGACCCAGGGAATCTCCCCCTATTGGTAATAACAGAGAGATCTGACCCAGGGAATCCTCCCCTATTGTTAATAACAGAGAGATCGACCCAGGGAATCTCCCCCTATTGATAATAACAGAGAGATCTGATCCAGGGAATCTCCCCCAATTGTAATAACAGAGAGATCTGATCTAGGGAATCTCCCCCATTTGTAATAACAATATTTGATCATCCAGAGAATCTCCCCTATGGTAATAACACAGAGATCTGATCCAGAGAATCTCCCCTATCGGTAATAACAGAGAGATTTGATCCAGGGAATCTCCCCCTATGGTAATAACAGAGAGATCTGATCCAGGGAATCTCCCCTATTGGTATAATAACAGAGAGATCTGATCTAGGGAATCTCCCCCTATTTGTAATAACTGAGATATTTGATCATCCAGAGAATCTCCCCCTATTGGTAATAAAAACAGAGTCTGATCTAGAGAATCTCCCACTATTGGTAATAAACAGAGATCTGATCAGGGAATCTCCCCTATTGGTAATAACAGAGAGATCTGATCCAGGGAATCTCCCCTATGGTAATAACAGAGAGATCTGATCAGGGAATCTCCCCCTATCGGTAATAACAGAGAGATCTGATCCAGGGAATCTCCCCCTATTGGTAATAACAGAGAGATCTGATCCAGGGAATCTCCCCCTATTGGTAATAACAGAGAGATCCATCCAGGGAATCTCCCCCTATTGGTAATAACAGAGAGATCTGATCCAGGGAATCTCCCCCTATTGACAATACAGAGAGATCTCCAGGAATCTCCCCCTATTGGAAAAACAGAGAGATCGGATCCACGAGAATCTCCCCCTATTGGTAAACAGAGAGATGCGATCCGCCCCCCCCAACCCACAGCAGCACCCTACCCTCCTTGTCATTACCACGGTGCATTTACTCATCACCCTTTCCTTGGGCTCAAATACAGCAGATCCTGATCAGAAGACTTATTTTGCCACCACTATTGGTATATTTCCATTACACACTTGCCTGTATCTCGATCCAGACGAATCTCCCTACAATATAGTGTGCATAAAAGACCCCCTTTTTCTCCCCTCCCCCTTTCCCCCCCCTTTTCCCCCTTGACCGCGGACCCCCTACTAGACTATCCAGCGGAAGTACCCCTCTCCACCCACGCATATGGCTAATAAAAACAGAGATCTGATCCAGGTTTACGAATCTACCACTTTACTTGGCCCCTAATATAACACCAGAGATCTGGACTCCAGCATGGTCCCGCATTGATTAGTTTTTCCCCAACATATTTGGTCATATAACCTACCAGTTAGATTCTTTTCCGATCCAGCGAATATACCACCCACATGACCCTCCCCCGGCTTTTTTTAGAAACAGTTCGCCCTCCACATTAAATTTATGCGGAGCATGCGATAACCACGCACCCTAACTCCTCCTTTTTATTGGTAATAATTCAGTTTGTAATAACAGAGATATTTGATCATCCAGGGAATCTCCCCCTATTTGTAATAACAGAGATATTTGATCATCCAGAGAATCTCCCCCTATTGGTAATAACACAGAGATCTGATCTAGAGAATCTCCCACTATTGGTAATAACACAGAGATCTGATCCAGGGAATCTCCCCCTATTGGTAATAACAGTTGGTTGGAATCACCCCCTTGACAATAACAGAGAGATCTCAATCCAGGGAATCTCCCCCTATTGGTAATAACAGAGAAGAAATCCGCTCAGGGAATCTCCCCCTATTGGTAAAACAGAGAGATCGATCCAGGGAATCTCCCCTATTGGTAATAACAGAGAGATCTTCCAGGAATTCCCCCTATTGGAAATAACAGAGAGATCGGATCCAGAGAATCTCCCCTATTGGTAATTACAGAGAGATCCGATCCAGGAAATCCCCCCTATTGATAATAACAGAGAGATCTGATCCAGGGAATCTCCCCCTATTGGTAAAACAGAGAGGTTGATCTGGGAATCTCCCCCTATTTGTAATAACAGAGATATTTGATCATCCAGAGAATCTCCCCCTATTTGTAATAAAGAGATATTGATCATCAAGAATCTCCCCCTATGGTAATAACACAGAGATCTGTTTAGAGATCTCCCACTATTGGTAATAACACAGAGATCTGATCCAGGAATCTCCCCTATTGGTAATAACAGAGAGATCTAATCCAGGGAATCTCCCCTATTGGAAATAACAGAGAGATCTGCCACAGGGAATCTCCCCCTATTGGTAATAACAGAGAGAGTATGATTCATGGAATCACCCTTATTGGTAATAACAGGGAATCTCCCTAGTGGTAATAACAAGGAGAGATCTGATCCAGGCAATCTCCCTATTGGTGATAACAGAGAATCTGATCCAGGGTATCTCCCCCTATTGACAATAAAGAGAGATCTGATCAAGGGAACCCCCTCTATTGGGAATACAAAGAGATCTGACCCAGGGATCTCCCCTATTGGTAAAACAAGAGATCGACCCAGGGAATCTCCCCCTATTGGTAATAACAGAGAGATCTGACCCAGGGAATCTCCCCCTATTGGTAATAACAGAGAGATCTGATCCAGTGAATTCCCCCCTATTGGTAATAACAGAGATCTGATCCAGGGAATCTCCCCCTATTGTAATAACAAGATCTGATCCAGAGAATCTCCCCCTATGCTAATAACAGAGAGATCCGATCCAGGGAATCTCCCCCTATTGATAATAAACAGAGAATACTGATCCAGGAATCTCCCCAATTGGTAATAACACAGGAGATCTGATCTAGGGAATCTCCCCCTATTGGTAATAACAGAGATATTTGATCATCCAGAGAATCTCCCCCTATTGGTAATACCAGAGAGATTTGATCCAGGGAATCTCCCCCTATTGGTAATAACAGAGAGATCTGATCCAGGGAATCTCCCCCTATGGTAATAACAGAGAGACTGATCTAGGGAATCTCCCCCTATTTGTAAAACAGACTAGTTTGATCATCCAGGGAATCTCCCCCATTTGTAATAACAGAGTATTTGATCATCAGAGAATCTCCCTTTGTACTACAAGAGATATTGATCATCCAGAGAATCCCCCTATTGTAATAACACAGAGATCTGATCTAGAGAATCTCCCACTATTGGTAATAACACGAGATCTGATCAGGGAATCTCCCCCTATTGGTAATAACGAGAGATCTATGCCAGGGAATCTCCCCTATTGGTAATAAACAGAGAGATCTGATCCAGGGAATCACCCCCTATTGACAATAACGAGAGATTTGATCCAGGAATCTCCCCATTGGTAATAACAGAGAGATCTGATCCAGGAATCTCCCCTATTGGTAATAACAAGAGATCGATCCAGGGATCCAATCCCCCTATTGGTAATAACAGAGAGATCTGATCCAGGGAATCTCCCCCTATTGGTAATAACAGAGAGATCTGATCCAGAGAATCTCCCCCTATTGGTAATAACAGAGAGATCCGATCCAGGGAATCTCCCCCTATTGGTAATAACAGAGAGATCTGATCCAGGGAATCTCCCCCTATTGGAAATAACAGAGAGATCGGATCCAGAGAATCTCCCCCTATTGGTAATTACAGAGAGATCCGATCCAGGGAATCTCCCCCTATTGATAATAACAGAGAGATCCGATCCAGGGAATCTCCCCCTATTGGTAATAACAGAGAGATCTGATCTAGGGAATCTCCCCCTATTTGTAATAACAGAGATATTTGATCATCCAGAGAATCTCCCCTTATTGGTAATAACAGAGATCTGATCCAGAGAATCTCCCACTATTGGTAATAACACAGCGATCTGATCCAGAGAATCTCCCCCTATTGGTAATAAAAGAGAGATATGATCCAGGGAATCTCTCCCTATTGGTAATAACAGAGATCTGATCCAGAGAATCTCCCACTATTGGTAATAACACCGAGATCTGATCCGAGAATGTCCCCCTATTGGTAATAACACAGAGATCTGATCCAGAGAATCTCCCCCTATTGGTATAACAGTGGTATAACAGCGAGATGCGACCCACGTAATCTCCCCTTATTGGTAATAACAGAGAATCTGATCCAGGGAATCTCCCCTATTGTTAATAACAGGAGAGATCTGACCCAGGGAATCTCCCCCTATTGTTAATAACAGAGAGATCTGACCCAGGAATCTCCCCCTATTGGTAATAACAGAGAGATCTGACCCAGGGAATCTCCCCTATGTTAATAACAGAGAGAGATCTGACCCAGGGAATCTCCCCCTATTGATAATAACAGAGAGATCTGATCCAGGGATCTCCCCCAATTGGTAATAAAGAGATCATAGATCTAGGGAATCTCCCCCATTTGTAATAACAGATATTTGATCATCCAGAGAATCTCCCCTATTGGTAATAACACAGAGATCTGATCCAGAGAATCTCCCCCTATCGGTAATAACAGAGAGATTTGATCCAGGGAATCTCCCCCTATTGGTAATAACAGAGAGATCTGATCCAGGGAATCTCCCCCTATTGGTAATAACAGAGAGATCTGATCTAGGGAATCTCCCCCTATTTGTAATAACTGAGATATTTGATCATCCAGAGAATCTCCCCCTATTGGTAATAAAACAGAGATCTGATCTAGAGAATCTCCCACTATTGGTAATAACACAGAGATCTGATCAGGGAATCTCCCCTATTGGTAATAACAGAGAGATCTGATCCAGGGAATCTCCCCCTATTGGTAATAACAGAGAGATCTGATCCAGGGAATCTCCCCCTATCGGTAATAACAGAGAGATCTGATCCAGGGAATCTCCCCCTATTGGTATAACCGAGAGATCTGATCCAGGGAATCTCCCCCTATTGGTAATAACAGAGAGATCCATCCAGGGAATCTCCCCTATTGGTAATAAACAGAGGATCTGATCCAGGGAATCTCCCCCTATTGACAATAACAGAGAGATCTGATCCAGGGAATCTCCCCCTATTGAAATAACAGAGAGATCGATACAGAGAATCTCCCCCTATTGTAAAAACAGAGAGATGCGATCCAGGGAATCTCCCCCTATTGATAATAACAGAGATCTGATCCAGGGAATCTCCCCCTATTGGTAGTAACAGAGAGATCTGATCTAGGGAATCTCCCCCTATTTGTAATAACAGAGATATTTGATCATCCAGAGAATCTCCCCCTATTGGTAATAACAGAGATCTGATCCAGAGAACTCCCCTATGGTAATACACGAGATCGATCAGAGAATCTCCCCACTTTGGTAATAACACAGAGATCTGATCCAGAGAATCTCCCCCTATTGGTAATAACACAGAGATCTGATCCAGAGAATCTCCCCCTATTGGTAGTAACAGTTGGTAATAACAGAGAGATGCGACCCACGGAATCTCCCCTTATTGGTAAAACGAGAGACTGATCCAGGGATCTCCCCTATTGTTAATAACAGAGAGATCTGACCCAGGGAATCTCCCCCTATTGTTAATAACAGAGAGATCTGACCCAGGGAATCTCCCCTATGGTAATAACAGAGAGATCTGACCCAGGGAATCTCCCCCTATTTTAATACAGAGAGATTGACCCAGGGAATCTCCCCCTATTGATAATAACAGAGAGATCTGATCCAGGGAATCTCCCCCAATTGGTAATAACAGAGAGATCTGATCTAGGGAATCTCCCCCCATTGTTAATAACAGAGATATTTGATCATCCAGAGAATCTCCCCTATTGGTAATAACACAGAGATCTGATCCAGAGAACTCCCCTATCGGTAATAACAGAGAGATTTGATCCAGGGAATCTCCCCCTATTGGTATAACAGAGAGATCTGATCCAGGAATCTCCCCCTATTGGTAATAACAGAGAAATCTGATCTAGGGAATTCCCCCTATTTGTAATAACTGAGATATTTGTCATCCAGAGAATCTCCCCCTATGGTAATAAAAAAGAGATCTGATCTAGAGAATCCCCACTATTGGTAATAACACAGAGATCTGATCCAGGGAATCTCCCCCTATTGGTAATAACAGAGAGATTGATCCAGGGAATCTCCCCTATGGTAATAACAGAGAGATCTGATCCAGGGAATCTCCCTTATTGTAATAACAGAGAGATCCGATCCAGGGAATCTCCCCCTATTGGTATGTAATAACAGAAGAGTCTGACCCAGGGAATCTCCCCCTATTGGTAATAACAGAGAGACTGACCCAGGGAATCTCCCCCTATTGGTAAACAGAGAGATCTGATTAGTGAATCTCCCCCTATTGGTAATAACAGAGATCTGATCCAGGGAATCTCCCCTATTGATAATAACAGAGAGATCTGATCCAGAGAATCTCCCCCTATTGCAATAACAGAGAGATCCGATCCAGGGAATCTCCCCCTATTGATAATAACAGAGAGATCTGATCCAGGGAATCTCCCCCAATTGGTAGTAACAGAGAGATTGATCTAGGGAATCTCCCCTATTGGTAATAACAGAGATATTTGATCATCCAGAGAATCTCCCCTATTGGTAATACCAGAGAGATTTGATCTAGGGAATCTCCCCCTATTGGTTAATAACAGAGAGATCGGATCCAGGGAACTCCCCCTATGGTAATAACAGAGAGATCTGATTAGGGAATCTCCCCTATTTGTAATACAGATATATTTGATCATCCAGGGAATCTCCCCCTATTTGTAAAACAGAGATATTTGATATCCAGCGGAATCCCCCCTATTTGTAATAACAGAGATATTTGTATCACCAGAGAATCCCCCTATTGGTAATAACACCGAGATCTGATCTAGAGAACTCCCACTATTGGTAATAACACAGAGATCTGATCCAGGGAATCTCCCCCTATTGGTAATAACAGAGAGATCTAATCCAGGGAATCTCCCCCTATTGGTAATAACAGAGAGATCTGATCCAGAGAATCACCCCCTATTGACAATAACAGAGAGATCTGATCCAGGGAATCTCCCCCTATTGGTAATAACAGAGAAATCCGATCCAGGGAATCTCCCCCTATTGGTAATAACAGAGAGATCCGATCCAGGGAATCTCCCCCTATTGGTAATAACAGAGAGATCTGATCCAGGGAATCTCCCCCTATTGGAAATAACAGAGAGATCGGATCCAGAGAATCTCCCCCTATTGGTAATTACAGAGAGATCCGATCCAGGAAATCTCCCCCTATTGATAATAACAGAGAGATCTGATCCAGGGAATCTCCCCCTATTGGTAATAACAGAGAGGGGTGATCTAGGGAATCTCCCCCTATTTGTAATACGAGATATTTGATCATCCAGAGATCTCCCCCTATTGTTAATAACAGAGATATTGATCATCCAGAGAATCTCCCCCTATTGGTAATAACACAGAGATCTGTTCTAGAGAATCTCCCACTATTGGTAATAACACAGAGATCTGATCCAGGGAATCTCCCCCTATTGGTAATAACAGAGAGATCTAATCCAGGGAATCTCCCCCTATTGGAAATAACAGAGAGATCTGACCCAGGGAATCTCCCCCTATTGGTAATAACAGAGAGATCTGATCCATGGAATCTACCCTTATTGGTAATAACAGGGAATCTCCCCCTAGTGGTAATAACAAGGAGAGATCTGATCCAGGCAATCTCCCCTATTGGTGATAACAGAGAGATCTGATCCAGGGTATCTCCCCCTATTGACAATAACAGAGAGATCTGATCAAGGGAACCCCCCCTCTATTGGATAAACACAGAGATCTGACCCAGGGAATCTCCCTATTGGTAATAACAGAGAGATCTGACCCAGGGAATCTCCCCCTATTGGTAATAACAGAGAGATCTGACCCAGGGAATCTCCCCCTATTGGTAATAACAGAGAGATCTGATTCAGTGAATCTCCCCCTATTGGTAATAACAGAGATCTGATCCAGGGAATCTCCCCCTATTGATAATAACAGAGAGATCTGATCCAGAGAATCTCCCCCTATTGCTAATAACAGAGAGATCCGATCCAGGGAATCTCCCCTATTGAATAACAGAGAGATCTGATCCAGGGAATCTCCCCCAATTGGTAATAACAGAGAGATCTGATCTAGGGAATCTCCCCCTTGGTAATACAGGATATTTGATCATCCAGAGAATCTCCCCCTATTGGTAATACAGAGAGATTTGATCCAGGGAATCTCCCCCATTGGTAATAACAGAGAGATCTGATCCAGGGAATCTCCCCCTATTGGTAATAACAGAGAGATCTCTCTAGGAATCTCCCCCTATTTGTAATAACAGACAATATTTGATCATCCAGGGAATCTCCCCTATTTGTAAATACAGAGATATTTGATCATCCAGAGAATCTCCCCATTTGTAATAACAGAGATATTTGATCATCAGAGAATCTCCCCCTATTGGTAATAACACAGAGATCTGATCTAGAGAATCTCCCAATATGGTAATAACACAGAGATCTGATCCAGGGAATCTCCCCTATTGGTAATAAACAGAGAGATCTAATCCAGGGAATCTCCCCTATTGGTAATAAACAGAGAGATCTGATCCAGGGAATCACCCCCTATTGAAATAAACAGAGAGATTTGATCCAGGGAATCTCCCCCTATTGGTAATAACAGAGAGATTGATCCAGGGAATCTCCCCCTATTGGTAATAACAGAGAGATCGGATCCAGGGAATCTCCCCCTATTGGTAATAACAGAGAGATCTGATCCAGGGAATCTCCCCCTATTGGTAATAACAGAGAGATTGATCAGAGAATCTCCCCCTTTGTAATAACAGAGAGATCCGATCCAGGAATCTCCCCCTATGGTAATAACAGAGAGATCTGATCCAGGGAATCTCCCCCTATTGGAAATAACAGAGAGATCGGATCCAGAGAATCTCCCTATGGTAATTACAGAGAGATCCGATCCAGGGAATCTCCCCTATTGATAATACAGAGAGATCGATCCAGGGAATCTCCCCTATTGTAATAACAGAGAGATCTGATCTAGGGAATCTCCCCCATTTGTAATAACAGAGATATTTGATCATCCAGAGAATCTCCCCTTATTGGTAATAACAGAGATCTGATCCGAGAATCTCCCACTATTGGTAATAACACAGCGATCTGATCCAGAGAATCTCCCCCTATTGGTAATAAAAGAGAGATATGATCCAGGGAATCTCTCCCTATTGGTAATAACACAGAGATCTGATCCAGAGAATCTCCCACTATTGGTATAAACACAGAGATCTGATCCAGAGAATGCCCCCTATTGGTAATAACACAGAGATCTGATCCAGAGAATCTCCCCCATGGTAGTAACAGTTGGTAATAACAGAGAGATGCGACCCACGGAATCTCCCTTATTGGTAATAACAGAGAGATCTGATCCAGGGAATCTCCCCCTATTGTAATAACAGAGAGATCTGACCCAGGGAATCTCCCCCTATTGTTAATAACAGAGAGATCTGACCCAGGGAATCTCCCCTATGGTAATAACCAGAGAGATCTGACCCAGGGAAATCTCCCCCTATTGTTAATAACAGAGAGATTGACCCAGGGAATTCTCCCCCTATTGATAATAACAGAGAGATCTGATCCAGGGAATCTCCCCCAATGGTAAAACAGAGAGATCTGATCTAGGGAATCTCCCCCCATTTGTAATAACAGATATTTGATCATCAGAGAATCTCCCCTATTGGTAATAACACAGAGATCTGATCCGAGAATCTCCCCCTATCGGTAATAACAGAGAGGATTTGATCCAGGGAATCTCCCCCTATTGGTAATAACAGAGAGATCTGATCCAGGGAATCTCCCCTATTGGTAATAACAGAGAGTCTGATCTAGGGAATCTCCCCCTATTTGTAATAACTGAGATATTTGAATCATCCAGAGAATCTCCCCCTATTGGTAATAAAACAGAGATCTGATCTAGAGAATCTCCCACTATTGGTAAATAAACACAGAGATCTGATCCAGGGAATCTCCCCCTATTGGTAATAACAGAGAGACTGATCCAGGGAATCTCCCCTATTTGTAATAACAGAGAGATCTGATCCAGGGAAATCTCCCCTATCGGTAATAACAGGAGATTGATCCAAGGATCTCCCCTATTGGTAATAACAGAGAGATCTGATCCAGGGAATCTCCCCCTATTGGTAATAACAGAGAGATCCAACCAGGGAATCTCCCCTATTGGTTAATAACAGAGAGATCTGATCCAGGGAATCTCCCCCTATTGACAATAACAGAGAGATCGATCCAGGGAATCTCCCCCTATTGGAAATAACAGAGAGATCGGATCCAGAGAATCCCCCTATTGGTAATAACAGAGAGATGCGATCCAGGGAATCTCCCCCTATTGATAATAACAGAGAGATCTGATCAGGGAATCTCCCCCTATTGTAGTAACAGAGAGATCTGTCTAGGGAAATCTCCCTATTTGTAATAACAGAGATATTGATCATCCAGAGAAATCTCCCCCTATTGGTAATAACAGAGATCTGATCCAGAGAATCTCCCACTATGGTAATAACACAGAGATCTGATCCAGAGAATCTCCCACTATTGGTAATACCACAGAGATCTGATCCAGAGAATCTCCCCCTATGGTATAACACAGAGATCTGATCCAGAGAATCTCCCCCATTGGTAGTAACAGTTGGTAATAACAGAGAGATGCGACCCACGGAATCTCCCCTATTGGTATAATAACAGAGAGATCTGATCCAGGAATCTCCCCCTATTGTTAATAACAGAGAGATCTGACCCAGGGAATCTCCCTCCTATGTTAATAACAGAGAGATCTGACCCAGGGAATCTCCCCCTATTGGTAATAACAGAGAGATCTGACCCAGGGAATCTCCCCCTATTGTTAATAACAGAGAGATCTGACCCAGGGAATCTCCCCATTGATAATAACAGAGAGATCTGATCCAGGGAATCTCCCCCAATTGGTAATAACAGAGAGATCTGATCTAGGGAATCTCCCCCATTTGTAATAACAGAGATATTTGATCATCCAGAGAATCTCCCCTATTGGTAATAACACAGAGATCTGATCCAGAGAATCTCCCCCTATCGGTAATAACAGAGAGATTTGATCCAGGGAATCTCCCCCTATTGGTAATAACAGAGAGATCTGATCCAGGGAATCTCCCCTATTGGTAATAACAGAGAAATCTGATCTAGGGAATCTCCCCCTATTTGTAATAAACTGAGATATTTGATCATCCAGAGAATCTCCCCCTATTGGAATAAAAACAGAGATCTGATCTAGAGAATCTCCCACTATTGGTAATAACACAGAGATCTGATCCAGGGAATCTCCCCTATTGGTAATAACAGAGAGATCTGATCCAGGGAATCTCCCCTATTGGTAATACAGAGAGATCTGATCCAGGGAATCTCCCCCTATTGGTAATAATAACAGAGAGATCCGATCCAGGGAATCTCCCTATTGGTAATAACAAGAGATCTGATCCAGGGAATCTCCCCCTATTGGTAATAAACAGAGAGATCCAATCCAGGGAATCTCCCCCTATTGGTAATAACAGAGAGATCTGATCCAGGGAATCTCCCCCTATTGACAATAACAGAGAGATCTGATCCAGGGAATCTCCCCCTATTGAAATAACAGAGAGATCGGATCCAGAGAATCTCCCCTATTGGTAAAACAGAGAGATGCGATCCAGGGAATCTCCCCTATTGATAATAACAGAGAGATCTGATCCAGGAATCTCCCCTTATGGTAGTAACAGAGAGATCTGACTAGGGAATCTCCCCTATTTGTAATAACAGAGATATTGATCATCCAGAGAATCTCCCCCATTGGTAATAACAGAGATCTGATCCAGAGAATCTCCCACTATTGGTAATAACACAGAGATCTGATCCAGAGAATCCCCCATTGGTAATAAAAGAGAGATCTGATCCAGGGAATCTCCCCCTATTGGTAATAACACAGAGATCTGATCCAGAAAATTCCCACTATTGGTATAACACAGTGATCTGATCCAGAGAATCTCCCCCTATGGTAAAACACAGAGATCTGATCCAGAGAATCTCCCCCTATTGGTAGTAACAGTTGGTAATAAACAGAGAGATGCGACCCACAGAATCTCCCCTATTGGTAATAACAGAGAGATCTGACCCAGGGAATCTCCCCTATTGTTAATAACAGAGGAGCATGACCCAGGGGAATCTCCCCCATTGTTAATAACAGAGAGATCTGACCCAGGGAATCTCCCCCTAATGGTAATAACAGAGAGATCTGATCCAGGAATCTCCCCCTATTGGAAATACAGAGAGAGATCTGACCCAGGGAATCTCCCCCTATTGTTAATAAAAGAGAGATCTGACCAGGGAATCTCCCCCTATTGTTAATAACAGAGAGATCTGACACCAGGGAATCTCCCCCTTTGATAATAACAGAGAACTGATCCAGGGAATCTCCCCCAATTGGTAATACAGAGAGATTGATCTAGGGAATCTCCCCCAATTGGTAAAACAGAGAGATCTGATCTAGAGAATCTCCCACATTGGTAATAACACAGAGATCTGATCCAGAGAATCTCGCCCTATTGGTAGTAACAGTTGGTAATAACAGAGAGATGTGACCCGGAATCTCCCCTTATGGTAATAACAGAGAGATGTTAACCCAGGGAATCTCCCCCTATTGTAATAACAGAGAGTTCTGACCAGGGAATCTCCCCCTATTGGTAATAACAGAGAGATCTGATCCAGGGAATCTCCCTCTATTGGTAATAACAGAAAGATCTGATCCAGGGAATCTCCCCCAATGGTAATAAAGGAGATCTGATCCAGAAAATCTCCCCTATTGGAATAACAGAGAGATTTGA
The DNA here is from genome assembly GCA_019447015.1 of Hymenochirus boettgeri. NCBI lineage: Eukaryota > Metazoa > Chordata > Amphibia > Anura > Pipidae > Hymenochirus > Hymenochirus boettgeri. The sequence goes on from CM033472.1 coordinate 15,456,649, forward strand.
TCCAGGGAATCTCCCTCTATTGGTAATAACAGAAAGATCTGATCCAGGGAATCTCCCCCAATTGGTAATAAACAGAGAGATCTGATCCAGAGAAAATCTCCCCTATTGGTTATAACGAGAGATTTGATCCGGGAATCTCCCCTATTGGTAATAACAGAGGAGATCTGATCCAGGTAATCTCCCCCTATTGGTAAAACAGAGAGATCTGATCTAGGGAATCCCATTATTTGTAATAAACAGAGATATTTGATCATTCAGGAATCTCCCTCATTTGTAATAACAGAGATATTGATCATCCAGAGAATCTCCCCTATTGGTAATAACACAGAGATCTGATCTAGAGAATCTCCCCACTATTGGTAAAACACAGAGATCTGGATCCAGAGAATCTCCCCCTATTGGTAGTAACAGTTGTAAATAACAGAGAGATGTGACCCACGGAATCTCCCCTTATTGGTAATAACAGAGAGATTGACCCAGGGAATCTCCCCCTATTGGTAATAACAGAGAGATCTGACCCAGGGAATCTCCCCTATTGTTAATAACAGAGAGATCGACCCAGGGAATCTCCCGCTTTTGGTAATAACAGAGAGATCTGATCCAGGGAATCTCCCCTATTGGTAATAACAGAGAGATCTGATCTAGGGAAATCTCCCCTTATTTGTAATAACAGAGATATTTGATCATCCAGGGAATCTCCCCTATTTGTAATAACAGAGATATTTGATCATCCAGAGAATCTCCCCTATTGGTAATAACACAGAGATCTGATCTAGAGAATCTCCCACTATTGGAATAACACAGAGATCTGATCCAGAGAATCTCCCCTATTGGTAGTAACAGTTGGTAATAACAGAGAGATGTGACCCACGGATCTCCCTCTTATTGGTAATAACAGAGAGATCTGACCCAGGGAATCTCCCCCTATTCCCAGGGAATCTCCCCCTATTGGTAATAACAGAGAGATCTGATCCAGGGAATCTCCCCCTATTGGAAATAACAGTGAGATCGGATCCAGAGAATCTCCCCCTATTGGTAATTAGAGAGAGATCCGATCAAGGGAATCTCCCCCTATTGATAAGAACCAGAGAGATCTGATACCAGGGAATCTCCCCTATTGGTTAATAACAGAGAGATCTGATCTAGGGAATCTCCCCCATTTGTAAACAGGATATTTGATCATCCGAGAATCTCCCTGGAAACAGAGATCTGATCAGAGAATCTCCCACTATTGGTAATAACACAGCGATCATGATCCAGAGAATCTCCCCCTATTGGTAAAAAGAGAGATATGATCCAGGAATCTCTCCCTATTGGTAATAAACAGAGACTGATCCAGGAATCTCCCACTATTGGTAATAACACGAGATCTGATCCAGGAATGTCCCCCTATTGGTAATAACACAGAGATCTGATCCAGAGAATCTCCCCCATTGGTAGTAACAGTGGTAATAACAGCGAGATGCACCAGATTCCCTTATTGGTAATAACAGAGAGATCTGATCCAGGGAATATCCCCCTATTGTTAATAACAGAGAGATCTGACCCAGGGAATCTCCCCCTATTGTTAATAACAGAGAGATCTGACCCAGGAATCTCCCCCTATTGGTAATAACAGAGGATCTGACCCAGGGAATCTCCCCCTATTGGTAATAAACAGAGAGATCTGACCCAGGGAATCTCCCCTATTGATATAACAGAGAGAGATCTGATCCAGGGAATCTCCCCCAATTGGTAATAACAGAGAGATCTGATCTAGGGAATCTCCCCCATTTGTAATAACAGATATTTGATCATCCAGAGAATCTCCCCTTTGTAATAACCAGAGATTGATCCAGAGAATCTCCCCTATCGGTAATAACAGAGAGATTTATCCAGGAATCTCCCCCTATTGGTAATAAACAGAGAGATCTGATCCAGGGAATCTCCCCTATTGGTAATAACAGAGAGATTGATCTAGGGAATCTCCCCTATTGGTGTAATAACTGAGAATTTGATCATACAGAGAATCTCCCCCTATTGGTAATAAAACAGAGATCTGATCTAGAGACTCCCACTATTGGGAATAATACAGAGAATCTGATCCAGGGATCTCCCCTATTGGTAATAACAGAGAGATCTGATCCAGGGAATCTCCCCCTATTGGTAATAACAGGAGAGATCTGATCCAGGGAATCTCCCCCTATCGGTATAACAGAGAGATCTGATCCAGGGAATCTCCCCTATTGGAATAAACAGAGAGATCTGATCCAGGGAATCTCCCCTATATTGGTAATAACAGAGAGATCCATCCAGGGAATCTCCCCCTATTGGTAATAACAGAGAGATCTGATCCAGGGAATCTCCCCCTAGGACAATAACAGAGAGATCTGATCCGGGAATCTCCCCCTATTGAAATAACAGAGAGATCGGAACAGAGAATCTCCCCTATTGGTAATAACAGAGAGATGCGATCCAGGGAATCTCCCTATTGATAATACACGAGAGATCTGATCCAGGAATCTCCCCTATTGGTAGTAACAGAGAGATCTGATCTAGGGAATCTCCCCTATTTGTAATAACAGAGATATTTGATCATCCAGAGAATCTCCCCCTATTGGTAATAACAGAGATCTATCCAGAGAATCCCCACTATGGTAATAAACACAGAGATCTGATCAGAGAATCTCCCACATTGGTAATAACACAGAGATCTGATCCAAGAATCTCCCCCTTTGGTAATAACACAGAGATCTGATCCAGAGAATCTCCCCCTATGGTTAGTAACAGTTGGTAATAACAGAGAGATGCGACCCACGGAATCTCCCCTTATTGGTAATAACAGAGAGATCTGATCCAGGGAATCTCCCCCTATTGTTATAACAGAGAGATCTGACCCAGGGAAATCCCCCTATTGTAATAACAGAGAATGACCAGGAATTCCCCTATTGGTAATAACAGAGATCTGACCCAGGGAATCTCCCCTATTGTTAATAACAGAGAGATCTGATCCAGGGAATCTCCCCCTATTGCTAATAACAGAGAGATATGATCAGGGAATCTCCCCCAAGGTAATAACAGAGAGATCGATCTAGGGAATTCCCCCCATTTGTAATAACAGGAGTATTTGATCATCCAGGAATTTCCCCTATTGGTAATAACACAGAGATCTATCCAGAGAATCTCCCCCATCGGTAATAACAGAGAGATTGATCCAGGGAATCTCCCCCATGGTAATAACAGAGGATTGATCCAGGAATCTCCCCTATTGGTAATAACAGAGAAAAGTCTGATCTAGGGAATCTCCCCCATTTGTAATAACTGAGATATTTGCTCATCCAGAGAATCTCCCCCTATTGGTAATAAAACAGAGAAGATACTAGAGAATCTCCCACTATTGGTAATAAACACAGAGATCTGATCCAGGGAATCTCCCCTATTGTAATAACAGAGAGATCTGATCCAGGGAATTCCCTATTGGTAATAACAGAGAGATTGATCCAGGGAATCTCCCTTATTGGTAATAACAGAGAGATCGATCCAGGAATCTCCCCCTATGGTAATCAACGAGAGATCTGACCAGGGAATCTCCCCCTATTGGTAATAAACAGAGAGATCTGACCCAGGGAATCTCCCCCTATTGGTAATAACAGAGAGATCGATTCAGGAATCTCCCCCTATTGGTAATAAACAGAGATCTGATCCAGGGAAATCTCCCCTAATGTATAATAACAGAGAGATCTGATCAGAGATCTCCTATTGCTAATAACAGAGAGATCGATCCAGGGAATCTCCCCCTATTGATAATAACAGAGAGATCTGATCCAGGGAATCTCCCCCAATTGGTAGAACAGAGAGATCTGATTAGGGAATCTCCCCTATTGGTAATAACAGAGATATTGATCATCCAGAGAATCTCCCCTATTGGTAATACCAGAGAGATTTGATCTAGGGAATCTCCCCCTATTGGTATAAAAGAGAGTCTGATCCAGGGAATCTCCCCTATTGGTAATAACAGAGAGATCTGATCTAGGGAATCTCCCCTATTTGTAATAACAGAAATTGATCATCCAGGGATCCCCCCTATTTGTAATAACAGAGATTGATCATCCAGAGAATCTCCCCCTATTTGTAATAACAGAGATATTGATCACCAGAGAATCTCCCCCTATTGGTAATAACACAGAGACTGATCTAGAGAATCTCCCACTATTGGTAATAACACAGAGATCTGATCCAGGGAATCTCCCCCTATTGGTAATAACAGAGATCTAATCCAGGGAATCTCCCCTATTGGTAATAACAGAGAGATCTGATCCAGAGAATCACCCCCTATTGTAATAACAGAGAGATCTATCAGGGAATCTCCCCTATTGGATAAACAGAGAAATCCGATCCAGGGAATTCCCCCTATTGGTAATACAGAGAGATCGATCAGGGAATCTCCCCTTTATGTAATAACAGAGAGATCTGATCCAGGATAATCTCCCCCTATTGGAATAACAGAGAGATCGGATCCAGAGATCTCCCCCTATGGTAATACAGAGAGATCGATCCAGGAATCTCCCCCTATTGATAATAACAGAGAGTTGATCCAGGAATCTCCCCTATTGTAATAACAGAGAGTCTGACTAGGGAATCTCCCCCTATTTGTAATAACACGAGATATTTGATCATCCAGAGAATCTCCCTATTGGAATAACAGAGATATTTGATCATCCAGAGAATCTCCCCTATTGGTAATAACAAGAGATCTGTTCTAGAGATCTCCCAATTGGTAATAACACAGAGATCTGATCCAGGGAATCTCCCCCTATTGGTAATAACAGAGAGATCTAATCCAGGGAATCTCCCATATGGAAAAACAGAGAGATCTGATCCAGGGAATCTCCCCCTATTGGTAATAACAGAGAGATCTGATCCATGGAATCTACCCTATTGGTATAACAGGGAATTCCCCCTATTGGTAATAACAAGGAGAGACTGATCCAGGCAATTCTCCCTATTGTGAATAACAGAGAGATCGATCCAGGGTACTCCCCCTATTGACAATAACAGAGAGATCTGATCAAGGGAACCCCCCCTCTATTGGTAATAACACAGAGATTGACCCAGGGAATCTCCCCCTATTGGTAATAACAGAGAGATCTGACCACAGGAATCTCCCCCTATTGGTAATAACAGAGAGATCTGACCAGGGAATCTCCCCCTATTGGTAATAACAGAGAGATCTGATCCAGGAATCTCCCCCATTGGTAATAACAGAGATGTGATCCAGGGAATCTCCCCCTATGATATAACAGAGAGACTGATCAGAGAATCTCCCCCTATTGCTAATAAACAGAGAGATCCGATCCAGGGAATTCCCCCTATTGTAATAACAGAGAGATCTGATCCAGGGAATCTCCCCCAATTGTATACAACAGAGAGATCTGATCTAGGGAATCTCCCCTATGGTATAACAGAGAGTTTTGTATCCAGAGAATCTCCCCCTATTGGTAATACCAGAGAGATTTGATCCAGGGAAATCTCCCCTATGGTAATAACAGAGAGATCTGATCCAGGGAATCTCCCCCTATTGGTAATAACAGAGAGATCTGATCTCAGGGAATCTCCCCCTATTGTAATAAAAGAATATTGATCATCCAGGGAATCTCCCCTATGGTAATAACAGAGATATTGATCTCCAGAGAATCTCCCCCTATTTGTAATAACAGAGATATTTGATCATCCAGAGAATCTCCCCCTATTGATAATAAACAGAGATCTGATCAGAGAATCTCCCACTATTGGTAATAACACAGAGATCTGATCAGGGAATCTCCCCCTATTGGTAATAACAGAGAGATCTATCCAGGGAAATCTCCCCTATTGGTAATAACAGAGAGATCTGATCAGGGACTCACCCCTATTGACAATAACAGAGGAGATTTGAATCCAGGGAATCTCCCCCTATTGGTAATAACAGAGAGATCTGATCCAGGGAATCTCCCCTCATTGGTTATAACAGAGAGATCTGATCCAGGGAATCTTCCCCTATTGGTAATAACAGAGAGAGTCATGATCCAGGGAATCCCCCTATTGGTAATAACAGAGAGATCTGATCCAGAATCTCCCTATGTAATAACAGAGAGATCGATCCAGGGAATCTCCCCCTATTGGTAATAACAGAGAGATCGATCCAGGGAATCTCCCCTATTGGAAATAACAGAGAGATTCGGATCCAGAGAATCTCCCCCTATGGTAATTACAGAGAGATCCGATCCAGGGAATCTCCCCCTATTGATAAAAAAGAGAGATCGATCCAGGGATCTCCCCCTATTGTAATAACAGGAGATCTGATCAGGGAATCTCCCCTATTTGAATAACAGAGATATTTGATCATCCAGAGAATCTCCCTATTTGGTAATAAAACAAGATCTGATCCAGAGAATCTCCCACTATTGGTAATAACACAGGATCTGATCAGAGAATCCCCCTATGGTAATAAAGAGAGATATGATCCAGAGAATCTCCCTATTGGTAATAACACACGAGATCTGATCCAGAGAATCTCCCACTATTGGTAATAACACAGAGATCTGATCCAGAGAATGCCCCCCATTGGTAAAAACAGAGATGATCCAGAGAATCTCCCCCTATGGTAGTTACGTTGGAATAACAGAGAGATGCGATCCACGAATCTCCCCTTATTGGTAATAACAGAGAAATCTGATCCAGGGAATCTCCCCCTAGTGTAAAACAGAGAGATCTGACCCAGGGAATCTCCCCTATTGTTAATAAACGAGAGATCTGACCCAGGGAATCTCCCCTATTGGTAAAACCAGAGAGATCTGACCCAGGGAACATCTCCCCTATTGTTAATAACAGAGAGATCTGACCCAGGGAATCTCCCCCTATTGATAATAACAGAGAGATCTGATCCAGGGAATCTCCCCCAATGGTAATAACAGAGAGATCTGATCTAGGAATCTCCCCCCATTTGTAAAAACAGATATTTGTCATCAGAGAATCCCCTATGGTAATAACACAGAAGATCTGATCCAGAGAATCTCCCCCTATCGGAATACACAGAGAGATTGATCCAGGGAATCTCCCCCTATTGGTAATAACAGAGAGATCTGATCAGGGAATCTCCCCTATGGTAATAACAGAGAGATCTGATCTAGGGAATCTCCCCCATTTGTAATAACTGAGATATTTATCATCCAGAGAATCTCCCCCTATTGGTAATAAAACAGAGATCGATTTAGAGAATCTCCCATATTGGTAATAAAACACAGAGATCTGATCCAGGGAATCTCCCCACTATTGGTAATAACAGAGAGATCTGATCCAGGGAATCTTCCCCTATTGGTAATAACAGAGAGATCTGATCCAGGGAAATCTCCCCTATGTAATAAACAGAGGAGATCTGATCCAGGGAATATCCCCCTATTGGTAATAACAGAGAATCTGATCAAGGGAATCTCCCCCATATGGTAATAACAGAGAGATCCAATCCAGGGAATCTCCCCTATTGGTTAATAACAGAGAGATCTGATCCAGGGAATCTCCCCCTATTGGCCAATAACAGAGAGATGCTGATCCAGGGAATCTCCCCCTATTGGAAATAACAGAGAGATCGGATCCAGAGAATCTCCCCTATTGGTAATAACAGAGAGATGCGATCCGGGAATCTCCCCCTATTGATAATAACAGAGAGATCTGATCAAGGGAATCTCCCCCTATTGTAGTAACAGAGAGATCTGATCTAGGGAATCCCCCTATTTGTAATAAAACAGAGAGAGGATATTGATCAACCAGAGAATCTCCCCCTATTGGTAATAAACAGAGATCTGATCCAGAGAATCTCCCACTATTAGGTAATAACACAGAGATTGATCCAGAGAAATCCCACATTGGGTATAACACAGAGATCTGATCCAGAGAATCTCCCCCCTTGGTAATAACACAAGAGATCTGATCCAGAGAATCTCCCCTATTGGTAGTAAACATTGGTAATAACAGAGAGATTGCAGGACCCACGGAATCTCCCTAATGGTAATAACAGAGAGATCTGATCCAGGAATCTCCCCTATTGTTAATAACAGAGAGATCTGACCAGAGGAATCTCCCCCCTATTGTAATAACAGAGAGATCTGATCCAGGGAATCTCCCCCTATTGGATAATAACAGAGAGATCTGACCCAGGGAATCTCCCCCTATTGTAATAACAGAGGATCTGACCCAGGGAATCTCCCCTATTGTAATAACAGAGAGATCTGATCCAGGAATCTCCACCAATTGGTAATAACAGAGAGATGACTCTAGGGAATCTCCCCATTGGGTAATAACAGAGGATATTTGTATCCAGAGAATCTCCCCTTTGGTAATAACAGACAGAGATCTGATCCAGGAATCTCCCCTATTCGGTAATAACAGAGGATTTGATCCAGGGAATCTCCCCTATTGTAATAACAGAGAGATCTGACCAGGGAATCTCCCCTATTGGTAATAACAGAGAAATCTGACCAGGGAATCTCCCCCTATTTGTAAAAAACTGAGATATTTGATCATCCAGGGAATCTCCCCATTGTATAAAACAGATCTGATCTAGGAATCTCCCCACTTGGTAATAACACAGAGATTGATCCAGGGAATCTCCCCTATTGGTAATAAACAGAAGATCTGATCCAGGGAATCTCCCCAATTGGTAAAACAGAGAGATCTGATCCAGGGAATCTCCCCCTATTGGTAATAACAGAGAGATTCCGATCCAGGGAATCTCCCCCTATTGGTAATAACAGGGAGATCTGATCCAGGGAATCTCCCCCATTGGTAATAACAGAGAGATCAATCCCGGGACTCCCCTATTTGTAATAACAGAGAGATCGATCCAGGGAATCTCCCCCTATTGGTTAAATAAAGAGAGATCTGATCCAGGGAAATCCCCCCTATTGAAATACAGAGAGATGATCCAGGAATCTCCCCTAGTTGGTAATAACAGAGAGATTGGATCCAGGAATCTCCCCCATTGGTAATAACAGAGAGATCTGATCCAGGGAATCTCCCCCTATTGGTAAAACAAGAAGAGATCTGACTCTAGGAATCTCCCCTATTTGTAATAACAGAGAATCTTGAACCAGGGAATCTCCCCTATTGGTAATAACAGAGAGATCTGACCAGGGAATCTCCCATATTGGTAATAACACAGGATATGATCCAGGGAATCTCCACCATTGTAATAACAAGAGAGATCTGATCCAGGGAATCTCCCCCTATTGGTAATAACACAGAGATCTGATCCAGAAAAATCTCCCACTATTGGTAATAACACAGTGATCTGATCCAGAGAATCTCCCCCTATTGGTAATAACACAGAGATTGATCAGAGAACTTCCCCTATGGTATAACAGGTAATAAAAGAGAGATTGACCACAGAATCTCCCATTGGTAATAACAGAGAGATCTGACCCAGGGAATCTCCCCTATTGTTAATAACAGAGAGATATGACCCAGGGGAATCTCCCCTATTGTTATAACAGAGAGATCTGAACCAGGGAATTCCCCCTATTGGTAATAACAGAGAGATCTGATCCAGGGAATCTCCCCTATTGGAATAACAGAGAGATCTGACCCAGGGAATCTCCCCCTATTGGTAATAACAGAGAGATCTGAACCCAGGGAATCTCCCCCTATTGTAATAACAGAGAGATCTGACCAGGGAATCTCCCCCTGATGTAATAACAGAGAGACTGACCAGGGAATCTCCCCCATTGGTAATAAAAGAGATCTGATCTAGGGAATCTCCCCTAATTGGTAATAACAGAGAGATATGATCTAGAGAATCTCCCCACATTGGTAATAACACAGAGATCTTATCCAGGAGAATCTCGCCCTATTGGTAGAAACAGTTGGTAATAACAGAGAGTGTGACCCACGGACTTATCTCCCCCTATTGATAATAACAGAGAGATCCGATCCAGGGAATCTCCCCCTATTGGTAATAACAGAGAGATCTGATCTAGGGAATCTCCCCCTATTTGTAATAACAGAGATATTTGATCATCCAGAGAATCTCCCCTTATTGGTAATAACAGAGATCTGATCCAGAGAATCTCCCACTATTGGTAATAACACAGCGATCTGATCCAGAGAATCTCCCCCTATTGGTAATAAAAGAGAGATATGATCCAGGGAATCTCTCCCTATTGGTAATAACACAGAGATCTGATCCAGAGAATCTCCCACTATTGGTAATAACACAGAGATCTGATCCAGAGAATCCCCCTATTGGTAATAACACAGAGATCTGATCCAGAGAATCTCCCCCTATTGGTAGTAACAGTTGGTAATAACAGAGAGATGCGACCCACGGAATCTCCCCTTATTGGTAATAACAGAGAGATCTGATCCAGGGAATCTCCCCCTATTGGTAATAACAGAGAGATCTGACCCAGGGAATCTCCCCCTATTGGTAATAACAGAGAGATCTGACCCAGGGAATCTCCCCCTATTGGTAATAACAGAGAGATCTGACCCAGGGAATCTCCCCCTATTGTTAATAACAGAGAGATCTGAGTAATAAACAGGAGAGATCGACCCAGGGAATCTCCCCCTATTGGTAATAACAGAGAGATCTGATTCATGGAATCTACCCTTATTGGTAATAACAGGGAATCTCCCCTAGTGGTAATAACAAGGAGAGATCTGATCCAGGCAATCTCCCCTATTGGTGATAACAGAGAGATCTGATCCAGGGTATCTCCCCCTATTGCAAAAACGAGAGATCTGATCAGGGAACCCCCCTCTATGGTAAAACACAGAGATCTGACCCAGGGAATCTCCCCCTATTGGTAATAAACAGAGAGATCTGACCCAGGGAATCTCCCCCTATTGGTAATAACAGAGAGATCTGACCCAGGAATCTCCCCCTATTGGAATAACAGAGAGATCTGACCAGGAAATCTCCCCACTATGGTAATAACAGAGATCTGACAGGGAATCTCCCCCTATTGATATAAACAGAGAGATCTGATCCAGAGAATCTCCCCCTATTGCTAATAACAGAGGAGATCCATCCAGGGAACTCCCCCTATTGATAATAACAGAGAGATCTGATCCAGGGAATCTCCCCCAATTGGTAATAACAGAGAGATCTGATCTAGGGAATCTCCCCCTATTGGTAATAACAGAGATATTTGATCATCCAGAGAATCTCCCCCTATTGGTAATACCAGAGAGATTTGATCTAGGGAATCTCCCCCTATTGGTAATAACAGAGAGATCTGATCCAGGGAATCTCCCCCTATTGGTAATAACAGAGAGATCTGATCTAGGGAATCTTCCCCTATTTGTAATAACAGATATATTTGATCATCCAGGGAATCTCCCCCTATTTGTAATAACAGAGATATTTGATCATCAGAGAATCTCCCCCTATTTGTAATAACAGAGATATTTGATCATCCAGAGAATTCCCCTATTGGTATAAACACAGAGATTGATCTAGAGAATCTCCCACTATTGGTAATAAACAAGAGATCTGATCCAGGAATCTCCCCCTATTGGTAATAACAGAGAGATCTAATCCAGGGAATCTCCCCCTATTGGTAATAACAGAGAGATCTGATCCAGGGAATCACCCCCTATTGACAATAACAGAGAGATCTGATCAGGGAATCTCCCCCTATTGGTAATAAACAGAGAGATCTGATCCAGGGAATCTCCCCCTATTGGTATAACAGAGAGATATGATCCAGGGAATCTCCCCCCTATTGGTAATAACAGAGAGATCGATCCAGGGAATCCCCCTATGGTAATAACAGAGAGATCTGATCCAGAGAATCTCCCCTATTGGTAATAACAGAGAGATCCGATCCAGGAATCTCCCCCTATGTAATAACAGAGAGATCTGATCCAGGGAATCTCCCCCTATTGGAAATAACAGAGAGATAGGATCCAGAGAATCTCACCTATGGTAATTACAAGAGAGAACCGATCCAGGGAATCTCCCCCTATTGATAATAACAGAGAGATCCGATCCAGGGAACTCCCCCTATTGGTAATAACAGAGAGATCTGATCTAGGGAATCTCCCCCCTATTTGTAATAAACAGAGTATTTGATCATCAGAGAATCTCCTTATTGGTAATAACAGAGATTGATCCAGGAAATTCCCACTATTGGTAATAACCACGATCTGATCAGAGAATCTCCCCCTATTGGTAATAAAAGAGAGATATGATCCAGGAATCTCCCTTGTAATAACACAGAGTCTGATCCAGAGAATCTCCCACTATTGGTAAAAACACAGAGATCTGATCCAGAGAATGCCCCCCTATTGGTAATAACAAGAGAATTGATCCAGAGAATCTCCCCATGGTAGTAACAGTTGGTAATAACAGAGAGATGCGACCCCGGAATCTCCTTATTGGTAATAACAGAGAGATCTGATCCAGGGAATCTCCCCCTATGTAATAACAGAGAGATCTGGCCCAGGGAATCTCCCCCTATTGTTAAACAGAGAGATCTGACCCAGGGAATCTCCCCCTATGGTATAACCAGAGAGATTGACCCAGGGAATCCCCCCTGTTAATAACAGAGAGATCTGACCCAGGGAATCTCCCCCTATTGATAATAACAGAGAGATCTGATCCAGGGTCTCCCCCAATTGGTAATAACAGAGAGATCTGATCTAGGGAATCTCCCCCCATTTGTAATAACAGTATTTGATCATCCAGAGATTCCCCTATGTATAACACAGAGATCTGATCAGAGAATCTCCCCATGGTAATACAGAGAGATTTGATCCAGGGAATCTCCCCTATTGGTATAACAGAGAGATCTGATCCAGGGAATCCCCCTATTGGTAATAACAGAGAATCTGATCTAGGGAATCTCCCCCTATTTGTAATAACGAGATATTTGATCATCAGAGAATCTCCCCCTATTGGTAATAAAACAGAGATCTTGATTAGAGGAATCTCCCACTATTGGTAAATAACACAGAGATCTGATCCAGGGAATCTCCCCCTATTGGTAATAACAGAGAGATCTGATCCAGGGAATCTCCCCTATTGGTAATAACAGAGAGATCTGATCCCAGGGAATCTCCCCTATGGTAATAACAGAGAGATCTGATCCAGGGAATCTCCCCTATTGGTAAAACAGAGAGATGATCCAGGGAATCTCCCCCTATTGGTAATAACAGAGAGATCATCCAGGGAATCTCCCCTATTGGTAATAACAGAGAGATCTGATCCAGGGAATCTCCCCCTATTGACAATAACAGAGAGATCTGATCCAGGGAATCTCCCCCTATTGGAAATAACAGAGAGATCGGATCCAGAGAATCTCCCCTATTGGTAATAACAGAGAGATGCGATCCAGGGAATCTCCCCCTATTGATAATAACAAGAGAGATGATCCAGGGAATCTCCCCCTATTGGTAGTAACAGAGAGATCTGATCTAGGGAATCTCCCCCTATTTGTAATAACAGAGATATTGATCATCGAGAAATCTCCCCTATTGGTAATAACAGAGATCTGATCCAGAGAATCTCCCACTATTGGTAATAACACAGAGATCTGATCCAGAGAATCTCCCCTATTGGTAATAACACAGAGATCTGATCCAGAGAATCTCCCCCTATTGGTATAACACAGAGATCTGATCCAGAGAACTCTCCCCATATGGTAGTAAACAGTTGGTAATAACAGAGAGATGCGACCCACGGAATCTCCCTATTGGTAAAACAGAGAGATCTGATCCAGGGATATCCCCCTATTGTTAATAACAGAGAGATCTGACCCAGGGAATCTCCCCCTATTGTTAATAACAGAGAGATCTGACCCAGGGAATCTCCCCCTATTGGTAATAACAGAGAGATCTGACCCAGGGAATCTCCCCCTATTGTTAATAACAGAGAGATCTGACCCAGGGAATCTCCCCCTATTGATAATAACAGAGAGATCTGATCCAGGGAATCTCCCCCCAATTGGTAATAACAGAGAGATCTGATCTAGGGAATCTCCCCCATTTGTAATAACAGAGTATTGATCATCCAGAGAATCTCCCCTATGGTAATAACAACAGAGATCTGATCCAGGAATCTCCCCCTATCGGTAATAACAGAGAGATTTGATCCAGGGAATCTCCCCTATTGGTAATAACAGGAGATCTGATCCAGGGAATCTCCCCTATTGGTAATAACAGAGAAATCTGATCTAGGGAATCTCTATTTGTAATAAACTGAGATATTGATCATCCAGAGAATCTCCCCTATTGGTAATAAAACAGAGATCTGATCTAGAGAATCTCCCACTATGGTAATAACACAGAGATCTGATCCAGGGAATCTCCCCCTATTGGTAATAACAGAGAGATCTGATCCAGGGAATCTCCCCTATTGGTAATAACAGAGAGATCTGATCCAGGGAATCTCCCCCTATTGGGAATAACAAGAGATCCGATCCAGGGAATCTCCCCCTATTGGTATAACAGAGAGATCTGATCCAGGGAATCTCCCCCTATTGGTAATAACAGAGAGATCCAATCAGGGAATCTCCCCCTATTTGTAATAACAGAGAGATCTGATCCAGGGAATCTCCCCCTATTGCAAAACAGAGAGATCTGATCAGGGAACTCCCCTATGGAAATAACAGAGAGATCGGATCCAGAGAATCTCCCCTATTGGTAATAACAGAGAGATGACGATCCAGGGGAATCTCCCCCCTATTGATATAACAGAGAGATCTGCCAGGAACTCTCCCCTTATTGGTAGTAACAGAGAGATCTGATCATAGGGAACTCCCCCTATTGTAATAACAGAGATATTTGATCATCCAGGAAATCTCCCCTTATGGTATAACGAGATCTGACTCCAGAGAATCTCCCACTATTGGTAATAACACAGAGATCTGATCCAGAGAATCTCCCCCTATTGGTAATAAACAGAGAGATCTGATCCGGAATCTCCCCTATTGGTAATAACACGAGATCTGATCCAGAACAATCCCCATATTTGGTAATACACAGGAATCTGATCCAGAGAATCTCCCCTATTGGTAATAAACAGAGAGATCTGATCCAGAGAATCTCCCCTATGGTAAGTAACAGTTGTAATAAACAGAGAGATCTGACCCACAGGGAATCTCCCCTATTGGTAATAACAGAGAGATCTGACCCAGGGAATCTCCCCTATTGTTAAAACAGAGGAGATCGACCCAGGGATCTCCACTATGTTTAATAACAGAGAGATCTGATCCCGGGAATCTCCCCCTATGGTAATAACAGAGAGATCTGACTCCAGGAATCTCCCCTATTGGAATAACAGAGAGATTGACCCAGGGAATCTCCCCCTATGTTAATAACGAGAAGATCTGACCAGGGAATCTCCCCCTATTGGTTAAGAAACAGGAGATCTGATCCAGGGAATCTCCCCCTATTGTAATAACAGAGAGATTGATCCAGGGAATCTCCCCCAATTGTAAACAGAGAGATCTGATCTAGGGAATCTCCCCCATTGGTAATAACAGAGAGATCTGATCCAGAGAATCTCCCCATTGGTAATAACACAGAGATCGATCCAGAGATCTCCCCCTCTATTGGTAGTAACATATAAAGAGAGATTGACCAGGAATCTCCCCTTATTGGTAAAACAGAGAGATGATCACCAGGGAATCTCCCCTATTGTAATAAACAGGAGAGTTCGACCAGGGAATTCCCCCTATTGGTAATACAGAGAGATCTGGATCCAGGGAATCCCCTATTGGTAATAACGAAAGATCTGATCCAGGAATCTCCCCCAATTGGTAATAAACAGAGATCTGATCCAGAGAATTCCCCCTAGTGGTAATAACAGAGAAGATTTGATCCAGGGATCTCCCTCTATTGGTAATAACAGAAAGATCTGATCCCAGGGAATCTCCCCCTATTGGTAATAACAGAGAGATGACCAGGAATCTCCCCTATTGTTAATAACAGAGAGATTTGACCAGGGAATCCCTTTGGTAATAACAGAGAGATCTGATCCAGGAATCTCCACCCTATGGTAATAACAGAGAGATCTGATCTAGGGAATCTCCCTTATTTGTAATAACAGAGATATTTGATCATCAGGGAATCTCCCTTATTTGTAATAACGCGATATTGATCATCCAGAGAAACTCCCCCTATTGGTAATAACACAGAGATCTGATCTAGAGAATCTCCCACATTGGTAATAACACAGAGATCTGATCCAGAGAATCTCCCCCTATGGTAGTAACAGTTGGTAATAACAGAGAGATGTGACCCACGGAATCTCCCCTATTGGTATAACAAGAGAGATCTGACCCAGGGAATCTCCCCTATTGGTAATAACAGAGAGATCTGACCCAGGGAATCTCCCCTATTGTTAATAACAGAGAGATCGACCCAGGGAATCTCCCCTTTTGGTAAAACAGAGAGATCTGATCCAGGGGAATCTCCCCCTATTGGTAATAACAGAGAGATCTGATATAGGGAATTCTCCCTTCCCAATTGCTTTGATATATTTCTTACGAAACTCAATATTCATTTCTAGGAAAACACCTGGCTATTCAAACTGAATCTATTTATTATCCTTCGCCCTGCGGAGGATCCTGGTTACAGATTCCCTCGCTCTATGGCATTTAAGACAAAGCAGAATTTTTACAGTTGGAATTGGGCCTTATATCCTTTACTATTTATGGTCCTATGGTTTTAAAAGAAATTATACTCATGCAGAATTTCTGGCTCCTCCTCTTCATAACATATATTCTCGAGATGTACAGAGATGGGAGAATAGTCAGTGACAATGACAGTGGGAGGAGCTAGGTGCAATAACCTTTCAATCTCTGCTTGAAATATAGACAGTTCAGAAGAAGGGTATGGGAAGGAGGTTGGTATAGATCTACTCTACACTAATATGAATATTATTTCATTATACTCTGCTCATGTGTGTTACTAATTCAATATGGCACTCATATATCGGATATTTCAGCTCATATTTCCAACATCTGACCTGGCGACAGTAATTGCACCTTGTATGTATAGGTGTTCATCGAGAATGCGTGTGATACCATCAGATTTGTCCTAAAGAGTGATTATGTTACTGAGCATCGCAAAGAAGAAATATTACGATAGAAGAATAAGGTAAATTCTGATAGTTTCCCTCCCATACGTCTGCTTTCATGGCGAATGGTTCTTATCCCAGGGGCAGCGACTGTCTAATGTTGTTCGTCACTGCAATTAGTTATGTAAACAGAGACTTCTGAAATAACACAGATGCAAAATAATGGGCAAGACATGAGCAACGTAATGTTAAACTTGACAATACAAATCACATTTACGTTACAGGTGGAGCGATCACAGATGGATGGACGGGTCAACATTATTATTATTGTGGATTTATATATCGCCCAACATCTTCCGTAGCATTTTTACAATTACATGGATACTTTACATAAGGCCCTGCCCTGAGAGCTTACAATCTAAGCACATTTATTGGACACATACAACCTATCATATGTCTTTATGATTGTGGGGGAAACCGTCAGAGTGTAGAGGAAACCCACGCAAGCACGGGGAGAAACATACAAACTCCTTGCAGATGTGTTCCAAGGGTGGAATCGAACTCAGGACAATCAGCGCTGCAAGGGATCAGTGCTAACCACTGAGCCACCGTCACAAGGACTCAAAGTGAAAAGGTATTTAAGGGGAACTAAAGGCACAAAAATACCATTTATATATGAAGTCTCACCAATCAGTTTTAGATATGAATTTCAGGGGTTATTTCTAGTTACGGTTTTGGTCAGTTGATCGGTCAGAACCCCTGGGCCAGTACAATCCAAGTTCTAATGCCTGTTTCCAATGTAAATCCTCTTGTGCTATGGGTCTGACCTATTGAAATTCTATCGCAACCAAACAAAATGAGCCGAGAGTTGGAGATATGGACAGTTTCACTGGAAACTTTCTGAACTGAACACTTCATCCAACTGAAACTCGCCCACAGTTTATCAAGTAGCGGCACACACCCACCGCTCTTTTAAAGGTATACTAACCTCAATGTTAAAAAAAAAATTTTTTGTTACCTTTGGCTCAGACTACATAAGCCGTATCAGCCAAATCCCCCCAAAATATAGTTTCCCACAGCTTCTCACATCCATGGTTAAACAGGGGAAATTCAGATTTCAAGACCAAGTGTTTAACCTGTCGCTATATTGGAGGATTATCACACCATGACATAACACCTGATGTCAGCAGTAAGATGGGACTGTCTGGACCTAAAGCAGCAAGGAAGCTCAACTACAAAATAATTTTCTTGTATTAAATAAAAAGGTTATTGTCCCTTTTATCCTCCCACAAATGATATCGGCAATCACACAATCCTCCACTCATAAAAATGTTTTTTTTAAACAAATTCAGTTTTACTCTTACTTACCCTTTGAATCCAACCTTTTTAAATGTCAAACATTTCTGACCCATCCATCAGCAGGTTCCTCAGCCATTCCGATGACTTCCTTGCAACAGGGATATTTCTATATATTGCATGACTCACATTGTAACTGCCACCGTCAGGAACCTTCTATTGGAAAGTACTATTTAATTACAGAAAGACTGAAAACACATGGTCACATGGTCTAACGGCAATCAGTGAAGGCAAAATGCCCCCAATATCCCACAGTCCTTAGTTAATGTTTCCGCAATGTTATATGCCTGTGGCCCCAATATCCCACAGTCCTTAGTTAAATGTTTCCCAATGTTCTATCCCTGTGCCCAATATCCCACAGTCCATAATGTTTCCCATGTTCTATCCCTGTGCCCAATATCCCACAGTCCTTAGTTAATGTTTCCCAATGTTCTATTCCCTGTGCCCCAATATCCCACAGTCCTTAGTTAATGTTTCCCAATGTTTCTATCCCTGTGCCCCCAATTTCCCACAGTCCTTATGTTTCCCAATGTTCTATCCTGTGCTCCAATATCCCACAGTCCTAGTTAATGTTCCCACATGTTCTTACCTGTGCCCCAATATCTCACAGTCCTTGGTTAATGTTTCCCAATGTTCTAAACCCTGTGCCCCAATATCCCACGGTCCTTGGTTATGGTTTCCAATGTTCTATCCCTGTGCTCCAATATCCCACGCGCCCTTGGTAATGTTTCCTAATGCTTCCTATTCCCTGTGCCCCAATATCCCCACAGTCCTTGGTTAATGTTCCAATGTTCTAGTCCCTGTGCCCCAATATCCCACAGTCCTTGGTTATTGTTTCCCAATGTTCTAGTCCCTGTGCCCCAATATCCCACAGTCCTTGGTTAATGTTTCCCAATGTTTCATCCCTGTGCCCCAAATCCCACAGTCCTTGGTTAAGTTTTTCCCAATGTTCTATCCGCTTGGCCCCAATATCCCACAGTCCTTGGTTAAGTTTCCCAATGTTTCATCCTGTGCCCCAATATCCCCACAGTCTTGGTTAATGTTTCCCAATGTTTATCCCTGTGCCCCAATAATCCCACAGTCCTTGGTTAATGTTTCCCAATGTTCTATCCCTGTGCCCCAATATCCCACAGTCTTGGTTAATTTCCCAATGTTCTATCCCTGCTGCCCCCAATATCCCACAGTCCTGGTTAATGTTTCCCAATGTTCTATCCCTGTGCCCCATATCCACAGTCCTTGGTTAATGTTTCCCAATGTTCTATCCCTGTGCCCCATATCCCACAGTCCTTGTTAATGTTTCCCAATGTTCTATCCCTGTGCCCCAATATCCTCACAGTCCTGTTTAATGTTTCCAATGTTCTTCCCTGCTTCCCACTATCCCACAGGTCCTTAGTTAATGTTTCCATCGTTCTATCCCTGTGCCCAATATCCCACAGTCCTTGTCTACGTTTCCCAATGTTCTATACCCTGTGCACCAATATCCCACAGTCCTTGGTTAAGTTTCCCAATGTTTCTATCCCTGTGCCACCATATCCCACAGTCTTAGTTAACGTTTCAATGTTCTATCCCTGTGCCCCCAATATCCCAAGTCCTAGTTAAGTTCCCATGTGCTATCCCGTGCCCAAAATCCGCAGGGGACAACACGGCCCTATTTGATTCTATATAAAATGAATCTATAGTGCCATAGAAAGACATTGGTATTTAAATGCTTCCCTTCCAGTAAACACTGCGCTTCCTTTACTGGATCCGAACATCTGGATGGCACAGAAGGAGTCACTGGTGCGAACCGTGTCTTATGTGCCACACCTCCACGTTTCCTATTTACTGTCTCACCGAGAGACCAGCTTTACTTTGCATCGTATAATTCAGTTGTCCACTATTCTCCTTTCATGCAAAACCTTCAGGCTATGGCCCCACTACAATGCACTAAATCGCACATGCAAACATGAGCGTTATCGCAAGCGATTGTTTGCATTATTCTTGTGCGTTTTCAGTTTGCGGGGCGTGGTTTTGCGCAGCCGATTTTGCGCGTTTTCCGTTACGGCAACGCATGCGTTAACGCACCAATAATGGTGACCGCATGCATTACCAAAACGGAAACGGATGCGCATCGCATGCGCATGGTGAAATCGCAGGGATTTTTGCGTTCCCCGATTCATCCATCATAACCAAATCGCATACGCTTTTGCGAACGCCAAAATGCGTGCGCAAACGCTTAAAAACGCATATGATGGGGCCTAGCCCTTAAGCTAATATGATGATACATTTGTCTTGGAAACACACAGGGTTCTAACGGTAAATTAATTTACTGTAAACAAACAGTGAGCCACAGGAATAGTTTACCGGGGCGCACAAAGGTTTCCTTCTCTGTTAATGACATAGTTGCATATTTGGTGGGAGTACCATGCTGTATGCTTTCCTCACCATCTGGGAGAAGAGAACTATTTTGCAGATTACAGATTCTCACACAATGTGTCCAATTGAAGCTGGATATAAATAACACTGGGAACAGACAGGAAATGTTATTCAGTGAGTGAGAATCAATCAGCCGCGAAAGCAAAAAAATAAAATTTGGCTAAAGGCTCAGAAAATGGGCACTTGGAAAAGATCCAGTGAGACGAGGAATAAAACAAATATAGAATGTTGGAACATTGCTGCTTCCGCCTGACATTTCTTCTCCAACCATCAAGGGCAGTAATATTCTCTTCATTTAGCTGGTGCTGTGCATTTCAAACATTAGTTTTCAAACACTGTAGGGGATTACCAAGAGCTGAATAAATCCGTGGTAATTCGTCTCCTTCTGGGAATCAATAAGCAGAGTTGCGGACTTTAATCGCAGCAATACGCTAGAGCAATTCGCTTACTTTTGCTTTTACCGGTGCAGGCCGGCAAAATAAGGGGTTAATGTTTGTGCTAACATTATGAGTTGTTAACCGACTTTAACCAGAAACAAGCATTACGGTTCTGGTTAATGTGACCCTTTAAGGGGCTGATGCAATACAAGGTGCAAAGGTTTGCCCCGAGCAATAATTTTGAAGTAGCTAATTGGATGGCAGCTATTTCAACTGGATTATTGGAGTTGAATAACATCTGATTGGTTACTGCAAATTATAAGCACAGGCACTTTTTATTGCATCTGCAGGGTTTTAAGCTCTTTTGCGGTTGTTAGATCAATTGCAATGTGTGGTAATGCAACAACAAATATATTACTATTATTATAACCATTAATATTATTATTCACAATCTGGGGGACATTAACCCATGTTAAGCTCTTGTTGTGTCTTATAGCAAATGGCAAAAGGTTAAACAACACTCCTTACCAGCATTTTGAGAAACGCGGAGGAAGAGATTGTAAGCTTTTGGGTTCCCAGTGACAACTCTAACCTAAACGCACCCTATTACTTTACACAGATCTTCTCAGACAATTAAGTGTTATTCCTTACAAAACTTACGGAGCTGCCCTGAGATTTCCCCACTCCAGCAAAATTGTACCTATGATACAGAACAGTTGTGCCTGGCATGTCGCCCTCTGCAGGGATGCCCTGCATCTCGGCCCTCTGCCAGGGATGGCCCTGCATCTCGCCCTGCTGCCAGGGATGCCCTGCATCTCGCCCTCTGCCAGGGATGCCCTGCATCTCGCCCTTGCCAGGGATGCCCAATGCCCTCTCCAGGGATGCCTGCATTCCGCCCTCGGCCAGGGATGCCCTGCATCTCACCCTCTGCCAGGGATGCCTTTTATTCTTACCCACTGCCAGTAGTGACTGTATATCGTCCCTCTGCCAGGGATGCCCTGTATCTTGCCCATTGCCGAGAAACCTTGAATCTTGGCCTCTGCCAGGGATACCTTTGTATCTCACCCACTGCCAATGGTGACTTGTATCTCCCTCTGCCAGCGATGCCCTTTATCTCGCCCAACAGTGGGAGGATTCTGTTGGTGCGAAGAGAAATTGTCAGGAGCCAAACGCAGTGGAACCATAATAACAAGTGTGTGTCTGTTCACGGAGATGAATTCAGTGCCGACAAACTAGCGCGCTCCTCCTATTGGTTGGCATTTCTCCTCTTCTCCTATGAATAAAAGGCAGCCGTGCAGCGTTTCAGTGGGAATCGTTTCTTAGCAGGAAGCCGCTGTCCCAGTGAGTTTAATAGCCTGACCCCCTGCAGTTCATCCACCTGAATTCCTTCACACGGCCGGAATCATGTTATTAAAATGTCCTGGCACAGGTGAAATGGGAAATGAGATAGTAACCCAGCCACATACACAGACCCCAGAACAGAGCTGAGCTGTATGCCACTGTGCTTTCCTTCAGCAACTCCTTTCCTAACCACCTGACATTTCTCTTCCATAGAAACAATTGATACCTTTTCATAACATCCCTTTTACTGCAACCTGTGACTATTTGTTTTAATATTAATACCTGATCTCCGAATTGGTAATGCTCTGGAGAAATACAACTCCAGCATCCATCCTTTTTTTGTTTGTTGGTGGTTTTTTTTTCTCATTAAGAAGAGCTTTCTTTTGTTAATCTCTCCAACAGCAGGCAAAATTCACAGCACGCTGTACAACAGTTTTTTCCTATGTCGATTTCCCCCTTTGAAATCGTTAATTTCCCTAATGCACACTCGTTGTTTCACGTGTTTTCTCTTTAAATATTCAAACGAATAGAGCACCCAGCACGTGCCGTAGTGATTTGTCTGTGCGTTTGTCTAATGTGAATGAGCCCCTAAAAGTACTGTCTGGAATCTCTATACCCCCAAGGCTCTGTTACTGATCATTCTCATAAATTGAGACTCTTGTGTATTTCAATTTGCTCTCAACAGGTAGGCGGCTCTGTCCCCAGACACACTACTTGGGGCGCTGGCCCAGATCTACGCCAGATATGCCAGCGTGCTCTGTGGGTACAAGCAGATAGAAGTGAGCGCGGACGGAAGGGTGCGAGGTTTTTTGATGTTCTCTTGTCTGGGAGTTTTCTGGGTTTTTTTTTTTTCTGATTTACCTGTTTGTCCAGTAACAGTTAACCCTGTCCTTACCCCAGCAGAATAATGGCTCATTCATATTGTGTATATTACATTCACACTTGGCCACACTAGCGCAGTTTTTCCTGCGTTTTGCGCATGCAATTTTTGTTCTACATTGGAAATGCGGCAATGCCACCAAATTGGGCAATTTCGGGTGTATTGCGATTGCGGCATCTCTTTGCGATAAGCAATCACACGCGATCTTATTTTTATGTGCAATCACATGCAATTTCCTATCTCAAAAGAGAAATCGCATGCAAACCCACAAAATAGCATGCAAAGTCACCGGAATCACACACACAATCGGTGGGTGAGATTGCGGAGAGCTTCAGGCACGCTGCAGGTGCAGTATGGCCGTGCTCTTAGGTGTGAGAAGGGTATGGATGGGAAATCCCCTGCGATTGCATCCCGCCAATGTTGCACAATTGAAGCCCAACGCAGCACAGCCAGACCAATTAACCAACAGTAGTGTGCGCTTTTTAATACGCAATCAGATCGCCACGTAAAACGTTGTGCTGTGGCCTAGCTCTTAACATGCGTTACTTTGTGTTTCTTTGATACGTAGTGTGAACAAGGCCCTAGACTGAATTAATAAAAACTTGAAGCATCTGTATTAACTGAGCACCTTGGGAAATTTGGTAGGTGGATCGCCAGGAATTTGATGCCGTTTGAACCCCATGAAATACACCGAACACACCTGTTGAATTTCAGAAACAAAAAAAAAGTGAAAGGTATTTACCCACCTGTTTAAACACAATTCCCACCATCCCCTGAAAGACATAATCTAGCTTAAAACAAGACTGGGGATGCCACACCTCTGGAAAGCACAACAGGGTTCCAAATATATTACAAAACCCAGGGGCCAGTGGGATGGGAATTCGGGTAATTTTTAAAGTTACAGGGAACTTTAGTCTCCAGTATTAGTCATGTGACTGTTTATAAAAGAGATCATTTCAGTCCTAATATACCCTCCAGCAATGGGTGTTCACTTTAACACCAAGGAAAGGGTAAACATATGAAACAGCTACAGAGTGTATCACTTTCTAACCACAGGCAAACAACCGTGTTAAAAACCCTTTCGCACAATAGGGAGCTGTGTATTAATGTGTTAGGATGTGTGTAGATATGGAACAATGGGGTATGTCAAGGTTTCCACCAATAGAAACCAAGATAAATGACCCTGCAGGAATAACACTGTTAACTCTTTATGGTCCATGTATTTATTTCTACTGAACTAGCAAATCTCTTGAATCCCAGAGTCTCAGACGGTGCCCCAAACCACAACTAATGTCTGACCCTTAACTAGTGGCCTGTCAACCCTTCAGGAACATAGAAAATCCTGCCAGCAACACTATCCCTGTTACCCTTAGGGCTCCAGCTGTTGCTGAACCACAAATTCCAGAATCCTTGTATGATCATAGATGCTGGGAACTGTAGTTCTGCAACAGCTGGGGAAGTGTCTATGCTTGTTTTAACCCCTTGTTTGTTGTTTTTTCCATCAGATCAATCAAAGCAACAAAAAAACCAACCCTCAGCTGTTAATGGGCCATCACCCCCTGGTGTTTGGTTAACACCTGGGGAAT
This sequence comes from Hymenochirus boettgeri, assembly GCA_019447015.1. Lineage (NCBI taxonomy): Eukaryota > Metazoa > Chordata > Amphibia > Anura > Pipidae > Hymenochirus > Hymenochirus boettgeri. Next base: position 15,481,642 of record CM033472.1, read on the forward strand.
AGGAAACAAGGGGTGAGAGGGAGAAACAACAGGAATAAGAAGTGGGAAGTTACAAAGGGAATAAAACAGAAATCAGCCAGCCCCCTGTAAACAACAGAACTACAACTCTCAGCAGCCCCTGTAAACAGACAGAACTACAACTCCCAGCAGCCACCGTAAACAGAGCAGAACTACAAAACTCCAGAAGCCAGCATCAAACAGATATGCAATTTATTAGATTCCTTGATTTTTTTTCAGATTCCTTGTTTGTTGGGGTGAATGGGTTTCCATTGAGATGGAAGAGATACATGGAACCTACACAGTATTGTACTATAGGTAACATGGGTGCATTAACCCCCAATCATGGGGTGCAGGAACCCCACAAATACTGGGTGCAGGAACCCCACCATACATGGGTGCAGGAACCCACAATACATGGGTGCAGGAACCCCACAATACATGGGTGCAGGAGGACCCGAAATAGATGGGTTGGGTCAGGAACCCCAATACATGGGTGCAGGAATCCCAATAGATGGTGCAGGAACCCCCGAAATAGATGGGTTGGTGTGCAGGAACCCCAATACATGGGTGCAGGGACCCCAATGCATGGGGGGCAGGAATCCCAATAGATGGGTGCAGGAACCCCGAAATAGATGGGTTGGGTGCAGGAACCCCAATACATGGGTGCAGGAACCCCAATACATGGGTGCAGGAATCCCAATAGATGGCTGCAGGAACCCCACAATAGATGGCTGCACGAACCCCACAATAGATGGCTGCACGAACCCCACAATAGATGGCTGCACGAACCCCACAATAGATGGCTGCACGAACCCCAATATATGGGTGCAGCTAGTAATGGAATGTTGGCTGATGGGTCAGGTAATTAATATATGTTTTAATAATTATTAGTCTTTGCAGGGACTGGAATGAGCCACAGACTATCACTTACCTTCCCACCCCGGTGTGCACGGTCTCTGCCCCCCAGTTCAGGCTCTTGCACCTTCCCAGTCCGGACCTCAGTCACCGTAATAACTCACACAGCTGCACCCCCTTTGCTACCGTAATGCACCGCCCAGCGCGCACTATTCAGCCTCCCACACACAGTCCCAGGTTCAGCCCCCACTGCTGCTGGGTGGGGAGAGGGAGTTGGTGGGGGGTGTGACACTGGGACTCCCACCATGGGCTGAGAAACACATTAACCCCTCACACACTGGATTATGAGTAATACTGGGAATGTCTGTTACTGTTAACCCTTTACCTGTGAAAGTTCAACTTCTAGTTAAGGTCACGTGATTCATTGTCACCATTACTCAATCACCACTTCCCTGCATTGAGCAAAACTACCAGTAGAGATCTGACCCAGGGAATCTCCCCCTATTGGTAATAACAGAGAGATCTGACCCAGGGAATCTCCCCCTATTGGTAATAACAGAGAGATCTGAACCGGAATCTCCCCCTATTGGTAATAAAAGAGAGATCTGACCCAGTGAATCTCCCCTATTGGAAATACAGAGAGATTGACCCCAGGGAATTTCCCCTATTGGTAATAACAGAGAGATAGGATCCATGGAATCTTACCCTTATTGGTAATAACAGGGAAACTCCCCCTATGGTAATAACAAGGAGAGATCTGATCCAGGCAATCTCCCCTATTGGTGATAACAGAGAGATCTGATCCAGGGTATCTCCCCTAGGTGACAATAAAAGAGAGATCTGATCACGGGAACCCCACCTCCACTCTATGGGAATAACACAAAGATCTACCCAGGGAATCTCCCCCTATTGGTAAAACAGAGAGATCTGATCCCAGGGAATCTCCCCCTATTGGTAATAACAGAGATCTGACCCAGGGAATCTCCCTATTGGTAATAACAGAGAGATCTGATTCAGGAATCTCCCCCTATTGGTAAAACAGAGATCTGATCCAGGGAATCTCCCCTATTGATAATAACAGGAGATCTGATCCAGAGAATCTCCCATATGCTAAAACAGAGAGATCCGATCCAGGGAATCTCCCCCTATTGATAATAACAGAGAGATCTGATCCGGGAATCTCCCCCATGGTAGTAACAGAGAGATCTGATCTAGGGAATCTCCCCTATTGGTAATAACAGAGATATGATCATCCAGAGAATCTCCCCCTATTGGTAATACCAGAGAGATTTGATCTGGAATCTCCCCCTATTGGTAATAACAGAGAGATCTGATCCAGGGAACTCCCCCTATTGTAATAACAGAGAGATTGATCTAGGGAATCTCCCCTATTGTAATAAAGATATATTTGATCATCCAGGGAATTCCCCTATTGTAATAACAGAGATATTTGATCACCAGAGAATCTCCCCCTATTGTAATAACAGAGATATTTGATCATCCAGAGAATCTCCCCCTATTGGTAATAACACAGAGATCTGATATAGGAATCTCCCACTATTGGTAATAACACAGAGATCTGATCCAGGGAATCTCCCCTATTGGTAATAACAGAGAGATCTAATCCAGGGAATCTCCCCCTATTGGTAATAACAGAGAGATCTGACCAGGGAATCACCCCCTATTGACAATAACAGAGAGATCTCATCCAGGGAATCTCCCCCTATTGGTATAACACAGAGAAATCCGATCCAGGGAATCTCCCCCTATTGGTAATAACAGAGAGATCGATCCAGGGAATCTCCCCCTTTGGTAATAACAGAGAGATCTGATCCAGGGAATCTCCCCCTATTGGAATAACAGAGAGATCGGATCAGAGAATCTCCCCCTATTGGTAATTACAGAGAGATCCGATCCAGGAAATCTCCCCCTATGATAATAACAGAGAGAGATTGATCCAGGGAATCTCCCCTATTGGTAATAACAGAGAGGTCGATCTAGGGAATCTCCCCCTATTTGTAATAACAGAGATATTTGATCATCCAGAGAATCTCCCCCTATTGTAATAACAGAGATATTTGATCATCCAGAGAATCTCCCCTATTGGATAACACAGAGATCTGTTAGAGAATCTCCCACTATTGGTAATAACACAGAGATCTGATCCAGGGAATCTCCCCCTATTGGTAATAACAGAGAGATCTAATCCAGGGAATCTCCCCCTATTGGAAATAACAGAGAGATCTGACCCAGGGAATCTCCCCCTATTGGTAATAACAGAGAGATCTGATTCATGGAATCTACCCTTATTGGTAATAACAGGGAATCTCCCCCTAGTGGTAATAACAAGGAGAGATCTGATCCAGGCAATCTCCCCTATTGGTGATAACAGAGAGATCTGATCCAGGGTATCTCCCCCTATTGACAATAACAGAGAGATCTGATCAAGGGAACCCCCCCTCTATTGGTAATAACACAGAGATCTGACCCAGGGAATCTCCCCCTATTGGTAATAACAGAGAGATCTGACCCAGGGAATCTCCCCCTATTGGTAATAACAGAGAGATCTGACCCAGGGAATCTCCCCCTATTGGTAATAACAGAGAGATCTGATCCAGTGAATCTCCCCTATTGGTAATAACAGAGATCTGATCCAGGGAATCTCCCCCTATTGATAATAACAGAGAGATCTGATCCAGAGAATCTCCCCTATTGCTAATAACAGAGAGATCCGATCCAGGAATCTCCCCCTATTGATAATAACAGAGATATCTGATCCAGGGAACTCCCCCAATTGGTAATAACAGAGAGATCTGATCTAGGGAATCTCCCCCTATTGGTAATAACAGAGATATTTGATCATCCAGAGAATCTCCCCCTATTGGTAATACCAGAGAGATTTGATCCAGGGAATCTCCCATTGGTAATAACAGAGAGATCTGTCTCAGGGAATCTCCCTATTGGTAATAACAGAGAGATCTGATCTAGGGAATCTCCCCCTATTTGTAATAACAGATATATTTGATCATCCAGGGAATCTCCCCCTATTTGTAATAACAGAGATATTTGATCATCCAGAGAATCTCCCCCTATTTGTAATAACAGAGATATTTGATCATCCAGAGAATCTCCCCCTATTGGTAATAACAGAGATCTGATCCAGAGAATCTCCCACTATTGGTAATAACACAGAGATCTGATCCAGGGAATCCCCCCTTTTGGTAATAACAGAGAGATCTAATCCAGGGAATCTCCCCCTATTGGTAATAACAGAGAGATCTGATCCAGGGAATCACCCCCTATTGACAATAACAGAGAGATTTGATCCAGGGAATCTCCCCCTATTGGTAATAACAGAGAGATCTGATCCAGGGAATCTCCCCCTATTGGTAATAACGAGAGATCTGATCCAGGGAATCTCCCCCTTTGTAACAAACAGAGAGATCTGATCCAGGGAATCTCCCCTATTGGTAATAACAGAGAGATCTGATCCAGGAGAATCTCCCCCTATTGGTAATAACAGAGAGATCGATCAGGGAATCTCCCCCTATTGGTAATAACAGAGAGATCTGATCCAGGGAATCTCCCCCTATTGGAAATAACAGTGAGATCGGATCCAGGAATCTCCCCTATTGGTAATTAAGAGAGATCGATCAAGGGAATCTCCCCCTATTGATAATAACAGAGAGATCCGATCCAGGGAATCTCCCCCTATTGGTAATAACAGAAGAGATCTGATATAGGGAATCTCCCCCTATTTGTAATAACAGAGATATTTGATATCCAGAGAATCTCCCCCTATGGGAATAACAGAGATCTGATCCAGAGAATCTCCCATATTGGTAATAACACAGCGATCTGATCCAGAGAATCTCCCCCTATTGGTAATAAAAGAGAGATATGATCCAGGGAATCTCTCCCTATTGGTAATAACACAGAGATCTGATCCAGAGAATCTCCCACTATTGGTATAACACAGAGATCTGATCCAGAGAATGTCCCCTATTGGTAATAACACAGAGATCTGATCCAGAGAATCTCCCCTATTGGTAGTAACAGTTGGTAATAACAGCGAGATGCGACCCACGTAATCTCCCCTTATTGGTAATAACAGAGAGATCTGATCCAGGGAATCTCCCTATTGTTAATAACAGAGAGATCTGACCCAGGGAATCCCCCTATGTTAATAACAGAGAGATGACCCAGGGAATCTCCCCCTATTGGTAATAACAGAGAGATCTGACCCAGGGAATCTCCCCCTATTGTTAATAACAGAGAGATCTGACCCAGGGAATCTCCCCCTATTGATAATAACAGAGAGATCTGATCCAGGGAATCTCCCCCAATTGGTAATAACAGAGAGATCTGATCTAGGGAATCTCCCCCCATTTGTAATAACAGATATTTGATCATCCAGAGAATCTCCCCTATTGGTAATAACACAGAGATCTGATCCAGAGAATCTCCCCCTATCGGTAATAACAGAGAGATTTGATCCAGGGAATCTCCCCCTATTGGTAATAACAGAGAGATCTGATCCAGGGAATCTCCCCCTATTGGTAATAACAGAGAGATTGATCTAGGGAATCTCCCCTATTTGTAATAAATGAGATATTGATCATCCAGAGAATCTCCCCCTATTGGTAATAAAACAGAGATCTGATCTAGAGAATCTCCCACTATTGGTAAAATACAGGATCTGATCCAGGGAATTCCCCCTATTGGTAATAACAGAAGATCTGATCCAGGGAATCTCCCCCTATTGGTAATAACAGAGAGATCTGATCCAGGAATTCCCCTATGGTAATAACAGAGAGATATGATCCAGAATCTCCCCTCCTATTGGTATAAAAGAGAGATCTGATCCAGGGAATCTCCCCCTATTGGTAATAACAGAGAGATCCAATCCAGGGAATTCCCCCTATTGGAATAACAGAGAGATCTGATCAGGGAATTCCCCTATTGACAATAACAGAGAGATCTGATCCAGGGAATCTCCCCCTATTGGAAATAACAGAGAGATCGGATACAGAGAATCTCCCCCTATTGGTAATAACAGAGAGATGCGATCCAGGGAATCTCCCCCTATTGATAATAACAGAGAGATCTGATCCAGGGAATCTCCCCCTATTGGTAGTAACAGAGAGATCTGATCTAGGGAATCTCCCCCTATTTGTAATAACAGAGATATTTGATCATCCAGAGAATCTCCCCCTATTGGTAATAACAGAGATCTGATCCAGAGAATCTCCCCCTATTGGTAATAACACAGAGATCTGATCCAGAGAATCTCCCACTATTGGTAATAACACAGAGATCTGATCCAGAGAATCTCCCCCTATTGGTAATAACACAGAGATCTGATCCAGAGAATCTCCCCTAATATATAAACAGAGAGATGCGACCCACGGAATCTCCCCTTATTGTAATAACAGAGAGATCTGATCCAGGGAATCTCCCCCTATTGTTAATAACAGAGAGTATGACCCAGGGAATCTCCCCCTATTGTTAATAACAGAGAGATCGACCCAGGGAAATCCCCCTATTGGTAAACAGAGAGATCTGACCCAGGGAATCTCCCCCTATGTTAATAACAGAGAGATCTTACCCAGGGAATCTCCCCCTATTGATAATAACAGAGAGATTGATCCAGGGAATCTCCCCCAATTGGTAATAACAGAGAGATCTGATCTAGGGAATCTCCCCCCATTTGTAATAACAGAGATATTTGATCATCCAGAGAATCTCCCCTATTGGTAATAACACAGAGATTCGATCCGAGGAATCTCCCCTATCGGTAATAACAGAGAGATTGATCCAGGGAATCTCCCCGCTATTGGTAATAACAGAGAGATCTGATCCAGGAATCTCCCCCTATTGGTAATAACAGAGAAATCTGATCTAGGGAATCTCCCCCTATTTGTAATAACTGAGATATTTGATCATCCAGAGAATCTCCCCCTATTGGTAATAAAACAGAGATCTGATCTAGAGAATCTCCCACTATTGGTAATAACACAGAGATCTGATCCAGGGAATCTCCCCCTATTGGTAATAACAGAGAGATCTGATCCAGGGAATCTCCCCCTATTGGTAATAACAGAGAGATCTGATCCAGGGAATCTCCCCCTATTGTAATAACAGAGAGATCGATCCAGGGAATCTCCCCCTATTGGTAAATAACAGAGAGATCTGACCCGGGAATCTCCCCCTATTGGTAATAACAGAGAGATCGACCCGGGAATCTCCCCCTATTGGTAATAACAGAGAGATCTGATTAGTGAATTCCCCCTATTGGTAATAACAGAGATCTGATCCAGGGAATCTCCCCCTATTGATAATAACAGAGAGATCTGATCCAGAGAATCTCCCCCTATTGCTAATAACAGAGAGATCCGATCCAGGGAATCTCCCCCTATTGATAATAACAGAGAGATCTGATCCAGGGAATCTCCCCCAATTGGTAGTAACAGAGAGATCTGATCTAGGGAATCTCCCCCTATTGGTAATAACAGAGATATTTGATCATCCAGAGAATCTCCCCCTATTGGTAATACCAGAGAGATTTGATCTAGGGAATCTCCCCCTATTGGTAATAACAGAGAGATCTGATCCAGGGAATCTCCCCCTTGGTAATAACAGAGAGATCTGATCTAGGGAATTTCCCCTATTTGTAATAACAGATATATTTGATCATCCAGGGAATCTCCCCTATTTGTAAAACAGAGATATTTGATCATCCAGAGAATCTCCCCTATTTGTAATAACAGAGATTTTTGATCATCCAGAGAATCTCCCCTATTGGTAATAACACAGAGATCTGATCTAGAGAATCTCCCACTATTGGTAATAAACACAGAGATCTGATCCAGGGAATCTCCCCCTATTGGTAATAACAGAGGATCAATCCAGGGAATCTCCCCCTATTGGTAATAACAGAGAGATCTGATCCAGAGAATCACCCTATTGACAATAACAGAGAGATCGATCCAGGGAATCTCCCCTATGGTAATAACAGAGAAATCCGATCCAGGGAATCTCCCCATTGGTAATAACAGAGAGATCCGATCAGGGAATCTCCCCCTATTGGTAATAACAGAGAGATCTGATCAGGAATCTCCCCCTATTGGAAATAACGAGAGATCGGATCCAGAGAATTCCCCCTATTGGTAATTACAGAAGATCCGATCCAGGAAATCTCCCCCTATTGATAATAACAGAGAGATCTGATCCAGGGAATCTCCCCCTATTGGTATAACAGAGAGGTCTGATCTAGGGAATCTCCCCCTATTTGTAATAACAGAGATATTTGATCATCCAGAGAATCTCCCCCTATTTGTAATAACAGAGATATTTGATCATCCAGAGAATCTCCCCCTATTGGTTATACACAGAGATCTGTTCAGAGAATCTCCCACTATTGGTAATAACACAGAGATCTGATCCAGAATCTCCCCCTATGGTAATAACAGAGAGATCTAATCCAGGGAATCTCCCCCTATTGGAAATAACAGAGAGATCTGACCCAGGGATCTCCCCCTATGGTAATAAAGAGAGATCTGATCCATGGAACTACCCTTATTGGTAATAACAGGGAATCTCCCCTAGTGGTAATAACAAGGAGAGATCTGATCAGGCAATCCCTATTGGTGATAACGAGAGATCTGATCCAGGGTATCTCCCCCTATTGACAATAACAGAGAGATCTGATCAGGAACCCCCCTCTATTGGTAAAACACAGAGATCTGACCCAGGGAATCTCCCCCTATTGGTAATAACAGAGAGATTGACCCAGGGAATCTCCCCTATTGGTAATAACAGAGAGATCTGACCCAGGAATCTCCCCCTATTGGTAATAACAGAGAGATCTGATCCAGTGAATCTCCCCCTATTGGTAATAACAGAGATCTGATCCAGGAATCTCCCCCTATTGATAATAACAGAGAGATCTGATCCAGAGAATCTCCCCCTATTGCTAATAACAGAGAGATCCGTCACAGGGAATCTCCCCCTATTGATAATAACAGAGAGATCTGATCCAGGGAATCTCCCCCAATTGGTAATAACAGAGGATCTGATTAGGGAATCTCCCCTATTGGTAATAACAGAGTATTTGATCATCCAGAGAATCTCCCCTATTGGTAATACAGAGAGATTTGATCCAGGGAATCTCCCCCTATGGTAATAACAGAGAGAGATCTGATCCAGGGAATCTCCCCCTATTGGTAATAACAGAGAGATCTGATCTAGGAATCTCCCCCTATTTGTAAAACAGACATATTTGATCATCCAGGGAATCTCCCCCTATTTGTGAATAACAGAGATATTGATCATCCAGAGAATCTCCCCCTATTTGTAATAACAGAGATATTTGATCATCCAGAGAATCTCCCCCTATTGGTAAAACAAAGAGATCTGATCTAGAGAATCTCCCACTATTGGTAATAACACAGAGATGATCCAGGGAATCTCCCCCTATTGGTAATAAACAGAGAGATCTAATCCAGGGAATCTTCCCCCTATTGGTATAAACAGAGAGATCTGATCCAGGAATCACCCCCTATTGACAATAACAGAGAGATTTGATCCAGGGAATCTCCCCTATGGTAATAACAGAGAGATCTGATCCAGGGAATCTCCCCCTATTGGTAATAACAGAGAGATCGATCCAGGGAATCTCCCCCTATGGGAATAACAGAGAGATTGATCCAGGGAATCTCCCCCTATTGGTAATAACAGAGGATCTGATCCAGAGAATCTCCCCCTATTGGTAATAACAGAGAGATCCGATCAGGGAATCTCCCCCTATTGTAATAACAGAGAGATCTGATCCAGGGAATCTCCCCCTATTGGAAATACAGAGAGATCGGATCCAGAGAATCTCCCCCTATGGTAAACAGAGAGATCCGATCCAGGGAATCTCCCCCTATTGATATAACAGAGAGATCCGATCCAGGGAATCTCCCCTATTGGTAATAACAGAGAGATCTGATCTAGGGAATCTCCCCCATTTGTAATAACAGAGATATTTGATCATCCAGAGAATCTCCCTTATTGGAATAACAGAGATCTGATCCAGAGAATCTCCCACTATTGGTAATAACACAGCGATCTGATCCAGAGAATCTCCCTATTGGTAATAAAAGAGAGATATGATCCAGGAATCTTCCCTATTGGTAATAACACAGAGATCTGATCCAGAGAATCTCCCACTATTGGTAATAACACAGAGATCGATCCAGAGAATGCCCCCTTTGGTAATAACACAGAGAATCTGATCAGAGAATCTCCCCCTATTGGTAGTAACAGTTGGTAATAACAGAGAGATGCGACCCACGGAACTCCCTTATTGGTAATAACAGAGAGATCTGATCCAGGGAATCTCCCCCTATTGTAATAAAGAGAGATCTGACCCAGGGAATCTCCCCCTATTGTTAATAACAGAGAGATCTGACCCAGGGAATCTCCCCCATTGGTAATAACAGAGAGATCGACCAGGGAATCTCCCCCTATTGTTAATAACAGAGAGATCTGACCCAGGGAATCTCCCCTATTGATAATAACAGAGAGATCTGATCCAGGGAATCTCCCCCAATTGGTAATAACAGAGAGATCTGATCTAGGGAATCTCCCCCCATTTGTAATAACAGATATTTGATCATCCAGAGAATCTCCCCTATGGGAATAAACACAGAGATCTGATCCAGAGAATCTCCCCCTATCGGTATAAACAGAGAGATTTGATCCAGGGAATCCCCCTATGGTAATAACAGAGAGATCTGATCCAGGGAATCTCCCCTATTGGTAAAACAGAGAGATCTGATCTAGGGAACTCTCCCCCTATTTGTAATAACTGAGATATTTGATCATCCAGAGAATCTCCCCCTATTGGTAATAAAACAGAGATCTGATCTAGAGAATCTCCCACTATTGGTTAATAACACAGATCTGATCCAGGGAATCTCCCCTATTGGTAATAACAGAGAGATCTGATCCAGGGAATCTCCCCCTATTGGTAATAACAGAGAGATCTGATCAGGGAATCTCCCCCTATCGGTAATAACAGAGGATCTGATCCAGGGAATCTCCCCTATTGGTAATAAAAAGAGAGATCTGATCCAGGGAATCTCCCCCTATTGGTAATAACGAGAGATCCAATCAGGGAATCTCCCCCTATTGGTAATAACAGAGAGATCTGATCCAGGGAATCCCCCCTATTGACAAACAGAGAGATTGATCCAGGGAATCTCCCCCTATTGGAAATAACAGAGAGATCGGATCCAGAGAATCTCCCCTATTGGTAATAACAGAGAGATGCGACCAGGAATTCCCCCTATTGATAAATACAGAGAGATCTGATCCAGGGAATCTCCCCTATTGGTGTGTTAGTAAAAGAGAGATCTGATCTAGGGAATCTCCCCCTATTGTTGAATAACAGGATATTTGATCATCGAGAATCTCCCCCTATTGGTAATAACAGAGATCTGATCCAGAGAATCTCCCACTATTGGTAATAACACAGAGATCTGATCCAGAGAATCTCCCTATTGGTAATAACACAGAGATCTGACAGAGAATCTCCCCCTATGGTAATACACAGAGATCTGATCCAGAGATCTCCCCCTATTGGTAGTAACAGTGGTAATAACAGAGAGATGCGACCCACGGAATCTCCCCCTATTGGTAATAACAGAGAGATCTGATCCAGGAATCTCCCTATTGTTAATAACAGAGAGATCTGACCCCGGGAATCTCCCCCTATGTGTAATAACAGAGAGATCTGCCCAGGGAATCTCCCCCTATTGGTAATAACAGAGAGATCTGACCAGGGAATCTCCCCCTATTGTAATAACAGAGAGATTGACCCAGGAATCCCCCTATGATATATAACGAGAGATCTGATCCAGGGAATCTCCCCCAATTGGTAATAACAGAGAGATCTGATCTAGGGAATCTCCCCATTTGTAAAACAGGATATTTGATCATCCAGAGAATCTCCCCTATTGGTAATAACACAGAGATCTGATCAGAGAATCTCCCCCTATCGGTAATAACAGAGGGATTTGATAGGGAATCTCCCCCTATTGGTAATAACAGAGAGATCTGATCCAGGGAATCTCCCCCTATTGGTAATAACAGAGAAATCTGATCTAGGGAATCTCCCCTATTTGTAATAAACTGAGATATTTGATCATCCAGAGAATCTCCCCCTATTGGTAATAAAACAGAGATCTGATCTAGAGAACTCCCACTATGGTAATAACACAGAAATCTGATCCAGGGAATCTCCCCCTATTGGTAATAACAGAGAGATCTGATCCAGGGAATCTCCCCCTATGGTATAACAGAGAGATCTGATCCAGGGAATCTCCCCCTATTGGTAATAACAGAGAGATCCGATCCAGGGAATCTCCCCCTATTGGTAATAACAGAGAGATCTGATCCAGGGAATCTCCCCCTATTGGTAATAACAGAGAGATCCAATCCAGGGAATCTCCCCCTATTGGTAATAACAGAGAGATCTGATCCAGGGAATCTCCCCCTATTGACAATAACAGAGAGATCTGATCCAGGGAATCTCCCCCTATTGGAAATAACAGAGAGATCGGATCCAGAGAATCTCCCCCTATTGGTAATAACGAGGAGACGATCCAGGGAATCTCCCCCTATTGATAATAACAGAGAGATCTGATCCAGGGAATCTCCCCTTATTGTAGTAACAGAGAGATCTGATCTAGGGAATCTCCCCTATTTGTAATAACAGATATTGATTCCAGAGAATCTCCCCCTATTGGTAATAACAGAGATCTGATCAGAGAATCTCACATTGGTAATAACACAGAGATCTGATCCAGAGATCTCCCCATTGGTAATAAAGAGGATCTGATCCAGGGAATCTCCCCCTATTGGTAATAACAGCGATCTGACCGAAAATCTCCACTATTGGTATAACACAGTGATCTGAAGAGAATTCCCCCATTGGTAAAACACAGAGATCTGATCCAGAGAATCTCCCCCTATGGTGAGTAACAGTGGTAATAACAGAGAGATGCGACCCACAGAATCTCCCCTATTGGTAATAACAGAGAGATCTGACAGAGGAATCTCCCCTATTGTAATAACAGAGAGATCTGACCCAGGGAACTCCCCCTATTGTTAATAACAGAGAGATCTGACCCAGGGAATCTCCCCCTATTGGTAATAACAGAGAGATTGATCCAGGGAATCTCCCCTATTGGAAATAACAGAGAGATCTGACCCAGGGAATCTCCTATTGTTAATAACAGAGAGATCTGACCAGGGAATCTCCCCCTATTGTTAATAACAGAGAGATCTGACCCAGGGAATCCCCCTTGATAATAACAGAGAGATCTGATCCAGGGAATCTCCCCCAATTGGTAATAACAGAGAGATCTGATCTAGGGAATCTCCCCCAATTGGTAATAACAGAGAGATCTGATCTAGAGAATCTCCCACTATTGGTAATAACACAGAGATCTGATCCAGAGAATCTCGCCCTATTGGTAGTAACAGTTGGTAATAACAGAGAGATGTGACCCACGGAATCTCCCCTTATTGGTAATAACAGAGAGATGTAACCCAGGGAATCTCCCCCTATTGTTAATAACAGAGAGTTCTGACCCAGGGAATCTCCCCCTATTGGTAATAACAGAGAGATCTGATCCAGGGAATTCCCTCTATTGGTAATAACAGAAAGATCTGATCCAGGGAATCTCCCCCAATTGGTAATAACAGAGAGATCTGATCCAGAAAATCTCCCCCTATTGGAATAACAGAGAGATTTGATCCAGGGAATCTCCCTCTATTGGTAATAACAGAAAGATCTGATCCAGGGAATCTCCCCCAATTGGTAATAACAGAGAGATCTGATCCAGAATCTCCCCTATTGGTAATAACAGAGAGATTTGATCCAGGGAATCTCCCCTTATTGGTAATAACAGAGAGATCTGATCCAGGTAATCTCCCCCTATTGGTAATAACAGAGAGATCTGATCTAGGGAATCTCCACTTATTTGTAATAACAGATATTTGATCATTCAGGAATCTCCCTCTATTTGTAATAACAGAGAGATTTGATCATCCAGAGAATCTCCCCTATTGGTAATAACACAGAGATCTGATCTAGAGAATCTCCCACTATTGGTAATAACACAGAGATCTGATCCAGAGAATCTCCCCTATTGGTAGTAACAGTTGGTAATAACAGAGAGATGTGACCCACGGAATCTCCCTATTGGTAATAACAGAGAGATCTGACCCAGGGAATCTCCCCCTATTGGTAATAACAAGAGAGATCTGACCCGGAATCTCCCCCTATTGTTAATAACAGAGAGTCTGACCCAGGGAATCTCCCGTTTTGGTAATAACAGAGAGACTGATCCAGGGAATCTCCCCCTATTGGTAATAACAGAGAGATCTGATCTAGGGAATCTCCCTTATTTGTAATAACAGAGATATTGATCATCCAGGGAATCTCCCCCTATTTGTAATAACAGAGATATTTGATCATCCGAGAATCTCCCCATTGGTAATAACACAGAGATCTGATCTAGAGAATCTCCCCACTATTGGTAATAACACAGAGATCTGATCCAGAGAATCTCCCCATTGGTAGTAACAGTTGGTAATAACAGAGAGATGTGACCCACGGAAATCTCCCCTATTGGTAATAACAGAGAGATCTGACCCAGGGAATCTCCCCCTATTGGTAATAACAAGAGATCTGACCCAGGGAATCCCCCTTATGTTAATAAACAGAGAGATCTGACCCAGGGAATATCCCCCTTTTGGTAATAACAGAGAGATCTGATCCAGGGATCTCCCCCTATTGTAATAACAGAGGAATCTGAGCCAAGAGAAATCTCCCCCTATTGGTAGTAACAGTTGGTAATAACAGAGAGATGTGACCTAGGGAATCTCCCCTTATTGGTAATGACAAAGAGATCTGATCCAGGGAATCTCCCTCTATTGGTAATAACAGAGAGATCTGATCCAGGAAATCAACAGCTCTGGGCCATCCCAGCTTTGAAGGGTCAGTTCTAATGCTATAAGATAATACCAGGTCCTAACCCTGGGTACTTTTATTGGGAGAATGGGTAGAGTTGTAGTTGCCCTTTAATACAATAGCTCCTGTGCTTCCCATCCCCTCTTAATTCTAGAATATCATGTTCTTGTTTTAATTTATAAACACAAAATTGGCAACTTTCCGTAGAACATTCCTGCACCCAATCCATCCATCACCGCGAGAAACGTGATCAAAACTTGTTCTTGCTCACTAGTTTATTTTCTTAGATTTACTAAACCTGGTCTTCTTCTTAGGATTTATTCATTTTCTAGCTAAGGTAGGTGTCATTTTTGACAAGTGGAAATGCACACAATGTAATGTTATGACCTTGTGTTATCTCATCATCTACAACATTAATTCAATACCAATGACAAACTCCTCTGGATGGAACAGACAGATTAGCATCAATCCAAGCAAAGCATAATGTTCTTATTGATTGTTTGCTTAGTCTCAACAAGCTTCTGTTATAACAAGTAACGTTGTTGACATACGTTTTCACTATGTTGAGTTGCAATGATTCTTTATCCCATCAGTGGGAGATGAAACCTTCTGCTGTTGTCACATTCTTCCTGTTCAAATGACAATGGAACTTATGATCAACCCCTTTGTGTAACCATCTGACCTGTTGTCACAATGTGACCTTCATCAAAAGAGAGCTAATCTTTTATGTATCCACCCAAACTGTGGTCCTGTTCATAATCCTCCATACTTATTATTACAAACCAAAAAGGTCCTCTCTACATAACTTAAGTTCCCATTCATTATCCATTATTTCCTTTTTCATTGTAAAAAAAAAAAAAAAGACCAAGGAGGTCTTCTCCACCCAACCTTAATTGCCATTTGAAATCCACTATTTTACTTATCATTGCAACCAAGGTCTTCTCCACCCAATATGAGATCCTGTTTGTAGTCCACTGTTTCTCATATTATTGCAAACCAAGGAGATCTCATCCATCCAACCTAAAGTCCTATTCGTAATTGACTATTTTCCTTTTAATTGTATACCAAGGAGATCTTCTCCACCCAACCTAATGTCCCATTTGTAATCCTCAATTTGACTTATTGTTGCTAACCTTGGAGGTTTCATCCACCCAACTTAAAGTCCCATTTGTATTCCCATAATTCCCCTATCATTGCAAACCAAGATGGTCTCCTAGTTATATATTCTATTCATCCAAACTCGACTACACTTTATTAATGGATCCCCTTTTCCCACCAGGTCTAAAACCCCATCATACTGAATAGATCAATATATCTATGCTAAACTGGAATAGAAATGCCTGATATCCTTTTACATACACAATGACCTTCTTCTGACCTTTTCTTGTCAACTTTCATGGCTCTCACTTGTCCTTTTCTTTGGATTTTCCTGAAATAACTGTTTTCTTTCCTTAAGATATTTGGGTTCTTCCTGAAGATTCCGCTCTTACAGGATGTCTCTACAGAGCAACGTGGTTCCTATTAACACAGGATGTGCAGTAAATAACTTATCCACCTATCCTTTAGAGTGAAATTCCTAACAAGATGTCTTCTCTACACCCTCTTTTATGATTGGATGTGTCGATATATTACCGTATATACTTGAGTATAAACCGTCCCGAGTATAAGCCGAGGTACCAATTTTTACCTGAAAAATTTGTAAAAACTGATTGACTCAAGTATAAACCAAGGGTAGAAATTCTGACCACTACTGCCTTCTGATTCTGTATTGTTTTGAGGCTTTAGTTTTCCTTTAAATGGACAGCAGATGTCCCATACAGTAGTCCCATACAGTAATAGCCAAATCGAGTATGGCTATAACTGTATAGGACTACTGTATTGGAATTCTGCTGTCCATTTAAAGGGCAACTAAAGCCTCAGAACAACACAGAATCAGAAGGCAATCTTTTTAACAATAGATACCATCCTCCTGATTCTGTATTGTTTTGAGGCTTTAGTTGCCCTTTAAATGGACAGCAGAATTCCCATACAGTAGTCCCATACAGTAATAGCCATACTGGAATTGGCTATTACTGTATGAAAATTCTGCTGTCCATTTAAAAGACAACTAAAGTCACCCCAGATGTTTGGAAACTACAACTCCCAGCATGCCTTCTTAGCTGGGAGTTGTAGTTTCCAAACATCTGCACATTCACCCTCCCCCACAGTTCAGTGGACTTACTGGTAAGTGTGCATCTCTCTGTAGTGGGCATCATTCTGCAAACAGCAACTAATCCTTATTGAAGTGACTGAAGTGAAAATCTTTAGTGAACCATCCATATAGACTCTGTCCACCGCTCGCTCGCTCCCTCTACTGGCGCGGCAGCTGACGTCACTACTCTGCGCCGGGCAGTGACGTCAGCCAGCGCGCCAGAACAGGCAGGGAGGAAGCGAGCGAGCGGCGTCCGGATTAAAAGTAAGTGGCTGAAAAGTGTCTGACTCAAGTATAAACCAAGGTTGGATTTTCAGGATGATTTTTCAGCCTGAAAATCTTGGTTTATACTCAAGTATATACGGTAATTTACATTCATTGCACGACTCAGAGAGTAACATTTCCTTAGAACTTCGTAAATAAGAAACGGATGGTTTACAAGGGGAATAGGACATTTAATTCTAGGCTTTTGTATTGGATTCCACCACACACACACATATATATAAGGGATAATGCGCCCCTTACAGTGTAATATAAGGATATTACACCACCGAGGAGTCCCCTGACCATATAGAAGCACGAGGCCGTAGGCCGAGTTCTTTTATACAGGACAGGGAACTCCGATGTAGCGTAATGTCCTTATATTATAATGTGAAGGGGCGCATTATTTCTTAAAATACATAAGTATCGGATTCCTTCACCCCATTCGCATTTTAAATTCTAGCCTTGTCCCTATTTCCACCTTAAATCTCCAAGCTACCTTCTGTAACAAACCCAGTAGAAAGGAACATCCCAGCCCAGCATCTGTGTGGTTAAACAAATCTTTGTGGAGGAGGAGAGAGACATTGGTTATGAAGTGACAGGAAGCAGCTCCAGCAGGTTCTGTTAGTGAAGTTAACACTGCAAAAAATGCTGAGTCATTGGTCCAGCATGAACTGGGAATGGGCGGAGTAGGGGATATAAGAAATGAGTCACTTAGTGACATAGCTGAGTGATTTTTATAAGGTATATACCACTGCAGCTCCCATTACAAAATATCACACTTATGTATTATATATATTATATATATATATATATATTAATATATAAAGTAGCACTTCTGCTAAATGTAGTTGTAAAATAGCCTAATTGAAGTATATTGTATATACTGTACATATACCATGTGGGAAATACGGTGCACACAAAGGACTTTTCCAAAGTTATGAAAATTTATTCAAACATGGTGCATCAAAGGCAACGTTCAGTCCTATAACATGGACCTTTATTGGGCTTGATAAAGGTCAGTTATAGGACCAAAACGTGCCGTTGTTGCACCATGTTTGAATAAATGTTCATATACTTTGGAAAAGTCCCTTGTCTGCACCAAATTTCCCACATGATGCTTATTGAGAAGATTTGGCGGTAGCACCAGGGCACTATAACCCACTGGAGAGAAGTGTGCCTGTTTATATATATATATAGCAGGATTCCTACTAAATAAAGTGGCTTGTGAAACATGTGATTCAAATGTTTACCTGTGCTTTAAATTTGCAGTAATCAATTAGATATCAGATTTTTACCATCCACTTCAGTTACATAACTTTTGATTGGATGCTGATTAACAATCCCCAATCTCATTTAATGCCACTGTTACTGTCTGACTGGCCTATGGGCAACTGAACCCACAGGACATATTATTTCAGCCAGATAGACAGAAATATCAGGAAAAATCTGAAATTGCACTAAAAATGGATCAGACGCAGTAGAAGTTTTCATCCAATCACATTATTTTTTGATGGGCCATGAAGTGGTTTCCCGGGAATATCAGCAATATATATATATATGTATATTCTCTATGATTATCATCACAGATCGACAGATCAGATGAATGGGCGGTCCATAGGAGATTTATTACGGAATATCTGGCGCTGAGAATAAATCATTTTTTGTTGTATGAAAACAAGATGTAAAACACGTCAAGGGGGATGAATCATTTTAATAGCCAACGTCCATTCCCCATAATAAGATCAATCAATCATCGTCTTGCCGTTTGGCTGGTTCATTATTCCGTGTTTGAAACTGATAGAATCCAGTTCCCTGTCTACACCAGCGGTTAATAGGTGTGAGGAGATGCGAGAGGCGCATACATTATCATTATCTCCACTGAGCAGATACAATGTGTCTTCTGCTGGAAATGACTCTGTGATCAAGTCCAATTAAATCACAGAGTTTGGGTTTACTTGTTGTAACTTGCACCTTCATGCAAATCAACACTAATCCTATGGTGTGAATGTATCTGTGCAGGAAAACTTTACAGAACATTAAAAGAGAAATAAGCTTAAAAAATATAGTGATTTCAGGTAATTCCCCAATGTTATTAGGACCTCACAAAAGTTACACACATGGACTTAAAAAGAGAGGAACCAATGGTCCAGGAGAATGAGTATGGTCAGGAAATACACGACAGGGAGATGTATATATAGACAGAACATATTCTGCAGCACTTTATATTCAGTTTATCTGCTCCTGTCCCGAAGAGCTTGCAATCTAAAAACACATTCACTGTGTCATTATAACTGGGGAGGAAACCTAACGGCTGAACAAGTGATCAATACCCTTTAAGATGTAGCCAAGGGTGGGTTTGCACCCAGGATTCGGTTTAGTAAGAAATCTAAACAGTTCAAAAATCTGTAAGTCTCTGTGATGGACAAAAACACTTCAGCTTATACCTTAATACAGGTCAAAGGCCTAAAATGACCCTTCCTTATAAGCTGATCCCCTGCTGAATGAACCATTTAACAATAATTGTTTCACGCCAAACCTGTCTCCAATCATCAGAAATGTTTATCAGTTTGATCGATGTCATTATAGCCATACGGCTATTTATTATTTACAGGACATTCCGACCATTGTATATAATATACACTGTTTGTTAGAGATGGGCCGAGTTTTTGCTGCAAGTTTGTTTTCGGGGGGGGGGGGGGGATGCCAGTTCTGCTGAATTGTGAAACCTTGCTTTTTGTTAATACTATTACGATTGTACAGGGACGGCCTTAGGATAAATAGCACAATGTGCAAGATTTGTTACAGGCGCCTATCACCCAACCCCCACCCCAAAAAAATCCCACCCCCCTGGGCACACAAAATACTCCGTTGAATGCTGCTTGCCTTCAAATCAAGTACCCCACCTGCGCTTACTGTCTTTCAGTATCTTCAGTGCGTGCTTGTATATATGGTGTGTACATCATTATGTAACAAGTAACGTACTAAATGCACAGACAGAACAACACAACCTACAGAAATCTTAAGTAAAGCTAATATGTGTTGGGGCTTAGTATGTGGTGAGGTGCTGATACATATATTTGACCTGGAGGACCGTAACTAGAGGGGCTGTGGCACTGATGCACAACTTTGAGCTACAGGTCTGTGACCTAAGACTCCCAGCTGGCGCCCCCCTGGTAATGCAGGGTCGCCCCCCTGGTAACGCACAGGTCGCCCATATCAAAGGCCGGCCCTGCGACACTGGCCGGCCCCGCGACACTGTTTACCTAGAATAAGAGAGACAAAAAGTTCTGTGTGTTGTTCTCCTGTTTCAATTCCAGCCTCCAGCCAGTTCACCAGTCAGCTTTCCAGCCAGTTCACCAGTCAGCTTTCCAGCCAGTTCTTGCTGGAACGCTGACGGTAAACTGGCTGGAAAGCTGACTGGTGAACTGTCTGGAAAGCTGACTGGTCACACTGGCTGAAAGCTGTCTGGTGACCTGGCTGAAAGCGGTCTGGTGAACTGCTGGAAAGCCTGACTGTTTGAAACTGTCTGGAAAGCTGACTGGAGAACTGGCTGGAAAGCTTGAGTGGGTGACTGGCTGGAAAGCTGACTGTCCACTGGCTGGAAAGCTGACTGGTTCAACTGGCTGAAAGCTGCTTGGTCACCTGGCTGGAAGAGCTGACTGGTCAACTGGTGGAAAGCTGCTGGTGAACTGTTGGAAAGCTGACTGGTCAAATGGCTGGAAAGCTGACTGGTCAACTGGCTGGAAAGCTGACTGGTCAAATGGCTGGAAAGCTGACTGGTCAACTGGCTGGAAAGCTGACTGGTAGAACTGGCTGGACAAGCTGACTGGTCAACTGGCTGGAAAGCTGCTGGTCAAATGGCGGGAAAGCTGACTGGTCAATGGCTGGAAAGCTGACTGGTGTCAACTGTCTGGAAAAGCTGACTGGTGACCTGGCTGGAGGCTGGAATTGAAACAGAGAACAACACACAGAACTTTTTGCTCCTCTTATTCTAGGTAAACAGTGTCGCGGGGCCGGCCAGTGTCCAGGGCCGGCCTTTGATATGGGCGACCTGTGCGTTACCAGGGGGCGACCTGCATTACCAGGGGGCGCCAGCTGGGAGTCTTAGGTCACAGACCTGTAGCTCAAAGTTGTGCATCAGTGCCCAGCGCCCTCTAGTTACGGTCCTCCAGGTCAAATATATGTATCAGCACCTCACCACATACTAAGCCCCAACACATATTAGCTTTACTTAAGATTTCTGTAGGTTGTGTTGTTCTGGTCTGTGCATTTAGTACGTTACTTGTTACATAATGATGTACACACCATATATACAAGCACGCACTGAAGATACTGAAAGACAGTAAGCGCAGGTGGGGTACTTGATTTGAAGCAAGCAGCATTCAACGGAGTATTTTGTGTGCCCGGGGGTGGGATTTTTTTGGGGTGGGGGTTGGGTGATAGGCGCCTGTAACAAATCTTGCACATTGTGCTATTTATCCTACAGGCCGTCCCTGTACAATCGTATAGTATTAACAAAAGCAAGGTTTCACAATTCAGCAAACTGGCATCCCCCCCCCCCCCCCCGAAAAACAAACTTGCAGCAAAACTCGGCCCATCTCTAACAAACAGTGTAATTATATACAATGGTCGGAATGTCCTGTAAATAATAAATAGCCGTATGGCTATAGACATCGATAAACTGATAAACATTTCTGATGATTGGAGACAGGTTTGGCGTGAAACAATATTGTTAAATGGTTCATTCAGCAGGGGATCAGCTTATAAGGAGGGTCATTTTAGGCCTTTGACCTGTATTAAGGTATAAGCTGAGTGTTTTTGTCCATCACAGAGACTTACAGATTTTTGAACTGTTTAGATTTCTTACTAAACCGAATCCTGGGTGCAAACCCACCCTTGGCTACATCTTAAAGGGTATTGATCACTTGTTCAGCCCCGTTAGGTTTCCTCCCCAGTTATAATGACACAGTGAATGTGTTTTTAGATTGCAAGCTCTTCGGACAGGAGCAGATAAACTGAATATAAAGTGCTGCAGAATTGTTTCTGTCTATATATACATCTCCCTGTCGTGTATTTCCTGACCATACTCATTCTCCTGGACCATTGGTTCCTCTCTTTTTAAGTCCATGTGTGTACTTTTGTGAGGTCCTAATACATTGGGGAATTACCTGAAATCACTATATTTTTTTAAGCTTATTTCTCTTTTAATGTTCTGTAAGTTTTCCCTGCACAGATCCATTCACACCATAGGATTAGTGTTGATTTGCATGAAGGTGCAAGTTACAACAAGTAACCCAAACTCTGTGATTTAATTGGACTTGATCACAGAGTCATTTCCAGCAGAAGACCACATTGTATCTGCTCATGGAGATATTATAAGTATGCGCCTCTCGCATCTCCTCCTCACACACCTATTACACCGCTGGTGTAGACAGGGAACTGGATTCTATCAGTTTCAAACACGGAATAATGAACCAGCCAAACGGCAAGACGATGATTGATTTGATCTTATTATGGGAATGGACGTTGGCTATTAAAATGATTCATCCCCCTTGACGTGTTTTACATCTTGTTTTCATCACAACAAAAATGATTTATTCTCAGCGCCAGATATTCCGTAATAAATCTCCTATGACCGCCCATTCATCTGATCTTCGATCTGTGATGATAATCATAGAGAATATACATATATATATATATTGCTGTGATATTCCCGGGAAACCACTTCATGGCCCATCAAAAATAATGTGATTGGATGAAAACTTCTACTGCTCCTGATCCATTTTTAGTGCAATTTCAGATTTTTTCCTGATATTTCTGTCTATCTGGCTGAAATAATAGTCCTGTGGTTCAGTTGCCCATAGGCCAGTCAGACAGTAACAGTGGCTTAAATGAGATTGGGGATTGTTAATCAGCATCCAATCAAAAGTTATGTACCTGAAGTGGATGGTAAAATCTGATATCTAATTGATTACTGCAAATTTAAAAAGCACAGGTAACATTTGAATCACATGTTTCACAAGCCACTTTATTTAGTAGGAATCCTGCTATATATATATATAAACAGGCACACTTCTCTCCAGTGGGTTATAGTGCCCTGGTGCTACCGCCAAATCTTCTCAATAACATCATGTGGGAAATTTGGTGCAGCACAAGGGACTTTTCCAAAGTAAGAAACATTTATTCAAACATGGTGCAACAAAGGCAACGTTTTGGTCCTATAACATGGACCTTTATCAAGCCCAATAAAGGTCCATGTTATAGGACTGAAACGTTGCCTTTGATGCACCATGTTTGAATAAATTTTCATATACTTTGGAAAAGTCCTTTGTGTGCCCGTATTTCCCACATGGTATATATGTACAGTATATACAATATACTTCATTAGGCTATTTTACAACTACATTTAGCCAAGTGCTACTTTTATATATATTATATATTATATATATATATATATATATAAACATAAGTGTGATATTTTGTAATGGGAGCTGCAGTGGTATATATCCTTATAAAAATCACTCAGCTATGTCACTAAGTGACTCATTTCTTATATCCCACTACTCCGCCCATTCCAGTGTTCATGGCCTGGACAATGACTCAGCATTTTTTTGCATTGTTAACTTCACTAACAGAACCTGCTGGAGCTGCTTCCTGTCACTTCATACCCAATGTCTCTCCCTCCTCCCAACAGTTTGTTTAAACCACACAGATGCTGGCTGGTTGTCCTTTCTACTGGGTTTGTTACAGAAGGTAGCTTGGAGATTTAAGGTGGAAATAGGGACAAGGCTAGAATTTAAAATGCGAATGGGGTGAAGGAATCCGATACTTATGTATTTTAAGAAATAATGCGCCCCTTCACATTATAATATAAGGACATTACGCTACAATTCGGAGTTCCCTGTCCTGTAAAAAGAACGAACTCGGCCTACGGCCTCGTGCTTCTATATGGTCAGGGACTCCTCGTGGTGTACATATCCTTATATTACACTGTAAGGGGCGCATTATCCCTTATATATATTGTGTGTGTGTGGTGGAATCCCAATACAAAAGCCTAGAATTAAATGTCCTATTTCCCCTGTGTAAACCATCCGTTTCTTATTTACGAAGTTCTAAGGAATGTTACTCTCTGAGTCGTGCAATGAATGTAATTATATACCGTATATACTTGAGTATAAACCAAGATTTTCAGCTGAAAATCATCCTGAAATCCAACCTTGGTTTATACTTGAGTCAGACCTTTTCAGTCCAGCCACTTACTTTTAATCCGGACGCCGCTCGCTCGCTTCCTCCCTGCCTGTTCTGGCGCGCTGGCCTGACGTCACGCCCGGCGCAGAGTAGTGACGTCACTGCCGCGCCAGTAGAGGGAGCGAGCGAGCGGTGGACAGAGTCTATATGGATGGTTCACTAAAGATTTTCACTTCAGTCACTTCAATAAGGATTAGTTCTGTTTGCAGAATGATGCCCACTACAGAGAGATGCACACTTACCATAAGTTCCACTGAACTGTGGGGAGGGTGAATGTGCAGATGTTTGGAACTACAACTCCCAGCTAAGAAGGCATGCTGGGAGTTGTAGTTTCCAAACATCTGGGGTGACTTTAGTTGTCTTTTAAATGGAAGCAGAATTTTCATACAGTAATAGCCAATTCCAGTATGGCTATTACTGTATGGGACTACTGTATGGAATTCTGCTGTCCATTTAAAGGGCACTAAAGCCTCAAAACAATACAGAATCAGGAGGATGGTATCTATTGTTAAAAAGATTGCCTTCTGATTCTGTTTGTTCTGAGGATTTAGTTGCCCTTTAAATGGACAGCAGAATTCCAATACAGTAGTCCTATACAGTTATAGCCATACTCGATTTGGCTATTACTGTATGGGACTACTGTATGGGACATCTGCTGTCCATTTAAAGAAAACTAAAGCCTCAAACAATACAGAATCAAAGAGGCAGTAGTGGTCGAATTTCTACCCTTGGTTTATACTTGAGTCAATCAGTTTTTTACAAATTTTTCAGGTAAAAATTGGTACCCATCGGCTTATACTCGGGACGGTTTATACTCAAGTATATACGGTAATATATCGACACATCATCCAATCATAAAAGGGTGTAGAGAAGACATCTTTTTAGGAATTTCACTCTAAAGATAGGTGGATAGTTATTTACTGCACATCCTGTGTTAATAGGAACCACGTTGCTCTGTAGAGACATCCTGTAAGAGCGAATCTTCAGGAAGAACCCAATATCTTAAGGAAAGAAAACAGTTTATTTCAGGAAAATCCAAAGAAAAGGACAAGTGAGAGCCATGAAAGTTTGACAAAAAAGGTCATAAGAAGGTCATTGTGTATGTAAAAGGATATCAGGCATTTTCTATTCCAGTTTAGCATAGATATATTGATCTATTCAGTATGATGGGGTTTTAGACCTGGTGGGAAAAGGGGATCCATTAATAAAGTGTAGTCGAGTTGGATGAATAGAATATATACTAGGAACCATCTTGGTTTTGCATGATAGGGAATTATGGGAATACAAATGGGACTTTAAGTTGGGTGGATGAAACCTCCAAGGTTAGCAACAATAGTCATTGAGGATTACAAATGGGACATTAGTTGGGTGGAGAAGATCTCCTTGGTATACCATTAAAAGGAAAATAGTCAATTACGAATAGGACTTTAGGTTGGATGATGAGATCTCCTTGGTTTGCAATAATATGAGAAACAGTGGACTACAAACATGATCTCATATGGGTGAGAAGACCTTGGTTGCAATGATAAGTAAAATAGTGGATTTCAAATGGCAATTAAGGTTGGTGTGAGAAGACCTCCTTGGTCTTTTTTTTTTTTTTTACAAGAAAAAGGAATAATGGATAATGAATGGGAACTTAAGTTATGTAGAGAGGACTTTTTTGGTTTGTAATAATAAGTATGGAGGATTATGAACAGGACCCACAGTTTGGGTGGATCATAAAAGATTAGCTCTCTTTTGATGAAGGTCACATTGTGACAACAGTTCAGATGGTTACACAAAAAGGGGTTGATCATAAGTTCCATTGTCCATTTGAACAGGAAGAATGTACACAGCAAAGGTTTCATCTCCCACTGATGGTAAAATCATTGCAACTCAACATAGTGAAAACGTATGTCAAAACGTTACTTGTTATAACAGACTTGTTGAGACTAAGCAAACAATCAATAAGAACATTATGCTTTGCTTGGATTGATGCTAATCTGTCTGTTCCATCCAAGAGAGTTTGTCATTGGTATTGAATTAATGTTGTAGATATGGAAATACACAAGGTCATACATTACATTGTGTGCATTTCCACTTGTCAAAAATGACACCTACCTTAGCTAGAAAATGAATAAATCCTAAGAAGAAGACCAGTTTAGTAAATCTAAGAAATAACTAGTGAGCAAGACAAGTTTTGATCACGTTTCTCGCGGTGATGGATGGATTGGGTGCAGGAATGTTCTACGGAAGTTTGTCCAATTGTGTTTTATAAATTAAAAAAGAACATGATATTTCTAGAATTAAGGGGATGGGAAGCACCAGGAGCTATTGTATAAAGGGCAACTACAACTCTACCCATTCTCCCAATAAAAGTACCCAGGGTTAGGACCTGGTATTATCTTATAGCATTAGAACTGACCCTTCAAAGCTGGGATGGCCCAGAGCTGTTGATTTCCTGGATCAGATCTCTCTGTTATTACCAATAGAGGGAGATTCCCTGGATCAGATCTCTTTGTCATTACCAATAAGGGGAGATTCCCTAGGTCACATCTCTCTGTTATTACCAACTGTTACTACCAATAGGGGGATTCTCTGGATCAGATCTCTCTGTTATTACCAATAGGGGGAATTCCCTGGATCAGATCTCTCTGTTATTACCAAAAGGGGGGATTCCCTGGGTCCGATCTCTCTGTTATTACAATAGGGGGAGATTCCCTGGGTCAGATCTCTCTGTTATTACCAATAGGGGAGATTCCCTGGGTCAGATCCTCTTGTTATTACCATAAGGGGAGATTCCGTGGGTCACATCTCTCTGTTATTACCAACTGTTACTACCAAGGGGGAGATTCTCTGGATCAGATCTCTGTGTTATTACCAATAGTGGGAGATTCTCTAGATCAGATCTCTGTGTTATTACCAATAGGGGGAGATTCTCTGGATGATCAAATATCTCTGTTATTACAAATAGGGGGAGATTCCCTGGATGATCAAATATCTCTGTTATTACAAATAAGGGGAGATTCCCTAGATCAGATCTCTCTGTTATTACCAATAGGGGGAGATTCCCTGGATCAGATCTCTCTGTTATTACCAAAAGCGGGAGATTCCCTGGGTCAGATCTCTCTGTTATAACAATAGGGGGAGATTCCCTGGGTCAGATCTCTCTGTTATTACCAATAGGGGGAGATTCCCTGGGTCAGATCTCTCTGTTTATTACCAATAGGGGAGATTCCGTGGGTCACATCTCTCTGTTATTACCAACTGTTACTACCAATAGGGGGAGATTCTCTGGATCAGATCTCTGTGTTATTACCAATAGTGGGAGATTCTCTAGATCAGATCTCTGTGT
Organism: Hymenochirus boettgeri; assembly: GCA_019447015.1. NCBI lineage: Eukaryota > Metazoa > Chordata > Amphibia > Anura > Pipidae > Hymenochirus > Hymenochirus boettgeri. The sequence goes on from CM033472.1 coordinate 15,509,560, forward strand.
TATTACCAATAGGGGGAATTCTCTGGATGATCAAATACTCTGTTATTACAATAGAGGGAGATTCCTGATGATCAAATATCTCTGTTATTACAAATAAGTGGAGATTCCCTAGATCAGATCTCTCTGTTATTACCAATAGGGGGAGATTACCTGGATCAGATCTCTCTGTTATTACCAATAAGGGGAGATTCCCTGGATCAAATCTCTCTGTTATAAACCAATAGGGGAGATATTTTCTGGATCAGATCTCTCTGTTTATTACCAATTGGGGAGATTCCCCTGGATCAGATCTTTCTGTTATTACCCAATAGAGGGAGATTCCCTGGATCAAATCTCTCTGTTATTCCAATGGGGGAGATTTTCTGGATCAGATCTCCTTTATTTACCAATTGGGGGAGACATTCCCTGGATCAGATCTTTCTGTTATTACCACATAGAGGGAGATTCCCTGGATCAGACTCTCTGTTATTACCAATAGGGGGAGATTCCCTGGTCAGAACTCTCCTGTTTATTAACAATAGGGGGAGATTCCCTGGGTTCATCTCTCTGTTATTACCATAAGGGGAGATTCCGTGGGTCACACTCTCTGTTATTACCAACTGTTACTACCAATAGGGCGAGATTCTCTGGATCAGATCTCTGTGTTATTACCAATAGTGGGAGATTCTCTAGATCAGATCTCTCTGTTATTACCAATTGGGGGAGATTCCCTAGATCAGATCTCTCTGTTATTACCAATTGGGGGAGATTCCCTGGATCAGTCTCTCTGTTATTATCATAGGGGGACGATTCCCTGGTCAAGCTCTCTGTTATTAACAATAGGGGGAGATTCCCTGGGTCAATCTCTCTTTATTAACAATAGGGGGAGATTCCCTGGGTCAGATCTCTCTGTTATTTCCAATAGGGGAGATTCCTGGATCAGATCTCTCTGTTATTACCATAGGGGGAGATTCCCTGGTTCAGATCTCTCTGTTATTAACAATAGGGGAGTTCCCCTGGTCATATCTCCTCTGTTATAACAATAGGGGAGATTCCCTGGGTCAGATCTCTCTGTTATTACCAATAGGGAGATTCTGTGGGTCGCATCTCTCTTTTATTACAACTGTTACTACCATAGGTGGGAGATTCTCTGGATCAGATCTCTGTGTTATTACCAATAGGGGGATAGATTCTCTGGATCAGATCACTGTGTTATACCAAATAGTGGGAGATTTTCTGGATCAGATCTCGTGTTATTACCAATAGGGGGAGATTCCCTGGATCAGATCCTCTTTTATTACCAATGGGGAGATTCTCTGGATCAATCTCTGTGTTATTACCAATAGTGGGAGATTCTCTGGTCAGATCTCTGTTATTACCAATAGGGGAGATTCTCCTGGATGATCAAATTCTGCTGTTATTACAAATAGGGGAGATTCCCTAGATCAGATCTCTCTTGTTTCTACAATAGGGGAGATTCCCTGGCATCAGATCTCTCTGTTATTATCAATAGGGGGAGATTCCCTGGATCGCAATCTCTCTGTTATACCAATAGGGGAGATTCCTGGATCCGATCTCTCTGTTATTTCAATAGGGGGATTTCCCTGGATCAGATCTCTCTGTTATTTCAATAGGGGGAGATTCCCTGGATCAGATCTCTCTGTTATTACCAAATAGGGGAGTTCCCGGATTGATCTCTCTGTTATACCAATAGGGGGAGATTCCCTGGATCAGATCTCTCTGTTATTACCAATAGGGGGAGATTCCCTGGATCGGATCTCTCTGTTATTCCAATAGGGGGAGATTCCCTGGATCAGATCTCTCTGTTTTACCAATCAGGGGAGATTCCCTGGATCAGATCTCTCTGTTATTAACCAATAGGGGAGATTCCCTGGATCAGATCTCTGTGTTATTACCAAGTGGGGAGATTCTCTAGATCAGATCTCTGTTTTATTACCAATAGGGGAGATTCTCTGGATGATCAAATATCTCAGTTTATTTACAAATAGGGGGTAGATTCCCTAGATCAGATTTCTCTGTTATTACCAATAGGGGAGATTCCCTGGATCAGATCTCTCTGTTATTACCAATAGGGGAGATTCCCTGGATCAAATCCTCTCTGTTATTACCGATAGGGGGAGATTCCTGGATCAGATCTCTGTGTTATTACCAATAGGGGAGATTCTCTGGATGATCAAATATCCTCTGTTATTACAAAATGGGGAGATTCCCTAGATCAGATCTCTCTGTTTATACCAATTGGGGAGATTCCCTGGATCAGATCTCTCTGTTATTATCAATGGGGGAGATTCCCTGGGTCAGATCCTCTGTTATTAACAATAGGGGGAGATTCCCTGGGTCAGATCTCTCTGTTATTACCAATAGGGGGAGATTCGCCTGGGTCAGATCTCTCTGTTATTAACAATAGGGGGGGAGATTCCCTGGTCAGATCTCTCTGTTATTAACAATAGGGGGAATTCCTGGATCAGATCTCGTCTGTTTACCATAGGAGATTCCGTGGGTCGATCTCTCTGTTATTACCACTGTTTACTACCAATAGGGGAGATTCTCTGGATCAGATCTCTTGTTATTACCAAGGGGGAGATTCTCTGGATCAGATCTCTGTGTGTATACCAATAGTGGGAGATTCTCTGGATCAGATCTCTCTGTGTTATTACCATAGTGGGAGATTCTCTGGATCAGATCTCTGTTATTACCAATAGGGGGAGATTCTCTGGATGATCAAATATCTCTTGTTATTACAAATAGGGGGATATTTCCCTAGATCAGATCTCTCTGTTACTAACCAATAGGGGGAGATTCCCTTGATCATACTCTCTGTGTATTATCAATAGGGGGAGATTCCCTGGATCGCATCTCTCTGTTATTACCATATGGGGAGATTCTCTGGATCCGATCTCTCTGTTATTTCCAATAGGGGGAGATTCCCTGGATCAGCTCTCTCTGTTATTGCCAATAGGGGGAGATTCCTGGATCAGATCTCTCTGTTATTAACCAATAGGGGAGATTCCCTGGATTGGATCTCTCTGTTATTACCAATGGGGGAGTTCCCTGGATCAGATCTCTCTGTTATTACCAATAGGGGAGATTCCCTGGATCAGATCTCCTCTGTTATTACCGATAGGGGAGATTTCCCTGGATCAGATCTCTCTGTTATTACCAATAGGGGAAGATTCCCTGGATCAGATCTCTCTGTTATTACCAATAGGGGAGATTCCCTGGATCAGACTCTGTGTTATTTACCAATAGTGGGAGATTCTCTAATCAGATCTCTGTTTTATTACCATAGGGGGAGATTCTCTGATGGATCAAATATCTCAGTTATTACAAATAGGGGGAGTTCCTAGATCAGATCTCTCTGTTATTACCAATAGGGGAGATTCCCTGATCCAGATCTCTCTGTTATTACCAATAGGGGGAGATTCCCTGGATCAATTCTCTGTGTTATTACCGATAGGGGGAGATTCTCTGGATCAGATCTCTGTGTTATTACCATAGGGGAGATTCTCTGATGATCAAATATCTTTATTACAAATGGGGGGAGATTCCCTAGATCAGATCTCTCTGTTATTACCAATTGGGGGAGATTCCCTGGATCAGATCTCTCTGTTATTATCAATAGGGGGAGATTCCCTGGGTCAGATCTCTCTGTTATTAACAATAGGGGAGTGTTCCCTGGGTCAGATCTCTCTGGTTATACCAATAGGGGGAGATTCCCTGGGTCAGATCTCTCTGTTATTAACAATAGGGGAGATTCCCTGGGTCAGATCTCTCTGTTATTACACATAGGGGGAGATTCCCTGGATCAGATCTCTCTGTTATTACCAATAAGGGGAGATTCCGTGGGTCGCATCTCTCTGTTATTACCAACTGTTACTACCATAGGGGAGATTCTCTGGATCAATTCTGTGTTATTACCATGGGGGGCATTCTCTGGATCAGATCTCTGTGTTATTACCAATAGTGGAGATTCTCTGGATCAGATCTCTGTTTATTACCAATAGGGAGAGATTCCTGGATCATATCTCTCTTTTATTACCAATAGGGGAGATTCTCTGGTCAGATCGCTGTGTTATTACCAATAGTGGGAGATTCTCCTGGATCAATCTCTGTTTATTACCAATAAGGGAGATTCTCTGGATGATCAAATATCTCTGTTATTACAAATAGGGGGAGATTCCCTAGATCAGATCTCTCTGTTATTACAATAGGGGGAGATTCCCTGGAATCGGATCTCTCTTTATTATCAATAGGGGGAGATTCCCTGGATCGGATCTCTCTGTAATTACCATAGGGGGAGATTCTCTGGTCCGTCTCTCTGTTATTTCCAATAGGGGGATTCCCTGGATCAGATCTCTCTGTTATTACCAATAGGGGGAGATTCCTGGATCGGATCTCTCTGTTATTACCATTAGGGGGAGATTCTCTGGATCAATCTCTCTGTTATTACCAATAGGGGGAGATTCCCTGGATCATACTCTCTCTGTTATTACCAATGGGGGAGATTCCCTGGATCAGATCTCTCTGTTATACCAATAGGGGGAGATTCCCTGGATCAAATCTCTCTGTTATTACCAATAGGGGGAGATTCCCTGATTCAAATCTCTCTGTTATTGTCAATAGGGGGTGATTCCCTGGATCAGATCTCTCTGTTTATTCCAATAGGGGAGAGATTCCCTGGATTAGATCTCTCTGTTTATTACCAATAGGGGGAGATTCCCTGGATCAGATCTCTGTGTTATTACCAATAGTGGGAGATTCTCTAGATCAGATCTCTGTTGTATTATCAATAGGGGGAGATTCTCTGGATGATCAAATATCTCTGTTATTACAAATAGGGGGAGATTCTCTGGAATGATCAAATATCTCTGTTATTACCAATAGGGGAGATTCCCTGGATGATCAATATGTCTTTTATTACAAATAGGGGGAGATTCCCAGATCAGATCTCTCTGTTATTACCAATAGGGGGAGATTCCCTGGATCAGATCTCTCTGTTATTACCATAGGGGAGATTTCCCTGGATCAAATCTCTCTGTATTACCAATAGGGGGAGATTCTCTGGATGATCAAATAGTCGTTATTACCATGGGGAGATTCCCTAGATCAGATCTCTCTGTTATAACAATTGGGGGAGATTCCTGGATCAGATCTCTCTGTTATTATCAATAGGGGGAGATTCCCTGGATACGGATCTCTCTGTTTATTAGCAATAGGGGGAGATTCCTGATCAGATCTCCTGTTATATCAATAGGGGGAGATTCCCCTGGATCATGATCTCTGTTATTACCAATGGGGGAGATTCACTGGATCGATCTCTCTGTTATTACCAATAGGGGGAGATTCCTGGTCAGATCTCTCTGTTATTACCAATAGGGGGAGATTCCCTGTGGTCAGATCTCTCTGTTATTACCAAGGAGGGAGATTCCCTGGGTCAGATCCTCTGTGTTTTACCAATAGAGGGGGGTTTCCCTGATCAATCTCTCTGTTATTGTCAATAGGGGGAGATACCCTGATCGATCTCTCTGTTTATCACCAATAGGGAAATTGCCTGTGATCAGATCTCTCCTTGTTATTACCACTAGGGGAGATTCCCTGTTATACCAATAAGGGTAGATTCCATGGATCAGATCTCTCTGTTATTACCAATAGGGGGAGATTCCCCTGGGTCGATCTCTCCTGTTTTTCCATATGGGAGATTCCCTGGATTAGATCTCTCTGTTATTACCAATAGGGGGAGATTCCCTGGATCAGATCTCTGTGTTATTACCAATTGGGAGATCTCTAGAACAGATCTCTTGTTATTACCAATAGGGGGAGATTCTCTGGATGATCAATATCTCTGTTATTACAATAGGGGGAGATTCTCTGGATGATCAAATATCTCGTGTTATTTACAAATAGGGGGAGATTTCCCTAGTCAGACCCTCTCTGTTATTGACAATAGGGGAGATTCCTGGGATCAGACTCTCTGTTATTATCAATAGGGGGAGATTTCCTGGATCGGATCTCTCTGTAATTACCATAGGGGGAGATTCTCTGGATCCGATCTCTCTGTTATTTCCAATAGGGGGAGAGTATCCTGGGAGTCAGATCTCTCTGTTATTACCATAAAGGGGAGATTCCCTGAGTCGGATCCTCTCTGTTATTACCAATAGGGGAGAATTCCCTGGATCGGATTTCTCTTATTCCCATAGGGTGAGATTCCTGATATCTCTCTGTTATGTCAATAGGGGGTGATTCTCTGGATCAGATCTCTCTGTTATTACCAATAGGGGAGATTCCTGGATTAGAACTCTCTGTTATTACCAATAGGGGGAGATTCCCTGGATCAGATCTCTGTGTTATTACCAATAGTGGGAGATTCTCTAGATCATCTCTGTGTTATTACCAATAGGGGGAGATTCTCTGGATTGATCAATATCTCTGTTATTACAAATAGGGGGAGATTCCTCTGGATGATCAATATCTCTGTTATTCAAATAGGGGCGATGCCCTGGATGATCAATATATCTGTTATAACAAATAGGGGAAGATTCCCTAGATCAGATCTCTCTGTTATTACCAATGGGGAGATTCCCTGGATCAGACTCTCTTCTTATACCAATAGGGGGAGATTCCCTAGATCAAATCTCTCTGGTATTACCAATAGGGGAGAATTCTCTGGATGATCAAATATCTCTGTTATTACCAATAGTGGGAGATTCCCTAATCAGATCTCTCTGTTCCTACCAATTGGGGGAGATTCCCTGATCAGATCTCTCTGTTATTATCAATAGGGGGAGTTCCCTGGATCGGATCTCTCTGTTATTAGCAATAGGGGAGATCTCTGGATCAGATCTCTCTGTTATTATCATTAGGGGAGATTCCCTGGATCAGATCTCTGTTATTACCAATAGGGGGAGATTCACTAATCAGATCTCTCTGTTATTACCAATAGGGGGAGATTCCCTGGGTCAGATCTCTCCTGTTATTACACCAATAGGGGAGATTCCCTGGGTCAGATCTCTCTGTTATTACCACCTAGGGGGAGATTCCCTGGATCGGTCTCTCTGTTATTACCAATAAGGGAGATTCCCTGGATCAGATTCTCTCTGTTATTACCAATAGGGAGATTCCCTGGATCATATCTCTCTGTTATTACAATAGGGGGAGTTCCCTGGATCAGATCTCTGTGTTTATTACCAATAGTGGGAGATTCTCTAGATCAGATCTCTGTTTTATTACCAATAGGGGGAGATTCTCTGGATGAGCAATATCTCAGTTATTACAAAGGGGGAGATTTTCCCTAGATCAGTTTCTCTGTATTACCAATAGGGGAGATTCCTGGATCAGATCTCCCTGTTATTACCAATAGGGGGAGATTCCCTGGATCAAATCTCTCTGTTATTACCGATGGGGAGATTCTCTGGATCAGATCTCTGTGTTATTACCAATAGGGGAGATTCTCTGGATGATCAAATATCTCTGTTATTACAAATGGGGGGAGATTCCCTAGATCGATCTCTCTGTTATTACCATTGGGGGAGATTCCCTGGATCATATCTCTCTGTTATTAGTCAATAGGGGGAGATTCCCTGGGTCAGATCTCTCTGTTATTAACAATAGGGGGAGATTCCCTGGGTCAGATCTCCTGTTTACTCAATAGGGGATTTCCCTGGGTCCATTCTCTGTATTAACAATAGGGGGAGTTCCCTGGGTCAGATCTCTCTGTTATAACAATAGGGGGAGATCCCTGGATCAGATCTCTCTGTTATTACCAATAAGGGGAGATTCCGTGGGTCGCATCTCTCTGTTATTACCAACTGTTACTTAATCCAATAGGGGGAGATTCTCTGGATCAGATCTCTGTGTTATTACCAATAGGGGGGATTCTCTGGATCAGATCTCTGTGTTATTACCAATGGGAGCATTCTCTGTATCGATCTCTGTGTTTATTACCATAGTGGGGATTTCTCTGGATCAGATCTCTGTTATTTACCAATAGGGGGAGATTCTCTGGATGATCAAATTATCTCTGTTATTACAAATAGGTGGGGATTCCCTAGATCAATCTCTCTGTTACTCTAACCAATAGGGGGAGATTCCCTGGACAGATCTCTCGTGTTATTATCAATATGGGGAGATTCCCTGGATCGCATCTCTCTGTTATTACAATATAGGGGAGATTCTCTGTATCCGATCTCTCTGTTATTTTCATAGGGGGAAGATTCCCCGGATCAGGATCTTCTGTTATTGTCAATAGGAGGGAGATTCCCTGGACAGATCTCTCTGTTATTACCAATAGGGGAGATTCCCTGGATGGATCTCTCTGTTATTTACCAATATATGGGAGATTCCCCTGGATCAGATCTTCCTCGTTATACCAATGGGAGAATTCCCTGGATCGATCTCTCTGTTATGTACCGATAGGGGAGAGATTCCCTGGATCAGATCTCCGTCTGTTAATTACCAATAGGGGGAGATTCCTGGATCAGTATCCTCTCTGTTATTACCAATAGGGGAGATCCCTGGATCAGATTCTCTGTCATTATTACCAATCAGTGGGAAGTCTCTAGATCATATCTCTGTTTTAAATTACCAATAGGGGGAGATTCTCTGTGATGATCAAATCTCAGTTATTAACCAATAGGGGGAGATTCCCTAGATCAGATCTCTCTGGTATTACCAATAGGGGAGATTCCCTGGATCAGATCTCTCTGTTTTATTCCCAATAGGGGGAGATTCCCTGGATCAATCTCTCTGTTATTACCGATAGGGGAGTATCTCTGGATCAATCTCTGTGTTATTACAACAGGGGAGATTCTCTGGATGACACATATCTGTTTATTTACAAATGGGGGGAGATTCCCTAGATCGTACTTCTTTATTTAACCACTTGGGGGAGATCCCTGGATCTAGATCTCTCTGTTAGTATCAATAGAGGGAGATTCCCTGGGTCACCTCTCTTTTATTACCAACTAGGGGAGATTTCCCTGGGTCGATCGCTCTGGTTATTACCAATAGGGGAGATTCCTGGGTCAGATCTCTCTGTTTTATTAACATAGGGGGAGATTCCCTGGGTCAGATCTCCTGTTATAACAATAGGGGAGATATCTGGATCAGAATCTTCTCTGTTATTACCAATAAGGGGAGATTACTGGGTGCATCTCGCTGTGTATTACCACTGTTATCACCAATGGGGAGATTCTCTGGATCAGATCTCTGGTGTGATTACCAATAGGGGGACATTCCTCGGATCAGATCTCGGTGTTACTTAACCAATAGTGGGAGATGTCCTCGATCAGATCTCTGTTTTATTACCAATAGGGAAGATTCCCTGGATCATATCTCTCTTTTTATACCACATAGGGGGAGATTCTCTGGATCTCAGATACGCTGTGTTAATTACCAATAGTGGGGGAAGGATTCTCTGGATCAGATCTCTGTTCTTTACCAAAGGGGAGATTCTCGTGGATGATCAAATATCTCTGTTTACAAATGTGGGGAGATTCCTAGATCAGATCTCTCTTGTTATTTTTAAACCAATAGGGGGAGATTCCCCTGGATCGGATCTCTCTGTTTTATCAATAGGGGGAGATTCCCTTGATCGGATCTCTCTAACTAATTAACAATTAGGGGGATTTCTGGGATCCTCTCACTGTTATTTCCAATAGGGGAGATTTCCCTGGATCAGATCTCTCTGTTATTTACCAATAGGGGGAGATTCCCTGGATCGGTCTCTCTGTTATTACCAATAGGGGAAGAATTCTCTGGTCATAGTATCTTCTGTTATTCACCAACGGGTGGAATTCCCTGATCGATCTCGTTATTCAATGGACGTCTGACAATCTCTGTTATTACCATATAGGGAGATTTATTTTTGTTTTTTTTTTCCCTGGGGATCCGATCTCGGGGCTTGTTATTACCAATAGGGGGGATTCCCCTGGATCACATCTCTCCTGTTATTCCAATGGGGGTCGATCATCCTGCGTTATCAATAGGGAGTCTGAATCTCTGTTTATTACCAATAGGGGGAGATTCCCTGGCATAGATCGCTCTCGTTATTACCAATAGGGGGAGATTCCCGGTGATCAGATCTCGGTGTTATTACCATAGTGGAGATTCCTCTAGATCAGATCTCTCTGGTTATTACCAATAGGGGAGATCTCTCGGATGATCACAATATCTCTGCTTATTCACAAAAGGGGGACTTCTCTGATGATCAAATATCTCTGTTTATTACAAATAGGGGGAGATTCCCTGGATATCATAGTCTGTTTTACAAAGATGGGGGAGATTCCCTAGATCAGCTCTCTCTGTTATTCCAATAGTGGGGAGATTCCCTGGATCAGATCTCTCTGTTATTACCAATAGGGGAGATTCCCTGGAATCAAATCTCTCTGTATTCCAATAGGGGGAAGTTCTCTTTGGATAGATCAAATAGCTCTGTTAGCTACCATAGGGGAAGATTCCCTAGATCCATATCTCTCTTTATTACCAATTTGGGGAGATTCCTGGATCAGTATTCTCTTATTTTATCAATAGGGGGAGATTCCCTGGATCGGATCTCTCTGTTATTAGCATAGTGGGGAGAGCTCGTGGATCAGTATCTCCTCTTGTTATTATCAATAGGGGGAGATTCCCCTGGTATCAGATCTCTGTTATTACCAATAGGAGGGGGATATTCCTGGATCAGATCCTCTCTGTTATTACCAATAGGGGGAGATTCCCTGGTCAGATCATCTCTGTTATTACCAATAGGGGGAGATTTCCCTGGGTCATCTCTCCTGTTTACCAATAGGGGGATTCCCTGGGTCAGATCTCTGTGTGTATTACCCACATAGAGGGGGTGTTTTCCCTTGATCCGATCTCTCTTATTGTCAATAGGGGAGATACCCTGGATCAGATCATCTCTGTTATCACCAATGGGAGATTGCCTGGATCAGATCTCTCCTTGTTATTTAAACCACTAGGGTAGAATTCCCTGTTATTTACCAATAAGGTACGATCCCTGATCAGATCTCTCTGTTATTACCAATAGGGGAGATTCCCTGGTGCAGATCTCTCTGTTCATTTCCAATCGAGGGGTAGATTCTGGATTAGATCTCTCTGTTATTACCCAATAGGGGGAGATTCCCTGGATCAAGATTCTCTGTTATTCCAAGAGTGGGAGATTCTCTAAACAGATCTCTGTGTTTATTACCACAGGGGGAGCACTCTGTGATGATCACATATCTCTGTATTACAAATAGGGGGATGATTCTCTGGATGATCAAATAATCTCTGTTATTAAAATAGGGGGGAGAGTTCCCTATGATCATACTCGTCTCTGTTTACCAATAGGGTGAGATTCCCTCCCGGATCAATCTGCTCTGGTTATTACAATAGGGGGGAGTTCCTGGATCGGATCTCTCTGTAATTACTCAATGAGGGAGAATTCTCTGGATCCGATCTCCTCTGTTATTTCCAATTTTAGGGGGATATCTCCTGGAGGATCTCTCTGTTTATTACCAATAAAAGGGGAGATTCCCTGGATCGATCTCTCTGTTTTACCAATAGGGGGAGATTCCCCTGACGGATTTCTTCTGTTATTACCACTAGGGGGAGATTCCCTGGATTAGATCTTCTCTGTTATTGTCATGAGGGGGTGATTCCCTGGTCAGATCTCTCTGGTTCGTATCCAATCGGGGGATATTCCCTGGATTAGATCTCTCTGGTTTTATTTACTCATAGGGGGGATATTCCCTGTCTCGATCTCTTTGTTTATAACCAATAGTGGGAAGATTCTCTATCATATCTCTGTGTTATTTACCCTAGGGGAGATTCTCTGGATGATCAAATTCTCTGTTATTCATATGGGGAGATTCTCCTGGATGAATCAATATCTCTGTTATTACAAATAGGGGGAGATTCCCGATGATCAAATAATTCTCTGTTTTTGACAAATAGGGGAAGATTCCTAGATCAGATCTCTCTGTTTATTACCAATAGGGGTACGATTCCCCTGGATCTGGCTGGAAAGCTGTCTGGTGAACTGGCTGGAAAGCTGACTGGTGAAACTGTCTGGAAAGCTGACTGGTGAACTGGCTGGAAAGCTGACTGGTCAGCTGGGTTCACCAAGTCAGCTTTCCAGCCAGTTACCAGTCAGCTTTCCCGCCAGTTCGACCAGTCAGCTTTCCAGCAGTGACCAGTCAGCTTTCAGCCAGTTGACCAGTCAGCTTTCCAGCCAGTTGACCAGTCAGCTTTCCAGCATTTGACCAGTCAGCTTTCCAGCCAGTGACCAGTCAGCTTTCCAGCCATTTACCAGTTCGCTTCAGGCAGTTCACCAGACAGCTTCCAGCCAGTTGACCAGTCAGCTTTCCAGCCAGTTGACCAAGTCAGTTTCCAGCCATTTGACCAGTCAGCTTTCCAGCCAGTTGACGTCAGCTTCCCAGCCAGTTCACACTCAGCTTTCCAGCCAGTTCTCCAGTCAGCTTTCCAGACAGTTCAACAGTCAGCTTTCCAGCCAGTTCACCAGACCGCATTTCAGCCAGTTCACCAGACAGCTTTCCAGCCATTTGACCAGTCAGCTTTCCAGACAGTTCACCAGTCAGCTTTCCAGCCATTTGACCAGTCAGCTTTCCAGCCAGTTCACCAGTCAGCTTTCCAGCAGTTCACAGACAGCTTCTCAGCCAGTTCCCAGAAGCTTTCCAGCCATTTGACCAATCAGCTTTCCAGCCAGTTGACCAGTCAGCTTTCAGCCAGGTGACCAGTCAGCTTTCCAGCCAGTTCACCGTCAGCTTTCCAGACAGTTTCACCAGTCAGCTTTCCAGCCAGTTCACCAGACAGCTTTCCAGCCAGTTCACAGACAGCTTTCCAGCCATTTGATCAATCAGCTTCCAGCCAGTTGACCAGTCAGTTTCCAGCCAGCTGACCAGTCAGCTTTCAGCCGTTCACCAGTCAGCTTTCAGCCAGTTCACCAGTCAGCTTTTCAGCCAGTTCACCAGTCAGCTTTCCAGCCAGTTCACCAGTTAGCTTGCCTGCCAATCACTACTTAACATTGCTTTTATCTTATACATATGGGGGGAGCTGCCATATTTTGCCCATGTCATTTCCTAGCTTCCTTATATCATTATTAGCTTTTGCCATTGACTTTTCATTGATCAAATGTCACTATCTGCAAAGTTTTGTGAAACAAATCCCAGTGGTTTTATCCATCCCTTGTGGTTATGGGAAAATAATATTCTATTCTCAGTCCCATATCAGTTTATCAGGGAGGTGAAACTCCGGGTCTCTATAATTCCATAAAAAAAACCTCTGCCCTGCAGGACAGAAAGGTCATTGGAAGAGGAAATCTAAATCCACAGGCTGATTTGTGGCTCTTTCCAACTCCCTTTTCTCAGATTTCCTCTCCAACCCTCCCCCCTCCCTCTCTGTGCTAGAAGTGATTTACATTAATTCAGATAAATATTTCAGCTCATGGATTTTTTAATTGACCTGCGCTTGAAAATCATCTCCAGTCATTAAACTGTACAAATAATGAATAAAACCGCACTAAGCCGCCATAGAAAAGTCGTTTCCAAACCTGCTCATGGATAACGCAGGGAACCAACGCAGCCTTGGTGATGCAGTGTAATGACCAAATACCCTAGAAACAGGAGGAATAGAGTTAGGGGGATTAGAGTGTGGGGAGGGTGAGGAAATTAATAATATTTCAGCTCTGTTAGGTCTCTTGTACATTGTTTTGTAGAATAATAAAGGGCTCTGAGCTCCATAATATCGGGGGACCAGACGTTAAATTAACATTGATTCAATATTGGGAGGTCTTAGGCTGGATACGCACCATGCAATATTTAGTCCGATTGACCAATAATTCAGTTGTATCGTCGAGTTTTCGGACCCAACCGACAAATGGTCGAACGTACGATCAGACAGGTCGGAAAACCATGGACGATCGTGCGGTCCTATACATTTGCTCCTGATTTGATAATTTGAACTGATTTCCCGAGAGTCTGGAAGAAAATCAGCAGCAGACCAATTAAAACAAACCCGTTTTGAGCCTTTGATTATTCTCCTGCAGATTGATTAATCTGATATTGCAAAGATTGTAACATTACTCAAGAGTCAAAAAGTCTAAACAAATAGCAAAATAATTGTCAAAATGGAATGATTTACCGTATATACTCGAGTATAAACCGACCCGAGTATAAACTGAGGTACCCAATTTCAGCTAAAAATCCTAATAAAAGTTGTTGACCCGAGTATAAACCGAGGGTAGAAATTGGCATTCAAGATGTTTGGAAACTACAAACTCCCAGCTAATAAAGCATGCTGGGAGTTGTAGTTTCCAAACATCTTGAATGCCAAGTGAGGGTGGCATTCATGATGTTTGGAAACTACAACTCCCGCTGCTTTATTAGCTGGGAGTTGTAGTTTCCAAACATCTTGAATGCCCCCCTCACCCAGTTCAGTTTTACTGTGGGCTCTTCTCCCCTTCCCCATCCAAGGGCTTGCACATCCAAGGGTCTTGCTACATCCAAGGGCTGCTACATCAAGGGGTCTGTACATCCAAGGGCTTCCTGGCAGGTGCGTTTATCTGAGCATTCCGGCAGCCGCGCGCTATTCCAGTACTGGCGCGCTGGCTGACGTCACTGCCCGGCACGGGGGCAGTGACGTCAGGCCGGCGAACCAGTACACAGAAAGATCGTGCGGCTGCCGGAATGCTCAGGTAAGCTACTGACTCGAGTATAAACCGAGTCCAAGTTTTCAGGCTGATTTTCAGCCTGAAAAACTGCGGTTTATACTCGAGTAGTATATACGGGTAATAAACCCCCTAGAGGTGGATCAGATGTTTAGGAGAGACTTGTGGGTAGATTATCATTAGACAAGTAGAATCTTTACATGTTATATTTGAAAGTGAAATCCAATGATACAAAATTTAAACTCATTTTCATCCATGAATCAGGGATGATCTCTAAAGTTTCTCACTTTGTACGTTGTTGAGTGAATATCGCTGGTGTTGTTTACTGGATCTGCTTCTTTCAGCGAAGTCATCAGTGGGAATTTGGATTCTAATTTTATCTTCCTTTCATTAAATTGTAAACCGTCAGTTCCTATCCAAAGATGGGATTTTAATGTTTCGTTCTTGCTGCGGACGTGGATCCAGGATTCTGTCTGCCAACTAAACACTGGAAATGGAGAAGGAGAAGGTATAAGTAGAGAGGACTCTGCACTGTGAATGGGTTTGCTGTTACAAAGGAACCTGGCACATTATGAGTCTTCATGTTTGTCATCTGTCTTCCTTATGGCGCATTAATGAGACTGTATAAGGATGGATTAGCAAGTATTATCTTGGTTAAGCTGAACTTTAAATGCTGAACACAATCATAGAATTATGAAATGGAATAGAAGTTGTATAGGCTTTGGAAGAAATAAGAAAAGGTTTATGGGAATTGTACACAATGCCTTTGGCTTATTGAGATATGCCACCAGTACTGTGGTTGATTCTATCAATTTAACCAACAGAAAGACCTAGAAAGGGCAGCACGGTGGCTCAGTGGTTAGCACTGATTCCTTGCAGCACTGAGGTCCTGAGTTCGATTCCACCCTTGGACACATCTGCAAGGAGTTTGTATGTTCTCCCCGTGTTTGCATGGGTTTCCTCCGGGCACTCCGGTTTCTCCCACAATCATAAAGACATACTGATAGGTGAATGTGTAAATAAATGTGCTTAGATTGGAAGCTCTTCGGGGCAAGGCCTGATGTGAATGAGTAAATAATTGTAAAGCGCTGTGAATATGTAGCTCTATATAAGAAATAAAATACATACAACAAATCTATGGCAGAGATCTCCATGTCTTATTCCCAGTCCTACAGAA
Source organism: Hymenochirus boettgeri (assembly GCA_019447015.1). Lineage (NCBI taxonomy): Eukaryota > Metazoa > Chordata > Amphibia > Anura > Pipidae > Hymenochirus > Hymenochirus boettgeri. The sequence continues at coordinate 15,525,399 of CM033472.1, forward strand.
GGAATTAGCCCCAAAGGATAAAACTCTCCGTTGGCTGAATGTTCCATCTTAACGTTCAGTATTAACGTAATGAGGGTTATTTTATTTTGCCTATGGAAATGAACAATATGGAGATTAATAAAATGTGAGAAAATCTGGGACCTCAGTATATATAGATAAAAGAACTTCATATCATGCTGGATCAATAGAGAATACAGAATGACACTTACCGTTCCACATACTATACCGACTATGTGGTCGGTTGGATTAGTAGGAATATAGAATTTTAATATATATCCTCCATTGTACCGAGTAACTTTTAGTATTATAGTATTATATATTTTATTCACATTATGCATTTGATCGATTATAGGAGAGACATCCCTTTTTAGTTCACTGGGGTGTTTTATAAATTTATAATGGAAATAGTTGTTCTTATTTTAACTTTTTATACTATTCGTATTTAATTATGATAGGTATTTATTGCACATGTTCTTACATATTAGACATCGACACTTTCAGTGTACGGAAACTATTGATAGAGATTGAAACATGTAAAGGGTGACTTGGTAGCACCTGAAGATCATGTCATCACTGTGAATATTGAGCACGGACTATCATTGGGGGAACGATGGGTTAACATGAACTTGGAGCAAGGAGGGCAGGGCAGGGGGGTGTGTTAGGGGGGGAACTCACCTGTTTTAAACGCATGGGATGCTGGGATCTGTAACCCTGACGATGGCCGCCATTGGGCGCGAAACGCGTAGGTAACACAGACCTACCAAGGTATTAATAAACTGATTTATTTGAGACATGGAGTGCTTGCTATCTTGGTACGGATCGTATATAGTGATGTTCGCGATAGCACCCGGGCATTGGAGAGGAACGGAGTGCGAAGGATTGCCTAGTTTGTTCCATTAGATATATATAGATATAAATTGAAAGGAAATTGTGATAACGTGAAAATATATCATCACATGAAGGTGGCCAGTTTTAAAGAAACAGTTAACTGTTTACAACCATAAGCCTGATAATTGGATGTGTGTAGAAGCATATTCCAACCTCATTTAACAACCTGTCCTTCTATGATGTCAGGAAGTGACGAGTATTGTCTCCTCACCCCACAGGAGAACTCTTGTTTGCTTTCCTACACTTAAGCTAGGTACACACAGTACAGATTTCTGAAAGATGACAGACAGGATCTGCAAGATCTGCATACACACAGTCCGAGCTCGGACTGTGTGTTTCATCGGCCGCGCTAGACTCCTATAGGGAGTCTAGAGCGGTGCTGATGGAAATTTGGCCTTTCCCGAACGAGCGTACGGCCGACCTGATTGTCGGTGTGTCCGCGCGCTCGTTCGGGAAACGAACGTACACATAACGATAAAGCCCGATCCGACGGTATCGGGGCTTTATCGTTACTGTGTGTACCCCGCTTAAGACAGTGCATGTGGCTCGGCTACTCCCAACCAGCCGTCTGTATGAGAGAAATCCCTTTGGGGTTTAAGAACGAGATGTTTTATTTATTTTGAACCCATTGGGATTTGCTTGCTCCAATGTTACCTACGTAATTCTTCTAATATACTGTGTATTAATATAGTGTATGTAATATGGTGTATGTAATAAGTGTATGTAAATACTAGTGTATGTAATATGTGTATGTAATATAGTATGTAATAGTGTATGGAATAGGGTATGTAATATAGTGAACGTAATATACTGTGTATGTAATATACTGTGTATGTAATATACTGTGTATGTAATATAGTGTATGTAATATAGTGTATGTAATATGGTGTATGTACATATGGTGTATGTAATATACTGTGTAAGTAATATACTGTGTATGTAAGTGTATGTATATACTGTCAGGGAGATTCGATAAAAGTTCTTCAGGGAGATTCAATAAAGTTCTTATCGTTTAAATTGGTGCTAATTTTGCCCCAACCAATCAGATGTTAGCTTTAAATGTTAAATAAGATCTGATGGTTGATCAAATTTAGCACCATTTTAAACGATAAGACCTTTTTTTGAATAAACCCCGCTTATCGTTTAAAATGGTGCTAATTTTGCACCAACCAATCAGATCTTATTTAACATTTGAAAGCTAACATCTGATTAGTTGGGGCAAAAATTAGCACCATTTTAAACAATAAGAAACTTTATTGAATCACCCTGGGGTGTATTTAATATGCTGTGTATGTAACAAAGTGTATGTAATAAATGTATAAATATACTGTGTATGTAATATACTATGTATGTAAATAGTGTATGTAACATACTGCGTATGTTATATACTATCAGGGAGATTCAATAAACAGTTCTTATCGTTTAAAATGGTGCTAATTTAGCCCAACCAATCAGATTTATTTTACATTTGAAAGCTAAAATCTGATTGGTTGGGGCAAAATTAGCACAATTTTAAAAGATAAGAACTTTATTCAATAACCCTGTATATGTAATTACTGTGTATGTAATATACTGTGTTGTATATTACTGTGTATGTAATATAGTGTATGTAATATACGTCAGGGAGATTCAATAAAAGTTCTTATCGTGTAAAATAGTGTAAATTTTGCCCCATCCAATCAGAACTATTTAACATTGAAAGCTAAAATCTGATTGGTGAGGCAAAATTAGCACAATTTTAAACGATAAGAACTTTATTGAATAACCTGTGTGTATGTAATATACTGCGGATGTAATATATGTGCACGCAAATATATACTGTTGTATATGTAATATAGTGTATGTAATATACTGTGTATGTAATATACTGTGCTGTAATACTGCGTAGTAAATACTGTGAACACGTAATATACTGCGTATGTAATGTGTTTGTAATATACTGTGTAGCGTTAATATACTGTGTATGTAAATACTGTGTAGTAATATACTGTGCATGTAAAATGCTATATGTAATATAGTGTGAACACGTAATATACTGCGTATGTAATGTGTTGTATAATTATGGGCATGTAATATACTGCATATGAATGTGAATGTAATATACTGTGTATGTACATAGTGTATGTAAAAATACTGTGTATATAATATAGTGTATGTATATTCTGTGTATGTAATATACTGCGATTGTAATAGTGTGATTAATATAGTGTATTGTAATAAAGTGTATGTAAAATACTGTGATATGTAATATACTATGTATGTAACAACTCTGTATGTAATATAACTGCATATGTAATATACTGTGTATGCAATATAGGTATGCAATATAGTATATGTGATATACTGTGTATGTAAAATACTGAGATTGTAATATAGTGATGTAATATAATGGGGATGTTAATAAAGTGTATGTATTACTGTGTATGTATAGTGTATGTAATCGTGTTGAATATACTGCGATTGTAATATAGTGTATATGATATATGGTTGTAATAAAAGGTATGTAAAATACTGTGTATGTAATATATATGTAGTAACATACTCTGTATGTAATATACTGCATACATAATATATGTGTATGCAATATAGTGTATGTGATATACTGTGTATGTAAAATACTGTGTACATTAATATATGGTATGTAATATACTGTGTAGTAACATACTCTGTACGGAACATACTGCGTATGTAATATACGTGATGAATACGTAATAGTGTGTATGTAATATACTGTGTGTGTATATACTGTGAAGTAATCTACTACGTATGTAATATACAGAGTATGTAATTTAGTGTATGTAATAACTGTGTAGTGTAATATACTGCGTACGTAATATACTGTGTATGATATACTGCGTAAATAAATACTGCATATGTAAAAGGTGTATGCACATATAGTGTATGTAATATACCGTGTATGTAATATAGTATGCATGTAAATACTGTACATAATATACTATGTATATAAATACTGCGTATGTAATTTAGTGTATGTAATAACTGTGTTTTGTAATATAGTGTATGTAATATACTGTGTATATAATAGGTGTTATGTAATATAAAACTGTTGGTACTTAATATATGCATATGTTATATACTGTGTACGTAATATAGTGTATGTAATTTACGGTGTATATAATATACTGTGTATGTAATAGTGTATGTAATTTATGTGTATTGTATATAGTGTGTGTAATTATTGTGTATGTAATATATGTGTATATAATATAGTGTATGTGTAATATACTGTGTACTTATATACTGTGTATGTAATATCTGGACGTAATATACTGATAGTAATATAGTGTATGATATACGTGTATTGATAGTGTGTTATAATATGGTATATAATATAGTGTAAGTAATATAGTGTGTATGTTATGAGTGTAGTAATTATGCTATTGTAATATAGTATGTTAATATACTGGTGTATTTAATATAGTGCATCTCAACACCCACGATCCATTACCTGAACCCAACTCACACCCACCGATCCTTACTGCATCCAATACATCATTACTGATCCATTACCTGCATCCACACTCACACCCACCGATCCATTACCTGCAACCAACTCACACCCAACCGATCATTACCTGCACCCAACTCACACCCACTGATTCATTACTCAACCCAACTTACACACATGATCCATTACCTCACCCAACTCACACCCACCGATCCATTACCTGCACCCCAACTCACACCCACCAGGTAATTACCGCACCTAACTCACACCCACCACCAATCTATTACCTGCACCCAACTCACACCCACCGATCCATTATCTGTGCCCAAACTCACACCCACCGATCCTTACCTGCACCCAACACACACTCACCGATCCATTACCTGCACCCAACTCAGACCCATGATCCATTACCGGCACCCAACTCACACCCCACGATCCATTACCTGCACCAAACACACTCACTGATCCATACCTGCAACCAACTCACACCCACCGATCCATTACCTGCACCCAAACTCAGACCCATGATCCATTACCGGCACCCAACTCACACTACGATCCATTACCTGCACCAAATTCACACTCACTGATCCATTACCTGCACCAACTCACACCACCGATTCATTACCTCAACCCAACTTACACACATGATCCATTACCTGCAACTCACTCACACCCAACGATCCATTCACGCACCCAACTCACACCCACCGATCCATTACCTGCACCCAACTCACACCCACCAGGTAATTACGCACAACTCAACCCCAATCTATCCGGCACCAACTCACACCCACCGATCCATTGCCACGTGCCCAACTCACACCCAACCGCTCCATTAACCTGCACCACAACTCAACATCCACGCCAATCTATTACCGAACCAACACCACAACTCACCGACCATTACCTGCACCCAACTCACATCCATGATCCATTCCTGCACCCAACTCACCACCCACGAGCAATTACTGCACCAAATTACAATTACGATCCATTACCTGCCCCCAACTCACACCCACACGATTCATTACCTCAACCCAACTTACACACATGATCCATTACCTGCACTCAACTCACACCCACCGATCCATACCTGACACCCAAACTCACACCCACAATCTATTACCTGCACCCAACTCACACTCACCGATCCATTACCTGCACCCAACTCACATCCACTGATCTATTACCTGCACCCAACACACACTCGCCTATCCATTACCTGCACCCAACTAACACCCACGATCCATTACCTGACACCAAATTCACACTCACCAATCCATTAACTGCACCCAACTCACACCCTTGATCCATTACCTGCCACCAAATTCACATTACTGATCCATTACCTGCACCAACTCACACCCACCAATCTATACCTGCACCCAACTCACATTCACCAATCTATTATCTGCACCTAACACACACTCACCGATCCATTACTGCTCCCAACTCACACAACGATCCATTATCTGCACCAAATTCACACTCACCAATCCATTACCTGCACCCAACTCAACACCATGATCCATTACCTGCACCCAACTCACAATCACCATCATATACCTGCACCAAAATTCACACTCACCGATCCATTATCTGCCACCCAAACTCAAACCCATGATCCATTACCTGCACCCAACTCACGCCCACGATCCATTACCTGCACCCAACTCACACTCACTATCCATTACCTGCACCCAACTCACACCCACCGATCCATTATCTGCACCAACTCCACACCCATGATCCATTACCTGCACCCAACTCACATCAATATCCATTACCTGCATCAAATTCACACTCACCGATCCAATATCTGCACCCAACTCACACCCATGATCCTACCGCACCCAACACGCCCAGATCCATTACCTGCACCCAACTCACACTCACCACCATTACCTGCACCAACTCACATCACCATCCATTACCTGCACCCAACTCACACTCACCATCCATTACCTGCACCCAACTCACACTCACCATCCATTACCTGATCCATTTTTCCAGTCTCAATAAAGGTTGGTTATTGGACATTGCCGCTATGGACTTTTATAATATGGCCCCTAATTCTCCCATTTCTATCCCATATGATCACATATTCATTGTTTTCCAAGGTAGAATAACAGTTGTTGTAAGGTCCAGTACGTATTGGGAACAAAAAATCTCAAAATCTTTGCACGGGAAAATCCCAGATCACGTGAACAATCAACGGGAAATAGTGCAGGAACCTTTATTTAATAAATAACTCATTGTATTCTCATTTTCCCAGGCAGTAACACGCCGAATCTACCGTAACGCTTTCCAGACATGAACCTTCTTACCTTTTAATGGATAATTTAGCAAACATTATTATGGTAACACTTTCAACGGTTCTCCCTCCTTGAATTTGTCTGCGTATAAATCTCTCCGACATATGGTTGAACTAGAAATAAAACTACATATATAGAAAATGAACTCTGTGCCATCTGACAAACAAACATTCCCTCCCCTGTTAACACCCCCTAATGTGTTTATTGATTCCTGTATATAAAATGTCAAGGGGGTTGGGTTCAACAGCTTTCTGATTACAGAATTGATCTTTAATTCATGTTTATGGTCAACTAAGTAATAAATGGATATATGATGCGTTACTGTAAAGAATCGGTAAAACTTGCAGGGAGATGTAATAAACCTATATAGAACATGTTGATGACATCATCAATTTAAAGTATAGTATATATAGTTAGTATATAGTATAAGTATAAAAGGGGAGTATAAAATGTCCACACCACTAACCCAAATCAAAAATATGAAATACATACACACATATACGATAAAGGGACATTCCCTTCAGTACGGATACGGTTGTTACGGACATACACACATTACCGATAAAGGGACATTCCTTCAGTATCAGAAACGGTTGTGTACGGACATACACACATTAACGATAAAGGGACAATCCCTTCAGTTAAGAAACGGTTGTTACGGACATACCACCATTACCGATAAAGGGACATCCCTTCAGTACGGATACGGTTGTTACGGACATACACACATACCGATAAGGGACAATCCTTCAGTATCAGAAACGGTTGTTACGGACATACACACATTACCGGATAAAGGGACAATCCCTTCAGTACCGGATACGGTTGTTAAGGACTACACACATTACCGATAAAGGGACAATCCCTTCAGTACCGGATACGGTTGTTACGGGACATAACACACAGTACCGATAAGAGGACCAATCCCTTCAGTACTGGATACGGTTGTACGGACATACACACATTACCGATAAAGGGACATTCCCTTCAGTATCAGAAACGGTTGTTACGGACATACACACATTACCGATAAAGGGACATTCCCTTCAGTATCAGAAACGGTTGTTACGGACATACACACATTACGATAAAGGGACAATCCCTCAGTATAAGAAACGGTTGTTACGGACTACACACATTCCGATAAAGGGACATTCCTTCAGTACCGGATACGGTTGTTACGGACATACACACATACCGATAAAGGGACAATCCCTTCAGTATCAGAAACGGTTGTTACGGACATACACACATTACCGATAAAGGGACAATCCCTTCAGTACCGGATACGGTTGTTAAGGACATACACACATTACCGATAAAGGGACAATCCCTTCAGTACCGGATACGGTTGTTACGGACATACACACATTACCGATAAAGGGACAATCCCTTCAGTACTGGATACGGTTGTTACGGACATACACACATTACGTATAAAGGGACAATTCCTTCAGTACCGGTTACGGTTGTTACGGACATACACACATTACCGATAAACGGACAATCCCTTCAGTACAGGATACGGGTGTTACGGACATACACACATTACCGATAAAGGAACAATTCCTTCAGTACCGGATACGGTTGTTACGGACATACACACATTACCGATAAAGGGACAATCCCTTCAGTACCGGATACGGTTGTTACAGACATACACAACATTACCGATAAAGGCACAACCCCTCAGTACCGGATACGGTTGTTAAGGACATACACACATTACCGATAAAGGGACAATCCCTTCAGTACCGGAAAACGGTTGTTAAGGACATACACAAATTACCGATAAAGGCACAATCCTCAGTACCAGATACGGTGTTACGGACATACACCACATTACCGATAAAGGGACAATCCCTTCAGTACCGGATACGGTTGTTACGGACATACACACATTACCGATAAAGGGACAATCCCTTCAGTACCGGATACGGTTGTTACGGACATACACACATTACCGATAAAGGGACAATCCCTTCATTACCGGATACGGTTGTTACGGACATACACACATTACCGATAAACGGACAATCCCTTCAGTACCGGATACGGTTGTTACGGACAACCACACATACCGATAAAGGACAATCCCTTCAGTACCGGATACGGTTGTTAGGACATACACAACATTACCGATAAAGGGACAATCCTTCAGTACCGGATTACGGTTGTTACGGACATACACACATTACGATAAGGGACAATCCTTCAGTACCGGATACAGTTGGTACGGACATACACACATTACGATAAGGGACAATCCCTTCAGTACCGGATACGGTGGTTACGGACATACACACATTACCAATAAAAGGACAATCCCTTCAGTACCGGATACGGTTGTTACGGACATACACACATTACCGATAAAGGGACAATCCCTTCAGTACCGGATACGGTTGTTACGGACATACACACATTACCAAAAAGGACAATCCTTCAGTACCGGATACGGTTGTTACGGACTACACACATTACAGATAAACGGACAATCCCTTCAGTACCGGATACGGTTGTTACGGACATACACACATTACCGATAAGGGACAATCCCTTCAGTACCGGATACGGTTGTTACGGACATACCAACACATTACCGATAAAGGGACAATCCCTTCACTACCGGATAAGGTTGTTAAGGACTACACACATTACCGATAAAGGGACAATCCCTTCAGTACCGGATACGGTTGTTAAGGACATACACACATTACCGATAAAGGGACAATCCCTTCAGTACCGGATACGGTTGTAAGGACATACACACATTACCGATAAAGGGACAATCCCTTCAGTACCGGATACGGTTGTAAGGACAATATACGTAATTACTGTGTACGTAATATACTGTGTATTGATATACTGCGAAATAATATACTGCATAGTAATATATTGTGTATGCAATATAGTGTATGTAATATACCGTGTATGTAATATAGTATGCTGGAACATAACATAATATACTTGTACTCTGTACATAATATACTATGTATATAATATACTGCGTATGTAATTTAGTGTATGTAATAAACTGTGTTTTGTAATATAGTGTATGTAATATACTGTGTATATAATATTGTGATGTATAACTGTGTACTTATATAATGCATATGTATATACTGTGTACGTAAAATAGTGTATGAATTTACTGTGTATATAATATACGTGTATGTAATATAGTGTATGTAATTTACTGTATGTAATATAGTGTGTGTAATATATTGTGTATGTAATACTGTGTATATAATATATGGATGTAATATACTGTGTACGTATATACTGTGTATGTAATATACTGTGTAGTACGTAATATACTGCATATGTAATATAGTGTATGTAATATACTGTGTATGTAATATAGTGTATGTAATATACTGTGTATATAATATAGTGTATGTAATATACTGTGTATGTTATATACTGTGTATGTAATATACTGCATATGTAATATAGTATGTAATATACTGTGTATTTAATATAGTGCATCTCACACCCAAGATCCATTACCTGAACCCAACTCAACACACCGATCCATTACTGAATCCAACTACATCTACTGATCCATTACCTGCATCCAACTCACACCCACCGATCCATTACCTGCACCAACTCATACCCACTGATTCATACCTCAACCCAACTTACACACAGTGTCCCATTACCTGCCCCCACTCACACCCACCGATCCATTACCTGCACCCAACTCACACCCACGATCCATACCTGCACCCAAACTCAGACCCATGATCCATTACCGGCACCCAACTCACCACCCACGATCCATTACCTGCACCAAATTCACACTCACTGAGTCCATTACCTGCACCCAACTCACACCCACCGATTCATACCTCAACCCAACTTACACACATGATCATTACCTGCACTCAACTACACCCACCGATCCATTACTGCACCCAACTCACACCCACCGATCCATTACCTGCCACCCAACTCACAACCCACAGGTAATTCCTGCACCTAACTCACACCCACCAATCTATTACCTGCACCCAACTCACACCCACCAATCCATTAACCTGTGCCAACTCACACATCCACCGACTATTACCTGCACCCAACACACACTCACCGATCCATTACCTGCACCCAACTCACATCCCATGATCCATTACCTGCACCCAACTCACACCACGATCAATTACCTGCACCAATTCACACTCATGATCCATTACCTGCACCCAACTCACACCACCGATTCATTACCTCAACCCCAACACACACATGATCCATTACCTGCACTCAACTCACACCCACCGATCCATTACCTCGCACCCAACTCACACCCACCGTTCATTAGTGCACCCAACTCCACACCCACCAATCTATTACCTGCACCCAACTCACACTCACCGATCCATTACTGCACCCCCAACTCACATCCACATGATCTATACCTGCACCCAAACCACACTCGCCTATCCATTACCTGCACACCAACTAACACCCACGATCCATTACCTGCACCAAATTCACACTCACCAATCCATTAACTGCACCCAACTCACACCCTTGATCCATTACCTGCACCAAATTCACATTTACTGATCCATTACCTGCACCTAAATCACACCCACCAATCTATTACTGCACCCAACTCACATTCACCGATCTATTATCTGCAACTAACACACACTCACCGATCCATTACCTGCTCCCAACTCACACCAACGATCCATATCTGCACCAAATTCACACTCACCAATCCATTACCTGCACCCAACTCACACCATGATCCATTACCTGCACCCAACTCACACTCACCATCCATTACCTGCACCAAATTCACACTCAACGATCCATTATCTGCACCCCAACTCCACACCCATGATCCATTACCTGCACCCAACTCACGCCACGATCCATTACCTGCACCCAACTCACACTCACTATCCATTACCTGCACCAATTCACACTCACCGATCCATTATCTGCACCCAACTCACACCCATGATCCATTACCGCACCCAACTCACACTCACTATCCATTACCTGCACCAAATTCACACTCACCGATCCATTATCTGCACCCAACTCAACCCATGATCCATTACTGCACCCAACTCACGCCCACGATCCATTACCTGCACCCAACTCACACTCACCATCCATTACCTGACCCAACTCACACTCACCATCCATTACCTGCACCCAACTCACACTCACCATCCATTACCGCACCCAACTCACACTCACCATCCATTACCTGAATCCATTTTTCCAGTCTCAATAAAGGTTGGTTATTGGACATTGCCGCTAATGGACTTTTATAAATATGGCCCCTAATTCCTCCCCATTTCTATCCCATATGAATTCACATTTCATTGTTTCCAAGGTAGAATAACAGTTGTTGTAAGGTCCAGTACGTATTGGGAACAAAAAATCTCAAATCTTTGCAACGGGAAAATCCCAGATCACGTGACACATCAACGGAAATAGTGCAGGAACCTTATTTAATAAATAAACTCATGTATTCTATTATTCCCAGGCAGTAGTAACACGCCGAATCTCCGTAACTGTTTCCAGACATGACCTTCTTACCTTTTAATGGATAATTTAGCAAACATTATTATGGTAACACTTTCACGGTTCTCCCTCTGAATTTGTCTGCTGTATAAATCTCTCGACATAGTGGTGAACTAGAAATAAAACTACATATATAGAAAATGAACTCTGTGCCATCTGACAAACAAACATTCCCTCCCCTGTTAACACCCCCTTAATGTGTTTATTGTTTCCTGTAATAAAATGTCAAGGGGGTGGGTTACCAACAGCTTTCTGATTACAGAATTGATCTTTAATTCATGTTTATGGTCAACTAAGTTATAATGGATATATGATGCGTTACTGTAAAGAATCGGTAAAACTTGCAGGGAGAGTAATAAACCATATATAGAAAATGTTGATGACATCATCAAATTTAAAGATATAGATATATAGTGTAAGTATATGTATAAGTATAAAAGGGGAGTATATAAAATGTCCACACCACTAACCCAAATCAAAAATATGAAATACATCACACAATTACCGATAAAGGGACATTCCCTTCAGTACCGGATACGGTTGTTAGGACATACACACATTACCGATAAAGGGACATTCCCTTCAGTATCAGAAACGGTTGTACGGACATACACACATTACCGATAAAGGGACATCCCTTCAGTATAAGAAACGGTTGTTACGGACATACACACATTACCGATAAGGGGACATTCCCTTCAGTACAGGATACGGTTGTTACGGACATACACACATTACCGATAAAGGGACAATCCCTTCAGTATCAGAAACGGTTGTTACGGACATACAAACATTACCGATAAAGGGACAACCCTTCAGTACCGGATACGGTTGTAAGGACATACACACATTACCGATAAAGGGACAATCCCTTCAGAACCGGATACGGTTGTTACGGACTAACACACATTACCGATTAAAGGGACAATCCCTTCAGTCTGGAACGGTTGTTAGGACATACACAATTACCGATAAAGGGACAATTCTTCAGTACGGTTCGGTTGTTAAGGACATACACACATTACCGATAAAGGACAATCCCTTCAGTACCGGATACGGTTGTTACGGACATACACACATTACCATAAAAGGACAATTCCTTCAGTACGGATACGGTTGTTACGGACATACACACATTACCGATAAAGGGACAATCCTTCAGTACCGGATACGGTTGTTAAAGACATACACACATTACCGATAAAGGACAATCCCTTCAGTACCGGATACGGTTGTAAGGACATAACACACATTACCGATAAAGGGACAATCCCTTCAGTTACCGGAACGGTTGTTAAGGACATACACACATTACCGATAAAGGCAATCCCTTCAGTACCGATACGGTTGTTACGGACATACACACATTACCGATAAAGGGACAATCCCTTCAGTACCGAACGGTTGTTACGGACATACACACATTACCGATAAAGGGACAATCCTTCAGTACCGATACGGGGTTACGGACATACACACATTACCGATAAAGGGACAATCCTTCATTACGGATACGGTGTTACGGACATAACACATTACCGATAAAGGGACAATCCCTTCAGTACCGGATACGGTTGTTACGGACATACACACATTACCGAGTAAAGGACAATCCCTTCAGTACCGGATCGGTTGTTAGGACATACACACATTACCGATAAAGGGACAATCCCTTCAGTAACGGATACGGTGTTACGGACATACACACATTACCGATAAAGGGACAATCCCTTCAGTACCGGATGGTTGTTACGGACATACACACATTACCGATAAAGGGACAATCCTTCAGTACCGGATACGGTGTTACGGACATACACACATTACCATAAAGGGACAATCCTTCGTACCGGATACGGTTGTTACGGACATACACATTACACGATAAAGGGACAATCCCTTCAGTCCGGATACGGTTGTTACGGACATACACACATTACCGATAAAGGACAATCCCTTCAGTACCGGATACGGTGTTACGGACATACACACATATACCAGATAAACGGACAATCCCTTCAGTACCGGATACGGTTGTTACGGACATACACACATTACCGATAAAGGGACATCCCTTCAGTACCGGATACGGTTGGTACGGACATACACACATTACCGATAAAGGGACAATCCCTTCATACCGGATACGGTTGTTACGGACATACACACATTACCGATAAGGACAATCCCTTCAGTACCGGATACGGTGGTTAAGGACATACAACACATTACCGATAAAGGACAATCCCTTCAGTACCGGATACGGTTGTGTAAGGACATACACACAACCGATAAAGGGACAATCCCTTCAGTACCGGATACGGTTGTTAAGGACAAATATACGAATACTGTGTAGTAATATACTGGTTTTGATATACTGCGTAAATAATATACTGCATATGTAATATATGTGTATGCAATTAGGTATGTAATATACACGGTTGTAGAATATAGATGCATGTAACATACCTAATATGACTATGTATCTGTACATATATACGATGTAATTAATACTACTGCGTATGTAATTTAGTGTATGTAATAAACTGGATTTTTGTAATATAGTGATAATGTATATACTGTGGATATAATATGTGTATGTAAATATGTGTGTACTTTAATAATAATGACCTATGTGAATATATAGTGTACTGTAATATATATGTATGTAATAGTTACTGGTATATAATTATTCTGTGACCTGTATATGATAGTGTATTGTAATTTACTGTGTCATGAAATATAGTGTGTGTAATATATTGGTACTGCTAATATACTGTGTATTAATATGTGTATCGTATATTATGTGTACGTTTTATACGGATGATATACTTGTACGTCTTACGCATAGATTAGTGTATGTAACTATTACCTGTGTATGTAATATAGTGATGTAATATACTGTGTTTAATAGGTATGTATATACATGGTATGTTATATTACTTGTATGTAATAACTGCATATGTATAAGTATTTTATACTGCTGTATTTAATATGTGCCATCTCCACACCCAACGATCCCATTACCTGAACCCAACTCACACCCACGCCGATCCATTACCTGAATCCAACTCACATCTACTGATCCAATATCTGCATCCAACTCACACCCACCGGATCCTTACCTGCACCCAACTCATACCCACTGATTCATACCCTCAACCCAAACTTACACAATGATCCATTACCTGCACCCAACTCACACCCACGATCCATTACCTGCACCCAACTCACACCCACCGATCCATTACCTGCACCCAACTCAGACCCATGATCCATTACGGCACCAACCCACACCCACGATCCATTACCTTGCACCAAATTCACACTCACTGATCCATTACCTGCACCCAACTAACACCCACCGATCATTACCTCAACCAACCTTACAACCATGATCCATTACCTGCACTCAACTCACACCCCACCGCCATTACCTGCACCCAAATCCACACCCACCGATCCATTACCTGGCACCAACTCACACCCACCAGGTAATTACCTGCACCTAACTCCCACCCACCAATCTATTACCTGCACCCAACTCACACCCACCAATCCATTACCTGTGCCCAAACTCACATCCACGAATCTATTACCTTGCACACCAACACACACTCACCGATCCATTATCTGCACCCAACTCACACCCATGATCCATTACCTGCACCCAACTCACACTCACTATCCATTACCTGCACCAAATTCACACTCACCGATCCATTAACTGCACCCAACTCACACCCTTGATCCATTACCTGCACCAAATTCACATTTACTGATCCATTACCTGCACCTAACTCACACCCACCAATCTATTACCTGCACTCAACTCACACCCACCGATCCATTACCTGCACCCAACTCACACCCACCGATTCATTACGTGCACCCAACTAACACCCACGATCCATTACCTGCACCAAATTCACACTCACCAATCCATTAACTGCACCCAACTCACACCCTTGATCCATTACCTGCACCAAATTCACATTTCTGATCCATTACCTGCACCTAACTCACACCCACCAATCTATTACCTGCACCAACTCACATTCACCGATCTATTATCTGCACTAACCACACATCACCGATCCATTACCTGCTCCCAACTCACACCAACGATCCTTATCTGCACCAAATTCACACTCACCAATCCATTACCTGCACCCAACTCACACCCATGATCCATTCCTGCACCCAACTCACACTCACCATCCATTACCTGCACCAAATTCACACTCAACGATCCATTATCTGCACCCAACTCACACCATGATCCATTACCTGCACCCAACTCACGCCCACGATCCATTACCTGCACCCAACTCACACTCACTATCCATTACCTGCACCAAATTCACACTCACGATCCATTATCTGCCCCAACTCACACCCATGATCCATTACCTGCACCCAACTCACACTCACCATCCATTACCTGAATCCATTTTTCCAGTCTCAATAAAGGTTGGTTATTGGACATTGCCGCTAATGGACTTTTATAAATATGGCCCCTAATTCCTCCCCATTTCTATCCCATATGAATTCACATATTCATTGTTTTCCAAGGTAGAATAACAGTTGTTGTAAGGTCCAGTACGTATTGGGAACAAAAAATCTCAAATCTTTGCAACGGGAAAATCCCAGATCACGTGACACATCAACAGGAAATAGTGCAGGAACCTTTATTTAATAAATAAACTCATTGTATTCTATTATTCCCAGGCAGTAACACGCCGAATCTACCGTAACTGCTTTCCAGACATGAACCTTCTTACCTTTTAATGGATAATTTAGCAAACATTATTATGGTAACACTTTCACGGTTCTCCCTCCTTGAATTTGTCTGCTGTATAAATCTCTCCGACATATGGTGAACTAGAAATAAAACTACATATATAGAAAATGAACTCTGTGCCATCTGACAAACAAACATTCCCTCCCCTGTTAACACCCCCTTAATGTGTTTTATTGATTTTCCTGTATATAAAATGTCAAGGGGGTTGGGTTACCAACAGCTTTCTGATTACAGAATTGATCTTTAATTCATGTTTATGGTCAACTAAGTAATAAATGGATATATGATGCGTTACTGTAAAGAATCGGTAAAACTTGCAGGGAGATGTAATAAACCATATATAGAACATGTTGATGACATCATCAAATTTAAAGATATAGTATATATATGTATAGTATATAGTATAAGTATAAAAGGGGAGTATAAAAATGTCCACACCACTAACCCAAATCAAAAATATGAAATACATACACACATTACCGATAAAGGGACATTCCCTTCAGTACCGGATACGGTTGTTACGGACATACACACATTACCGATAAAGGGACATTCCCTTCAGTATCAGAAACGGTTGTTACGGACATACACACATTACCGATAAAGGGACAATCCCTTCAGTATAAGAAACGGTTGTTACGGACATACACACATTACCGATAAAGGGACATTCCCTTCAGTACCGGATACGGTTGTTACGGACATACACACATTACCGATAAAGGGACAATCCCTTCAGTATCAGAAACGGTTGTTACGGACATACACACATTACCGATAAAGGGACAATCCCTTCAGTACCGGATACGGTTGTTAAGGACATACACACATTACCGATAAAGGGACAATCCCTTCAGTACCGGATACGGTTGTTACGGACATACACACATTACCGATAAAGGGCAATCCCCTTCAGTCCGGATACGGTTGTTACGGACATACACACTTACCGATAAAGGAGACAATCCCTTCAGTACCTGGATACGGTTGTTACGGACATACACACGATTACCGATAAAGGGACAATCCCTTCATATAACCGGATACGTTGTTACAGACATACACACATTACCGATAAAGGGCACATACCCTTCAGTACCGGATACGGTTGTTACGGACATACACACATTACCGATAAAGGGACACCCTTCAGTACCGAACGGTTGTTAGGACATACACCATTACGATAAAGGGACAATCCCTTCAGTAACGAAACGGTTTGTACGGACATACACACATTACCGATAAAGGGACATTCCCTTCAGTACCGGATACGTTGTTACGGAAACATACACCATTACCGATAAAGGGACAATCCCTTCAGTACGGAAACGGTTTTGAAGACATACACACATTCCGATAAGGGACAATCCCTTCAGTACCGGATACGGTTTGTTAGGACATACACACATTACCGATAAGGGACAATCCCTTCAGTACGGATACGGTTGTTACGGACATAAACATTACCGAAAAGGGACAATCCCTTCAGTTCACGGATACGGTTTGTTACGGACATACACACACTTACCGATAAAGGGACAATTCCTTCAGTACCGGATTCGGTTGTTACGGACATACACACATTACCGATAAAGGGACAATCCCTCCGTACCGGATACGGTTGTTACGGACATACACACATTACCGATAAAGGAACTTCCTTCAGTACCGGATACGGTTGTTACGGACATACACACATTACCGATAAAGGACCCTTCAGTACCGATAACGTGTTACGACATACACACATTACAAACGTAAGGCACAACCCCTTCAGTACCGGATACGGTTGTTAAGGACATACACACATTACCGATAAAGGGACAATCCCTTCAGTACCGGAATACGGTTGTTAAGGACATACACACATTACCGATAAAGGGACAATCCCTTCAGTACCGATACGGTTGTTACGGACTACACACACATTACCGATAAGGACAATCCCTTCAGTACCGGATACGGTTGTTACGGACATACACACATTACCGATAAGGACAATCCCTTCAGTACGGATACGGTTGTTACGGACATACACACATTACCGATAAAGGACATCCCTTCAGTACCGGATACGGTTGTTAAGGACATACCCACATTCCGATAAAGGGCAATCCCTTCAGTACCGTATACGGTTGTTACAGGACATACACACATTACCGTATAAAGGACATCCCTTCAGTACCGGATACAGTTTTTTACGGACTACACACACTTACCGATAAAGGGACAATCCCTTCAGTACCGGATACGGTGGTTACGGACATACACACCATTACCATAAAGGACAATCCCTCAGACGTTACGGTTGTTACGACATACACACATTTCCGATAAGGGACAATCCCTTCAGTACCGGATACGGTTGTTACGGACATACACACATTACCGATAAACGGACAATCCCTTCAGTACCGGATACGGTTGTTACGGACATACACACATTACCGATAAACGGACAATCCCTTCAGTACCGGATACGGTTGTTACGGACATAAACACATTACCGATAAAGGGACAATCCCTTCAGTACCGGATACGGTTGTTAAGGACATACACACATTACGATAAGGGACAATCCCTTCAGTACCGGATACGGTTGTTAAGGACATACACACATTACCGATAAAGGGACAATCCCTTCAGTACCGGATACGGTTGTTAAGGACATACACACTTACCGATAAAGGGACAATCCCTTCAGTACCGGATACGGTTGTTAAGGACAATATACGTAATACTGTGTACGTAATATACTGTGTATTTGATATACTGCGTAAATAATATACTGCATATGTAATATATTGTGTATGCAATATAGTGTATGTAATATACCGTGTATGTAATATAGTATGCATGTAACATACATAATATACTATGTACTCTGTACATAATATACTATGTATATAATATACTGCGTATGTAATTTAGTGTATGTAATAAACTGTGTTTTGTAATATAGTGTATGTAATATACTGTGTATATAATATTGTGTATGTAATATACTGTGTACTTAATATAATGCATATGTTATATACTGTGTACGTAATATATTGTATGAAATTTACTGTGTATATAATATACTGTGTATGTAATATAGTGTATGTAATTTACTGTGTATGTAATATAGTGTGTGTAATATATTGTGTATGTAATATACTGTGTATATAATATAGTGTATGTAATATACTGTGTACGTTATATACTGTGTATAATATACTGTGTACGTAATATACTGCATATTTAATATAGTGTATGTAATATACTGTGTATGTAATATAGTGTATGTAATATACTGTGTATATAATATAGTGTATGTAATATACTGTGTATGTTATATACTGTGTATGTAATATACTGCATATGTAATATAGTATGTAATATACTGTGTATTTAATATAGTGCATCTCAAAAAAAAAACAAAAACTCCAGCACCCACGATCCATTACCTGAACCCAACTCACCCCACCGTCCATTACCTGCATCCAACTCACATCTACTGATCCATTACCTGCATCCAACTCAACACCCACCGATCCATTACCTGCACCCCCACTCACACCCAACCGATCCATTAACTGCACCCAACTCACACCCACTGATTCATTACCTCAACCCAACTACACCATGATCCATTACCTGCACCCAACTCACACCCACCGATCCATTACCTGCATATCACAACTCCCACCTCAACACCAATCCATTACCTGCACCCACTCTACCCCTGATTCATTCACCTCAACCCACTTACACACATGATCCATTACCTGCACCCAACTCACACCCACCGATCCTTACCTGCACCAACTCACACCCACCGATCCATTACCTGCACCCAACTCACACCCACCCAGTAATTACCTGCACCACTCACACCCACCATCTATTACCTGCACCCAACTCACACCCACCGATCCATTATCTGTGCCCAACTCACACCCCCGATCCATTACCTGCACCCAACTCACATCCACCGATCTATTACCTGCACCCAACCATCACTCTCACGGATCCATTACTGCACCCAACTCACACCCATATCCTACCCACCCAACTCACACCCACGATCCATTACCCTTCAACCAAAATTCACACTCACATGATCCATTACCTGCACCAACTCACACCCCCGATTCATTCACCACCCACTTACACACATGATCCATTACCTGCACTCAACTCCACCACCGATCATTACCTGCACCCAACTCACACCCACCGATCCATTACCTGCACCCAACTCACACCCACCAGGTATTACCATGCACCTCAACTCACACCCACCAATCTATTCCCCACCCAACCACACCCACCGATCCATTACTGCCCAACTCACACCACCGATCCATACCTGCACCCAACTCACATCCACCATCTATTACCTGCACCCAACACACACCCACCGATCCATTACCTGCACCCAACTTCCCATGATCCATTACCTGCACCCAACTCACACCCACGATCCACGTCATTACCTGCAACCAAATTCACAACCACTATCATTACCTGCACCCAACACACCCACGCGATTCATTACCTCAAACACCCACTACACACATGATCATTTACCTCAGCTCAACTCCAACACCACACGAATCATTACCTGCACCCAACTCACACCCACCGATCATTACGTGCACCCACTCCACACCACCAATCTATTACCTGCACCCAACCACACTCCCGATCCATTACCTGCACCCACTCACATCCACTGCATTACCTGCACCCAACACACACTCGCCTATCCATTACCTGCACCCAACTAACACCCACGATCCATTCTGCCCAAATTCACACTCACCAATCCATTAACTGCCCCAACCACACCTTGATCATTCCACCTCACCAAATTCACATTTACTGACCATGTACCTGCACCTAACTCACACCCACCAATATTACACTGCACCAACCACATCACCTGATCTATATCTGCACCTAACACACACTCCACCGCTCCATTACCTGCTCCCAACCACACCAACTCCATTACTGCACCAATTCACACTCACCAATCCTACCTTCCACCCAACTCACACCCATGATCCATTACCTGCACCCAACTCACACTCACCATCCATTACCTATGCACCAAATTCACACCTCACGATCCATTATCTGCACCCAACCTCACACCCACATGATCCATTACCTGCACCCAACTCACGCCCACGATCCATTACTGCACCCAACTCACCTCACTCATCCATTACCTGCACCAATTCCACACTCACGATCCATTATCTGCACCCAACCTCACAACCATGACCTACCTTTACCTGCACCCAACTCACACTCACTATCCATTACCTGCACCAAATTCACACTCACCGCGTCCATTATCTGCACCCAACTCACACCCATGATCCATTACCTGCACCCAACTCACGCCCACGATCCATTACCTGCACCCAACTCACACTCACCATCCATTACCTGCAACCCAACTCACACTCACCACCATTACCTGCACCCAACTCACACTCACCATCCTTACCTGCAACCCAACTCACCCTCACCATCCTTACCTGAATCCATTTTTTTCCATTCTCAATAAAGGTTGGTTTTTGGACATTGCCGCTAATGGACTTTTATAAATATGGCCCCTAATTCCCTCCCCATTTCTATCCCATATAATTCACATATTCATTGTTTTCCAAGTGTAATAACAGTTTGTTGTAAGGTCCCAGTACGTATTGGGAACAAAAAAATCTCAAATCTTTGCAACGGGAAAATCCCAGATCACGTGACACATCACAGGAAATAGTGCAGGAACCTTTATTTAATAATAACTCATTGTATTCTATTATTCCCACGACAGTAACACGCCGAATCTACCGTAACTGCTTTCCAGACATGAACCTTCTACCTTTTAATGGATAATTTAGCAAACATTATTATGGTAACACTTTCACGGTTCTCCCTCCTTGATTTGTCTGCTGTATATCTCTCCGACATATGGTGAACTAGAAATAAACCTACATATATAGAAAATGAACTCTGTGCCATCTGACAAACAAACATTTCCCTCCCCTGTTAACACCCCCTAATGTGTTTTATATTGTTTTCCTGTATATAAAATGTCAAGGGGGTTGGGTTACCAACAGCTTTCTGATTACAGAATTGATCTTTAATTCATGTTTATGGTCAACTAAGTAATAATGATATAGGATGCGTTACTGTAAGAATCGGTAAACTTGCAGGGAGATGTAATAAACCATATATAGAACCGTTTGAGGACATCATCAAATTAAAGATATGTATTATATATTATAGTATATAGTTAAAGTATACAAGGGGAGTATAAAATGTCCACACCACTAACCCAATCAAAAATGAAATACATACACACATTACCGATAAAGGGACATTCCCTTCAGTACCGGATACGGTTGTTACGGACATACACACAATTACCGATAAAGGGACATTCCCTCAGTATCAGAAACGTGTTGTTACGGACATACACACTACCGATAAAGGGACAATCCCTTCAGTATAGAAAACGTGTTTACGACATACACACATTACCGATAAAGGGACATTCCCTTCAGTACCGGATACGGTTGTTACGGAACATACACACATTACCGATAAAGGGACATCCTTCAGTATCAGAAACGGTTGTTACGGACATACACACATTACCGATAAAGGACAATCCCTTCAGTACCGGATACGGTTGTTAAGGACATACACACATTACCGATAAAGGGACAATCCCTTCAGTACCGGATACGGTTGTTCGGACATAACACATTACCGATAAAGGGACAATCCCTTCGTACTGGATAACGGTGGTTTTACGGACATACACACATTACCGATAAAGGACAATCCTTCAGTAACCGGTTACGGTTGTTACGGACATACACACATTACCGATAAAGGGACAATCCCTTCAGTACCGGATACGGTTGTTACGGACATACACACATTACCGATAAAGGAACAATTCCTTCAGTACCGGATACGGTTGTTACGGACATACACACATTACCGATAAAGGGACAATCCCTTCAGTACCGGATACGGTTGTTACAGACATACACACATTACCGATAAAGGCACAACCCTTCCAGTACCGATAACGGTTGTTAAGGACATACCACACATTACCGATAAAGGACAATCCCTTCAGTAACCGGATACGGTTGTTAAGGACATACACACATTACCGATAAAGGACAATCCTTCAGTACGGAAACGGTTGTTACGGACATACACACATTACCGAATAAAGGACAATCCCTTCAGTAACCGGATACTTGTTACGGACATACACACATTACCGATAAAGGGACAATCCCTTCAGTATCAGAAACGGTTGTTACGGACATACACACATTACCGATAAAGGACAATCCCTTCAGTACCTGATACGGTTGTTAAGGGACATACACACATTACCGATAAAAAAATGGACATCCTTCAGTACCGGATACGGTTGTTACGGACATAACACATTACCGATAAAGGGACAATCCCTTCAGTACGGATACGGTTGTTACGGACATACACACATTACCGATAAGGACAATCCCTTCAGTACCGTTACGTGTTGTACGGACATACACACATTACCGATAAAGGGACAATCCCTTCAGTACCGGATAACGGTTGTTACGGACATACACAACATTACCGATAAAGGACAATCCTTCAGTACCGATACGGTTTTTACGGACATACACAACATTAACCGTAAAGGGACAATCCTTAGTACCGGATACGGTTGTTACAGACATCAACACATTACCGATAAGGACAACCTTCAGTACCGATACGGTTGTTAAGACATACACACATTACCGATAAAGGGACAATCCCTTCAGTACCGGATACTTTTGTTAAGGGACATACACAAATTACCGATAAAGGCACATCCCTTCAGTACCGGATACGGTTGTTACGGACATACACACATTACCGATAAAGGGACAATCCCTTCAGTACCGGATACGTTTGTTACGGACATACACCATTACCGATAAGGGACAATCCCTTCAGTACCGATACGTTGTTACGGACATACACACATTACCGATAAAGGGACAATCCTTCAGTACCGTCGGTGTTAGACATACCACTTACCGAAAAGGAATCCCTTCAGTACCGGATACGTTGTTACAGGACATACACACATTACCGATAAAGGGACAATCCTTCATTACCGGATACAGTTGTTCGGACATACACACATTACCGATAAAGGGACAATCCCTTCAGTACGGATACGTGGTTACGGACATACACACATTACCAATAAAAGGACAATCCCTTCAGTAAACCGGTTTACGGTTGTTACGGACATACACACATTCCGATAGGAACAATCCCTTCATACCGGATACGGTTGTTACGGACATACACACATTACCGATAAACGGACAATCCCTTCGTACCGGTACGTTGTTCGACAACACACTTACCGATAAACGGACAATCCCTTCAGTACCGGATACGGTTGTTACGGACATAAACACATTACCGATAAGGGACAATCCCTTCAGTACCGGATACGGTTGTTAAGGACCATACACACATTACTGATAAAGGACAATCCTTCACTACCGGATACGGTTGTTAAGACTACACACATTACCGATAAAGGTACAATCCCTTCAGCCGGATACGGTTGTTAAGGACATACCACATTACCGATAAGGGACAATCCATCCTTCAGTACCCGGATCCGGTTTGTTACGGAAATACACACATTACCGATAAAGGGACAATCCCTTCAGTACCGGACTACGGTTGTTTACGGACATACACACATTACCGATGAAAGGTACAATCCCTTCAGTAACCGGATACGTTTTACCGGACATACACACCATTACCGATAAAGCACAATCCTTTCAGTCCGAATACGGTTGTTACGGCACATACACACATTACCGATCAAGGGACAATCCCTTCAGGTACCGGATACGGTTGTTACGGCATCCACACATTACGATAAGTGACACTCCCTTCAGTACCTACCGGGGGATACGGTTGTTTACGGACATACACACCTTACCGATAAAAGGGACAATTCCTTGTAACCGGATACGGTTTGTTTACCGACATAAACAGCATTACCGTTAAAGGACAATCCCTTCATTAACCGGATCGGTTGTTAAGGACTACACACATTACCGATCAAGGGACACATCCCTTCATACCCGATACGGTTGTTAAGGACATACACACTTACCATAAAGGGACAATCCCTTCAGATTCCGGATACGGTTGTTTAAGGACATACACACATTACCGATAAGGGACAATCCCTTCATTACTCGGATACGTTGTTACGGACATATACACCATTCCGATAAGGGACAATCCCCTTCAGCACCGGATACGGTTGTTACGGCATACACATTACCGATAAAGGGCCAATCCCTTCATTACGGATACGGTTTGTTACGGACATACACACATTAACGATAATAGGAACATCCTTTCAGTACCGGATATCGGTTTGTTATACTGGACATAAACACATTACCGTATCAACGGGACTATCCCTTCCAGTACCGGATACGGTTGTTACGGGCCAGAGCACACAATTACCGATAAGGACAATCCCTCAGTACCGGATACGGTTGTTTACGGACATAACACCTTACCGATAAAGGGACATATCCTTTAGTACCGGATACGTTGTTACGGACATACACACATTACCGGATAAAGGTGGGACAATCGCCGTTCGAGTAACCTACGATACGGTTGTTCGGACATACACACACTACCGATAAGGGACAATCCCCTTCAGTACCGGATACGGTTGTTACGGACATACACCCATTAAACCATAACGAGTGACAATCCCTTCAGTATCCCTGATACGTTGTTTAACAGACATACACCATTACCGATAAAGGGACAATCCCCTTTAGTACGGGAGTTTACAGTTTTAACGTGACATACACACATTACCGATAAATGGACAATCCCTTCATAACCGGATACGGTGGTTACGGACAGTACACACATTTTTTTACCATAAATGGACAATCCCTTCAGTACCGGTTTACGTTGTGTACGGACCAAACACATTTCCGATAAAAGGGACAATCCCTCAGTACCGGATACGGTTGTTACGGACATACACACCTTACTCAGATAAACGACAATCCCTTCAGTACCGGATATGGTTGTTACGGACGATACACACATTCACGAGCTAAACGTACATCCCTTCAGTACCGGATGCGGGTTGTTACGGACATAACCACATTACCATAAGGGACATCCCTTCAGTAACCCGGATACTGTTTTAGGACATACACACATTACCGATAAAGGGACATCCTCAGTACCGGATACGTTGTTAAGGACATACCACCACTTATACCGATAAAGGGACATCCCTCCAAGTACCGGATACGGTTGTTAAGGGACATACACAATTACCGATCAAGGGACAATCTCCTTCATGTAACCGGATACGTGTAGGCTCACTTCGTGACACCTTACCGGAACGTGTACGACATCACAATTTCGATAAAGGGACAATCCTCATACCGGTCGGTTGTTACGGGACATACACACATTACCGATAAAAAAGGACAATCCCTTTCAGTACCCGGATACGTTTGTTGACAGAGCCAATACACACATTCCAGATAAGGAAGCATCCTTCAGTACCGATCGTTGTAGCTACACTTTAAGGCATCCTAGTACCGATACGGACATACACACATTACCGATAAGGTGACAATCCCGTTCAGTCATCGGTAATACGGTTGTTACGGACATACCCACATTCCATAAAGGGACATTCCTTTAGTATACCAGGATACGTTTGTTACGGACATAAACACATTACCGGTAAAGGGACAATCCCTTCATACCGTGATTAACGGTTTGTGTAATGACATACACACTTACCGAAAAGGACATCCCTCAGTACCGGATACGGTTGTTAGAACATACACACGTGACCGATAAAGGGACAATCCCTTCATCTTGTTCCGGATACGGTTGTTATGACATACACACATTACCGATAAAGGAACAATCCTTCAGTACCGATACGGTTGTGTACGGACATAACCACATTACCACGATAAAGGGACAATCCTCGTCAGTCCGGATACGGTTGTTACGGGCAACACCACTACCGGATAAGGACAATACCCTTCATACCGATACGGTTGTTACGACATACACACATTACCGTAACGGGACAATTCCTTAGTACCGATCAAAACGTTGTTACGGACAACACCATTACCGATAAAGTGGACAATCCCTTCAGTACCGGATACGGTTGTTAGGACATACACACATTCCGATAAAGGACATCCCTTCATTACCAGGGATACGTGTTGTCTTACGGACAATAAACCACACATTTACCGATAAAGGGACAATCCCTTCAGTCAACCGATACGGTTGTTTTACGGACCATACACACATTACCGATAAAGGGACAATCCCTTCAGTACCGGAGAACGGTTGTAGAAGACATACACACATTACCGATAAAGGGAATCCCTTCCACTAACCGGATACGGTTTGTTTAAGGACATAACACACATTACCGTAAAGACAACCCTTCCAGTACCGATACGTTTTTGTTAAGGACATACACACATTACCGCATAAGGCACAATCCTTCAGTACCCGATACGGTTGTTACGAACATACACACATTACCGATAAAGGGACAATTCTTTAGTACCGGATACGGTTGTTACGGACATAACACACTTACCGATAAAGGGACAGCCCCTTTCATACCGGTATCGTTTGGTTAAGACAGACACACTTACCCGATGAAAGGGACAATCTCCATTCAGTACCGGATCGGTTGTTACGGACATACACACATTCCGATAACAGGGACAATCCCTTCATAGCGGATAACGTTGTTACTGCATACACATTAACCCGATAAAGGGACAATCCTTCAGTAGGCGGATACAGTTTGCTAACGGACATACACACATTACCGATAAAGGGACATCCCTTCAGTACCGGATACAGCTGACCAGTCAGCTTTCCAGCCAGTTCACCAGTCAGCTTTCCAGCCAGTTCACCAGTCAGCTTTTCAGCCAGTTCACCAGTCAGCTTTCCAGCCAGTTCACCAGTTAGCTTGCCTGCCAATCCACTACTTAACATTGCTTTTATCTATACATATGGGTGGGAGCTGCCATATTTTGCCCATGTCATTTCCTAGCTTCCTATATCATTTATTAGCTTTTGCCCATTGACTTTTTCATTGATCAAATGTCACTATCTGCAAAGTTTTGTGAAACAAATCCCAGTGGTTTTATCCATCCCTTGTGGTTATGGGAAAATAATATTCTATTCTCAGTCCCATATCAGTTTATCAGGGAGGTGAAACTCCGGGTCTCTATAATTCCATAAAAACCTCTGCCCTGCAGGACAGAAAGGTCATTGGAAGAGGAAATCTAAATCCACAGGCTGATTTGTGGCTCTTTCCAACTCCCTTTTCTCAGATTTCCTCTCCAACCCTCCCCCCTCCCTCTCTGTGCTAGAAGTGATTTACATTAATTCAGATAAATATTTCAGCTCATGGATTTTCTTAATTGACCTGCGCTTGAAAATCATCTCCAGTCATTAAACTGTACAAATAATGAATAAAACCGCACTAAGCCGCCATAGAAAAGTCGTTTCCAAACCTGCTCATGGATAACGCAGGGAACCAACGCAGCCTTGGTGATGCAGTTAATGACCAAATACCCTAGAAACAGGAGGAATAGAGTTAGGGGGATTAGAGTGTGGGGAGGGTGAGGAAATTAATAATATTTTCAGCTCTGTTAGGTCTCTTGTACATTTGTTTTGTAGAATAATAAAGGGCTCTGAGCTCCATAATATCGGGGGACCAGACGTTAAATTAACATTGATTCATATTGGGAGGTCTTAGGCTGGATACGCACCATGCAATATTTTAGTCCGATTGACCAATAATTCAGTGTATCGGTCGAGTTTTCGGACCCAACCGACAAATTGGTCGAACGTACGATCAGACAGGTCGGAAAACCATGGACGATCGTGCGGTCCTCTACATTTGCTCCTGATTTGATAATTTGAACTGATTTCCCGAGAGTCTGGAAGAAAATCAGCAGCAGACCAATTAAAACAAACCCGTTTTTGAGCCTTTGATTATTCTCCTGCAGATTGATTAATCTGATATTGCAAAGATTGTAACATTTACTCAAGAGTCAATAAAAGTCTAAACAAATAGCAAAATAATTGTCGTTTATACTCGAGTATATACGGTAATAAACCCCCCTAGAGGTGGATCAGATGTTTAGGAGAGACTTGGGGTAGATTATCATTAGACAAGTAGAATCTTTACATGTTATATTTGAAAGTGAAATCCAATGATACAAAATTAAACTCATTTTCATCCATGAATCAGGGATGATCTCTAAAGTTTCTCACTTTGTACGTTGTTGAGTGAATATCGCTGTGTTGTTATCTGGATCTGCTTCTTTCAGCGAAGTCATCAGTGGGAATTTGGATTCTAATTTTATTCTTCCTTTCATTACATTGTAAACCGTCAGTTCCTATCCAAAGATGGGATTTTAATGTTTCCGTTCTTGCTGCGGACGTGGATCCAGGATTCTGTCTGCCAACTAAACACTGGAAATGGAGAAGGTATTAACGTAGAGAGGACTCTGCACTGTGAATGGGTTTGCTGTTACAAAGGAACCTGGCACATTTATGAGTCTTCATGTTTGTCATCTGTCTTCCTTATGGCGCATTAATGAGACTGTATAAGGATGGATTAGCTAAGTATATCTTGGTTAAGCTGAACTTTAAATGCTGAACACAATCATAGAATTATGAAATGGAATAGAAGTTGTATAGGCTTTGGAAGAAATAAGAAAAGGTTTATGGGAATTGTACACAATGCCTTTGGCTTATTGAGATATGCCATCCAGTACTGTGGTCTGATTCTATCAATTTAACCAACAGAAAGACCCTAGAAAGGGCAGCACGGTGGCTCAGTGGTTAGCACTGATTCCTTGCAGCACTGAGGTCCTGAGTTCGATTCCACCCTTGGACACATCTGCAAGGAGTTTGTATGTTCTCCCCGTGTTTGCATGGGTTTCCTCCGGGCACTCCGGTTTCTCCCACAATCATAAAGACATACTGATAGGTTGAATGTGTAAATAAATGTGCTTAGATTGGAAGCTCTTCGGGGCAAGGCCTGATGTGAATTGAGTAAATAATTGTAAAGCGCTGTGAATATGTAGCTCTATATAAGAAATAAAATACATACATACAACATCTATGGCAGAGATCTCCATGTCTTATTCCCAGTCCTACAGAAGGAATTAGCCCCAAAGGATAAAACTCTCCGTTGGCTGAATGTTCCATCTTAACGTTCAGTATTAACGTAATGAGGGTTATTTTTATTTTTGCCTATGGAAATGAACAATATGGAGATTAATAAAATGTGAGAAAATCTGGGACCTCAGATATATAGATATATATAGAACTTCATATCATGCTGGATCAATAGAGAATACAGAATGACACTTACCTGTTCCACCATACTATACCGACTATGTGGTCGGTTGGATTAGTAGGAATATAGAATTTTAATATATATCCTCCATTTGTACCGAGTAACTTTTAGTATTTATAGTATTATATATTTTTATTCACATTATGCATTTGATCGATTATAGGAGAGACATCCCTTTTTAGTTCACTGGGTGTTTTATAATAATTTATAATGGAAATAGTTGTTCTTATTTTTAACTTTTTATTACTATTCGTATTTAATTATGATAGGTATTTATTGCACATGTTCTTACATATTAGCACATCGACACTTTCAGTGTACGAAAACTATTGATAGAGATTGAAACATGTAAAGGGTGACTTGGTAGCACCTGAAGATCATGTCATCACTGTGAATATTGAGCACGGACTATCATTGGGGGAACGATGGGTTAACACTGAACTTGGAGCAAGGAGGGCAGGGCAGGGGGTGTGTTAGGGGAGGGAACTCACCTGTTTTAAACGCATGGGATGCTGGGATCTGTAACCCTGACGATGGCCGCCATTGGGCCGAAACGCGTAGGTAACACAGACCTACCAAGGTATTAATAAACTTGATTTATTTGAGACCATGGAGTGCTTCGCTATCTTGTAACGGATCGTATATAGTGATGTTCGCGATAGCACCCGGGCATTGGAGAGGAACGGAGTGCGAAGGATTGCCTAGTTTGTTCCATT
Organism: Hymenochirus boettgeri; assembly: GCA_019447015.1. Lineage (NCBI taxonomy): Eukaryota > Metazoa > Chordata > Amphibia > Anura > Pipidae > Hymenochirus > Hymenochirus boettgeri. The sequence goes on from CM033472.1 coordinate 15,557,671, forward strand.
AGATATATATAGATATAAATTGAAAGGAAAATTGTGATAACGTGAAAATTATATCATCACATGAAGGTGGCCAGTTTTAAAGAAACAGTTAACTTGTTTACACACCATAAGCCTGATAATTGGATGTGTGTAGAAGCATATTCCAACCTCATTTAACAACCTGTCCTTCTATGATGTCAGGAAGTGACGAGTATTGTTCTCCCACCCCACAGGAGAACTCTTGTTTGCTTTCCTACACTTAAGCTAGGTACACACAGTACAGATTTCTGAAAGATGACAGACAGGATCTGCAAGATCTGCATACACACAGTCCCGAGCTCGGGACTGTGTGTTTCCATCGGCCGCGCTAGACTCCTATAGGGAGTCTAGCGCGGCTGATGGAAATTTTCGGCCTTTCCCGAACGAGCGTACGGCCGACCTGATTGTTCGGTGTCCGCGCGCTCGTTCGGGAAACGAACGTACACACATAACGATAAAGCCCCGATCCGACGGTATCGGGGCTTTATCGTTACTGTGTGTACCCAGCTTAAGACAGTGCATGTGGCTCGGCTACTCCCAACCAGCCTGTCTGTATGAGAGAAATCCCTTTTGGGGTTTAAGAACGAGATGTTTTTATTTATTTTGAACCCATTGGGATTTGCTTGCTCCAATGTTTACCTACTGTAATTCCTTCTAATATACTGTGTATTTAATATAGTGTATGTAATATGGTGTATGTAATATAGTGTATGTAATATACTGTGTATGTAATATAGTGTATGTAATATAGTGTATGTAATATTGTGTATGGAATATGGTGTATGTAATATAGTGAACGTAATATACTGTGTATGTAATATACTGTGTATGTAATATACTGTGTATGTAATATAGTGTATGTAATATAGTGTATGTAATATGGTGTATGTAATATGGTGTATGTAATATACTGTGTACGTAATATACTGTGTATGTAAGTGTATGTAATATACTGTCAGGGAGATTCGATAAAAGTTCTTCAGGGAGATTCAATAAAAGTTCTTATCGTTTAAATTGGTGCTAATTTTGCCCCAACCAATCAGATGTTAGCTTTAAAATGTTAAATAAGATCTGATTGGTTTGATCAAATTTAGCACCATTTTAAACGATAAGACCTTTTTTTGAATAACCCCGCTTATCGTTTAAAATGGTGCTAATTTTGCACCAACCAATCAGATCTTATTTAACATTTGAAAGCTAACATCTGATTAGTTGGGGCAAAATTAGCACCATTTTAAACAATAAGAACTTTTATTGAATCACCCTGGGTGTATTTAATATGCTGTGTATGTAACAAAGTGTATGTAATAAATTGTATATAATATACTGTGTATGTAATATACTATGTATGTAATATAGTGTATGTAACATACTGCGTATGTTATATACTATCAGGGAGATTCAATAACAGTTCTTATCGTTTAAAATGGTGCTAATTTAGCCCCAACCAATCAGATTTATTTTACATTTGAAAGCTAACATCTGATTGGTTGGGGCAAAATTAGCACAATTTTAAAAGATAAGAACTTTTATTCAATAACCCTGTATATGTAATATACTGTGTATGTAATATACTGTGTTGTAATATACTGTGTATGTAATATAGTGTATGTAATATACTGTCAGGGAGATTCAATAAAAGTTCTTATCGTGTAAAATAGTGTAAATTTTGCCCCATCCAATCAGAACTTATTTAACATTTGAAAGCTAAAATCTGATTGGTTGAGGCAAAATTAGCACAATTTTAAACGATAAGAACTTTTATTGAATAACCCTGTGTGTATGTAATATACTGCGTATGTAATATATTGTGCACGCAATATATACTGTGTATGTAATATAGTGTATGTAATATACTGTGTATGTAATATACTGTGCATGTAATATACTGCGTATGTAATATACTGTGAACACGTAATATACTGCGTATGTAATGTGTTTGTAATATACTGTGTACGCGTAATATACTGTGTATGTAATATACTGTGTATGTAATATACTGTGCATGTAAAATACTGCATATGTAATATAGTGTGAACACGTAATATACTGCGTATGTAATGTGTTTGTAATATACTGCGCATGTAATATACTGCATATGTAATGTGAATGTAATATACTGTGTATGTACTATAGTGTATGTAAAATACTGTGTATATAATATAGTGTATGTAATATTCTGTGTATGTAATATACTGCGATTGTAATATAGTGTATATAATATACTGTGTATGTAATAAAGTGTATGTAAAATACTGTGTATGTAATATACTATGTATGTAACATACTCTGTATGTAATATACTGCATATGTAATATACTGTGTATGCAATATAGTGTATGCAATATAGTATATGTGATATACTGTGTATGTAAAATACTGAGATTGTAATATAGTGTATGTAATATACTGTGTATGTAATAAAGTGTATGTATTATACTGTGTATGTAATATAGTGTATGTAATATTCTGTGTATGTAATATACTGCGATTGTAATATAGTGTATATGATATACTGTGTATGTAATAAAGTGTATGTAAAATACTGTGTATGTAATATACTATGTATGTAACATACTCTGTATGTAATATACTGCATACATAATATACTGTGTATGCAATATAGTGTATGTGATATACTGTGTATGTAAAATACTGTGTACATAATATACTGCGTATGTAATATACTGTGTATGTAACATACTCTGTACGGAACATACTGCGTATGTAATATACTGTGTATGTAATATACTGTGTAATATAGTGTATGTAATATACTGTGTATGTTATATACTGTGTAAGTAATATACTACGTATGTAATATACAGAGTATGTAATTTAGTGTATGTAATATACTGTGTATGTAATATACTGCGTACGTAATATACTGTGTATTTGATATACTGCGTAAATAATATACTGCATATGTAATATATTGTGTATGCAATATAGTGTATGTAATATACCGTGTATGTAATATAGTATGCATGTAACATACTCTGTACATAATATACTATGTATATAATATACTGCGTATGTAAT